>BCNH02000004.1:7745188-7796680 GCA_001662345.2 Metrosideros polymorpha var. glaberrima | reverse complement strand
GTCATAAACGGGTTAATGGGTCAATTTGAGTCCAACCATCTATGACCCAACCCAAACCCGACCCACCCGTTTGACAGATCTATCGGGACCTAAAGCTTTCGGTAGCTTGAAGAATTTCAATCACAAGAAGGGAATTTTATTGCATGTGCATTGAACACCATGTCGTTGATAATGATCAAGACTGGCGCACCAAGCCGAGGCAAAGGAAAATTATCAGGAAAGTGTCGATTTCAAAGACTAAATTTATTTCCACAATATTCTTACAATGTAAATTTGTGAAGCAAACATTAGAGGTGACCTCAGAATTCAAAAGACACGAGCTTTATGCACCCAACTCACTTCACAAATAGAGAAAATTGTGATCTTTAGAGATTTAGATTGGAAAACCTGGACCTCTAAGATGACACCAATGTGATGGAAACATATAAAATCCAATATTATTACATGAAATTCTACACGATGCTCTACAAAGTCATGGTAGAAAGAAAATCACAATGGTCAAGTATGGCCAGATGGAGTGCACTATGCAGCTGTCTTGGTTGTCCAAGATGAGTGCCATGCCTCCTCAAACACAACTTCATTTCTGCACGGCCGGAGTCTTAATGCTTTGCATCTTCTTCTTTGCAGAACTTTGAGTAGTCGTCGGCGCCCATCAGGTTTTTCGCTTCGTTTGCGTCGCTCACCTCGACCTTTATTATCCACCCGTCTTCATATGGGCTCGAGTTAACCTGGAAAAGCCACAAACAAAGAACCCTTCTATCACCGGATGGCAAAAGGTTTTCAAGGTAGAAAAGCTCTATGCATATGATTTAGCAAGACATCTGAACCTGATAACTGCGTTTTGATCAATCTCCACAGAAGATATCAACAATTCGAAAGATTGTATTCAAATGATCAGTTAAAGAGCAGCTACTCTAGTTTACACATTAATTCAAGCAAAAACCAAACCGACAAAATACCATCATATCCACTTTTTGAATCAGTATGCCACGGAGAACCAGATTCAACTAAACGTTTCAATCTCCAAAACCAATGCACCAGGAACATAATGTTAAAAGAGAACTCACTAGACCAGGAGAGTTGTTGAGCTCTTCATTCACTTCGACGACTTTCCCTGAAATGGGAGAGATTATATCGCTAGTGGCCTTGACGCTCTCAACCGCACCAAAGCTGCTGCCCTGCGCGACCGCAACCCCTATTTCCGGCAATTCAATATAAACAACATCTCCCAAATGATCTTGCGCATGATCGGTTATGCCAACAGTTGCAGAATTGCTGTCAATTTTCACCCACTCATGAGAATCGGCATACTTTAGATCCTTGAGAACTGCAATAATTCCAAGACAGGCATATGCAATATGAGGCAACTTATAAAGCAATCAGCACACTCTGTATAAGAAGATGAAACACACATTTCAACCAAGCTGGTCACAGCGAGTAAATTAGATAATGGGAAATAGTTACCTGATCTTAATTCATGAATGAGCACAATGAGAGGGATAACTTCATGTTTAGTAAAAAAATCCGATCTAGCCTGTCAAAGCCATTTGAGCTTTCAATTGTGATGCTAGTGACATGAATGTATTAGTCCTTTTATAGCAGATTGTTCTGCAACTCATTCATTCTGATCAATATGCTCTAGTTTTTGACTCAACACCTTCTTTAACAGCACATAATCTATAATATATAACAATGTCACTTCAGCTCAAGCAACAGGGAACAAACGTTATTGGTTCGATCTCATTGATCTATGCTCAATGCGACAATGCCACTTAATACAACCCGTTGATCAAAATCAGATCTTTTTTCCTTCTACTTTTCTTTCGTAACATAGATCACATTCATTCTGATATGCTGTATTGGTGAGCTCTAAGTCAATGCAACGCTTTGAACAATAAGAAGAAGGTCAAGATTAAAAGCAGGGCCTCTTTCTTTCTCTCTTACCTGTGGAAAATCCTCTGTGGAACACTGAGATCTTGAGGTATGAGGCTGCTCTTGACGCCCACAACAAGCTTGACGACGCCATTTCTGTATTGTAATCTGAGGACTGTCCCTCTTCAGTTGTCTGTGCCCAATCCACAATGCCTATCTCTCTTTCTCTCTTCCACAGAGATTTACATAGGATGTGGGGTTTGGTGGATGTTCCTAACAATAACTTCCTTTGTTGTTGTTGGGGTTGTTGCATCGAAACTGGAAATTGAGTATAAAAAGTCCAAATTGATTGAAATGAAGCCAAACCAACAAAAGAGATTATGGTGGTGGGTCATTTGTCTCAGCAAACTCCAATGAGCAGAAAGTTGGTGGAGTGCTGATTCATGTTCACCAATATATGAACATCACGGGCTCATTGGCTGCAGCACAGGAATCTTTAGCAGCCCAACCTCCATTTATTAATCTCGATTCTCTCGCAAATTGCGCCTTCATTCATGTCAACTGGTACCTACAATGAAGTCACTTCTTTCGGCAATTGGCCTGATGTTCTGGTTGAAGATTTCCTTCTATGGTTTTGTGTATATCAATGGGTCGTCAGTGACTTTTTGAACATCCAATCCTCCAGTACCAACACAGACCAGGGAATTATCCAAAATCACACGTGTCTGTGCTACTGGGGTAGTCTTAAAAGAATGCAAAAGCATAGTGATTTAAACCAGAATTATGAGCTAAGAGAACAAACACATTCACCATTTGAACAACTCCTTGAGATATTTAATTCTATGTTCTCGTAGAAATTTACTTTCTTATCATCAATTGGTACAGTTTTATTGTCTTGCGTGCAAAAGGTAAATTTCAATGAATTCTCTTCATGAGTATCAAGGGCGCTGGTTAAGCGACCTATAATTTTCAATGCACCGTCTTTCTTGTGTTATGCATAATCAATGTATTGAAAATCAAAATATTCCCTTATTAAGTATATTTAATCAGTGACCATGAAGAACTCGTTAACAAGACTGAATTTTGATAACTAGAAGTAAGTATCAAAGAACTGTTTGTAAAAAAATGACCGGTGACTTTTTTTCCAAGTAACTTGGTAACAACTTATCAATACTATTATGAAAATACCAAAATTTTTCCTAGTTTGCAAATTAGCAACTTTCAAAATAATTACTAACTTTTATTTACATAACTTGCTAATTTTTTGAATTTACTAACTGCTCTATCAAATTACCAATCTAAATTAGAGTGGTTTACCAACTTTTATCAAATTAAATTACCGTGACACGACAAAATGTGTTGGCCATCCGGGCTTCTCTCTTGGTACACCGCTTTAATGTTCTTAGAGATATGTCCAAGCTACAAATGAAAATCTCCAATTTGACTTATGAATAAACATGCCAGCATACCCGACCTAGCTCCTAGCACAACACTTGCATATTTAGACACTAGAGCCCTATTGTTTTGCAAAATTCCTAATTGAAAGGAACATTCATAATATTATGCTTTGACACATTCAAATGCTAGCCTTAGAAAACAATAGCATAAGTGCAAAATCTCTCTCCCACAATATATTTTATTTTCATGTGTTTCAAGTACTTATGTTCAGCTTTCTTTGAGAAACAACCTGATTTTGGATTTGTTCGGAGAAAGAATAAGGCACCATCAAGAACATAAGAGTATCACGGCAAAACAGAATGCAACAGTACACGAGCTTTGCAGAAAATTCTATCGAACTACTCGAACAGTCCTTTTTTCTGTAATATCAAGTTAAGCGATAACTATAGAGAGTTGCGCACATTTCCAAAACCATTATTTGGAGCTAGGTGTGGTTGTGCCACGGTGGAACATTGACCGGAGAAGAGGCTGGCTTGCCGATGATGTTAACCAAGAAATCACACCTTGCACAGCCATCTCATTTCTGAGATTGTTGTTGCTTATCAAACGATAGATAGAGTGCTTCCTTTATACAGGCAAAACAGTTCTCATGCTCTTGTGCATAGTTCTGAGGACAGCTGTGACCTGCTCTCTCTGATCTTCGCTCGAACACGCCGAAAGCAGCACTTTCGCAGTCCCTCCATCCGGTAAACAACCAGAATCGATCATTTCCTCGAAAATGTCTAAACATCTTTTGTAAAGCTTCTTTCTTGAGTATGCTCCGAGTCGAGATGTCCACGTCACGACATCTGGCTCCAACCTTTTGATAGGAATCGTCTGGAAAAGCTCCTCGACTTTTTCCAAATACCCTGCTCGTGCATATGCATTGATCAGTGTATTATAGGTGGTTATATCGGCTAGATATGGTCCGCTTTCCATTGCATTCAACACTTCCTCCATCTTTTCGAATTGCCCTAATCGACCATAGAGGTTCAACATGCTGTTGAGGACATGAGTATCTGGCTCGAGCCCAGATTGCTGCATCTGTCTTACGATGTCCTCACACCTAGCTACGTTGCCACTTTTCGAGTAAGCACATAAAAGTAGCATGTGCGATTTCATCGTGGGGACTATCCCTAGTTGCTTCATGTCTTCGAAAACAGATTCTGCATCTGAAGCACGAGCACCAAGAAGAGTGAGATAAAGGATGGGGACAGCAGGCAAGTGCTTACAAGAATGAATCTAGTTCCGCAAGAGATGCACTCTAATTTTGTCCCACCAAGTGTTTTATGCTTCCCGTTGATGAATGAGCAAACATTATGCCATTCCAGCATTCACGGCTATTGGATCACTTTCAATCCTCATAGCCAAACTTAAAATAAGCATTACTGTTAATCATAGAGTATATGAGGCCAAAAAAATGGCAAGATATTGGCATTAATTTTATTAGAGCAATGAGTGTCCGGCATCATAATATCTTATTTACACTCTAAAATTTATTGCGAGCTCATTTAGGAAAATGTGAAATGCAAAGCTTAATCAATCCAAACACAGAAAATTACTCAGAAGCAAGCACTCTATATAGATTTTGCCTTTTTTGCTATTCCTGGGATTGATCACGTCCCAATCTCCCCTCCCACTGGACAGAATGCTAATGGCCAACATTCTAGGTAGATTGCATTTTTTTGATCTTCAACTAAGTAAACTCCAGATTTCAATTTCATACTGGCTATTCTCTTCTGATAATTGAGATTAAAAAAACGACCCAGACCCCATATGTGTAGTGTTTCATTTTCAAAGCTCATCAACACCGGAGTAACTATAGGTAGCATCATCTGCTACCTGATCAACACCATAGTAACTGTATGTCCTAATGGACTTGACTATTGGAATATGATCTAGTACAGCATCATCAGCTCAAGTTGCGACTAACCTTTATAAAGACCTGATCTCCCGTATGCATCTACCATAATATTGAACGAAGCCCTATCAGGTTCACAGCCCATGTGCTGCATGAGTGAGAAGATCTCTGCTGCACCATAAGGATAACCTGCACGGCTGTCAAAGAATTTGAATTAATCAATTTCAGAAATGGTGAGAGAAAGGAAATTCCCAAGGCTCACGAACAATGCAGCTTCAAGTGCAAACTTAAAATATTTCTATCCTCCCAATGAACTCCTTCAGCTTTAACTTATTGGTAATAGAAAACCAGAATTTGTATTGTGGCCATAGATTCGAGGAGGCAAAAGCCAAATGTTACAAATTTATTTGAAGGATTACGCAACTAAGTTCTGCAACTCATCACTAACTCAAGTTGTTTCTAATACAATCTAACCCTTCTAAGCATTCTCGCAAGTAACATAAGATAAAGTGGAGTTTAGAAATGCCGCTATGTGATCTATACCCATAGTATAAATTTTACAAAATCAATGTGGAGTAATATATTGTAATCTTAAAGCACCAGAGATTACAAAATTTCTCTGGTTGTGATTCTTTGGTTAACTATCATGTCGCTACCTTCTTATCTATAGATATTTTCACCGTACTTTTTTCAGTGCATGCTAAGGATATTGTCACCAAAAAACATTAAGAGAAGAAACCATATCATATAAACACCTGTAAGCTTCCATGAGTGCATTATAAGCATAAACATCAGGCTCATGCCCAGCTTCCTGCAGCTGCTCAAATATCTCTTCTGCTTTTTCACACAGCCCCTCCCTTGCAAATGCATTTATGAGAACGGTATATGTGCATATATTTGGCTTACACCTTTGACTTCTCATTTCATGGAACATCTTTAAGGCCATATAGGATTTACTTGCCTGAACAAGAATATACGTAACCAATCAGAAATTTCCGCACAAGAACAAAGCATGGACTAACAAATGCAGATCATATGAGAGGCCAGCTGATCTCATACATTTCCTCTAGAAAATAAGAATCATTTAAAATGATCAGCATCAAGCGTGTATTGCACTCCAGGCCAAACTTGCTAAGAGGACCTCAAACACTAATTAACATTCAAGTCACAACAATGGAAGCGTGTTGCACTTGAATGTGACTATAGTTAGTAGGACAGCTGCTGAAAGGCATGAGTACATTGTTCAATCAAAGTCACCTTTCCAAACAAGTTGATCAGCATAGTGTACGTCTCAGTTGTTGGTTGGCAAGACTCTCTCTTCATCCTATCAAAGATCTTGACTGCCTTTTCAGGCTTTCCTCCCTTCATTAGCCCATCAATGTATGCATTATACACAGCAGCACCTGCTCAAATGAGAAATTGTCCTGTTCATGCCTGACTGAATATGAAGTAATAAACATAAAATGGTGGAATGGAAGCAATACAATGCAAAACTTCTCTTCAAGACCGCTCAGAGAACCCCATAAACTAAGACAATGCACAAAGACCTTACGACTCTCGAGCCAATATGACAGCACTTTTTTGGCAGTAAGTATGTCTTTGTGCTGATGGACAGAGGAGTTCTAGGCATTGCTAGAGTCTCAAAGACTAGCAACTTCTATCCTAATAACTAATTCGGACAAACTAGGAGTTCATACTTTTTACGTGGTTTATTTTGCACCTCTGCATGCAGTGAATAGAGGAATCCAACTGTGTATAAGTGGATTCCTCAGATTCACATAAGTGGGACAAGGCCTTCCGCATAATCAATGATATAACTCTATCTTGAGTTCACCTGAATGTTTCTGCTTGTAATATCTTTTTCGGTATGAAATGAAAGAAATATTGGCCCTTAATAATTCATACCATGTGATATTATCACCTGATAAACTATCTTCTGTCTTCAACCAAATAAAAAAAGATCTTCTGTCCTTATGCAAAAGGCTCTTTTCGGTTACAAACACCACAAAAATTATGGATGTAAAACATCAAAGAACCATATATATATGTTTACTTCACTGCAATACATTCAAAGCAAAATAATGTCTTGCCTAACTTTTTTTTATTACTTTCAGCAAGACAAGAAATTCATGCTAATCAACAATGCATCTTTACACCTTTCCACCCAGTACGTGCAAACCTATTCATTTAAGTCCTTTTTAGAGTTAAAAATTCAGTTAGCCCATGATTCTACCATTATACGACTTACTATATATTACCATAACGCACTTGGAGGAAGGCCATATTTTCTCATATCTGCAAAGACAGCCTCAGCTTTCTCTAGCAAGCCACATGTACTGTAGGCTTTCAGAAGAAGGGCATATGTATCCTCAGTAGGAACACACCGAGCTTCGATAAGTTGTAAATACGTGTTTTCTGCCTTCTGATACATTGACTTGTGTCCGTAAGCATCTATCAACAAATTGTAGTAGATGACATCTGGCTGGAAGGAGCTCCTATGCAGCAACCACTCACCTATCTGTGCATATCATCACAAACATTAGGAAAGTCAGACATTGCATGTAAACAACATTATGCATATCCTCTCTCACTGTAGAAAAATCATTACATCATACAGACATCGGTATCTAATTGAGGTTTGCAGAATTTCCAGCTCTATAAGCCAACTTTGTCTCAACTAAACGAATCAAAGAACAATTATAAGAACATAGAGACCATGGATGTGAGGTCACTAGTGTCTAAAGCAGCAGAGGAAGAAAGAAAAATCGCATATCCAACCATAATCAAAAACAGCAAAAGCGAAACCGTGGCGTTACAAACCAACCACTAAAAATCTTCTGAAATGAAAGTTCTCAACATAGTTAAACTTTGGTCAGCTCAAATTGCTTTTGCAGATGGTACATAAAAGAATCCTCTGTTAAAACAACACAGAAAATAAGAAATAAAGAAAAAGATCCAAACTTGGTCTCACCAGAATTATTGGGTGCCATTTCTTATTCAAACGAAGTTGAACAGCTACATTTATGACATCATCCCAAGTGGCATGAGTTGGAGGGAGAGTATCAAGACAAGCATTGACCCTGTTAGCATCATTTTCCTCCATAACGAAGCTCAGAATTTGCTGAGCACTAGGACTCAGAACTGGGAATATCCCATCCACAAACCCAGAGCCATACTTCCAACCTTGGCCTCTCAAAGACCCACCTGCCAAAACTTGTCAAAATTAGTCAAATTTTTGGCAAAAGGAAACAATAAAGAAAAAGACTGAATTTTTTTACTGATTACCCTTTTTCCTGGAGACCTTTTTGTGATCGAATCTTCTCAATTTGCCACGCTTATCGATGTAAAAGCTGTCCCTCTTGAAATTGTCAAGAGAATCGCCTTTTTCCGAGCTACTTGATAATCTGCATTTGAAGCTGCAGTCGTGAAGCCTCGGCCTCGCGATAATGCATTTGAATAATGTGCAAGGAAGAATCCAACTTTCTGTCATAACTTGCTCCCTTTCTTCTACTGTTTCGTTTCTCAGACCAAGCTCGCAGGAAGCCAACTGGGTAATACTGCAATCACTTGCTCGTATTCAGCTTCCATGGCTTTCCTGCTCCTGTCTGGACTCTTGATATTTTTTTTTCACTCGATCTTTCCGGAGAATATCTTATCCTAGGATGTGGTGTTCAAAAAAGAAGGAAAAAGAAGGTCCGACGCTAAAATAATAAGCAAGCTGATGAAATTCGCGGGCCATGTTTATACTGGCTATAATCAGCACGTTACAAGAATAAAAAATATTATTGTATTTGTGTAAATATACAGGGTACTGGTGTGAATATTAATTATTATGGATGTACCAGCAGTTGCTTTCTTCAGTTAAAAGTCATTATCACTAGATAAATTACTAACCATAACAAATTTTCTATTTTATATTAAAGTTATTAATCACCAATAGAAATGTTTGTACATTGATTGTGATATCTCAAGTACCACGTTGATTGTGAGAGGGCGGCGATACATAAGCTAACGTTCACCATCCAATGATCACAATTTCGTGTGATTACTTAGAGTATTTATTTTGGTTTAGCCACGTAAAACGTGTCGGGTCGTTATAAATAGTGTTAGAGCAACTACGGTTTGTACTCGATAAGCTCGTGTGGTTACTTTGAGAAACACATTGAATTGGCGGTGTACTGCTCAACCTACGTGAATATACGGGTTGGCTCGTTACAATGCCACTTGGCTATACAAAAAATATGTCATGTGATTGTTTGCCACTTTGATACTTTACTATACGAGAAGTTTTAATGGAGGAATTAAACATTTCTTATTCTTGGAAAATTACTTGTATATTAAGAAGCTACCATCTATTTCTAATTCTCATTTCTCTTGATAATATGTTTCCAAACTAGAAAATCCGGAAAAAAAAAAAAATCGAATTGGAGAAGCTGCACTGAGAAGATAAAAAAGACATACTACCGGCCTTTGAATGCATTCATGCGTTTTGCATATGTATATATAGCATTGCCCCTAGCGGCCATGCAAAGAACAATCAACAAACTCCCGCTTTGATCGCTTCTCTCTCTCTCTCTCTCCCCACCACCATGAGATGCCGACACCGCTTTGTCGAACGCCGGCAACCATCCTAGCGAAAGAAACGAATACAGGGTCAACCGTTGCTCGTCTGTGATTTGGTTCATGTTCTTCGTTTTACTTGTATTCATAACATTTAGCCATTCTAAGTTAGATTTCTATGGGAGAAAGGGATGGCGATGCGCGGGTCCAGACCGTCATCTGCCTCTTCTTCGTGTGTGTCGTCGCGGGGGGCGTCTTCCTCAGCCTCTACATGTTCCTTCCCGAGACGGAATCCAACAGCTGGTTTTACCTCGCCGGCATAGTCCTCGAGGCCATTCCGTGGTGCTTCTGGCTTCTTGGTTATATCTACTCTTGTCTCCGGCCCAGACCTGCAAATAATCCGCCAAAAGGGCTCTCCGCTCGCATAAATAGCAGTGCTGTGGCGCCGGCGCCGGCAAACAATCCGCAGTCACCGGCAAAAGATTCCCCTCGCAGCGGGGACAATGATGATGACGAGCAAAGGCGTGTTCATTTTGGCGCTGTGATTGTGATGGGGAATGAGGAGCAGAACGGACATCAATCAGGTGTTGAAGGGCATAATAATAATGCTCTGGGAAATAGAGAAGGTGGAGGTGATCATTCTCAGAGCAACACGGGGTCGACTTCAAGCACGTTGAATGATCACGATCTGTCGATCGGTTCGAGGGAAAGCGAGATGCCATTGACTCTTGGGGTTTCCTCTTGTAAATGAACCTTGTGTGAAGGTTAATGTCATACATTTCTGATGCATATGGTGCAAATAGCTGTCAATATTTGTTAGATATCAAGATGAGACAATTGAGTCAATGTGATTTCACCGAAAAAAAGGTTCTTTTTTTTTTTCTTCGCAATTCAAGCTGTGAATCTGGTTCGAGTCAAGGGCGAGATAGAAACCGAGTGCAACGAGATTTTGCCTACATGTGACAGGAATTGTCCTAATATTGGTGTGCCCAAGGGCTGAGATCTCTGGAAACTACATAGCCTTCATGTCAGGTAAGATGATGTGATGATCTTCTGGGCCAAAGTGTGGAAAAGCGACAGTACGTATTTTGTGAACTCGTTTGTTCTTTTGTCTCCTTTCCATGAGAGATAAGTGAGACATGTAAAAAGAGAACCAGAGAGGAAGATGCTTGTCATTATGTGCAATACTAATATTGATGCCTTTCTTGCTTGCAGACAGTCTTGTTTGTTCTTCGTTTTCAATTCAAAGTGCATGACCAAAATATTTTGCCCGGGCAAGCAATTGCAGTGTATCAGAGACTAATTTTTATATGGGATATGAAACTTGACACAGAGCATACAAAGTTGAATATAACATCGATTCCTGCTTATGTATCGATTGTAATGAAGCATGAGTACACTATTCCTGACTATTTTTGCAGGGCAAACTCACTCAACTGGACAAATTTGTAGAATAATTCTTATTGAAAGCCTTGTCAATGGCACATTACCGCAATGAGCTTCTGCTGGTGTTTGAGGTTCCAGCAGATGAATTCATCATCCACATTTCCAGAAGATATATATAGGTAAAAGAGAGAATCTCAAACCAGTTATTATTTGATAGTGAAATTCTACAAAGCTTAGCTGCCAAGTGAATAATCTTGGTTAAGCTCTGTCAAATAGCCCTATCATTCCCTCCAAAGATAAGTTCTTTGAACCAGAGAATGCTACTAGGATCACAATCAGTTGAAAACTAACCAATCCTAGTTGAGGATGCAAAAAACCACTATATCCATGGAAACATAAGAAACGTTTAACCCCAAAAAGTGAAACATTTTAAAAACCATTAGCCATGCCTAGGATGCACCTTCTTCTTCTTCACTTGAGAGCTACAATCATGCATGTTGCTCATGCACCCAAACTTCCTCTTTATCTCTCCCCACATGCTAACTTTCCCTCTCTTCTCCAACTTATGATCTCCGCCGTTTCCGTTCGCCATCTCTTTCCTCATCATGCCACACTCTCTCACGAGCTCCATCACCTTGCTGTTCATCCTCTCCATTTCGATCCTCAACTCTTCCTCGGTACGACTCAACTTCCCTTCCTTTTCCTCCACCTCTTCTTCTCCATCCTTTCCAAATCGTTCCTGGGTATTATGCACCACTACTTCCTGCACAACTGTTTCTCGTAGCTTCAACTGCTCGGTAAACAACACCTGCACAACCACCCTTAAAGGCAGCCTTTCATTTCGCGCTGCGTGCTCACACGCTTCGGGAGACATTTTCTGGAAGTCCAGTACCCGACACACCTCTTCTTTCTCCAACTCCGTCAAGAACCTATGCTTGTCCAGGTAAATATCGATTGCGCGGTATATTCCATCGGAGTTTGTATGATTTTCTAAGGATGCTATGAGTGACATCTCAGCCAGGGCGAGAAACGAATTGACCTCTAAGTCCACATCGCTTGCTAATTCTGCCAATAACTCTTCGATGAGATCCGCTACTTTATTAAAATCCGATGCATCTGAACAAGTGTTGTTCGTGTAGAAACTTTTCAGGATCCTTTTGACACAACCGATGTCGTATTGTGTTTCTGTGGCATAGCCCTGAAAGGGTATTAGGAGGTCAGTTACCGTTGCCTGGTCTAGTTGTCTCCCTATCCTGATCTCGAATCCATTTCTACAGTCAGCACTTGCTTCCAGGGTAACTGCGGAGTTCAACATCTGAAACAATAAAGTAGATGGAAGGAGCCTCGGCTCGCGAGGCAGGAGTCTCTCCACTGCTTCAATTACTTCCCTCTGAGAGTTCCTCTTGTATATCGACATGGTTTCATCTCCTGTTGGGCTGGAACAAATCCATCTTTTCACGTATTGGCAAAGAGATGCAGCCACATATCCTGGCAGGACGCCTTGTAGGTTCATTGCTTTAATGACAGGCTCGTAAAATCGCAGAGGAAGAGTGGTTAAATCCTCTGATTGCCAGTCGAGAACAAAAAGCTTTCTCCTTGCATTGGGTCTACACTCCCCATCTTCCTCTCCCTCACTGCTCTCATCCAATTTGGGAGCCTTAATTGGCTTTCCAAGAAGGCAGGGGTCGACTTGCGCTTTTTCAACAATGGAATTGAAACAGGCGTCGATAAGGCCAAGATGTGCAGCTTGCTGAAGGAGTTTCTCCGAGAACCGCAGGGCCCTGATGGTCTCGTTCCAGCTCGGGAGGACTCTATCATTGAGAAAATCGATAGCCTTCTTCAGAAGATTGTTGGGGCAGTGAGTTTCGGTCATTTCCAGATAAGAAGCAAGGCAAATGAGGGGTACTGCATTTTCAGTCGAAAGCTGTAGTTCAAACCCGTGGCAGAACCTCGCCACAAGCTCAAAGGTGTTGGGATCAGTGGAGAAGTCTCGCAGGAAGCAAGATATCTTTTCACCGGAATCTTTTTCCTTGAACAAAGCAGCTAGTTTCGCTGATTTTGCTGCTAGAAGCTCCTGATAAAACAAATGGACAGTTGAATCGCAATCAGCAATTTTTAGGATCAAAAGGTAGACCATTGGTGTAGTTTCACATTAGGCTTAGCCCATAACCATTAATCCAACAGAGAAAAGCAAAAATGAGTTTATGTGATCTAAGATTAATCTTGTGACAAATTTCCTCACTTTACTCAATGTGAAGGGTTCGCCGCAAACAAGAATCTGAAGGTCGGATGGGGCACTCAACTTGGACGACCTGAAAAGCAACGGGATGAGTAAAGTAAGTCAAGATAGAGATGTGAATTAATGTCGAAAAGTAATGAGAGAGAGAGAGAGAGAGAGAGAGAGAGAGTAAAATCAAAGGTCAAGTGCTCACAAAGATGAGTCCAAGCTTCTTTTGTTGACCATCTTCTGCATTTTCGTCTCTCTGTTCTTCAGCTAAGAAGTTACTAGAGAGATACTATACGATCGGTTGCTGTACATACATGAAGATAAAAGTGAGTATGCCATGAAGTTCTAAAAATGTGCAACATTTGCATATTCATTCCAAGTCGAGCAGATGAATGATATTGCATTTCAAGCATGAAATAGTTTCATATCATAGACTCACAAAATGTTGGACCTAAACAAGTCCTTAAAAGGTTTCATTTGGGTTCTCGGCCGGACCTCAGGTTCTCCTAGATGTAAAACACTCGAGGGTATTGCCAGGCAAAACACAAGAAAAATATACTTTCCAACTTGGGGGTGCAAGGGTCAGTAACCTCCCGACATTAAATAATGCAGGTGGCCAGGCAGCCTGCCTTGTTGGAGGACAAGCGCTGGGGAATCCTTGTAGGTTGAAAGACCCCTTCTATGGTGAAGGACTCTTGGAAACAAAATTCTAAGGATCCATAGAAGGCCCCGGTGAAATGTGCTTAAATTCGATTTTTCTCGGCTAACCAAGAGCTATGTTCTATCTATTTGGAGGAACTCTTAGACAGTATAAGTCATTCATTAGAAGGGTCTAAAAGGCAAAAATGAGGGACAAAAATTTCACGGGAGAAGATCACAACTACAGCAACTAGGTTGAAAAGTGACCATCAATTGAAATCTTCCATTTGAACACTCGCCGCCAAGTCGTCGGCAAATGAATCAAAGTAAAGAAGACACAAGATAGAGACCCACCTACAGCATGAAAACTCAGTTTAGAGGTAGAGAGAGCTTGAAGGAAGTAAGAACTTCTGGTGGACGAGAGGTGGTGAAAATGGAAGAAGTGATGTGACAACGGAAAGATTTGACCAAAAAAAAAAAAGCAAAACAGAGAGAGAGAGAGAGAGAGAGAGAGAGATGGGTTGTTGGGAAAGATAGCAAAGGATCAGGTGGAATCTGATCTTTTGGCTAATGTGGCCGTTAGGAAGAGAAGATCCCGGGAAGTCAAAAATCTTCTTTGAACTTCTCATCTGCCATTTGCTTAGCTTCAGAAATATAAAAGAGACGCAAAAAATATGGAGTATAAACACCAGATTAGCGATTTTTCTTGTTTTATTAGTTCAGGCACACACGATGAGTGTGCATAAGATAAAATTGGTCGAACAGTTTCATAAAATAAGCTTAACCTGTTCTCTCATTTTCAAGGAAAGATTTGAGAGAGAGAGAGAGAGACAATGCAAGTGATTCAACTTTTAAAATTGTGAAGAAAATGGAGTGTGTGTGAGAAAATTACTTGATTAATGGGTGAGGCAACCGCCCTGTATAATTACCAAAGCATTCTTAAAATCAGAACACATTAGATTGTGCTCAAAGGGTAATTCACAGAATGCCATTAGGGATCTCAAATTCAGATTTTCCTGTTTGAACTGACAAGTCAAGTGTTTAGAGTGCAAGTTCACGAGGAAGGCATCCTCTAGAGACCTCAACAGACGCTGCAATGATTCAAATGGCATTGAGAGAATGCATCTTCATTCTCACCACAAGTTGGAGCTCTTGTGTCGTAGATGATGGTTGTAGTTTAACTCCGCAGCATTCAAGAATAAGTGCCAGAAATGGCCAAAGTATAGAATCTGGTTTCTGATGAAGTACGCAGCCAGAAATGTTAGAACGGCTTCCATGACCGATTTATATGTTCAAATTTTTCACAGCTGACTTTCTTTTGTATTGCTTTATTAAATGACAGATTTTTCTTTTTCCTTAACAAGTTCTCTCGGCAAGAACCCAATTGCCTCAAGATCAAGCAAATGCAATTATATCTTGTTGTCCATAGCTCTTCAAGTGACTTGTAAATTCTTTGAGAAACCTGCAGATCTCTTTACTTTTGGGGTGTGATTTCTCGCCTTTCCTGAACTCGTGAACTATGCCGTCGAGTTCGAGGGAACTACAACCTGGAGTCTTCTTCACATGCTTTTCTTTCATGAACTTTCTCAATTTCAACGCATCTCGCCATCTATCTGCAGATGAATACGTGTTTGACATCAATATATACGCACCATCTCGTTCTGGCTCGATTTCCACTAGTTTCTTCATTGCAAGTTCCCCAAGTTCAACTTTCCCATGAACTCTGCAGGCTCCTAATAAGGCCCCCCAAACAAAGGCATCGGGTTCAGTCGGCATATTCTTTATGAACTCTTCCGCGTCGCTTAGCAATCCAGCACGACCTAAAAGGTCCACCATACAGGCATAATGCTCTGTTTGAGGCTCTAAGCCATAAACTCTTGACATGTCCTCAAAATGTCTCTGTCCTTTGTCTACGAGTCCTGCATGGCTACATGCTGAAAGCACGCCGAGGAGAGTTACTTCATCCGGTCTAATGCCCACCAAAGACATATCAGAGAAGATTTCCAAAGCCTGTGCTGCTTCTCCATGCATTGCTAAACCAACGATGATGGCCGTATAAGAATAGACATCCCTGCATTTCATCCCTTGAAAAACTCTAAGCGCTTGGTTTATGCTTCCACATTTTGAATACATATCAACCAGAGCATTCCCTATGAATCCATCTGCACTAATCTTATGTTTATCGATATATGCATGAACCCACTTCCCTGAATCAAGCAATCCAAGATTAGCACAAGAATTCAAAACACCAACTAGAGTAACATCATCAGGCCTAATGCCTACGGTTTGCATTTCCTCGTATACAACCAACGCTTCCTTGAATTTTCCTTGCTGAGCCAGTCCCAATATCATTGAATTCCAAGATACCACATTCTTCACGGGCATCTCACTGAAAACCCATCGAGCGAGATCCGCATCGCCACATTTCAGGAACATGTCCACCAAAGCATTGCCGACAAAAACATCTCTCTTTACCCCATTTTCATGCATATACCTGTAAATCCTCTTCCCTAGACTCAAATCTCCCAACATAGCGCACGCCGAGAGCACAATCACCAGCGTCACCTCATCAGCTACAAAATTAGCTTCGCCCATCCTAAAAAACACCTCGACAGCTTCCCTTGGCGACCCCGTCTTGACATATCCTTGAATCAATGTCGTCCACGAGACCAAGTCCCGTTGGGGACATTCGTCGAACAGCTTCTGAGCAGCTCCAATAACCCCACAGACCGCGTAAACCCTCATCAGAGTATTGTTCACGTAGACATTAGAACCCAAAAGCCCAGTCTTGATGGCGTGCACGTGAACTTCCTCGCCTTCCCTCAGAGCAAACTCCTGCGCACAAGCCTTGAGAAGAAACGGGATGGTATAATCATTGGGCACCAATCCTTTCATAAGCATCTCTCTGTACAACAGAACTGCTTCCAACGAGGAACCGCACCTGGTCCTGAAACTCGTAACGCCTCTAATGATGGCGTTGTACACGAACTGGGTCTGAAGGGGCCTCGATTTGATGACGAGGGCGTGAAACTGTTTGATCTCTTGAATGGATTGAATGGATTTGCAAGATTCGATCTTGCGAAGCACCGAGAACTGCAGAGAAACAGGGTCAGTCTCAGTAGCAGCAGGTGGGATTGTCTTGGCGGCAATGGTGGTGGAAATAGGGAGAGAGTGAGAGGGGAAGCTCATTCTGTGAAGAACCAGAGAGCGGTTGAAGTAACATGACATGGAGCGAGAATGAGAAACACTCTCAACCGCATTAACGGTTTTTATCTACCTTGTCGGATTCTCTCAGCGGGAAATTGGAATATATATCTTGCATTGCAATTCTTTTTTCTTTCTTTAACTGGATATTTTTAGTGCATTTTTTTAATCAGAGGAATTTTTTTACCCAGAATATGCCCTGCACAAGGAAATTACATTGATATTGACAAACCATACGTGAAGATAAGGAAATTTTGAATTGGAAGACATGGAGAGTTCAAGAAAAAATTGAAAAGGGCAATAAAAGTGACCCAAGCAATTGAAACGTAATATTGCAACGTAAAGTAATTGGTTTTTTTTTTTTTTTTTGGCAAAAATTCAAGCCAAAACCCCGCACTGATTATATATTAAGATGATGGTTTCAGCTTCTTGTTATGACATATTAAACTAACTTATGACATTTCACGATAGTAAGAGTTAGACCTTCTTTTATGATGACGAATCGAATTTACGAAGTTAGGACACATTAATCATACTTACCAAATAAAAAATCATATTGTGATATGATACAACAACTCATAAGACATCTAATTTCTTATAAATTTAAAATAATTGCCATGACAATAGAGAGATTTTTATGCACTGTGAACCTATGCAATGAGGCATTGAAATGCTCCAATTCCTTCCATATTTTTTTAGTGTAGTTTCATCAAATTGAAGTTTATACTATAAAGTACAATCGTAGGTAAACAATAAGGTAAAATCGCGTATTGGCTTGACTAAGGTATTACAATGTAAAAGAGCAAACTAGAGTGGTTTTCGTGGTTTCCCCAGACTCCATTCTATAATTGAGTTAAAATTTTTGTTTTAAAACTTTCTATCTATTTTCTTTTTCAAGAGTCGAAGCCAAAGCATCAAATACTAAATAAAAGAAAATTAAAAAGCGTCCAAGGAAGGCAAAAATAAAAAACGAAAAAGAATTAAAGCCAAAGACAACCGGCTTTTGCCGGTCAAGAAGTTTAAGGAATAATCCCCGGGGGATATGTAGAACTCCCCGATAGCCCTCCTCCTGAACGTCGGCTCCTCCGTTTCTCGCCGTTGTCTCCTCCACCGGCGGCCGGTGACAGCCCCCGGCACCACCGAGGTACTTGGAAAAGAATATCATCACTTTTATGTCCTAAAAATGCGAATTTTCTAGTTTCCCTCAGCCTTTCATCCCTCGTAGTTATCTGGGTCGGTTGAAATTCCGACTGTAATGTTTAGTTTGAGTGCGATCTTCAAAGCCCTGAACTCGAAGCATATCTTCACGTGGTCCTCGAATCCATATCTCTCCGAAGTGTAGCCAACTATGCTGAGAAGGCTAAGACTGCAGATTTCTCACATCGAACGGCTTAGTTGCCATCTCAATCGAAGCTACCCTTTCGCTTCTTCTCCTTCCTCTTCTGCCTCTTGTTATGGGGCATTGAGTGTAAGAGCGGGTGATGATGGTGTGGATGAGCTGTATTCGGACGTGCCGAGGCCTCCAAGGCGGAAAACCGAAAGAAAGCCTTTTGTGACCCCCATGAAAGAGCTGATTCGGAGGGCGAAGGAAGAGCGAGAAGCTCGAAAGTTGCAGCCGTGTCGCGTGCTCGAGAACCCGCCGGAGAACGGATTGCTCGTGCCCGAGCTCGTCGAGGTGGCTCACCATGTCTATCGCGCTCGAGAGTCCCTACTCAAGGGTTCATCGGAACTCCTCAAAGTTGTTCCGGTGCAACGCTGTAGGTATTGGGTTAATTTCTTATGCTTTTTGTCTTGGCTCGAGTTGCTTACGTTTTGATGGGCTCAAAGTTGATTAGTTATTGAAGCATCTTGTCAATGTGACCGATGAATTTGTCTAAGCCAGTATACTTTGGGATTCTGGTAGTCTGTTAGTTTTTCTTGCTAGATACATGTTACCTGATGGACCTACTCTTGAATTCGGACGGGGAAAATTTATGTCTTAATCTCTTGCTTATACGCCTTGTCTATGCTTTTCAAATGTATTATTGATCGGATTATTGCTTGCTTATTTTAGTTGAATGTCACATTTATGAGATAACGAATTAAGAAATAACTTTGTAAAGAGCTCGATGGGTTAAACGCCACCAAGCTGTGATACTGGAGCATTTTTGGGCTTATATCTGTAATGTAGTTCTAGATGTGGAAAATATGAGGGTACGAGAATTTCTTCAAGGGAAAGGGAGGAGAGACCTGCCTTATTCCTTACTCTTTGATGGAGAGAGACAGAGAGACAGAGAGAAGGAGATTCTGATGTAACTGACTAACGAACATGACTATAAAACTAATGAGTGTTTTAGCGTTTTCTTATTTGCTTGTCTTTTGCATTTTAAGGAAGTTCTACTTGGACAATTATTAATGCTAATGGATTCATTGCTTGTTAGGTTTTGTTTTGAAGTTCATATTGGTCACGTTGGCCATGAGATCCATACGTGCACTGGTCCAAATAGCGGTCTTCGCAGCGCTACTCATGTATGGAGAAAGGGGGGTGTTCAAGATGTCATATTTTTCCCTAAGTGTTTCCATCTCTATGATCATGTTGGGAAACCGAGAGTCGGGCATGACGAGAGGCATTGTGTCCCACGAGTCCCTGCTGTTGTAGAGCTTTGTATACAAGCTGGCGTAGACCTCAAAAAATTTCCTACAAAGAGAAGAACAAAACCTGTGTATTGTATCGAGGGAAGAATTGTAGATTTTGAGTCCGTAAGTGAAACACACAAAATAGACAGAGACATGGTTGCTGAATCAGTAATTGAGACAGATGAAATGGGAAGGGATGTAGTTCCATTGAGAACCAGCCCTATTGAAGAAAGTAAAATTGACCTCTGGCATAGTTCAACCGATGAAGTCAAAGACATAAAGCAATTGAGTGTGTGGACACTGGAGTCGTGGTTTGAAATGATGGAAGGAGTGAAGAAGATAATGGAAAGTTATACTGTGTGGACCTGCGGGTACTGTCCTGAGGTTCAGGTGGGTCCCAAGGGCCATAAAGTCAGAATGTGCAAGTCGTCAAAGCACCAATCTCGCAATGGTTTGCATGCCTGGCAAGAAGCAACAATAGATGATATTTTTGGCCCTAACTATGTTTGGCATGTCCACAATTTAAACGGGCCAGCTTTGAATAACAACTTGAAGAGGTACTATGGGAAAGCTCCCGCTGTGGTAGAGCTTTGTGTGCAGGCTGGTGCCGCCATACCCGATTGCTACCGAAGTATGATGAGGGTCGATGTTGTCCGTCCTGACCGTGATGAAGTTGATCTTGTTGCTTAAGAAGTTGTCAGTAAGGCAGAAGTTGGATGTAAACTTCTAGGTATTATGGTGCTGTTGAGTGATTATTGGGGAAAATGCTTTCGGTACACTGCTGGTGAAGAAAGTATTGACAAAAGTAAGATCTTCCTGATGGCTGAAGATGTGCTTGACTTGACAATTGAAACAATATGAATTATGAGTTACTGGCCCCATTATGCGGCGATCTTCTTGGACTGCTGTCTCAAAAGCATTAGATAGATTGTTTCAACTGGTGAAGCTACCTAATTGGGGGTTTCAATCTGGGAGTCCAAATGGAACGTGTGGAACCTGAACCTACTCCCTTCTTTTTGGGCAAATTGGTAGGGCAAGAGTCAAATTTACTGCAATATATTGGAGAGTTTCACCTGAGCATATTATTTAGGAGTCCACACTGGGTGTTCTTTCATGTGTATATGCTTCTTTGATGTTTCCATACTGATTTTTCAGCTGGGCTACACTCCTATTACTCTAGCCATGAGCTATGGCAGCTCCAGTTCACGAACACAGGGGCCCTCCCTGTGAGGCCAGAGTGGGCTCTGCATCAGTCCCCATTTGAATTTCATTAGGGGCTCTTTCGCTTTTGCCAAATCTAGAGAAATACTATAAGTCCTCGATCATCTTTTTGTTTTGTGTTTTTCAGGAGGGTCAGAGTATGTGGTGGACTGTTTCAGATTGAATCTAAGCATCTGAGCCTTGCTTGGATAAAAACTGAACATTGCTTAGAGATTTTCTTTGTTGTTGAAATTGAAACAATAAGAACAGACTTTTGTTTGAGCAGCGAGGACCGCCCTCACCGGCCCCTGGCGAGGAGCCGCTTCATACTCATTTCAAGTAAATTTTATTGAATTTGACCTCTTACAGAACTCAGATTTCTATTGATCTTGTCGTCTTTGGTCTTATATGAGTATGGCTATGGTGCATTTATGTCCATGACTGTCTATGAGATGTCCTTGTAACTTTATGTATCATTTGCAATTGGACTTATCTTTTAATAGACACAAGCTCCCTATATAAACAGATTCTCATTTTCTTGATGGTAAGCATTGTTGGTTTGATGCGTGTGGGGAATTGAGGGCAACTGACTATTTCAGAGATCATGTCCACTTAACAGATCTTGAAGAAAGCCTGCAGTGGAGCTCATTATTTACATATGATTTTTGAACTTCAACTTAGAAGTCTCAGTTTACTGGAAAAGAGCATCTTCTTTCTTCCAAGACTAATTAAGACAACAGATCTCAAGTATTTGGAACATTCCAATCATATGAATTTTGCAGTAGAGGGTTGAGGAAGGCTGAGATTAGGGGCGTAAGTATCTCATCTCCTAGCATGACGATCGCTTAGTTTCCCCATACTTGGCCTTCTAAAGTTCCATTGATGGATTATTATCTTTTTGTCTTCACTCTTGGCTTTTATTTTATATTATTTTATTTGGGTGTTATTCTTTTGTGTTTCTTGATAACAATGTATTATCTTTTGTTACTTGTTTTGGTTAAACTGGTTATTCTGAGAGAAAACCAGTGTGCTACCATCATGCCCAAGAAAAGTTGATACAACTTCAGCATGTTTATGCTGAAAGTTAGAACTGCGATGTAGTGGCTTAATCTGATTATTTGTCATCTATGCAACTGGCATTGCCTAATCTTGATCACACTGTTGGATAGGCTAACACAGGACTGGAGTGTGGTGTTAGGACAGAAGACTGTGATTGGGAGGAGTGAGATGTTCATGGGGCCTTTGATACAGCTTAGAAGAGATGGACACCAGGAAGAAGCATCTGATTTAATGGCAGCTGCTTTGGAAGAAGTAGGATTTCAGTGGCCTTGTAAGTAGGCACATGCACATTTTTCTACAAGTTGTTGCCGTGCTTGATTTTACAGAATATCACCAGGAGATTGCCATTGCTCCACCCAAGGAATGTAATGAAATCTTTTTCTTTTTAGACTAGATCGGAAGGAGAGTCGGTCATTTTGTTCATTTGTACTTCCACTAAGTTGAGCTTCTTCCACTGTTCAATTGACCAGCTCCACAACCTGTCTAATAGAAGTCGATCCTCCATGTTGCATTTCCTTTTCGTAGTATAATCACTCTCTCTAGGTTGCTCTACAGAAGTTGGAACAGATTTGCTATGGGGCGATTTGTCTGTTTGGATTGACGGGTTTCTAGTAAAATCAAGAACAAGAGATGGAATTTGAGCACAGATGCATCTCGCGCTGTCTTCTGCAACAGAGAGTAAGAGACTAGAGAACATTTGGTCCTTAGTTGCAAACTCTGATGGATGATTGAGTCGGTGATTGGTTCTCCGAGTTTAAAATGTGCCAAGGACGATCTCGGACAAAATTGTTTGCAAGCCATGTCGCCCAAAACTGATTAAGGCAGGCTTTCATTCATCATATCTGGTGTGTTTGGCTCCTGAGAGGAAGGTTCACGGTACCGAAATTCTAGATGTTGAGAGATAGGGGACTTCATTGTTCTTGATTTTCGATTTAGATTCCTGAATTTGTGAAAAAAAAAGTAGTGAGTTAGCTGCGTGGATGCATTCAAATTGAGTGGTGTATCTTTTTATAGTCCATGATAAGATTCTTTGATTCATGGATTTATGCACTATGAAGCTCTTCTGTTACTAATGAAGCCTCTTTGGCTCAGTCTTCTGGCATACAATTTGCTTTTCTCTGTCCGTCGTTCACTTACAATTGTGCATGCACGCGGGCGCTCGCTCGCTCGCATGTGTGATCGAGTCAAGTAAAGCCTCAGCTGCTCACTGCTCAGTATGGACAAATTTCATAGTCAGTTTTATGGTTTTCAGACCATGCAAGAACACTTTATTGATGAGCATGTTTGCTTTGATAGGAGCTTTTTGGCTGTTAATTCATCTGTCATGGTAAATAGGGGTGAGCATGGTTCCGGATAAAACCGAGAACCGGGAACCGAACCGCCGGTTCTAGGTTCTAATGTATGAGGGTCCGGTTCCCGGTTCCATTTTTTTAGGAACCGGCGGTTCCGGGTAGGTTCTAGGTTCCTATAGGAACCGAACCGAGAACCGGAACCGGAACCGGGAATCGAGAACCGAATGAGGAACCGTACGTAATTTGGTTCTTGTGCATCTATTTTGTTAATTATGTTACTCACAATACATGAATTTTGTCTTCTTTGATGCATTTCTTTTACACTATTTTGCTTTTGTTGTCGCCAAATATACGTCAGATGATTACAAAAGATGATTTTGTTGCTTATATCTTGTGTTCTTTTTATCTTTTTTGGCATAATTTGCGAAAGATTTATGGAATGGAAGTTTGGCATTTGTGGGATTTGGAACGATAGTACGTGGATATTGGTGTGTGACCATGGACAGTAGGATTGAGACACGAGGACTAAGAGTAACACAAACAAACTCCGTCCCAAAGTCACGAGACTAAGTTCTTAAAGGGGAAAACATTGTAGTGCCTCAGTGTCACGGTCCCCCTTCTTCCCCATGTGCGCCCCCTTCACGTTTTGGTTTTTTGAGTATAGACATTTTCTTCATGACTCATAAGTAATCAATCTCTCATATAATACATACATATATGTGTGTGTGTGTGTGTGTGTGTGTGTGTGTGTGTGTATATAATCATGAAGACGACTTGAGTTTTAAAATTGATGCCGTCATATTTTGCATGTTAGATGAGGGAATCGTATCAGAGAAGACCATGTTTTCCTCCAACCAGTCTTTTGATTGGTAGATTGATGTCCATAATATGTAAATTATCTATTGTTCCACATTTTTTCTTAACTAAAAATGAAAAAAAAAAAAAAAAACCTATAAGAACCTAGAACCGACCTTGGAACCTGTGACAGGGTAGGTTCCAGGTTCCAAATTCCAATGAATAGGTTTCATGTTCCAAAAAATGAGGAACCTATAGGGGCGGGTAGGTTCCAGGTTCCAGATGGAATCTATAAGGAACTTGGAACTGCTCATCCCTAATGGTAAATGATGACTTCATAGTAGGCCGTGTTTCTTTTGAATCCAAGGGTGGAGACTATGCACAAAGAAAAATCCAATCTTGGGATCGATTTAACTCTTACAATTTTATAATTTTTGAAATTGCCTAACTCATTTCTTGTTCTTTGACCCTCTCAGGCACTACGAACCGTCCCTATGCGGATGGGAAGTACTTGGTTTTTATAGGAAATATTATGTCAAAACTGCCATTGGTGAGTTAATTTTTTGCATGATTAATAGAGTTAGTAACCTTCTTATAAAAAGTTAGACGTTTAATGTCTGAAGACTCGGATGTCATTGGGTAATTAGAACCTTCAACGTGTGATCCAACACAAATATTTGATTGAGTGGAGTTTATGGTGGGTGATATTTTCTTTGATAATTTTTTTATTTTTTAAAGACGAAAAAGTTTAGTATACATTCAAGTAAGATATTGTCTTTTGAGATTTATGATCATTATGGATCCAACTTGTCCAAATTGACTAAGCGAAAAAATGGGTCAGCCTACGCAATTAATTCCCTTCTTGGGATCGGCGGGCTAAAACCCACGCCTAGGCCCAGTCAATTTTTTTATAGTATTTTTTTTTAATCATCACGGTCGACATGGATAAGAATATTAGGCTCGCTACTAAATTCAGCTCACATATCGATTAGGTCGACTTGATATGTCAATTACCTAGAAAAATAGTAGACATTAAACGTATTTCCAAGCATTCCATATTTTTTGGTTCAGAAAATAAGCGTATGTTGCAATAATTACCAGTACTACCACGGCAATGTGGACAGTACACTAGTATAAATAAAAAAAACTAGGAACACATTTAAAAAGGTAGTACCTGAAAATAAGATCTTCACGATTATCCTTTAGTACAAGGAATGCAGTACCAATTTCTTATATAAATTAATGTGACAATTGACAAGTTAATAAAAAAAAAAAAGACAAGATAATAAATGAAAAAAAAAAGAATATTCAAGCACCTGAAAAATTATAAAGAAATTATAAATTAATCATAGTATATATACATTATTCAGTATTCATCAGTTTTATGGTAAAGAAAACTGAAATGGTAAGTAATTTAGTAATTCAGGCATTATAACCTGCTTTTCGAAAATGACACCGTTGCCAGCTTTTCTCAGTCCCAGTCCCGTCCCACAACGGCTAGTTTCAGTATAAAGAAATTATAAATTAATCTTAATATATATACATTACTAAGTATTCAGTAATTTAGTAATTCAGGCATTACAACGGCTAGTTTTCCCCCCATCTCTGTCTTCACTCTCTCCGTCGATATCATCGCTTCTGCAACCTCCATCATCATCATCGCTTTCGGGTTCGAAGACGAGGTCAACGATCCACCTGAATTCGAACAATCGCCGCTCTGCAACGATCGATTTCGAAAGTGCTAACCCTAGCAGTCTGCAACGCCGGAATTAGGGATTTGTTGTTCGCGGTGTTCCTGACTTAGGGTTCGTTCTTCCCCCTATCTTCTAAAGTAGCTCCACGACCATTATCTCCAGTGGAGGTTTGCCAATGCAAAAGCAGAGGCCACTACGCAAGCTCAGAAAAGGGAAGCCAAGGTTTGTCACGTTTACGCTTAGATCTATCATTTGAATGAACATATAGCAATTATTGTTATCGCTTGGCTACCTTGTCATGAGTTGTTCTAGACTAGGCTGTGGTCCTGTTTTGAGTAGACGCTACTGTGAGAGATCACGAATGAGCTTGAAGTTTGATGTGATGGCAAGAGAATTGCTGGTACGAGTATAAAAGATATAAATCGAAGGGCCAAAACTGAATGGATGAAGAGTTATGCACAGAAGCTCCGTATGTATCCTTCTTAGAGTGAAAAGAAGAGAGAGTTTGGAGAACTCGGGCTTCGAAAGGGAATATAAGAGAGGGTGTAGTCCAAACCTTGAGTTGCATGACTCCAAAATTTTTGTTGAAGATGTGTTAACTATGAAAGCCTATCTTTTTAGGACATTTACACAATGGAAATCTTACACCTTCAAATGTCAGCCTGTATGAAGCGATGGCCTGCATAGGTATTTAGACTTCAGAGAGTAGATATCCACAGCAGGATTGACATGATTTTTAACGACACGGGGGAACTCCTAATGATTGGATTGCGTCGATTAGGCTTGACTCATGAAGACTTCAATGTCAGTTCCAAGATAAAGTAGCTGCATCAGTGAATTATGTCAGACTTTGGAGAACTTTTCAACTTTCAATTTCAGTATGCATCGCGACAGATGAAAATCAGTAAATCTTTTGTCGCAGCCAACATTAGGATAATAAGAAAAGGATGATGCCGCATTCAATGCAACATATGGATGAAGTGACTTTAGTTTCAAATAATCTTAAGAGCGGAGTGACCTGCTTGAAAGTAGCCAATATGTCATGTAAACAGACTTCATATGTCTCTGAAATACCATCATGTGAAGGGGTGGACAGGATCCTCTGCCACTCAGATGAATCCTTAACTTGTGAAATTGTGAAAGTAGCCATTTTCAACTACTGGCTACTTTTGAGGAGTATAGCTAAGTTAGGAGCATTCAATACTGCATCCTAGTTGAAAATTCTCTGGAAAAGACAAGGCTTTTTACATATTATTTTATATTGAAGTGGACACTCTTCCCTCATTACTTTGGTGCTTTTGACATTGGGGCATTTTCTTGGTCCCAAAAAAGAAAATTAAAAAGGTGGGCAGTTTCAAATTGAAAGGTTCGACTAGATGTTTTGCTTAAACGCTTTTGAGTGATGAAAGAAATAATGGCATCAATGAGAAGAAAGGTTTCATTCTTGAAGCAACAATTTTCGATGGACTTAGTGCGGTGAGTTTTAGTATCTACATTATGGCTACCAATCCTTTAACTCACCCAACACCATGCATATAAAGAAATATCTGGCACAGATTAAGCTTGGTGGCAATTTGTTGATGGCCAATCTATAGTCCTCTTTCTATCGTTGAACTGCATTTAATATTGGTTTAGCTTAAAGGCTTATCCATCTAATTAATTTTGTACTGCATTTGTTACGTTGATTTAAGCACGTTCTATTTATATATCGTCTTTCAATTTCCTTGCAGAAAACGTTGTTTTCTCTCGTTGTCAAGCTGGGTGATTTATACAATTCTATGATGAGGAAATGTGCAAAACTTGAGTGAACATAGTGTGTTTACAAGCTTTCTATCTAATATCATCACAACCCACTAACAGCTCTCTCAATCATTAGCAAAATTGAATTAGAATTATTTGGAAATTTATGTACCTACAAACCACTGGGCAACTTCAAGAGCCAATTGAGGCAAAGAATTCCTTTGAAAATTAACCATAGCCCAAGTAACTCTACAATCCCTCATACCGATCATAGATCGTGATCATTCTCAACCATGGGTGGCTGCATCAAAGCCGCTTTGATAACCTTTTGGACTAGTTTCCCTTCATACCTTCAAATTGCCATATATAATAAGATTATTTGATCAAATTAAAATTTTGATGGGACCATACCCAAAGGCTAAGTAAGCCAACTCCCAATCTGTGAGAGTGCCAATAATCCTCAAAGCTTTCGCCCAGTGCTCACAAGTGGCTTCATCTTCTTGACCTTGTGTTGGAGCATATGCTCCTGAAAAGGATCAGGTGCATTATGCACTTGAGCAGCTTTGACTCCATAAAAAACTAATAGGATTGGTCGCCCTTGCGTCATCATTAAGTCCACCATTCATGCCAACTCCTTAAGACATCACGATGATGATGCAAAGCCTTCCAATATAATTGGAATGAATATGCGGGACTTGCGAATTGCATCATGGACATTGCAGCTCAGATTGGTGAACCGTCACCAAACATAAGGTTGAAAGGAAAAGAAGACATCAAATCTTCGTGTCTTCTTTTTGGCCTTTCAACCTTATGTTTGGCGGCGGTTTGCAGATCACCTCCACATGGCTCTTGAGCGTGCAGGATTGACTCTGTTTCGAAACTACGAAGGCTTTGGATCATCATGGCGGTGTTTGAAGGAGCTAGCATGGATTGTGGACTTAATGATGACGAAGTGACGACCAGTCCTACCAGTTTTTTAGAGAGTGAAAGCTGCACCCGATCCTTTTAGGAGCATTGCTCCACAAAATAATCTTATTATATATGGAAATTATAAGGTATGAAGGGAAAACTAGTACAATGGTTGAGAACGATCACGATCTATTATCGGTTCACAGATCGTGGATTACTTACGCTATGTGCTAATTTTCACGATCTATGACCAGCTCTTGAAGTTGTCTTGTGGTTTGTTTCAGATGATTACGATTCAATTTTGCTGATAATTAAGAGAGCTGTTAGAGGAGATTAGCATTGGATAGAACCAGGACGAAACTTGCTCAAACTAGGATACTTGGTGATTAGTTGTTTTTGGAATATTAGACAGAAAGTTTGTTAAAGTATACTCAGATTAAATGCAAGCATTCCAAGAGAAATCACAGAGACGAAACCCATCTTCTATGCATTGAACACCATGTAGTTGACAAGAATTTCTTCTACTTTTTTCCGTAACATAGATCACATATTATTCGTTCTAAAAACCATATAGTCAACTTGTCAACTTGTCATTACAGCATATGGAGATAGTCTGAAAGCAGGGCCTTTTTCGCTCTCTTACCTGTGATGTCATTACAGCATATGTTGAGGTATGAGGCTGCTCATGACAACAACCTCAACGATGCCATTACTTTATACTGTGTGGATCTGCAGGACTGTCCTGAGGTTCAGGTGACCTTCTTGAAACAATATGAGTTATGAGTTACTGCCCCATTATTCAGTAACCTTCTTGAACTGCGCTGTCTCATAGATAGATTGTTTCAACTGGTGATGAAGCTCTAATTGGGGGTTTCAGTCTGGGAGTTCCAATGGAACATGTCAAACCTGAGTCCCCTTTGTTTTTGGCAAATGAGTAGCACAAGCATATTCTTAATGAGTCCACACCGGGTGTTCTTTCATGTGTATATGCTTCTTTGATGTTTCTCTGCTGGGCCCCAGCTATGGCAGCTCCAGCTCACAAAAACAGGGGCCAGAGTGAGCTCTGCATCAGTCCCCATTTGAATTTCATTAGGGGCTCTTTCGCTTTGGCCAAATCTTGAGAAATACTATAAGTCCTCCATCTTTTCTTTTCTTTTTTCAGGAGGGTCAGAGCATATGGTGGAGTGTTTCAGATTGAATCTAGGCATCTAAGCATTCTATCAACATTGCTTACGGACATTTTTTGTTGTTGAAATTGAAATAATAAGAACAGATTTTCTTTTTAATAAGACCACAGTCACTTCATACTCATTTCAAGTAAATTTTATTGAATTTGACCTCTTACAGAACTCGAATTTCTATTGGTCCTGTCGGTCTTTGGTCTTATATGAGTATGGCTGTGGTGCATTTATGTGTATGATTGTCTACGAGATGTACTTGTCACTTTATGTATCATTTGCAATGGGACTTAAAACACACAAGCTCCCTATATAAAAAGATTCTCATTTTCTTGATGGCAAGCATTGTTGGTTTGATGTGTGTGAGGAGAGGGTAACAGACTATTTGAAAGATCATATCCAGTAACAGATCTTGAGGGAAGCCTGCAGTGGAGCTCATTATTTACATATGATTTTTTAACTTCAACTTAGAAGTCTCAGTTTACTGGAAAAGAGTTATGAAGACAACTCTTGAGACTTTGGACTATTTTTTAACTTCCAAGACTTATGAAGACAACAAATCTTAAGACTTTGGACCATCCCAATTATATGAATTTTGCAGTAGAGGGTTGAGGAAGGCTGAGATTAGGGGCGTAAGCATCTCATCTCCTAGCATGACGATTGCTTAGTTTCCCAATACGTGGCCACCTTGAGTTCTATTGATGGACTATTATCTTTTTGTCTTCACTCTTGGCTTTTATTTCATATTATTTTATTTGGGCGTTATTCTTTTGTGTTTCTTGACAACAATCTATTATCTTTCGTGCTACCATCATGCCCAAAAAAATTTGATACAACTTCCGCATGTTTTTGCTGAGAGTTAGAGCTGCGGCATAGTGGCTTAATCTGCTTAGTTGGATAGGTTAACGCAGGACTAGAGTGTGGTATTAGGACAGAAGATTGATTGGAAGGAATGAGATGTTCGTGGGGCCTTCAATACAAGAGATTGATTGATTGAAAAGGACACAAGAGATGGACACTAGAAGAAGCATCTGCTTCAATGGCAGCTGCTTTGTAAGAAGTAGAAATTCAGTCGTGGCCTTGTAGGTAGACACATGCACACATGCACATTATTCTACAAGTTGTTGCGGTGCTTGCATTTTACAGAATATCTCCAAGAGATTGCCATTGGACTGCCCAAGGAAATGTGATGAAATCTATTTTTTTTTTAGACTAGATCGGAAGGAAAGTCGGTCGTTTTGTTCATTTGTCCTTTTACTAAGTCAAGCTATCATTGTTCGATTGACCAGCTCTGCAACCTGTCTAATAGAAGTCCGTCCTCCATGTTACTTTTCCTTTTCATACTATAATGGCTCTCTCTAGCTTTCTCCACAGAAGTTGAAGAGATTTGCTATGGAGCAATTTGTCTGTTTGGATTCCATTAAAATCAAGAATGAAGAGATGGAGTTTGAGCAACGATGGTTCTTCCGCTATCTTCTGCACCAGAGAAGAATAGACTAGAGAACATTTGCTCCTTAGTTGGAGACTCTGAATTCAAAATGGGCAAGCCATGTCGCTGAAACAAATTCAGGCAGAGGCTTTCATATATCATATCTGGTGTGTTCAGCTCACGAGACGAAGGAGGATTCACGGTGCCGATATTCAAGACTGTTAGCAGATAGGGGACTTAACTGTTCTTGATTTTCGATTGAGTTTGTGAAGTAAAATAGTAAAATAGTAAAATATATCCTCCTGCGCATTTATAAGATTCTTCAAATCATGGATCTATGTACTATGAAGCTCTCCTGGAACTTATGAAGCCTTTTTGGCTTAGTCTTCCAATACACAATTTGCTTTTCTTTGTCTGTCGTTCACTTCTTTCGTTACATACCACAATTGTGCGCGCTCGCATGTGTGATCGAGTCAAGTAAAGCCTCAGCTGCTCACTGCTCAGTATGGGCAAATTTCATCATCACTTTTATGGTTTTGAGAGCATGCAAGAACATTTTGTTGATGGGCATGTTTGCTTTGACAGGAGCTTTTTGGCTGTTATTCATCTGTCACGGTAAATGATGACTTCATAGTACATAGCCTTTTGAATCCAAGGGTGGAGACCATGCACAAAAGAAAAATCCAATCTTGTTATTTTGAATTGCCTAACTCATTCCTTGGTCTTTGACCCTCTCAGGCACTGCGAACGTCCCCATGCGATGGGAAGTACTTGGTTTTTATAGGGAATATTATGTCAAAATTGCCATTGGTGAGCTGATTTTTTACGTGATTAATTTAGTTAGTAACCTTCTTATAAAAAGTTACACATTTTATGTCTGAAGACTCAGATGTCCCCAACACCAATATTTGATTGAGTGGAGTTTATGGTGGGTGTGGGTGCTATTTTCTTTGATAATTTTTTTTATTCTTCAAAGACGAAAAAATTTATTATTCATTCAAGTAAGATATTGTCTTTTGAGATTAAGATCATTATGGATCCGACAATGCGCAAATTGACCAAGCAAATAAATGGGTCGGCCTACGCAATCAATTCCCTTCTCAAGATCAGCCCGCCCCTAGACCTGATCAAATTATTTATAGAAATTTTTTTATTCATCATGGGCAACATGGACGAGAATTTTAGGCTGGCTACTTAGTTCAATTCACATATCGATTAGAAAACTAAAAACACATTTAAAAAGGCAATACTTGAAAATAAGTTCTTCACAATTGTCCTCTTAAATAATTAATAGTTATCATTAGTGCAAGGAATACGGTATCAACTTTTTATGTAAATTAATGTGACAATCGACCGAGTTAATAAAGAAAAAAAGACAAGAATTATAAAGAAATTCTAAATTAATCTTAGGGTTAATACCACGAAAAATCTCAAACTGATACACCTGTAACAAATTTACCCAAAACTATTTTTTTACCATGAAAAATCTCAAACTAATATATATGTGACAAATTTACTCTAACCTAATTTTTTTACCACGAAAAAACCTAAAACTAATACATTTATGATAATTTTACCCCAAATTGGTACACCTATGACAAATTTATCCGCTAGTTTTCATTAAATTAGATTAATACCACGAAAAATCCCGAACTGGCACATTTGAGACAAACGGAGGGTAAAACTACAAATTGGTACATCCCGTCAACTGTCATATGTCATCAAACTCATAAATTTAATGGTGAAATTTTACAAAAACTAACAATGGGTAAATTTGTCATAAGTGTACCAGTTTGAGGTAAATTTGTCACAAATATACCAATTCAGAGTTTTTCGTGATCAAAAAAATAGTTTGAGGTAAATTTGTCATATGTGTACCAGTTTGAGGTTTTTCTTGGTATTAACCTTTAATCTTAATAAATATACACTATTCAGTATTCATATATTCTATGGCAAAGAAAATTGAAATGGTAAGGGTGCGTTTGGAAAGCCTTTTGGGGAAAGTCATTTGGGAAAATGCAAATATCTTTGAGTTAAAAGGGTTTTCCGAAATGCAAATTGTGTTTGGTAAAATCACACTTTGAATGCAACTTAAATTTTTAGAAATGCAAATGATGTTTGGGAAAATTACACTTTGCAAAGCTATTTTGGGAAGTTTTTTTTTAAGTCAAAATCTGCACCGGCGAGTAGGCGGCGACCTTTCCAGCGAGTGGCCGTCAGCCTCGCCTGAGGCCGCGCGACCTCAAGCGAGGCCTGGGTCGCCTGAGGTCGCGTGACGCAGGCGAGGGTCGCCTGAGCTCGCGCGACGCAGGCGACCCTCGCGCGACCCCTAGCGGCGGTCCCCTGGGTCCCACGACCCAGGGGTCGCACGACCATCGCTTGATGGTCGCCGGCCTCACGCGACGGTCGCCGGCGACGTCGGCTCCTCTTCGGCAGAAATAGGGTTTCTCATTTAAGTAAAAGGGCAAAAGTTGGAATTTGGATGAAATTGTGAGGGCAAAAAAAGAAGAAAAAAAAATTACTTACCCCCCTTAGCATTTCAAAAATGCTGAAAAGCCCAAGGCAGCCGTGGGCTTTTCGCATTCCAAATGCAAGTCTTCCAAACACCTTTTTTTTTGCCAAGGAGCTTTGGGTGCCCATTGGAAATGCTCCTCAATGCTCATTTAGTAATCTTGGCATTATAACCTGCTTTTCGAAAATGAGACCGTTGCAGCTCTTCTCAGTCCCAGTCCCAGTCCCGTAACGGCTAGTTTTTCCCCCATCTCTGTCTTCACTCTCCGTCGAGCTCGTCTTCTGCAACCTCCATCATCGGCCCACCTGAATTCGAACAATCGCCGCTCTGCAACGATCGATTTCGAAAGTGCCACGATCATCCGCACGCCAAAATTAGGGATTTCTTCGTGGCGATTCGATTCGATTCGGGGCTTGGTCGTGTTCCTGACTTAGGGTTCGTTCTTCTTCCTATCTTCTTGTCGGGGCCCATCGAACTGGCTCCGATTTCGAAGGGCGCTTTCGAAACTCGTTTCGCCCACTTTTGAATCGATCGCGGGAGAGAAGATCGATGGCGGAAATCGCTCCACCGACACGACAGCAGCAGCAGGAGATGGTAGCGTCAGTAGCGGCAGCTCCTCTGCCACCGCTGACGCAGCGCCGTCCGCGAGTGCGGGAAGTTCGCTCCAGATTCATGTCTCCGGTGGTTTCTACTTCGTCTCCTTCCCCTGGCGATCTCCACCTCCCTGGCTCCAAGTCGCCAGCCATAAGGCACGCGGCCGACCCTCGGCAACAGCAGCAGCGGTCGGTGTCTGCGCAGAGGCGGCGGCGACTGGACCTGGAGCCTTCGTCTCAGGCTGATGATAGTAGATCAGAACTTAGTAGGAGCTTGGACACACCGTTGCTCGGAGCTGGACCGCAGAACAAAGGGTCCAAAGTTCCGAGCCGAGCTTCAAGGTCCGACACTCCGATCGTGAGCACTAGCATGGATAGAATCGTGTCGTCGAGATTTAGACAGACGCCGCAGAATCTTCCGCGAGCAGTTAGTGCTGGAGCTTCCGCAGCTACAAAATTGTTGCACTCTAGTGGGATGTCAGGTGGTCATGCTTCTAGCTTGAAAATGGCGGTTGATGAGAATACAAACACAGAAGCCGGTTCAGTTGGTGATTGTAACAGTGGGAACTCTGCACAATTATTGCGGTCTTCGATGCCTGATGCAGATATGTTGCCCTCAGTGTCCAACCGGTTGTTGGCCGAGAGAAATCTGAATAGGATTGGTAATCTTGGCAGTTCCGATTCTTCAAAGATCCCTGCTTCCCCACTCTCGCGTTCGCTTAGTTCGCCATTATCAAGTTGCGACATGTCAAATTCTGTCAAAGGCGGCGAAAAATTAGCACATGCGTCATTGAAGCAGCATATGACGCTGATGAATGGTGGAAACGTTTGTTTACCTCCAGTTGCGCCGTGCACAAAGACGGTGATGGATGCAAAGAAGGGAAGGAAGGTTTCTAGCCATCAAGAAGACGTACATTCTCTAAAATTGCTCCACAACCATCTCCTCCAGTGGAGGTTTGCCAATGCCCAAGCAGAGGCCACCATGCAAGCTCAGAAAAGGGAGTCCGAGGTTTGTCACATTTACCCTTAGGTCTACCAGTTGAATGAGCATATAGCACTTACCGTTATCATTTGTGTTGTCGATGCCATCCCTGGCTACCTTGTCATTGGTTGTTCTAGACTAGACTGTTGTCCTGTTTTGAGTAGACACTGAGAGAGATCAGGAATGGTCTTGAAGTTTAATTTGATGGGGAGAGAATTGCTTGTATGAGTGTATATGTGACATAAATTAAATGGTCAACATTAAATTTGGATGAAGAGTTGTGCACAGAAGCTCCGTATGAATCCTTCTTAGAGTGAAGAAATAGAGAGTTTGGAGAATTCAGAATTCAAAAGGGAATATAAGAGAGGGTGTAGTTCTCAAACCTTGAGTCGCATGAACTACAAAAATTTTCTTAACGTTGTGTTAATAGTTGAAGCCTATCTTTAGGAAATTTACAAAATGGAACTCTAATACCTTCAAATGTCAGCCTTTTTGAAGCAATGGCCTGCATAGATATTCAAACTTCAGAGAGTAGACCTCCACAGTAGTATTGATTTGATTTTACAAAAAGGGGGAAACTTCTAATAATTGGATTGCGTCAACTAGGCTTGACTCATGAAGACTTCGTTGTCAGTTCCAAGAATTATATTGGACTTTGAAGAACTTTTCAATTTTCACTTTCAGTATGCATCAGACTTTTGTGCAGCCATCATTAGGATAATAAGAAAAGGATGATGCAGCAGGCAATGCAACAAATGGATGAAGTGACTTTGGTTTCAAATAATCATTAGGGCAGAGTGACCTGCTTGAAAGTAGACCATAAAGTTGAATGACTTTGTAATATAGCGCTATGTCATATATATATATATATATATATATATATATATATGAAGGTGTGGAAAGGATACTCTTCTACTGTTGCCCTATGTCAGATGAATCCTTAACTTATGAGCTTGTGAAAGTAGCCATTTTCAATTACTGGCTACTTTTGAGGAGTTTAGCTACATTAGGAGCATTTAATACTGCATCGTGTTTGAAAATTTTCTGGACAAGACCAGGCTTTTTACATGCTATTTTGTATTGTAGTGCAAACTATTCCTTCCCCTCTTTCTTTCCTCAATACTTTGGTGCTTTTGACATTGGGCAGTTTCTTCGGCCGAGGAAAGAAAATAAAAAAATGTGGGCAGTTTCAAATTGTTGAAAGGTTTGATTAGATGTTTTGCTTAAAACGCTTTTGAGTGATGAAAGAAAATAATTGCATCAAAATGAGAAGAAGGGCTTTGATTCTTGAAGTAATAAGATGGACTTAGTATGGTGAGTATCTACATTATGACTACCAACCCTTTTAACTCACCCAGCACCGTGAATGTAAAAAGGCTGGCACAGATGAAGCTTGGTTGTAATGTTGATGGCCAATCTGTAGTCCTCTTTTTATCATGGAACTGCACTTAATATCTGCTTAGCTTTAAGGCCTATTCCTGTGATTGACTCTGTACTGTCGTCTTTCAATGTCCTTGCAGAAAATGCTGTTTTCTCTCTCTGTCAAGCTAGGTGATTTATACAATTCTGTGATGAGGAAACGTGCAGAACTTGGTATGGTGCAAAGAGCAAAAGCAGTATCAGCAATTCTCGAATCTCAAGTATGGCCACGAGCTTTGTGTGTAATGTTGATTATAAAGCTATTTATGTACTGTACTTGTCAATTCACAATAAGTTGCCCATGAAATATAAATTAATATTCGCCTGTGCTGATCGCTTTATTAATTTTGTCGTAAAATCACTTGTTTTTTTATGTATTTATGTATATTTTGTTCGACTGTTTTTTGCATGTAGATGCCGTATCTCGACGATTGGTCTGCTTTTGAAGGTGATTATTTGGTGTCATTGTCTGAAGTGACCCAAGCTTTGTTGAATGCCTCCATTCAACTGCCCATCAGTGGGAATGTCAGGGTATAGTATTAATCTCACTTTTCTGATGCAAATCGGTATATTGTTTTTCCTGATAAACTTTATGCAGATTGAGTTGTATTCTTTACAGGCTGATGTTAGAGAGGTAGGGGAGGCTCTGAATTCATCCATGAAGATCATGGACACCGTTGCTTCCCATGTCGAAAGCTTTATCCCCAAGGTGCAATGCATTCCATGCATGTTTTATTATCGTCCCTTTCTCTTGCCTTTCTCATATATTAGAAACTTGCTCGATGCAGGCTGAACAATTGGAAGTTTTCATTTCTGAACTAGCCAGAGTGGTCAGTAGAGAAAGAGTTGCTATTGAAGAAAGTGGTGATTTGTTGTCCAAGAGATACTTATCCCAGGTTAGCCTAATTGAATCTGCCTAAAACGATTCAGCTCTCACATATGATCTAGTGGCAATGCAGATCTTGTCTTAAATTGTGGTAATCCGCTAACACTTTTCCCTGCTTATACTAAGTCCATCCTGAAGGAATATATGTTCTGTGATTTTCAGGTGGAGGAGTGTAGCTTAAGAGGTCAGATTATTCAATTTCAACGATACCGTCAATCAATATCATGAAGGATAAGGCTAAACAGCCGCATCTGATAAGGCTAAACAGCTGTACTGGGATTTATGTGCTGTGATGATTGCTTGCATTTTTGCTTGGTGGTGGAAGTCGCGTGGAAGAGTAGGCACAATATGTTTACACATTCAGTTTCCTCTGCAGAAAAAGCCGGGGAAAAGATGCAACTTTACCTTGATTCTTTCATTTTTTCTGCGAGCATTGTATATACTTCGGCACAATAATGCTGATTTTTGGCTGTATCCTTTGTAATGAGTTTGACATCATATAATCATAGTTGATTCGCTCATGATTATTGGCCCTGCACTAACTTAACTATTCTTCATTTGGCAAAGTAGCTGCTTGAGGAATGGCAAGATCATAAGTAATTAAGCAAGAGCTGTATAGTGTTGGCATTGTCTGGCTTAGTTGAAAGTCGAAACTATACCGACTTGTATAGTGTTCTCCTAATAAATGAGTACAACAAGGTTAACCTGACCTGCTCGAAATTGGAAAGTGAAGAACATGGTATCCATCTTGTTATTCTTGAAAATTCTGGATTTCGGAATTTTCTAGGGAAAATTTCAAAAAAAAGGCCTAAAATACCCACATTTTCTCAAATAAAGACCCGAAGTGAACCATGTTTCAAATAAAGGCTTGACGTGTCCTCATTTTCTCAAATAAGAGCTGAAGTGAACATCGTTTCAAATAAAAGCCTGAAGTGCCTTCATTTTTTCAAATAAGGACTTGGCTTAAAGGCATTTTTGTCATTTTCTTTTATGATTAAACAAAAATTTAAAAAAAATGAAAAAAAAGGAGGAGGTTGCAAGCGAGAGCTACCACCACTGTTGCTACCCCACCATCGCCAAGAAGGGACTATGACAGTGGGAGAATGGTTAGCGGGGGTCGTTAGGCCTCAACTAGGGGCCAGCAACCCTCGCCAACCGCCGACGAGGGCCTACAAGCCCTTGCCCAAGTCTCGTTGAGGGCCAACACTAGCAAGGGTTGATCGCCAGGCCACTGGCGACCCGAAGCAAGACCTAGGCGAGGGCTAGCGAGCCTCGCCCGATCTGGAGGAGGGCCGCAACCCTCGCAAGGGCCGATGACCACTGCTGACCATACCCCCACCGTTGCCGGCCCTTCCTAGCAACAGTGGGGTAGCAATAGTGGCGGTGCAGAATATCATTGAGTCAGGCCCTTATTTGAGATAATTTGGCTATTTTATGCCCTTATTTGAAACAATGTCCACTTCAGACTCTTTTTTGAGAAAATGATGGCACTTTAGACCCGTATTTAGAATTTTCTGGAATTTTCTATGACCGAAAGCTTAGGCATTTTGCAGTTGTCAGTGTTGCATATAATAAAAGAGAATAGATTTTCATATAATTTTAGGTTATAAATGTGATAACCTAACTTAGCTAATAAGGAATTAAGGAAAAAAAGTCTAATATACCAAGTATTTCTTGAACTAGTAACATACAAAAAAAAATATATTACGTAGTTTCTCTAATATTCACATTAATAGATGAAGTTAAATCACAATTGCAGACAGCATGTGATGTTAATGTTTTTATCTAGGATGGATCCTATTCACACATAATACGTGATCTAATTACTCTACTAGAATAGATTTAGATAGATTTGTTCACGATAATTAGTAAGTTATGTTTGAATTTCTCTTCGTGGTGCTACGAACCCTTCTCTTTTCTAATTAACGGAAAATCCGTCCTGTTTCATCGAACTCAAGTACATATTAATCATCCCCGTCCTACACACCAGGTGAGATTGGATCGTGGAAGTGTGAGTTGAGCTCCTCAGTTCCCGTCCGAGGAGCACAACCTTTTACTAAGTATTTGGTGATACCAAAATTACTGTACGGATGAAATAGGCCCTCTTTAGATATTGTATAAATCCACTTGTTTAAATATCTAATTATAATTAATCCATCCCTTACTAAATAAATTACATTTATTATATGTACCTTATTATCCGAATTTAGCATAAGGAGTTTGGTTGTGTACTTAGTTTTCTTTGTCATGTGTCAGTTGATCACTTTGATTGTTGTGTGTGTATAGGAACATTATCCACTTAATAACAGAGGACAAACGAGGAAAAAGGCAGAGAGAGCAGAGAAAGAAACAGAGTGGAAGCGAAGCAAGAACGAGTGGAAAACTCCATTGTTGAGCTCTCTCTCTCTCTCTCTCTCTCTCTCTCTCTCTCTCTCTTCATGAACAAGATCCTCACACTCAGGAGGACCCAGACGAGCCTCGCTTCCGGCGGCTTCGCTCTTTCGGAGAATTGATTCGACCCAAAGAAAATGGTGAACGCGACCCTTTGCTCTGCACTGCCCATTCCCGCCTCCTGCAAATCACGTCTTCCACCTCTCCTCCGATGGAGAAGAAGACCCAGCTCGCTGCTTCTCAGACGCTCTCTAGTCATGGAGACGACGGAGGGCCAGGTCGTTTCGGTGGAGGAGGACGAAGCTCCGAGCTCGTCGGAATCTGTCGCTCCTCGCCGCCTCATCCTTCTTCGCCACGCCAAGAGCTCCTGGTCTGACCGTTCCCTTAGAGGTTCCTTTTCTTTCCCGGAAAAAATGGGATATTCAATTCACATATTTGCATTCGACTGCTCTTGTCCAAAAATGTGATTCTTTTTCTTATCTAGATGTTTGAGGAGGATTGCTACAGTGTTTGAGAGAATAAGATAGGCAATGTGAAAGCTTCGCTGAAGTCTTTTGAGTGTGTCTAGGCAATGTTTGTTCCTATTAGTACTGATCGTATTGACTTGCGCTGGTTAATTTGGAGGGTTCTGATTCCTGCTCCCATTTCGCCTGTTTACCTTCGTAATGAGCATTGTCTAAACTTCTAGCTGTATTAAGTTCTTTGTCATTATGCCTTTTCCTTTCGGATGCCCATAAAAGGAGTGGAAATGCTGTTGCTTGCCAAGCTTCTAAATTTAGTTCCTTCGTGAATCATTTCAACTAGATCATGATCGCCCTCTCAGTAAGACCGGTCGAGATGATGCTGTCAAAATAGCGCACAAGCTTCACCAGTTGGGTTGGATCCCTCAACTTATTTTGTTAAGGTCAGCAATTTTGTAAGCGTAGATTAACAGATTGCAAAACATAGATGAGTTTACAATACTAATTTTGATGATCTACACTTGGCTGGTTTCGAATTCCCTCTTTTGAGGTAGTGATGCAGTTCGAACGCGTGAGACACTGCAGATAATGCAGGAACGAGTAGAAAGCTTTTTGGAAGCTGAGGTCCATTTCATATCAAGTTTCTATTCAATCGCAGCAATGGATGGTCAGACAGCAGAGCACCTGCAAAAGGCTATCTGTAAATATTCTAGGAATGAGATACTAACCGTAATGTGAGTCCTGATTCTAGTCTTTTACTGGATGGAAGTATGATTATTAATTACACGAAGTGGTTCCTCTTCAAATTAACGCATTTCGACACAAGATTCCTAGTGGATACACTCATCACACGAGTTTCTGTAAAGGATGTATTCTGGTGTTGTTTGTAGACCTAAATCACTTTGTTTGATTATTCTGATGGCATTATGGCAGAGGGCTAGATTTGTGTCTTCTAATGTTCAGTTGGCAGTGTCGCTGAAGCTTGTTAACACAATATAGGACAGAGACATATTCCTATTCTGGATGTTTCTCATTTGAGTCTGATGCATGTTACATGGATAAATGGGTCGAATATTGTTTTCCTTTGTAATCCTTGTATATTTATAGTAATGTTAGGTTCATAGGGTAAAGTATCTTTGAAGCTACAAGGCGGTTGTTTCCTTTTAAGAAAAAAGTGATACCAAGGATGCTCTGGCCCAAATATTTCCTCTGTTAGCATGGATAATGCCTGCTTTTGTACCTTAATGCGAGGTTGCTTTGGTGATTAGGTACTTTGAAATGTCCTATTGGGTGGTTATGGACTATAGTGTTGGTTTTTGTATTGCAAAAATGCTTTCATGGATATATATTCCTTTTGTAGTTTTACAAAACCATGGAGCACCATTTTTCTAGTAATTCTGGTTTCAAAGTTTGAAACAGTATTGACGGATTTCTAAAGCATATGAGTTATTGTGCAGGTGTATGGGGCATAATAGGGGATGGGAGGAGGCGGCTTCCATGTTTGCTGGTGCATCCATTGAACTTAAAACATGCAATGCTGCTTTGCTTGAAGCTACTGGAAGATCTTGGGAAGAGGTAGGCATCTACATTCACCACTTACATTGCTACAAGCATTTGTGTGAGCATTTAGCTAGCTAATTGACAAGAAGACAGTGTACCTTGAAAGAGAAAAGGCAACTACTGGTTGTGTTATTCTTGGATCTGTACTCCAATTGAATAAGACTTCAGAGTGTTGAAAGTCATAGGTACTTGAAGTAAACTACGATCCCACTCGAAAGTTTCGAACCATAGGAACCCTCATTATTACTTTTAAAAGAAGAATTATAATCTCATAAGAAAGTTATTGAATGATAGGAGCCCTCAATATTATAATCGCTTAAAAGAGCTACTATGTCAATATAAAAAGTTATCAGCAACAAGCACCCTCAGAGTTACAAGCACTTGAGGAAAATCACAATCAGTGACATGAGCACTCAAAGTTACAAGCACTTAAGTATAAGTACTGTCCTTTAAGAAAAGTTACAAAGTTCGGTACACTACAAGTTACGAGGACTTGAGGAAGATTGCAATCTTTCTGAAGAGTTAGCAAGTTACAGGTACCTCTGAGTTAGAATCAATTAAGTAAAATTGCAATTTCATGGCAAAATTGCTAATACTGAGTTACCCTCAATTGCAAACACAAAATGAAACAAGACTTTTGAGAAATTTTATTAAGGATGGATAAGAAGTTAAAATTACGAGCACTTAAGGGATATTATGATATTATGGGAAAGTTACTGATGATGGGACTACTAGAAATTATGAGCAATGAAGGAAAATGATCATCGTTCAAGAAAAGTTACCAACTCCGGGTACACCTGAACCTACAAACACTTGGGAAGATTCAAAACTTCTACAAGAGTTACTAACAATGGATATCATTGATTATGAGCAATTAAGGATAATTGCAATCTGTTGGATCCCCTCAATTAGGAATGCTAAAAGAATTTTCATCTTAAGGAGAAATTTGAAACCTCTGAAAAGTATGGATTAGGTAATCTAGAATTTACTAGCAATTAAAGAAAATCGCATTATATGTGGAAAGTGACATTGTAACCATTCTATTAACCTTTGAACAATAAAATTTAGGTAATTACATAAATATTGATTTTAAACAATTAGTTTACTACTAAATATTGATCATTTCAGTTATTTTGAGCAAAAAGAGATCTCAGAATGCTAAATCATTTTAGTAACATGGTAATGGTCCGTGAAGAGTACTATCAGATATATGAAGATTGGTTTATAAAATTGGCTAACAGAGTAATGTGACAAACTGTAGTAGGTACTTTGAACAAGTGAGCCATGTTTAACACTCACATATTTTGCCACTTCACCTTTCTCTGTATGCTCAAGATTAATACATTTCCTGTAGTGTTCATAAATTCTATATACTCAAGATTAATACATGTCCACATTCTGATGGTTAGTAATAGTAAATTCCCTATATATTTTATGAATCTGCACATAATATAGTAACTCAGTTATGAATATGAAAACAGACCTTTTGATATTATACATATAGGGTTGTATTACTCCTGTATGGGAATAATTTATCCTTAATTAGTTTTAACTTTTAGAGACCTTGCTATAGCAGGTCATATTGTCCATGGGATGGTATCCTGTTTCCTTGGCCACAAGACCATAGACATTCCTTCCTAATAGTTGCCGAATTCCTTCTCTCTTTGCGACACAAGTCACCAATATCATCTTATGGGATCTCTCTATAATATGATATGTTCCTTTGTGTCCAGGCTTTTGCTTTGGCTGGACTTGGTGGGTGGAAGCTTCAGGGCATAGTCAAACCAACTACATAGTTGAACCATCCTTCATCACTGGCATACTGCCTACTCCAGAGGTAGAACTTGAAGATGCTTATGAAGCAATATCTTGTCCTGCTGTGATTGGAGATTCCTCGCATTCTCATGGGCTCTTCAGCCTTCCGTACAGCTGGACAAATGGGTTGAGGGTCTCCAACTTGTTGCTCCAAGCACTAGGACCATCTACTGATATGACTGAGAGATTGTTGCTCCGGTCTGGATATAACATCTCGACACCTGATATGTGAAGTTTCTAAGCATCTTTTCTTGCACCGAGGCCTGAGTAGCTCACCAGAGAACGTTGCATCATCTTAAAAAGAAATTTATCATCTTTTGGGCCATAGAGAAGAACAATTGCTAACAATTTTGCTCCGCAATGTGTCATGATATTGCTAAAAGGGGTTATGTAATTTTTTGTTGAATTTGAGAAGCAGGTTTAGTTGAGTTTACTTGACTTTATGTTGTAGCAAATTGGAGTGTATACAGCTGAGCAGCTTTGTGCTTGTCCATTTTTCAGGTTGAAAGAGGCCCTCATGTAGAGTCTTCACAGATCTTTTATCATGTTGTCATGCACAAATAGTAAAGTGCAAAGGATGCATAATTCTGTGTTAGAGGGTCATGATTAGAAAAGCCTAGGGCTGTTTGGCATATTTTTAGTGCCTAGAAGCCCAGTTGGTAAAAGTGCAGTTAGCACTTAGCACTTAGCACAAGCAGCAGGTGTAGTATATCGCAGTGTAACTCCTTTTCAATGACTATTAGGTAGACTTGCAATGCCCGTGAGTTTTGGCAGTACATTCTAGTAAAGTTTGTTTCCCTGCGGAGCCTACTGTCAAGTGGAATTCTTGACATTTTCATTGCTGACAAATGTTTACGAATGTTTTTCTGCAATTGCAGGGGATCATCATCTATCTGTAAATAAAAATCAACTTACAGCAAGTGTTTCCGAAGCATGTGCTCTTCCAGATGCACAACTCGTAGCTTTCTCACTGCAGTATTCAAATTAACCCTATTAAGTTACTTACAGGTCCGCATTCAGCGAAAAATTTAAGTCAAGCCTAAGCAACGACCTATAAATTGGGATATGTGGGTTTCATGTTCAACAACACCTACTAAAGAGAACTCATCCGCAACAAGTACACATACTAATACCTCCTTCAGTACCATCTGCCCAGAAAATGCCATATCCTCACAAGTTTGAACTACGCATCAAAGGATGCATCAAATATACAATGACCCTCTAAGCTACCTATATAATACTTACCAAGTTAAATAGTTCACTTTCTCCTGACAAACTAAACATGCAAGTTTAAACAAACTAGTCCACAAGTCGATACACCAAGCAATACAAGATGTTACAGTATATCTGCCCAGTTTGACCATTCTAGTTCTATCTTCTTACTGGGAATCAAACAGATCCCTGGTCAGGTAGTTTGAATGACGAGGTTGCATAGGAGCAACCCAAGCTTGATTCGAATATCGGGTTTAGTGCCATATCGGTTTTAGCATAAGAAGCACCAGCAATCACCCGAGGCTTTTTCGTTGACCTCTCACCATCAGGGCTTTCGGCAGGCGAACTGACATTGCAACCGGAATCGGGGGTCAATGGTTCGTGATTATGAGATGAGAGCGATCCATCAAGTGAGAGGCTCTTGACTAGGGCACAATCCTTAGACTTATCTTGGATGGGTGACTCCGAGATAGGAGCTGGGGTAGGCGGATCGGTCTTGCTGTCTTCTTGGCCCTCATCACCCAATTCAGGTGCTGACCCATCTGCGAGAACTCCACTAAGTTGCTCTTCGATTATCTTCTTCAAGTACTTGCCTTGTGCTTCTATCCGCAGCTGCAGCTGTCTCTGCACCTGCTGACATCAAATGTACCGAAATTAGCTTGAAGAGGCTATAGTTTATTGGAATCAGGATGCAACAATAACTCGACCTAATTTGGAGCTGAAATTATTTGCATCTTTGCCATAGTAAGAAAGCATATGTCATTCTAAAGGCTACATGAGCACCTAACCTCATAAATTGCAGAATCATATATATGACAGCTGGATAAAGTTGTATGATATCACTTTTAGCATTTCTCCACTTGATTGTCTTGAGGTTCTATCGATGAATGATCTCAAGAACGAAACCATATAGGGAAAAGTTTAGCATACTACTCAAAACTTCTCGATATTACAGATATGGCGCATCATCAAACATGATTGAGGATTCTTAAGTCAGATTTTCAATAAAGATCCGGATATCAGAATATTAATTCTAACCATGTTATTCCAACCAATGAGAAAGCTAAAATACAAACAAAGAACTTGCCTCCAACTGTTCATGTAAGCGCTTTTGCACCTCCATTTGCAGTTTGAGAGCTTCGGTGATCTGCATCCCACCTCTAGTAGACAGAAAAAACGAATATTTTGTCATAAATAAAGTTTGGTGATTAAAGAGAGATAAATATATAATTACAACAATTTACCTGAAGATCAATCTATCAAAAGAATCAGATCGATACAAAAAACAGAGGAATCAGATGAAAAATTCAGATAATAGATTACTAACGTTCAAGAAAAACAATCAGGGAGAATTAATAACTCCAAAATTCGATTTAGAGTTATCACTTGGTATATGATCAACTGATGACCTACTTGACATCTCGTATTTGAAGTAAGAATGATATTTAGAGGAAATGGTACTTACGAAGAACCATCCATGTCGGAGAGCATATCGACCGATTCTTTTTTCTCAGCTTTTTTACCTACAATTGGTAATTCAGGAAGAAGCATAAGAATTAAGATGGAGATTCATTATGAGGCATCTGAAAAATTCATTTTGAGCGAACCCAATAATCATCTCAGATTACAAAACAACACAAAAACCGATTACCACTTGTTAAATCATACCGTCAGAGGAGGAGTCAGGTAGATATTTTGCAAGTCGATATTTCTGCATGCATTACAAGTGTCTAGTCAACTTGAATAAAGAAGAATTCTTTAACAGAAAAGAATTAATATAGATTTAAAATAAACAAAAGAGGAGAAGATTGTCCTTGAAACCTGTAAATGACTTTTGACATGGTATATTGTTAGACCTTGCACGCCCATAACTCTAAGAACACCTTTAGGTGTAGCCCCTGAAGGAATGCAATGAAACATAGATCAGAAACATTAATATCTACACATAAATTAAACATTGACAAACTCTTTAAGGCAAATTTAGAAGTAGATCTAGCTTATTCTATTTGTTTCCGAGTTTTATTCTGCAGTTATTTCCTTAACTCTTGAAAAAAGTGCATATTTACTAGCTAGAAAAAGAAATGAAGATGCACAAAATGACGGAAAAGATATTGCTTGCTAATTAAGATCATCATACCAGTACGCAACAATGGGGCCAATGCCGTTCAACTTTGGGGTGTCTTACATTACTCTTCTTTATTTCATTCATTAGACGACGTTTGATTATTTTCAATCACATCCCTAATACAAAACAAAAATGAAATCTAAAACTTTCAAGAGATCGCTTGTGAGAGTGGATTACTGGGCCTACTATGCTGAGTTTCACTATGGTTCATGGGCAATGCCCCGTCGTACAAATCAACCGGACCAAAAAAGTAAAATGGATTTAGTTGGCAGCTGAGCTTCAAGATTGTTTCTTTGTAGGTGCTTTTGTATATATTTCCTTTCCCGCTTCTCTTTGAGGTATTCAAAAACTCAAAGAGGACTTATGTAACTGGGGCTCGGTTTGAGTGCATAACCTAAACTGATTTTCATGGTGAATTTCAATTATCTTTTTATGGAAATAGGCCACATTAACCTAACGACATAAATATACATGTTTCGTTCTATTATTTTCTTTTTGTTGATTTTCACAATCTAAAGTCATCAACATGAAATCTTCCACAAAGTTCTATGTCTTACAAGCCATTCACCAAAGTGTGACTATACGGACAAGCATATCATCATTGATCTTTTACGAAAGGGGACAAGTAGAGAGTAGATGCTCATTTCTTCTTATATACCTTTCTTTATAAATTGCAGCCTTTCATTACTTTGTAAGTAGATCAAAACATTACCAAATAAAAGCTCAATCAAGAGTACAACTACAAAATCACTAATAATGAAGAGAACACAACCATAATCGTGATGACTTACTATCTGGCCCGCCAAGTTGTGCCACGGCATCAACAAAGCGATCATGCAGCTCATGCGTCCAACGTAACCGCTGCTTGGATGCGAGATTGGGATTGTTACTGTGGTTGTTCCCTCCACCCATGGAGTCCATTGTGTTGGCACCACTATCTAAATGTTGACCATGAACCATTGTGTTGCTGGGAACTAAACTTGAACTAGGGCCACTCTTCTGTGGATACATTCTTCATTGAACTGCAAAAACCAAAAGAGAAATGTTAAAAATCACATTATAAAAGATTTGAAGGGTCAACAAGAAATGCTTTTCATTTTCCTAAAGCTACTAGAAAAGAGAAACTTGTGATCTCTTCATACTGCTTTTGCCTAAAAGCAAGCTATATTACTGATTGTTACCTTCCATGGCTCAAAATATCTTTTATTTTATTTGAATTCCTTCTATTTCCTCTGCGATAAGTTTGGTCGATGTTTATCAAGAACAATACACAGAACCAAAGATACCAATGACTTCAAAAGCATGACTTCTAAAATCTGCAGCAGTCACAGATGCATTCATCCTTATCCTATTTTTTCCAGCAATTCACCACCAGCTGGCAACATATAAAGTTCATATAATATGACCCCGTAGACAAACTCAACATCACCATGTCGATGACCAATTGGATCTAGACGTAGTGGTAGCTGCAAGAGATGCAATTACTTACTCGCCTTTATAAACATTAATTTGATCCCCAAAAAGAAAAGTCCAGCTTCCGACGTGCATGAACAAACTCAAGCTACCCATCCATACGTGGCATGTTTGCATACATATGCAAGATGCACACGAGCGCGAGCATAGAACGTCAATATGTCCGGCATCAAAGGAACGCATCTAGTTAAACAGTTATATACTGCCAAATACTTATTTGTCTACATGAATACAGGAAATTTTTATGTTTGCAACAAACAGCTGTCTGGACAGTGTAGAACTATGTAGACAACGAAACAACAGCCGTTGACAAAATTATCACAGTCTAGAACTATTGGCTTCATTTCAAACGAGCAGAAAAAGGAAGTAACTGAATCAAGCCGTATTGACTAGCATTCCACAACTCTACCGTTGAATGCAAGGATAGTGAAAAGAAAAGGGATTAAAATTGAGATATATCAGAAAATTTAAGCTGAACCGGCAATTTTCCCTCTCTAAGTGAACAATTAACATAAGGAAAAAGCTAACAATGCCATGAATCTGCAACCCCTCATAATTGGGAATTGCAGAAGAAGAAGCAAAACTTTCAAAGACAGGGGAAACAGGAACAAATAACACAACAAAATAAACCTCCCACGAGAGAGCAAATTGACCACAGAACCCTTAATTAGAAAAATCAAATTCAAATGACGATCGACCAAGCATCGAGCTGTTTATTCGTAATGCAAAGACCTGCTTATCTACCGGGCAAGAAAGAGCGCGAGCTGAAACGTTAGGGATGCAGAGCTTCAATTTTCATTCATTTTTCCAGCTGAGAAAAGCAACAAGAATCTCCAATCAACAACAGCAGGCATGCAGAGAAACAGGAAATGCACGAGAAAGGAGAGATCAAGGGGAAAAGAGACATACCCAGAAGCAGATCTGCAGAATCCTGAAAAACCGGGAGCGTACATCCAATAGCAGAACCAGGAAGAAGTACATGAACAAGACGACCCAGAAGCTGAAAGTAAATGGGGAGCTGCTCTGTCCGGGCACAGAAGAGAGAGAGAGAGAGAGAATATGAAAAGAGGCTCTCTTTTGATTTCTACTTGGGTTCTCTGAACAAGATTCCGCTGCCCCCCTTCTTATTTTTTCTCTTTCACTGCTTCTTGAATTATATTTGCCTTTTATGTATTCTTGTTGCCGTGCACCCCTGCAAATTGCAGGAGTACGAATAACTAAAGAGAGGAATTGACCATTTCTCCCCGATAGAAGAAAACGGGAAAAGGAAAACGAGAGAGAGAGAGAAGCCTGGCCACCCACACGACCACGAGTGAGGCAGGCTCTTTTGTTGTTGTCCCCTTTACCAGAAAATTTTTGGTCTTGACTGGAGAAAATATCATTCGTTTCGTTTCCTTCTGAAGGAGACGGTCCGAATCTCGTTCTCTCTTTCGATCGTAAGTTCTTGGGACGAGCAAAGATATTTTGCTTTACATTGTATTCGTTCTTGAAAATCAAAAGAAAAAATGGGATTTGTCTGTATATCTTTTTTGCCATCCATACGATTCATATGTTTTTTTTTTTTTTGAGATATAGAATTTATACTCTAACACGGTATAATTATCTTGGGGTTCGATTATTCTAAATTAGAGATGAGAAGAGATATTCTTAATGTCGATAAATTTAAGAGAAAGGGGACCGTGCGTGCTTATATTTGTATATGTCAAAGGGTTTTATATCACGAAAAACCACAAACTAATACATCCATAATAAATTTATTCATGGTACATTTGTAACAAATTTACCCTTCGTAATTGAATGATACGTAACAATTGACGAGTGTACCAATTTGAGGGTTTTTAACCTCTGTTTATCACGGGTATATCAGTTTGAGATTTTTCGTGATATTAACTCAATTTAATAGAAACTAACAAAGGGTAAGTTTATCGCAAGTATACCAACTCGAAGTTTTTTTGTGGTCAAAATTTAGAGTAAATTTGTCATAAGTGTACCAATTTTTTTATTTTTTTTCATGTATTAACCCTATTTCAAAATGATTTTCATTATTTAGTATTAAATATGATCGAAATTTCAAATTCTCAAAAAAAAAAAAAAGAAATTAAAAATCAATCCTATGTGGGCATGATTGCACGCATGCCAAGTGGTTTCACTTGCTTGGATTGATTCTATAAATGACCGTTGTAATAGTTGTCCAACGTTAATTTGCCTTAACACTCAATCCCTTGGATTCCCTCAATGGTCTTTTTGAGTGGTTCTTTTCTTTTCTTTTCACCCCAATTGAAATGCCTTTTCCACTCGAGAGCATAAATTTGTGCAAAAATTTAAGTAGTCTATCTATTGTTTTTTCAAAAGCATCCACTACTCTTTAGAAAGTGCCACCGGTCATCTTGAGCTGTTCCGGCGACGATTTTTCCTGACGAGGTATTAGTGCTGTTAAAAATTTGCTAACCTGGTTTTTTTTCCTTCTTTTCTTAAAATCTCCCTCCGATTGACTCAATCTTATTCTTCCTCTTCGACTCATTTCTTAATCCCATCTACTTCATCCTTGCTGTAACATCCTGATTTCTGGCTCACTAGTTTAAGGTGCAGAAAATAACATTTGGACATGTTACTCTATAACATCTGATGGACTTGAGCCATGAATTATAGTCCAATGAAGAGTATTGGACCTTAAAGGATTAAAAGCCAAGTATTGGGCTGTGATATCCCGAATTTTGACTGGTTGGATTAATCAAAGGGGCGATTGTCGAAATTCAATTGGAAACAGGGATGATCGGATTTTTAGTTATATTTGTGCAAAAAAAAAAGAAAGAAAAGAAAAGAAGAAAAAGGGGAAAGAAAAGAGAGAAAAGGAAAAGGGCGGGGAAAACAGAAGGCGAGGTCGTCGCTCACGAGTTTCGAACTGCGGACCTCCCCTGTCTCGTGCGCGTCTCGTGCGCCTGCCACTCGGCTAAGGCATGACTAT
>BCNH02000004.1:7707955-7735512 GCA_001662345.2 Metrosideros polymorpha var. glaberrima | reverse complement strand
TTTTCAAGCTCGTTACGTCTTTTGGGTAGGTTCCTCCATTAGCTGATGGATAGGGACGTCTCTTCTTCTCTCACGGTTTATTCGTGGGTCCTTGTTGTTAAATCGGTTTCACACACTACTACTTAAGGGCGCGGCGTATTTGGTTTGGCTACATCTTCCTCAAAGTCCTAGAACGTACATATTGGTGCAATTCACCAACACTTTTAGAGACCAATTGTAAACACGCGCTTCGTTAGTCAGCACTCTTTGCAGCATGTTAACGAAATAAAACCTTTAGATTCTGATTTATTGTCTGCAGTGCGCTGCTTTGGCACCAACTCATAGGTAGAAATGTTTAGTGATGGAGCTTCTCTGGATCGAACAAGATCCATGCCTATGCTCATTGTGCAAAAGCCTCCGTAAGTTTGTTTTGTACATTAATTGGCTGAAGAACCGGGTCTATCCTTTGAGTTCACGCTTGCTATCTGATCTGAAATACCCAATATTGCAGAAAGAGATCGCATTACTAATGATAAATCTGGACGGCAGCTCCAGTTTTGAGGTCATGGTTGCTGGGAACGGAACATCTGTAGGGCACCATGGACACCGCGCTGACATAATGAAGCACATTTGGTTTCCAAGAGGTCTAAACAACGCAAATATGAGAGCAGAGTAGCACTCAATGCTGAAGGATGGGAATCTGCATGGCCAGACGGTGCCTAAAGGAGATATAGTAGCCGCAAGTCCATCGAGGGAGATAACTGCTATGTGAATTCGCGAAGTTCAATTGTATTTGCTCACATACCATATTGTGTCATTCCTGCTTGTAATGGGATAGGAAGATATGACCGGATTGATTTCCTACTGAAATTGATTAAAGAGAAATAACGCAAATTTTTCCATTTCCAATTCTTTCGTTAATACTAAAATCCCTGCTGCTGCAATTCATGAGGTGACCAGAATGAAGAAAAGAATGACAACGGAATCAGGAAAGCAAGACGCCTAAGTCGGCTTGGAATGTTGGAATGAAAAGTTCGGAACATCTAGCATTGCCTTCTTGACAAAAGGAAAAGTTCATACTCAAAACACGAGCTAAAAGAGCACAGCTCTGCAGTGAACTAATAAGCAAAAACACAATGTCTCTCGCTCTGTCCAGATGGTCACCACATTAATTCAATCGGGGACTCTAGACTGATTGGCTGGTAGAGGAGCCGTGCTGAGGCATGTCAGCCAGAGGGGGCGTCACTCCCTACAGGGGCCTCTTGCGGTAGTCTCCAACGAGGGAAGCGCCCTGTCGGGATGCGTTCTTTATTTTTAGGCATCGGTCCCCACATGCTTTGCATCCCCAAGTTTCAAGGTAAATCTTTTTCTTTCCTACCAAGATGGGAATAACCCCCAAATTTTACATTCAAGAGTTTAAATGAAGCCTTTTAAGGACATGCTTGGGTCCGTAATTCACCTTTTTATTGTTTAAGTATTTTTCTCTCCTCCTTTCGTCCCTTTGTCTCCTTCCCCTCATTTTCACGCTTCTTTTCATATCCTCCTTATATCTATAACTGAACAGACTCGTCAACTCCGAACATGATACATCCATTCAACAGACGACACAATATAACATTTGTAACATGTTTCTTAATTCCAAAAGAATTCCTCGCTGGTCCTTACAAAACTGACCCAAGTGATGAGTAATAAATGACACGTCGTCGAGGAAAACCCTGTTGCAAAACAGGGAACAGATGCTAAAGATGAGTTGTTACTAACTCCAGGATCTGAGTCAATATTCAGCGGACGGGGATGGGAAATCATGTTTTTGGGGATTCTTCAACAGCCTCGAAACCTCCTGGACGACCCGCTTCACAAGTACCCCTTCATGCCTACCAATTGCCAAATAAAGTTGAATTATAAGCTCTGAGTATTATAAAAAGTTTTTCAGTAATAGGATCAAATTAAGTTTTGGTGGGAATAATGAAAGCAAGTACCCATTGGCGATTTTTTCCGATTCCCATCCTTTAAAGGACCCAACCTCCTTGAAGGCTTGCTCCCATGTCTCCACCATATTTCTGCCGTAACGATCCCCAAGTTGAAGCATGTCCTCGCCAAAACGATGCGATATGTCTCGCACATGCGATGGCTTCACCTTATAGAAGATAGGCAATATCTTTTGCCCCTTTGTTCTCTTGCATTCAACCATGTGAGCTAGCTCATTGAGGCACCAAGAAGAGGAGGCAAAATTTTCGGAGAGAATCGGAATGGATATCTTGCTGTGGTCGATGGCGTCCGAAAGCTCACGAGCAATATCTTTACCTATGATGGACGTATCATCATCATAAAACACTTTGATTCCTGCGGCCACAAGGCTGGTGTAGAGGTAAGCAGCTAAGCTGTATCGAGTATCAGGGCCACGAAAGGCCAAGAACACTTGCCATTGACTTTGTCTTCTTTTCTTCTCCCAATAGTAATGATACGCTGCGATCCAGCAAAACAGACCAAAGCAATGGTAATCAGATGCAGCCAATACAAATCACGCGAAAATCTCAAAAGACCAAGGCAATACTTTTAAAAAGCCACGAAATCTGTCTAGGTCATAAACCACGCGAACCTTACATGACTTCTCTATGTGGAAATTGAAGGAGGCCAAAGCTCTCACATGATGAACACAGAACACTTACAAATGGTAGGCGCTTGGCTCAAAAAGGAATTGGGAGATACCTGATCTTATGTAGTAATTACGCATCAATTTATTGAACATGGCGAGTCGTTCGATCCTCGTCATCCACGTCGTCTTCAATTCGCTTGAAACCTTTGCGACCACCAATTTCACCAGCTCCCCTTCATGCCTGCCCACATATATATGTGTAAAACTAAAGTTAGGCGTACAGTTTGATTCCTTCCTTCCCTTAACTCTGCGACCAGTCATTCCCATCCAAGTGCACGGGGGTTCGGATTCAGATTTAAGACGGATATAGATTCGCTGATTCGCAACTACATACATACATACATACATACCCATTAGCAATTTTCTGTGATATCCATCCTATAATGCTTGCTACCTCCTGCAGCGCTGAAGCCCATATTTGCACTTGTTCTGAGAAGAACTGCTTCTCATGTTGACATAAAGCCTCTTTAAACTTACCGCGTCGGCATCTTACATCAGCAACTTCCACCTTATAGAATACAGGGAATATCAATTGGCCATGTTCTCTGGAAGAATCTATCATCTCGGTAAGCTCACGGAGGCACCATGTACTCTCCACATATTGTTCGGAGATGATGGGGATCGCGATCCTACAAGTCCTGATCGCCTGGAGAAGCTCCGTGCCTATCTCCTTGCCAACCGGGAGCGCATCGTCGTCCCTGAACACGTGGACCCCAGCAGCTACCAGACTGTTGTAGAGGAAATCAGTGAAGCCGGTGCGAGTGTCTGGGCCTCTGAAGCTCAAGAACACGTCATAGTTATGAGGGATGGTGCTTCTTTTCTCCTGCAGGAATCTGTAAGCGTACACGGACAGAGGGGCCAATGGTAGAACAGTTGCTAAGCCATACAATGCTTCTCCCATTTTCGTTTACTTCTTCCTTCGTAACTTCCCTTTCGTCTTTTCGGATCTAAGGATGTGTTCTTTCAATGCTTTCTCTTTGTTAAAAAATTGATTGTGTGCAAGTTGAAATCCGAATGGATATATATATATTAGGATGTGGATATTGGTCTTGGTTCGTTGTTAATATAGATGTTTCTTGAATATTGACTTTGGATTTAAAACATGAAAAAGGAAAGTTCGATAGAGAAAGAATAAGAAGTATTCTTTTCTAATCCGCGTGAAAGTCACCTTCACAACTTCGAAAGTACTTGGAGACCAAGTATCGGTCAACCTGGGCCCACATACATATATATATCCTCGTTTGGGGGAGAAATTATTCAGTGGTCGCATAGTACCATGTCATAGGCTGACGTGGCAAGCACTTACGTACTGTTCACCAATCACAAAATGACATGTGTTGCTGATGTGGATATGAATAAAAATAATAAAATCTTGAACTTTTTTCTTCTTCTATCTCTCTCTTCTTCATCATCCGTCTGCAACTGTCGAAGTTTCTAGGTTCCTTCTTCTGCCATTACTTTCAATTAAGGGCCTGAAGTGCCCTTATTGTTTCAAAAATGGTCTGAAATAGTCAAATCGTCTCAAATAAGGGCTTGAAGTGAATATGATTTCAAATAAGGGCCTGAAGTGATCAAATTATCTAAAAAAATAGCCTGACCAAAGGACATTTTCGCCATTTACCTTTTTTATGAATTTTTTTCTTCTTTTCTTTTCTTTCTTCCATTTTCTTTTTTTTTCTTTTTCTTTTCCTTTGTTTTCTTTCTTCCTTTCCCTTTTCACTTCGTCGGCGTCAATGGCCAGCGGAGCAATCGGACGTAGGCGGCGGCCCTCGCCGGCATTAGGCGAGGGCCGCCCTGGCGAGGGCGCCCCTCGCCCGCCCAGCCCAGGCAAGGGCGAGGGGGGGCCCCGCCGGATCTAGTGAGGAATGCCCTCGCTAGGTTGAGCGAGGGCAACCCTCGCCCTCGCCTAGGCTAGCGAGGCCAGGCGAGGGCGAGGGAGCCCTTGTTGGACCTGGCAAGGAATGCCCTCGCTAGGTCGAGCGAGGGCGACCCTCGCCAACCCAGGGCGGCGCTCACCCGCACAGGCAAGGGCGGCCCTAGCCCCACGACAACGAGGGCGGCCCTCGCCCGTCGTCAGCGAGAATGGCTGGGAAGGAGGAAGGAGGAAGAAGAAAAAAGAAAAAAGAAAAGAAAAGAAAAGAAAAGAATTAAAAAATATATGTATAATTGTTTTCACTAAAATACCTTTTTCCGATGATCGAAATTATCGCCGGCCAAATTCTTATTTGAGACGATTTAGCCACTTCATGCCATTTTTTGAAATAATGATGGCACTTCAAGCCCTTACTTGAAACAAAGTTAACTTCAGGTCCTTATTTAAAAAAACGAACGCACTTCAAGCCATAAATTGGAATTTTCCCTAAATGACACGTCGTCAAGGAAAATCCTCTTGCGAAACAGGGAACAGATGGGATGGTGATGGGAAATCATGTTTTTGGGGATTCTTCAACAACCTCGAAACCTCCTCGACGACCCGCTTCACAAGTACCCCTTCATGCCTACCAATTGCCAAATAAAGTTGAATTAAGCTCCGAGTATTATAAAAAGTTTTTCAGTAATGACTTTGTCTACTTTTCCTCTCCCAATAGTAATGATACGCTGCGATCCAGCAAAACAGACCAAAGCAATGGTAATCAGATGCAGCCAATACAAATCACGCGAAAATCTCAAAAGACCAAGGCAATACTTTTAAAAAGCCACGAAATCTGTCTAGGTCATAAACCACGCGAACCTTACATGACTTCTCTATGTGGGAATTGAAGCATGGCCAAAGCTCTCACATGATGAACACAGAATACTTACAAATGGTAGGCGCTTGGCTCAAAAAGGAATTGGGAGATACCTGATCTTATGGGGCCATTGGCTCGTCCAAAATCTCTCATTTGATTTTGGGCCCTTCGTAAACCAATTCATTACTGTTTAAAAACAAATGGTAACAGATAGAAAAGTTATAATGTATCATTTCTTTAGGCGAGATCAAATGTTCAAGACCTTGCTTTGTCTGAAATTATCGAAATTTCTCCTATTTTCTGCGTTCATTTCACTCCCTCCATTTTCATCTTCTTCAACAGATCTTGATCTTTTAAAATTGTTGAAGAAAATGTTTTATGGAAGTCACAAGACTATTTCCTTCGGCTAATAACCAAAAAAAAATAAAAAAAATCTGAACTTATTGTATGGACATCGGCCAGAAAACGGTGACATGAACATTGGCCATTCTACATGTCATGATCGGTGATAACGTGGACAACTTTTGTAATTTTTTATATAAAAAAAATCTATTTTTTTTAAAAAGGAAAAGAAAGAAAAGAGAAGAATGAAGAAAGAAAAAAATCATAAATTTAATAAAAAATGGAAAAAATGTTTATGTCGGCGGCGGCCTGTTGAGCTTAATGCACCTCGACTTGAGGAATAACCAGATCTCGGGTCCACTTCCCGGAGATTTTGGTAAGCTGAGGATGTTGAGCCGGGCACTTTTGAGCATGAACCAAATAATTGGGTCGATCCCGGCATCCATATCCCAAATATACCGGTTAGCGGATCTGGACCTTTCCTTGAACCGGCTCTCAGGCCAAATCCCACCTTCGCTTGGTAAAATGCCGGTCCTCGCCACCCTGAACCTGGATTACAACCGAATCTGGGGGGCGATCCCGGTGAGCCTGATCAACTTGGCAGTGAGCAACTTGAACTTGAGCAGGAACTCCATCCAGGGCCCGATACCTGACGCCTTCGGGTCGAGGTCCTACTTCACGGTGCTGGACCTTTCCTACAACAACTTGTGGGGGCCAATCCCGAAGTCGATATCGGCCGCATCCTTCATCGGGCACATGGACTTGAGCCACAACCACCTGTGCAGGCGGATCCCGGCGAGCTCGCCGTTCGACCACCTCGAAGCCTCGTCGTTTTGGTACAACGACTGCCTCTGTGGGAAGCCACTAAAAGCTTGTTAGGTCAATTATGAGAACTTGGGTTGCCATTTGGTGGGAACAGTGAAGATGGAGGCGCCCTTTGTCTAGTCAATCACTTCTTAAAAGCTATGTTCTTCCATGAAGTGGATACATCAGATTACTTTATTCTAAAAATTCTACGAGTAGACAATGATAAAATAAGGGTTTTCAACGAGCGAAGCATTAGATAAATCGCTTTCTTGACCTGAGAATTGGCCTTCCATATATATCTTTTCTGGGTCAAATTGTATGCATCTAAGTTCTTCATTTCTGGTCAGACATAGGAGAAGTACATATAGAAGCACATATTATTGCAGACATTTCACTGAAGGAACACACTAGTCCACACATAAGTTGTACAATTGCGACACACATGCCTATAATACATTCCAAGCACAAAGGAAGAAGCCTCATCAATTTCTACCAGCATGTATTTATTCAGCTGCCATCAAAGGTTCGAGAATATACCCATAATTCCGTTAGCACTAATACAGACTGTTGTAGGCCTCCCACCTATTGACAAGGAGATGAGGCTCTCTGAGCTCATGCTGCAAATAAGATCAATTGGCAGTAAATTCGATCAAATAGTTTGGAATCACATGTAATTGCACTTATTACAACACCATAAAAGCTAGAGCTATGCATAATTCGGTATTCAGTTGGTATCTTGTGAATGAAATACATGTTTTTCAAAACTTACCTCTTGGGAGTTGAAACTGAAAGTTGGGCTCCACCTGCCCATATTTTCCAAAGAATCATCAACAACCTGTCCTGTTGTTCCCAAGTTCTTCTCCTCCTGGGGCTCTTCAGATTTCGCTAGAAAGTCGGAGGCAGCAGCTTTCACGTTGTTGCTACCGTGGATACCAGGTTCTTCACAAGTTTCATATAGACTACTTCTCTTGTTCAAGTCAGTCTTCATTGCTTCACTACATGAGTTTTGAGCCTTAAAAAAGAAGTAATTTTTTTTATTTTTCTCTTCCAGAATGAGTTATGGACCACCTAAACATTTTGTATTTATATTAATTCAGTCCATTTGGCCGGCCGGCGAGCCTCGTCGGCTCTAGGCAAGGTAGAGCCTTGCTAGGGGCGGGGGTGACCTTGCAGGCTCTCGCCTCTGGACTGGCTGGAGGAAGAAGGGATGGAAGAAAAAAAAAAAGAGAAAGAAAAGGAGAAATAAAAAAAAATAAAAGATCGAAAAAAAAAATCAAAATATAATTGAAAATTGTCTACGTCAACGCCGACCGGTCAAATGGACTGAATGGGCACAAATGTGAAAGGTTTAAGACTTAATTGACAAAAAAAAAAGATTTAAAATTGAATTGGCACAATTACAATAGTTTTAAGACTTTTTTTGGTAAATTTCCCTTTCTTTTTAACGTTTGTTCCAACGGTTGGTGAAACAAAAATGGTGTAGATAAGTAGGGGTAGGAGAGTTGGAGGAAGTGCAACTATTCTACTACTTCATTGAGTCCGAGAGGAGCCCCAAGGACGACCCTTTGTTGATTTGGCTCACCGGCGGTCCCGGAATTGGAATTTGTGATTAAAATCCATCGAATTCCATTTTATTGCCTTGACCATATGAAAACGTCCCTAAGGAAGTTGAAAAGGCATCAATTCTTCTAGAATGATGACATTTGGTTATCCCCTTGGTACAAAAGAAAAATTGCAGTAACTATATTTTTTGGGCACATGCATTACGTTGTACTAGTTCTAGGATTTTCAAACGTTCTTTTCTTGTCTTTTTTATGGTCTCTTGATGATTGATATTTTGTTATCGAGTTAGTAAGTTTCTCGGTAAGTGCCCGGAACCATAACTAAACCCGTGTCTTTTTCATTATAAATTTTGTACATATCAAATGTTGGAGGGCAAAAGGGTAATCCAGTAATGGTGAAAACTGAGTAGGTGTTCTCCAGATTCACCTCCTTCAGCTTAACAGCTCTGGTGTAGGAAGTGAAGAGGCTAGAATTGAATTGTTTCCAACATCGGTCGTTGAAATTGAGCACACTCAGCAGTGACTATGAGCCAAGTCAAACCTATTGTAATTATGGAACTCGCGGTTCCCATTTAAACGAATAGATCAAATAATCTTGGCACGTTACGTCATCATGTCACATAGAATTCAAACTCCTATTTTTTTTTTTCTTTTTTGATTTCTTGGTGGGGTACAAGCATGGTTTTCAAATATGAGTTAAATGCGTTCAGAGTGGGATTCTTGAACTTTCAATCACGTGTTGCACACCACCAATGCGAATCTGCATGTGAGATTAGTGGGCAGAACCCTTCTGTTTTCTTTCTCCGTCATAGTACGTACTCACATCAAACTTCAATCGTCCCTCGTGATGCTCTCTAATTTTGAAGTGATGCAATCAACTTGGAAGTGAAAAGCCTCAATTATTTGTACTAGGTACCATCAGTTAGACTCGAGATATACGTCATAGACTTTTACACTCATGTGATGTTACAAACATCTTTGATGAAAGAGAAACGATACCAAACGACATGAAATTTACAATGTTGTAATATGTTGGCTTAACGTGGTAATCATGCTTGTTGAACTTAAACGAGAGTATCGTTTACAGACCTCAAGTAATGTGAGGGGGCACCGCCGACCTCTCTCTCTCTCTCTTCCCTTTCGAATTTGGTGCCTCTTTTTCTGTGAATTATGGCACACCCTCCTTGATTCAGAGGTATAACGGGGTATATATAACAAACTCGAGGGTTTTCTAAATTTTTGGGTATTTACGGTTTGGTCCCCGAACTTTCTAATATTTGTAAATTGGCTCCAATTGGCGAAAATCTTTTCAATTTGGCCCCTAATTGGCTTAGCCATCCCACCGGAGGACTTGGTCGAAATTTGACTTCTCCATGGGTTTATTATCTCTTTCGGGTTTAATTTTCAGCCTTTTTCCTAATTAATTATGGATTTTTTTAAATGGCTTTTTTCCCAAATTAAAGTGGGTTGATTTAAGCTCAAATTAGGCCTTAAAAGCCCTAAGAATTCCGATCACCTATCCCCTATGCTTGGCTGAATCTTGTAATTAATTTACTCCAGTTCGTGCATCCAATTTCTGTCCGATTTTTGCCACCTAATCCGATTTTAATGCAAAAATGTATGATTATGTATGCTGAAAAAATAATTATAAACCTATATGAAAATTAAAATGTAATTAATTTAAATATTTTTTGCTGGGGACCAAGTCGACCCCTAATTTTTATGCAAATTAATTACTGAAATAAATTTTAAATTAATTCTAAAATGGGGTCAAAATTTAGGTGTCAATAATATCCTTGGAAGTCTTTGGATGTTGACTAAGCCATTCAGTGAAGACGAAGAGTTAGCAAGGGTGTTGATGTCCTTGGATGTCTTTAAAAGCTAAAGAAGCCAAAAGGATCGTTGGAGATTGATCAGAAGTCATTCCACACGAGTTCGTAAGTGGACAGCATCAATAGACTACTACTAATCATTTGCACTCCAGATTATATGGGTAAGGGGCAATGCAGATACCAAGTCCTGGAAGGTGTTGGTCATCTGTTTAGTTGATGGAAGTGTTGATCGAGATGAAACTTAGCCGTTACAAAGGCTTAGAGTTCGCATCAGCGACATTGGAGATGTATCAAAGCAGTTATGGTAAATCTGATGCGAAACGAACATTGACAAGAGTAGTTAGACTGGTTTAAGAAACTGCCATCGTTAGAGGTAGTCGTTCTGAAGCTGGTTAGCGACAAAGAGCCATTTGAGCTCTGATGATGGATGAACCAATGGCTACTTCATGAAGATTAGTTGTGAATGGTCATCTAAGGATTGGATGGCTATATATACTCAATTCAAGAGAAGTAGTGACATTGGGGTGTTGAGTGGAAATGAACAAACTAAGTCTATAGCTCTTGAGTCTTCTTCTTCTTCTTTTGTTTTGCTTATGTTTATAGCAGTTGCATTGCTAACTATGTCTTTGAGTAGTGCTACCGAGTTGTAATAGCAAGTAGTCAAATGTAGTGCAAATGGTTGTGTCTTGATAATGTGATCTATCATGTGAAAGGAACAACACTTGTCGATTGTAACTTCTAATGCTGATTACTAGTGGATTCCACTCTCATTGTGATTGTTAGTTTTGAGAGTGGACGTAAGCTTGAAGATAAAGCCGAACCATTATAAAACTCAGTATGTTATCTTCTATCTCTTTATTATGAACAATCCCGATTTCATTATATGTTTATTAGCACCGCGCCCGATTATGTTTCTGTTTATTGGCACCTCTCCTGATTATGTTAAATTATTTTTTATGCTAGTGATGTTTTAACTTGTTATATTCGGCAAAAGTTGTTCATGGTTTTGATATATCTATCTCACTCTGTTTACTTGCCATGTTTGCAACACCATATGGTGTGAAGATGGTTGGGTTTTCCGCAAAAGTTTATTTTTACCTTCACTCAACTTATTAACCCCTCTCTAAGTTGTATTGTTAGCCACAACAGCACAGGTATAATGTTATGCAATACTAAGACCAATGCAGAAAATCAGTATGCTAACTATTGTGACTGATTGCAAGAGGTATTTAAACAATCTACCCTAACATTTTCCTAACGGGTTTTGGAAGCTGAAAGCTCCTTAGGAATGCTAAACCAAACCCATCTTAAGACGCGACGCCACCCTTGCCACGATTTTCCTCTTTTTTTAAATATTCTATTTAATAAAAAAATGAAAATAAAAAAATAAAAAGTTTGTGGGTAAATGTGTCTTTTTATTTCAGGTAGGGTAAATGTGTCGCACAAGTATAAATTTGGGGTTTTTTGTATCACAGAATAAATTTTGTGGTAAAATATGTCACATAGATACAAGTTTGAAAAGACATGGGGATGCACTAGGAATTCCGTACTCCATGGGAACTTTGGCTGCTGCAAGTGAAGGGCGAAGAAGGCTTGTTTCAGAGGTTTGTGCTGCTGCTATACTATAGTCAAGTTGTGCTATTTTACGTCTGTGCTGGATGTGTGGCCATCTTCTGTGCTTAGGTCTTTAAATATGGATGTCAACTGCAGTAGTTGTTTGACTTGCTACCCTCGTGTGGTCGCTGTCTTTCCTTTTCTTGGTTTACCTACCCCTATGAACCAAGCATCTACTGTGTTGACAACAGCTTTGGTATGAGATATTGCTCTGATTATCCTTATTGGCCAACGAAACCCATACGGACACGACAAAATGTGAGTGTGGTTATGGGACATGAAATCCATCATTATGAATTTGTTAAGAAAGGTTACCCAAATGTTTGAAGTGACAAAATGATGCATGTCTGCTATACTACATCTTTAGAACGAGGGATATTTGTTATGACTTTTCTCTTAGGACATACTCACATTTCCTTTCTAGGTTTTGGATACTTGCTGCGCCCAAAATTCAGAGGTAAAACATGGAGGCATAGTTCGCGGCATGCATCTGCGTTCGTCAGCCTTGAGCCTCCTCCCTGTTTTCGATACAGATAATGAGAACTGAGACCTTGTTTTGGGAACCGGTAGAGAAACAGGTCTGCAGACGCCTCGGGATCATGTCAAGATCACGCATTTGATTCAGAGCTCGCCGGCCTTCAGAAATCGGTTGTTGTGAACGAGCCGCCGCATTTGCAGTTTAGGTCCGAGGGTATCAGCGGTCGTCCTTAGACATTTCCTCCCAGAGTCCATCAGTTGCTAATTGGATTACCTCCCGTTGGAGGGCATTGTAATTTAGGACGCTAACAGCTCGGCGTAACTTTTGGGCAACGTTTCCTCACTGCTTTGGTTAGAACTCGTAAACCCTTCATTGATTATCTATCATCACAACTTCTGGGCAATGTTTCCTTGATCCAACGCTTAACAAAATGTCAGTGTTACATCAATGTTCTGGTCCTACATTACTTACGATATCTCAACCATGTAATTTTCGTTTGACCAAAAAAAAACCATTGCTAATCCGAGGGTCAATAATAACTTAGCGCTTACGGCTCATTTCGCGCCATCATTGTTTATCGGGTACTCGCTTTATTTTATGCCATTACGGTATATGGTCGAATAAGAAATTAAATTATTTTATAGCCAGATTTCATTATCATCTAATTCATTGTCAGCATTATGCCTAAAGTGTAGTGATTAATGAAGATGATAATATATTTTTAAGGCTCCATTTATTTCACTTCCTTTTTCTTTTCATAGCAAAAGAAAAGGGCTAAAGAAGATTTTCCCTTTTATCTTTTATTTCAATATATTCTAACCCCCTTGCAAAAAAAAATAAAAAAATCTTGGGTATTATTTTTTGAAAGATGAGATGGTGATCTCAAGGAGTTTTGGAGAGATTTTTCTTTTGTTAATTTTCTTGTAGACCCCATTCTCTATTTAACCAAACACATGGACAAAGGTTTTCAAATGAGTGGGTCAACCAATCTCTTCTTGGAAAATCCCCAACAAGTTGGATCACAATATTTAGAAAATAGAAATTAAATTAACTTACTTAAAAATTAATCTAGCGTGTGTCCTTTTTTCATTCAAGTTTTGTGGTCCAACCCATGTTCCCCCCCCTCTCACCCACCAAACTCACTTTATGCTTATTTCACAAGGAACACATTCTCATACACACCATTCATTCACTCACTGATCCAACAACCAAGTCATTTCCTTTATATGATTTTCGATAAGGGCCTGAGTTAAATGCTTTTTAGGGGCTTGATCAGCTCATGTCACCTCTGATTCAATCATCTTTTTCCTGCTGGGGACATCCAGCTGCTGTTAATTTTTCTGATCTGTTCATGTATTGATAATGTACCTTTATGCACAAGGCTTGCAAGTGTCTGTTGTATCTTTTCAATTCGCAAGGCTGTCCATATCCGAACTTGAGCATGAAATCTTACAGTTTCCTCAGAGTGCACTGGGTCGACGCCATTCCAGAACTTGCACCTCCGGCGGCATTAGACCAGCAACCCTCAAGATCGCAGGGCGCGAGGGTGGACTCCAAGAGATCCGAAAGCGGTGGGCATCGGCCTAAGCTCTCAAAAAGTACATATATCTCCTCCTCGGTCAGAATGGGAGGAGCGTCGGCACCGACTTTGACTCGCGAATCATCCTCCATAGCTTTCAGTTTTTCGCACGCAAAACTGCGGATGGCTTCAAACTTCGAGATCAGGGACTCGAGGTCCCCCTCTGTTGCGCAGGCGTTCCACTCTGTTTCCACCCTGTCCGCCCACTCGGTCAGACCCATAGGCGGCATCACGTCGCCGTCGCCGTCGCTGAGGTAATCGGAGATGACATCATCAGCCGATGGGTTGCCGAAAGAGTCGGGCTTGCCGGCAGGAGAGAAGATGAACGTCTCCATCACTTTGGTCGTCATACTTTTCTCGAGATAACCCTTTAACTTGTCAATTGAGACACAAGCCTATGGCCACACCAATTCAAGTTATATTTGGAAAAATGACTCCAATCTACAACACCGAAATCTGGCGAGACTCTTCGGTTGCTGCACTGAAGGAGAAGAAAAGATCCTAGTGTACGAGTACTTGCCAAACAAGAGCTTGGAGGCCTTTCTTTTTGGTTTGTCTCACTCTCTGAAGAACTTGTTTCCTCTTGAAACCAAACCCGGGACTGAAACTAGATAATGTTTATGTTTTCTTGATTAGATTCAAAAGAAAAGGCAAAACTTAGCTGGGGCATATGCTTCCGCATCATCTAGGGGGTCGCAAGAGGGCTGCTCTACCTCCACTGCGATTCTTGCCTCAGGGTCATACATCAAGATTTGAAAGTGAGCAACATTCTCTTAGATGAAAAGATGAATCCCAAGATTTCAGATTTCGAGCTGGCACGGATGTTCGAAGGCAGTCAAATTTTGGTAAATACTCACAAAATTGTGGGAACACTGTAAGCTTTCTATCATCACTCTTAAAGAGTACTTACTCATGAGGCAATTTGTCCCCCGGGCAGCAGCTCAGCAGTATAATGCGTAAAAAGCGCATTTGATCAGTGTCTTGTGGGCAGTTTTAGCCAAATTAAATAATTAAAAAGTGAATAACCCTGTCTATTTAGTTCATGCGTTGTGGAAAGGTGATAAGATTGTCCCATCTCTATCCTTGTTATATAAGTTGTCTAATATTTTTCCTTTAGATTGATTTTTTTTTAAATGTATGTATGAGTTGCATTAGAGCAGTCTCACATCGGATAAGTGGTGTGACAAAGTTAATATTTTTTTTTTTGGTCGAAAAAAACACGAACTTTCATTCAAAAGGAAGGTTGGCAGAACCTCCAGCTATTACATCAAAGCAAAGTAAATCTCATAAAGGCTGGGGAGGCTTAGTAAGCCAATTTGAGGGAAGATAATCTAAACGACATGCTTTGGCAACCCAATCTGCACATGAATTAGTTTCTCTTGGACTATAGGCTATAGAGATCCACGAGTTCTGCGTTAATAAGGCGTGGCAGTCCATGAGGATATTGCGAATGGGCCATGGGGCCTGAGCCGAAGCTAACAAACGGCCTGATATGCGGTCAAAGAGAGATAAGCAGTCAGAGAACAGTTCGACTCCTTTTACGTGCAAAGTACTTTGGGATGTGTTCTCTTTTCCAACAGGGTCTGTTCGTTCCACTTGTTGCAGAAAGTGAAGACCCTCTCTCATGGCTAGGGCTTCAACCATGAGAGGGGACTCGGCTCTGATTTTCGCTGCAAATCCACCCACAAGGATGCCTTTCTTATCTCTGCAAATTCCGGCTACAGCTGCTTCCAATCCGCCTTCACTCCATGAGGCGTCAATGTTGAGCTTCCAGATGTTCTGTTCCGGCGGTTTCCATCGATTTGGTAAAGACTGCTCCTTTAAGTACCTTTCCTTTGATTTCCATGGTTGAAAGCTTATAAGTTCTTTGGTTGCTCGAGTTTCCTCAACCAATTGCAAGGAGTCGACTTTCTATCCTCTAAAAACCAAAGCATTCCGCTGCTTCCAAATAAGCCAAAGTGTGCTTGCTATGGTGACACTTTCAGATTCAGGTGAGTCACGGCTAAGGAAACGAAAAACCCACTCTTCAATTCTTGTAATTGTTAGTGGGTTCAAGCTAATCTTCAGTCTTGGGTCCTCCCAAATTCTAACGACCCACTCACAGTGTAAGAACAGATGCTCAGAAGTTTCGAGGGCTTGATTACAGCATGGGCATACTGATTCAGGTAATAGTTTCCTTTTAAATAAGTTATCCTTTGTAGGAATGGAATTCTGACACAAGTTCCATAAGAAATGTTGAATTTTCGGTTGAACCTTCAACTGCCATATATATTGCCATAGTGCCTTGGGAACTTGGTACGAGGATGATGCTTGATCTGTGTGAGTCTTACTGCTGGTTGCTATAATTCGATTATACCCATCTTTAACCGAAAACTGACCTTGCTTGTTACTGGTCCAAACCATTCTATCTTTAGCTCTTGAGGAACTAAGGGGAATGGAAAGGATTTCCTGTATAGTGTGCTCGTCAGATAGAGATAGGAGCTTCTGATTGTTCCATACTCTGTTTTCCTGATCAATTAAATCGGCCACCAAGTATGGGTCATCTCGATTAGCTGGGCCATAGATTAATCCAGCTGATAACCATTTGTCCTCACGTATTTTAATTTTCTGCCCATCACCCACAACCCATCTCAAGTCCTGATTCATCGAGTCCCTCCCCACTAAAAGACTCTGCCATCCCCAAGAGGGGCGTATACCTTTTTTAGCATTCCACAAGTCCCCATTCGGAAAGTAAAGTCCCTTGAGAACCTGTCCCCACAGAGAAGATGGTGAATGAGCTAGCCTCCATGCTTGCTTACCAAGCATTGCTTTGTTAAAACTGATGAGATCCCTAAAGCCGAGACCTCCATCAATTTTCCTACATTTTAAGCACGTCCACCGTTTCCAATGAATTCCAGATTTGGAAGAGTTTTGTTTCCACCAAAAGGAAGCAATTTTTTGTTCAATGGCCTTACAAATTGATACCGGAAGCTTGAAAATGGACATAGCATATTGAGGTAACGCCTGCACCACCGTCTTGACCAGAATTTCTTTTCCGGCTTTCGATAGCAATTTCTCTTTCCACCCTTCAAGTTTCATATTCACTCGAGCTAGAATCCATGCAAACATTTCTTTCTTGGATTGTCCCCAATCTGAGGGAATACCTAAGTACCTCCCTGTTTTTTCAATAATGGGAACTCTCAACATGTCCGCCATATTCTTCTTTAAGCTTTGTGGACATCCATTACTAAAAAAGATACCAGACTTGTTAAGATTAATAGCCTGTCCTGAGGCAAAGCAAAACTGATTCAAAATATTTGCTAGATTCTGGCATTCCTTCACATTCCCATCCAAGAAAAAGATTGCATCGTCCGCATGTAATAGGTGAGAAAGTGTAGGACAGCTCCTATTCAACTTGATCCCCTTAACATAGTTAGTATCCACTGCCTGTTTCATTAATGAGGAAAGAGCATTCGCCATAATAATAAACAAGTAGGGGGATAGAGGATCTCCTTGCCTTATACCACGAGAGGGTTGAAAGAAAGGAAGAGGTTCACCATTGACTTTGACACTAAAAGTCACGGAGGAAATGCAATACTTGACCAATGCCACCCATCTCTCGCAAAAGCCCATTTTCAGCATGTGAGAGCACAGAAAGTCCCATTCCACTCTGTCATAAGCCTTCTACATATCCAGTTTGAGTAGTGCTTGGAACTTTTTCTTTCTCTTCCAAATTCTTAATTGGTGAAGGATTTCCTGGACAATAAAGATATTGTCCTGGATTTGTCGCCCACTCACGAATGCGCTTTGTTCTAATGCAATTACGTCCGGGAGCCAAGGTTTTAAACGATTGGCCATGACTTTAGAAATGATTTTGTAGCTAAAGTTGTAAAGGCTGATTGGCCTGAATTGCGAGATGTGCTCCGGACTAGCAATTTTGGAATGAGAGTAATGAATGTTCTATTTAGATCAGGATCAAAACTACCCGTTTCAAAGAAGTTCTGGACCGTATAGAAAATATCATGTTTTAAGAACTCCCAGTAATACTGATAGAATTGTCCACTGAGTCCATCCGGCCCTGGGGCTTTAGATGCTCCCATTTGAAATACCGCGGCTGGAACTTCCTCCATAGTAACAGGTTTCATTAGACTTTCATTCATATCGACCCCCACAACATTAGAGATCCCTTCTATAATAGGCTGATAATGTCTTGGCCCAATTGACACGAATAGAGATTGATAAAATTCCTGAATATGCTGCTTTAGGTGATCCAGATTTTTGCTCCACTCCTGCTCATTAACTTTTAGAAATGAAATGCGATTTCTTAGCCGTGTTTGAACTGTTGTAGCATGGAAAAAACTAGTATTTCTATCCCCCCATTTAAGCCAATCGATCCTTGACCTCATACTCCAGTACAGCTCCTCTTGTCTCCATAACACTGAGATCTAGTTTGTGATCATTTTGTATTGTTCTAAGCTGAAACCTTGTGAGTTATTAGTTAAGGCAATCAAACTCTCTTGAAGTATCTGGATTTGTTTATAAGCATTGGAGAATTTCTTCTTGCTCCACTCCAATAATGCCACTGAAACAACCCTTGTTTTCTGTACAATATTACATCCTGTAAGTGGGCTTGTCCCCCATTCTCCTTTAACCACTTCTTTGCATTCCGGATCCTCTAGCCAAAAGGCCTCAAACTTAAATTCTTTCTTTCTTTTGCTTCGTTTTGGTAAAGTATCAATGAGAATCGGAGAGTGGTCAAAACCTACAGCAGGAAAAGCATAGGCCTCCGCATTAAAGAATAAAGTCCTCCATGTAACATTGCATAGTGCCCTATCAAGTCTTTTCCTCACCAAAGCATCTCCCGCTCTATTGTTCGCCCATGTGAACCTACATCCCTTGCTTTCCAAATCCATTAATGAACAAGCATTCACCATCTCTCTAAACGCAACTATTCTGTAGTAGTTAGCTTCCCATTTACCTTCTTTCTCCCAATGGTAGAGTACCTCATTAAAATCACCCACACAAAGCCAAGGGAGATTGTTTTGAGAAGATATATTCTGTAAAGTTTGCCAAAGAGTTAACCTCTCTTGGTATATAGATGGAGCATACAAGAAAGTGATTCGCATTTTTCCTCCTCCACTTAAGTCCTGACACATGATATCAATGAAATCCTTTTCACTCCTATTGATATCAATCTTGACCTCCTCATTCCGTAGAATCACTAAACCCCCCGCAATTCCAATGGGACTGACCATAACTAGATTTGGGAACTTTAGTCTCCTCCTAACACCATCCACCATCTCATTTTTATTTTTTGTTTCCATTAAAAAGATTATATTGGGACGCTCTTGAACCACTAAGGCTCGAAGTTGCTGGAATGTTGACCCAAAACTTATTAACTTAAACTTTTGAGTGAGGATTGATTCAACTGGTTATGGTAACAAGATCGGATGTGGGCTCTCTTGCCGATCTCCTTAGGCGAAAGGCATTTGGTTTCTGCCGCGCGCTCTCAACAAATTGTATCAGAGTTGATGGTAGATTGGTGGGCTCTCAATTTGTTTCAATATTTGGTGGGTAGTTTTCGGATGGTGATCGTTGTGGTGTAGCAATGCAAGGCCGGATGGCAGATTTCATAGTTCGGTCTAGAGATGAGATGCGGGATGAAGTTGAGCAACTTCCTGCGTGCACTTCACTATATACATTTAAAAGGAGAGCGATTACAGGCAATTATAGATTGCAACCTACATATAATGAACACATAAGGATTAGCAAAGCTCATTCTTCCCAGCAAGAGACCCAAGTAACAGCATGGGAATTTCTCAGCAAGGTCATTTGTATAAACTACTGCAAAAGCAACCATCGTGTATCAATCATCTTCCAGACACAGCTACCTGCGACAGCATTTCGGCGTGCCATTGCAAGGGACGAAAATTGGAAGAGATTATTCTGCAGTTGCCTTTTTCTTATTACATAGTATCACGAACCTGCCGGTCCTCTCAGGTAGTTAGACATGTTAGGAGATCCACACAAATAAGTTTAAGCAGATGCAACACAACAAGCCATATTTACAAGCACTCCATAATTCAAGCAAGCCCATCATTGGAAAATTAAATCCAAACGGGGCCACGTTATCTGATATTCCATCATCACTTAATAACCACCCTGTATGTAAGCATTCAAGCGGTCCAACTCCTCACGATGCTCACTGACAACAGCACGAACCACATCTCCAATGGAAACCATGCCCATCATCCCAGCTTCGTTGATCACTGGAATGTGCCTGATGCGGTTATCTGTCAACCATCATCCATCTCAACTTAGTATTTCAGAGTAATCAATAACTCAACTAGGTCAACTAAAATTTCTGACAATCAAGCATTGGAAGAGTAGTGACAAAGCTGTAGGCAATGAAATAAATCTAGGGTTCTTCCAGCATCATATTTGATGACACATGCAGCGCTTGAATTGGTGCCATTAATAACCACATTAGCGGCAGCGACAAATGCACGACCGCTTCAGGAATAAAATCATTCTACCACTTGAAAATATCAGTCTTAATTAGGCTTAGAGCAATTCAAAATAAAATTTCCCTCCAGAACTCCAGAGCTCACAGCACGTCCACAAGTACTAAAATTTACTTCCAAGATCAAGAAATTCATAGTCTGCACCTTATTTTAATGATCTATTTTCTGGAAAAGAAAACGATTAAGTATTTGAATAAGGTAGAACATGCGTGTATGCATTTATTCCTTTTGCCGCTAATGGCATTCCTATATTTCCTTGAGCAAGTAATTGTAATTTCACCTCGAGAAGGTATCTTGAACGCCATATATGATTTCCCGCTTCAATTCCCACGCTTGGTCCCACTTGTCATTCCCATTGCACAATGAAGCCAGTGTTGATGGCAATTTTTTTTCATAAAAGCAGACAAGATGGAGGTCAGACATTACCTGGCCCTGAGACGTGTACCTGAAGAAAAGTACTTCCGAGCAAATCTATATAGAAATGGACTCGGAGATGTCGATGTTCTCAACCGGAGGAGTTATCCCCAAGTCTATGCTAGATTTATATTTTGATTTCCGTCTTAAGAAATAGGAAAGCAGAAACAAATATTTTCTTTCGAGCTACATATTTATTGAGAATTGATCAATCCCAACATCGATTGCTGAGCATAAATTTATCCGGTTCATTAAAAATTATCAATTTTTCATGATTAATTTCTTAACTGGTGCTCCTAAGACGCTAATTAATAAATTTAGAGTTTATAAACTTTCCAGGATGGTCCTTAACTAAGAGAAGCCAATAGTAGATTAGAGTTACTATAATTGAAATTGAATTTATGTTGAGTAACACTTCATTGTTGCCCCTCCCTTGAATAATTATGATCTTTCGACTTTTCAAGTCCATGCTATGACACATATTTGCATCAATCATTGTCAAGAGAACTTGAACCTGCAACGACCGATGGCGGAAGAGAGAGCAAACCAAGTCATGAAGAGTGTTAGAGATATGTCTCGAGTTTGAGCTCGCGAATGAAAATCAACTCAAGATAAATTATTATCTATTAACGGTGGAATATGTGCTACGGAAATCCATATCATTAGTTTGGCGTTAAGAGTCCGAAAGTTGGCTTACTTGTGTGGACGTCAGAGATAATGATCAAAGAAAGATACGCCAACCTTATATTTGGATTTGGTGTCAGACAAAGAAAAGGAAACGCCCGTTTTCCGACCGTTTTCAGCTCGGGAAATCTTCATATGTAATTGGCTTAAGTAGAAGCATATTGTATTAAATGGTGAATCGCTGAGGATGTACTACCTTCTATTCAAAAGTATTTGTTTACTTCGTCAGTGAATGTGTTTCAAGTGGTCCGGAATATTTCTCATTTTCTGTTTTGTGTTACGTTCTTGCTTCTCCTAATTAAACTCCTTATTGGCGACTACGTTTCATAACTATTTCTTGGATCTCATTTGAAAAATGATTTCAAACTCATGACTTTATTTTAGGCCCAAAAAAATTCAAAATTTTAAATTATTTTGGAATAAGTGCACTTGAAGTTCACTTTCAGAAAGTGAATTGAGTCCTAAAACTTGTCATAAAAGTGCAATCGTGTCTTAAAACTTTTAGAAAATGCAATTGAGTCCTAAAACTTGTCACAAAAGCACAATCGAATCCTAAAACTTTAAAAAAATGCAATTAGCGGAAGGACTTGATTTGATCAAGCTAACAAGTTTTAGGATTTGACTGCATTTTTTTAAAGTTTTAGGATTCAATTGCAATTTCATAACAAGTTTTAGGACTTAATTGCACTTTTTGAAAGTATTAAGACTAAATTGCACATTTGTAACAAGTTTTAGGACTTTCAATATACTTATATCATTATTTTCTTTCCTTTTCTTTTCTTTCCTTTTTTTCTTTTTCTTTTTCTTTTTCTTTTTCCTTCTTCCTCCATAGGTCGACGGGCCTTGGCAACCGTGAACCGGACCAACCTAGACCATGCATGCCCCTAATCATGAGCGAGCTGAGCTCCTTTCTCTTTGCCTGGTCTGTGCATGTGTGAGGATGGGGGAGGAAGAAAAATAGTGCCGGGCCGGACCAAGACAAAAAAGGAAGATGGGCCCAGAAATGAAGCTGGGCCCAAAGGAGGGGCGCGCGGGACAGTTACGGGCCGATTCTCGAGCCTTTTCTTTTTATTTATTTATTTTATAAATTATATCATTTGCTATTTGCCTTCTTGTCTATTTTTTTTTTCTTACTATTTTGGTCCTTTGTATTTTCCTAACAGAAATTTGGCTCAATCCAACAAAATTAGGTGTCAACAATCATCATTCCAGTCCTTCTAGATTTCATTCCACGACTCCATTCCATTTTGGCATATCAATTGCAATTGATGATGCGGAGAAAACTAAATATTTTATGTGACACATTTTTCGACTAATATATGATTCCTACATCACTATCTTTCTAAAAAAAATATTTTGTTGAAATTTCACTATATATCATTTAAGTTACGACAATAAAACACATAACCTCAAATGCATTCTTATTTGATGGTGAAAAGGTACTTCGTACTGAAATTTTAATTTTGTCTATTGTAAGAAAGAAAATTTCACTATTTGAAGACATTTGATAATAGGATCGCAGTATTTCTCTTTTAAGTAAATATTTAGTTTTAATTGTATGAGGTGATAACAAAGTATAATTATTTGGATATACATCGAAGATCAAGATGAAAGATGTAAGTATTATAAAGCAGATGTAGTACAATAGCTCAATGGCATCCCCCAACATTACAAATAGAGTTAATAATTCGAAAAGATGGAGGTAGAAAGTCTCCACATAGTAACCAAAACAACATATGTCTGGGAATGTCTAATTTTTTGGTAGAGCTTCGCTCTATCTCTTATATTTTTACGCACGTTAGCCAAAATAAAATAAAATAATTCTAAAGGACATTAACTGTTTATCAATAATTTGATTAAGGTTGAGTCTATCTACCCTTCAATGAGGTTAGTTCAACTTATCTAAGGTAATCAAGCTAAAGAGAAAGGAGGAAAGAGAATGCAAGAGATTCCGCCGTGAAAATTGTTGACCCAAAGATTTTTCAATTGATCTACGATTGACAAAACATTGACCAAGGTTTGATCGATGGGATATGGGACACAAAGCGCGTTTCCAATATGCACAACAGGTTACACTCAACAAGATGAATCTTTTACCGGGAATATTGTCCAAAAAGTCCCAAACATATTGTATTTTTGTCAATTTAGTCTTAAATACTTTAATTATATCAATTAAGCCCTAAACTTTTTCACGTGATCATATTACATCAGCAAAGAGAAGAACCTGATCTTGATGCACCTTTACAGTACCATCTGCAGAAAACATACAGCAGGTGCTGCATCTTGAATGTGCCGTGTAAGCTTTTCATTTAACAAGGGAAAATGATAGGATTGTAAAGGTGAAGTTTGATGTAGGCCTATTGCTACCGAGAGTTTCTATAGAATCCCTTTGTGCTTTTCCGTCGAGCTACGTCATCAATGTTTACATCAGCAGCCACCTGATACAGAACCATGAAGCACACTTTCAAAGTGATTTTGAGCTAATATAGGCAAACCTAGACGATTCCTTACAAAAACTCAGTCACACAAATGGCGTCGAGTAACAACTGATAGTACATGGTTGCGCTTAAACACTCCTGCATGACTCAAATAATTCTCTTTACATTCACACACTTCTTATGAGGAAATAGGCATGCACATAAGGAGTCGAATCTCGTGTCACTGCCCCAAGGCCTGTGTCAGATTGAAAAATAAACAGGCAGATCCACATAGATAGGTAACAAACAAACGGATGGATAGGCAAAAGTACATTTAGATCTGCATAGAGCCGCATGTGATAGTGACATAATTTCAAAGAGATCACGCAGCCTTTTTTTCCAATGAGTAAGATATCCCAAAATCGTGGTGAATAGTGATCCTGAATTTATTAGCTCTTCTAAAGAAGGTGAAAGCATCGCTAAGAGAAATAAGCTTAGCCCTATGAAGCCTAATCAATATGATCTAAATCGAAAGAAACACTTGATATGAATTTTACGAGCTTGTGAGCAAAGCTTCTTAACCATGTCCTTGCTAACGTTATCAATTACAAGACTCAGGCAAATTATGTTGTGCTCACGTCATAACTCAAGCTTATGTAATTTCCCAGTTGATAACTCCATTGAAATTTACATTGCAACAGGCAAAATGCATATCTGGTGGATCAAAAAATGCTTAAATCAAATATTGTCAAAGAGAGTCGTAATCACTGAAGTATCCAGCGACTCAATTACCAATTGTTCCACTCAACTCAACTAAGCCTCATTCCAAGCAAATAAAAGGAATCAATCATCATCTGCATAAAAAAAATGAGAATCTCTCTAACTTAAATATCTGGTCCAACCAAACAAATATGGAAGTTCTAAGGCCTGAATAGATGAAAGCTTTTAGTCCTTTGCCTTGTCTTCTTTTGGACCTCGCCCACTAGTCAAGTCAAATTCGTTGGCTTGGTCCACTCACGAATAACGTGTACGTTACTTTGTTAATTGGGATATAAGAGCTTGAATCTGTGGACAAGCACATTGCATGTATTTAAAAAACTAAGCATTGGTTTGGTTTTTATTTGGTTATTGACAATCAGAATTTGATAAGTCATTTAAAAGCTGACAATTGAGTTCAAACGGGATTAGAAATGTGTGGAAGACGTGAAGAAAGGACCTAGCTAGTGATTACGAATGTGATTTAATATTTTAATCTTATTTAAAATTGTCATGTTCTAAATGAAGTTGGAACTGTGAGGTAAAAATAAACAAACGATCGTTGTTAGTTGGAGGTTTTTTTGGGTATTAGGGCATTATTTTCCGCCCCCAATAACTCAAAATTAACAATATCATCATCTTCAACAAATTAGTGAATCCATTATCCAAAATTGGGAAAAAAAAATTTTAACCTCGAATCACATTTTATTCATAATTGAAGACATCTTTTTATTTTTATTGAATTTACATGGCAACAGTGATATGGGAATGCTAGATGATGAGATTGATTTCTACCGAAAGCGAGTAACGTTAATGATATATATTGAACCAAATTTTCATATTGAAAAGCAATTTGGCCAAAAATGACACGTTTTAACGGCGTGAAAATAGCTTCGCTTGTTCTTATAGTGCTAAAATTTCACGCCATACTTTATCATCTCATAAATAAAAATTTGAGATATATGGATATATTCATTTCATCTCGAATGTAGTTGGGACCCACTTTTATCTATTGAAAAGTCCTTCTATTTAGGCAAAAGCTACAAAAAAAATCTTAAATTATGTCTACTATGACACCCTAAACTCTTTTGTATGACATCAAAAAATTCAGATTTGTATCCGTGTGACACATTTATCCTCCAACCCAATTAAATTAATAGTTGGAGGATGGCCACGTGCATATAAAAAGCATATAAATCCCTCATTTCAATAAATACCATGTTAGAAAATTCAACCAAAAAACTCAAGCTTTTAGAATAGTTAGCAATAGTCTCACATGGTTAAATACCATGTTAGGTGCTACTGCCCTTGCCACTATCGGCCCCGTCGCTAGAGAGGGCCGGCGGGGGTCGTCAGCCCTCGTCGAGGACCCGGCAACGGGGCCGATGGCGGCAAGGGCTTGGATCTGAGCCCACTAGCCTAGGCAACGCCGGACAACTCCAATCTAGGCTCGCAAGCCTAGGTACCGCTGGGTGAAGCCCAGATCCAGCGTCGCTCAGACCCAGCAAGCCAGATTTGCGACTTCTAGCGTTGTAGTGGCTTCACCTAGCAGCACCGAGGCCGTTCGGCCAAATTGTTGCTGTCAAAAAGCTCAACGTATCGGAATCGGGCGATGTCCCTGCGGTCAACCACCAAAGTTTCGAGAATGAGATTTGCATGTTGACCGAGGTCCGGCACCGCAATGTGATCAAGCTCCACGGGTTCAGTTCCAAGAGGGGTTGCATTTACTTGGTCTATGAGTTTGTTGAGAGAGGCAGTCTGGCAAAGGTCTTGTACTTGTCTAGTCTGTTGGTCGATGACTTTGATCATCAGTGACACCAATCTTTTTGGCAAATTGTTTGATGATTTACTGTGAAAAGCAGTGTGGAGATGCTCCTCTCTGTCCATCCTGTTCATGTGCATAGTTGCGGTGATGAACTCATCGTAGTCTATTGTCCTATTACCATCAGCATCGGCCTAGTGGCGTTCCCAAAGTTTGAGGGAGCAAGGATCAAAGTAAGAGTGGCAGTATTTGAAAACAATCTCGAGAATTACTTCTGTAGCATGTTGAAGAAAAAATTAACCCGCTTGGCTGATTATTTTCTCGATAGCAAATGTTCTTTTTCACACTACAACCCAGGACCAGAGGATAGTTATTGATGTCCTCGATCATGAGCCCCAATTTGTGAAAAATTTTCTTTTCTTTGTTTTTTCTACAACTTTGGCCAAAGAGGTCGTTGGCCACAGGTGAGGTCTAGCAACCCTCGCCTAAGCTGGGCGAGGGCGTTGTGGCCCTCGTCGGCCACAGGCAAGGGTCTTCGCCCCCTTGCCAAGATCCAGGCGAGGGCGTTGAGATCTAGACGAGCGTTGTGACACCCTCACTGGCCACAGGCAAGGGGCTCGCAGTCCTCGCCCAGACTAGGGGCGGTTGGCGACCTCACCAGCTAGATTTGTAAATAAAAAAAAAGAATAAAAGGAAAAAAGAAATAAATAATATAATTAATTAAAATATTATTACAAATTATCTATGTCGGCGCTGGTAGGCCAAAATTGGCCAGATGTACTGAATTAACAAAAATGAAAAAATGTTTAGGAGTTAATTGGCAAAAAAAAAAAGTTTAACACTAAATTGACACATTTACAATATGTTTAAGATTTTTTGGTAATTTTCCTTAGAAAAGGGCCACTAATCAATTACCGGCTTTAATACCACTTGTTGGTTGACCATAGCGAAAGCTCAATACTTTCACCCGAAAAGATCACCAAAAGAAAGGTAAATCTAGAGCTCGTCAATACATTTAGTTAAACCCTTCTCTACTAAAAAATTTAAATCAATAAGTTATTATCCAATTGATATATATATAATTACTTCACATTATATTAAATTCTCGATATGATTTTTTTCCACAAATAACTCGCAAGTGCACCTTGGCAATGGCTGCTTCATGGGTGCTACATTAACATGCACGGGCTCACTTCGCGTCACGAAACCGTTGTTGTGGGGGAAAAAAATGAAAGAGACGGTAAAATCTGAGGGTTTTGCTTCTCCCGATGAGAATCCCACGCCAGTGGTTAATTCAGTTTTCGGGTGAAGGTTGAGACGGGTGGCAATAAATATGGGGGGCGACTTGACGTTTTGACTGAAGTGAATCCAGACAAAGATCAATTCCCCCTCTCTCTCTTCGGGACCGGGACACGTGCCGGTGACGAGATGGGGGGGGAGGGG
>BCNH02000004.1:7695560-7705595 GCA_001662345.2 Metrosideros polymorpha var. glaberrima | reverse complement strand
AGAAGAAGGGAGGGAAAAGAGAGAGTCTTGGTGCCGTGGGGACTTTGCCAAGCCGATTCAACTACGTATTGCAACGCCCGATAGGTGCTCGTGCCCTTCGTTTGTTCGATCGAAGTAATTTTTGGATTTATGGTTGAAATTCGGAATTATATGAAATTTGAGTCGCAAAGTCCGATTTTGAAACTGTTAAATTGATCATGTAATCTCTTGCATATAATTATCCCTAGCCATTTTGACGAAACTACACATGCTCCTCTCAATCAGCATTTATTAAGGTTCCATGTGGAGTCTGACAAAAAATAAAAGTTAAATGTGGGGCCCACTCTTGATTACATGTATAATTAGCTATTGATAAGAAATTATGGCATTAGAAGACAACCCATTCAAACCATTTGCAAACACATATTGTTTGTCAATTCTAAATGTTCCACAATTTTCATAGAATCATCAATGAAAAGAAAACTATCCATTGCAATAATAACAAGTTGCATATGCAACTTAACAAAAGATCTTTTTTGTTTAGCTGGCTCCCCTAAAAAAGGTTACTCTCTCAAAAAAAATATTTTACCTAAATCATACGATAATTGTTTTCAATTACATCAATAAAAGAGTCATTATACACTCCAAACACAAATATATCAAGGAATAAGTTTCAATGTTTAGTGCGAGAAGCTCCAAATGAACTTGTTGACCTGATTGATCTTCATTCACATTCTCATCATCAATAGGTTCATTTAAGCAACCCGCGTCGATGGTCTTTTGGCATAACCGGGCATCATCCCACCCCATTGGACAAACGGCAACGTCTCGACCTTCCTTGAAGACAACATTCAATTAAGAGCATCATTCCGAAATCTATCCCAAATGGCATAAGAATCACAAATCATCCAGACATCAAACTCCGTAGAGTAACATACCCCACAATTGTATGGGTGGACAATTCATTTATATGATCACACAAGCACTGAGAACTGAGACACTAATAGATGTAGCATTGAATTATCACTTCTGGTGAAGTTTCCTTACTTGATTTTTTGCCATCATAGAACATTTTCAAATCTCCACCAGCAGAGAAAGCTCGACCAGCTCCCTTTTGCAAGTATTAATCAGCATAAGAACTTTAACAAGCAAAATATTTGATGGATAGAAGGATGCTGTAAAATATCAAGTCTACTCCTTTCTGGTCTGGACTTGTCCAGTCAATTAGTGCAAAAGACTTCTCGTAATGATCCAAAACAGCTCCTATCCACGCCGCCACCAAGTATTTGATAAAAGTCCAAGCAACGATCGCTTCAATGTACCGCCGCAACTTTTGGTGGCCGTAGGGGAACTTTTGGCTTAAAAGCACTCACGTGATCATTGGAATTGCCAAAAATGGACAAGTGGACATGTGCATCTTTAATATGGCGACAACTTTTAGCAACTTCTGTTTGTGTTTGAAAATTTTGCATATTCAATCTGCTTTATTGTTCATGTTTTTTGAAAAGAAAGTCAAATTTGGCAAGGACAGTAGTTCATCGCTTTTCTTTTCAGTTTTTTTGTTTAGCTGAGCATTGAATTCTTATAAAATATTCAAAGGTTGATTGTCTCCAGAAATGAAGTGTTTGCTAAGTACATGCCAGTCCTTGACTGTTTTTTTTTGCCTCTTAAATTTATACTTCTGTGTTTGCTCTCTGAATTTGGAATCCGGTTCTCCAAGAGCAAAATTCGCTTTAACCTTTCCGGTTATGATAAAATTCATTATTTTCGTACGGGAGGATAAAAAAGAACGTTGGGAAGTTCCCTCATTCTCATGTCTATTAGAAGAAAAATTCTCAAGTTTCAGACTACAAATATTTGGATTTTAATTTTTCAATGGAGTTTGGAAGTTTGGCAACGCGTGTACCTGATAAGTCTAACTCTGTTAATGATATCAAATTCTCAATTGAGCCAGGAAGTTCTCTCAAACTGCTACAATCCGACAAGGAGAAGTGCATGAGCTTCAATAGTGCCCCCACTTCTTTAGGCAAATCCGTAAAATTCCAACTTGCTTCGATCTTTAACTCAATCAACAACTGTAACAAGGTGGATAATGATTTTTATAGATTGGATTAAATATGAAAGTATTCAATAAAAGGGTTAGGTCGGGTGTTGACACCTAAATTTTGACCATCATTTAGTTTTTATTTAGGATTTATTAAATTACACAAAAAAAATAGGGACCGACCCTGGCCCCTACCAAAAATATTTAATTGAATTACATTTAGTTTGCATTTAGTTTTAGGAACATTTTGCATATAGGATCGGCGGTGAATGAGTTTGGATGGATAATTTTATCATATTTGATCTTCAAGGTCTGGATTGAGTTGGTTAACTTCAAAATCAAAAGGAAGATGAGGAACAACAGGAGATGAATTTGAATTGTGGGAAGTTAGAGAAAATATCGGACATTTCAAATAAAAATAACTACTTTGAAGCTATATCTTTCCATTTCAATTTGTTTAGCTTATCTTTTATTCTGCATATATAACGCGTAAGAGAGTGGGAAAAAACTGAAAATTTAGAATACATAGAGAGACACACGTGAGAGCAAGAGAGAGGAATTCACGGTCGAACATCTTCGCGGTCGTGAATCCTTTTGCCAGTGTTGTTAGCGCTAGGCCCTATCGTGGCCGTGTGCCCTGTTGTCACCCTTCGATGTGGCCACCCTCGCTCGTGTTCTGTCGAGTTTCCTAGACCAACCGCAACGCAGGTCCTGACGATCCCAAAGGCCAATCAACGCTCGTCCGCACGAGCGTTCCTGCCAATCTATCAAGCAGCCCCCGATCGTTCCTGCATCTTGCTAAAGATCTTGTTGGGATTGGACGATCACCACAACAAATTCAACGCTGCTCACAGCTACGCGTCTGACCCTGCACCAACGAGAGTTGCTACCACTAATCCTTTTTTGACTCTTCTTATAGGTTTTCCAAGTTCTGAACAATTGGAGAAAGGGAATAGGAAGCCACGTAATCAATCTCCATCACGCCTCTCCTTTGCCAATATCAATACACATAAAGAAGACAAAAGGAGTCAATAGCACTCATAAGGCAAATAGCGAAGATGAAAATTTGCTTGCAAGCGGAGAAGAAGTCAAACTCCTGAATGTACGTCTACGTGGGTGCACCTCCGGCCATCGTTCCTCTGCCGTCCTTCGAGCCTCATCCGATTGATCCAAATTTGGAAAACTTCCGGATAAGGTAATTTTTATTTTATTTTATTTTCTTATTTAATGTTATCTCCTGATTGTGTTTTCTAATTTTTAAAAAAATGTGAATCTTCCGGACGAGATAATATCGCGTTAGAGATAACGTGATATTATCTTTAAAATTAGGCACATTATCTTAGGAGATTTTATGTTTTTATTTTGTCGTGAATGCTTATCTTTATGATTATGATTGTGATTTAATTTGCATATTAATAAATAATTTTGCTCATAATATATGCTCCCATTGTGCCTATGTCCCGAGGAAAATGTGCATTAGGTGACATCTGACTTCGATTCAGAAGTATGATTGTACTTACACATAGAAATTATACGTCACATTCTTGATTATGAGAATCGGATTGATAATTTCAAAATAGGATTTCAAAATCTGCCCTATGTATTTAGGAACGATGGTTATTCTATAAATAAATTCATTTTCTGGCCCCAATTCAAGGGAATGCTGTGAAATCAAAAATCGAAATTAAAGGTATATTATGGGCAAGATTAATTATTTTTGTTCAAATTATTCATTCTTGTTTAATATAATCAATCATAAAAAAATACCAAAAAATACTCATCGTATGCATGTCATCTTTGCTATGTCATAAGTCTAGGTTCGTTTAATACCATGCTTGGGTTCATGCATTATTTCCATGTCTAGATTCATTAATGTCATGTTTAGGTTCATTTAATATAGTTTTTTAGGTGCATTCATATAGAATTAAATGTCTAGGTTCATTTATTATTTAACCTTAGTCATTAGGATTAATTAATTAAATTGCCTGTCATATAGTATAGTCACATGACATTTTTTGCCCATCATTTAGAAAAGGTAAGTTTAGGGTCATAAATGCATGTCATTTAATTTTACATCATTAGACTTAGATCATTTAATTAAATGCATTTCATTTTAGAATATGGTTGCATTAGCATTGCATTCAATAAAAAGAAAACCCCAAAAAACATTAATCTACATTGCCAACCAAAGAATTTTCATGAAAAATGGGTACCGAAAGGGCGTTAATAGAAATATTAGCGTAATCAAGTTCCCGAACTCATTTAATTTTTAGTTCATAGAAATAAAGTATATCTCTCTATACTTTGTTCAGGTTTCTAATTGGCTTATCATAAACGATTAGTGGCGACTCCATTTTAAATCTTTTGCATGTTAATATCGAACCTTAAGTTGCGATTTGGTAGGACTTGTGAGGGTCCGAGCTGGGTTAGTTAATTTAATTAACTTAGTAATCCATTAACCTAGGTTTCGGCGAAATTCAGGTCGCGACATCGGGTCAAGTATGGGTTACTAAATTTGTATTGCATGTAAATTGATTAATTTCGGTTAGATCATTTTTAACTCAATCCAAATCTGACCTAACCCGACCATTTGACAGCACTATCCAAATCATTCATTTTGTGGGAAACAAATGCACCTTTGAAAAATCAAAAGTCATTTTTCAAAATATGACTATGGAAATTATGTTAGGTCTGAATCCTCTGATGTGTCTGTATAATGTGTTACATTTTAGTTTCTTTTCACCTTAATGCGAAACATTTACTGGGTTTATTTTAGTCCATGCTGTCAAGGGTGTTGAATCATTTTGAGTTATGCTACTCTGCTCACCATTGTATTCCTCATGAAAAATGCCTCTTCTCATTCTTGAGACAGGCTAAGAATCAAATCAACAAATGGAATCTTCTGGCGAAGAGGGTGAAATATTACCTCATGTGACGGACTATCATCTTATTGATCATGAGAACGAGCCTGTTTCGTTTTCTATTTTGCCTCTCCTGTGGTTGGACGATGATATTTCAATCGAATTGCAAACTCAAGTGCACTTATGCGGGATGGTAGATGATGGGCTTCAACACATCTGTAAGGAGGTGACTGCATGGCACATGCACAGAACATGCACGGCGCCTGAACGGCGATGCACTGTAGCGGCCTAAATTTCGCAAAAAACCTTAGGTTAATGGATTACCAAGTTAATTAAATTAACTACCCTAATTCAGACCCTCCCAAGTCCTATCAAATCACAACTTAAAGTTCAGTATTAACATGCAAAAGATTTAAAACGGAGTTGCCACTAATCGTTTATGGTAGGCCGATTAGAAACCTAAATAAAGTATAGGGAGATATACTTTATTTCTACGAACCAGAGATTAAATGAGTTCGGGAACTTGATTACGCTAATATTTCTATTAACGCCCTTTCGGTACCCATTTTTCATGAAAATTCATTGATTGGCAATGTAGATTAATGTTTTTGGGGTTTTCTTTTATTGAATGCAATGCTAATGCAACCATATTCTAAAATGAAACGCATTTAATTAATCTAATGACGTAAAATTAAATGGCATGCATTTATGACCCTAAACTTACCTTTTCTAAATGACGGGCAAAAATGTCATGTGACTATACTATATAATAGACAATTTAATTAATTAATCATAATGACTAAGGTTAAATAATAAATGAACCTAGACATTTAATTCTATATGAATGCACCTAAAATACTATATTAAATGAACCTAGACATGGCGTTAATGAATCTAGACTAATGACATGGCAAAGATGACATGCACATGATGAGTTTTTTTTTTGGTATTTTTTTTTTATCATTGATTACATTAAACAAGAACAAATAATATGAATAGAAATAATCAATCTTACCCGTAATATACCTTTAATTCTGATTTTCGATTTCACAACATTCCCTTGAATTAGGGTCAGAAAGTGAATTAATTATAGAATAACCATCGTCCCCAAATACATAAGGCAGATTTTGAAATTCTATTTTGGAATTATCAACCCAATCCTCCAAATCGGGGATGTGATATATAATTTTCATGTGCGGGCACAATCGTACTTCTGAATTGAAGTAAGATATTACCCTATTGCACATTTTCCTCGAGACAAGGCACAATAGGAGCATATGTTATGAGCAAGATTGGTTATTAACATGTAAATTATCTTATAACTATAAAAGGAAAGTAATCACGAAAAAATAAAAACAAATAAAAATAAAAATAAAAATCGAATTTCCTAAGATAATGTGCCTAATTATCTATAATGCAATATGCAATATTGTCCTACTTCAATTTAGGCAATAGAATCAATAGAATATCAAAAGGATTAGATATTTACCTAATTAAAATAGGAGATATCAACTTTCCTTTTTTGAATTCGATATCCACAAGCTAGGGTCGACTGTGAGGGACGTCGTCGAGCTACTGAGGGTCGCCGGAGGGTCACCAGAGTGGCAGCGGCAACCGGCAAACAGGGGGTGGCCCCCTTTTTTTGGATTGCAGAACAGGGTTTGCGACTGGCCTCCTTTGAAGGCTCGGATCTTTGCACTGAGTGGTTACCTTGACGAACTATTTAGACGGATGCGAAGAGCTTTGCACAAGCTTTGTTTTGACTACTTGTGGCCTCGAGGGGATGATCGGAATTGATCGGAAATTGCATCAGAAGTTGGCTTGGCAAACTGGAATTTCTGGGTTTGGATGTGCGAACCAGCGACTGGGGCGTCTTCTCGAGCTCGGTTCTTCGCGACCGGTGATCTTCTGGACGTGCTGCTTAGATGGATGCGAATTACTCCACACGAGCTTTGTATTGATAGGTGGCTCGCAGCCGGAGAAGCAACGATAAGGTCGGGGCGGCGGCGACAAAGTGGCCCGTCGGTTGAGGTGGAGCCCGACCTCTCTCTCACTCAAATTTTCTACCTCTTTTTTGAGAATAATGGCACCCCCCTTATTCAGAGCTTATAACGGGGTATTTATAAAGGTTTCGAGGGTTTTCTCAATTTTTATATTTGCACTTTAGCCCCCGAACTTTTCACTATTTGCAAATTGGCCCCAAATCTCATTTTTCCTCTTAATTAAACCCTTGGACAGTTCATTCAGCCCATTGGATGGGCTAGGTCGAGCTTGGCTCCCTCATGGGCTCGCTCGTCTCTTTCGGGCTTAATTTTTTCCTTTTATTAATTAATTATGGACTTTTTAGCTTAAAATGCTTAATTAAATTAAAGGGGCTGGATTAAACATTAAATTAGCCCCAAAATTTTGTAAAACTCAGCAACCCATCCCATTTGCTCTAACCGAATTTTTCAATGATTTTTTTGGTTCGGTCCGCAAGTCCTTTTTCCGTTCAATTTTGCCACCCGATCCGATTTTAATGTAAAAATGTATGATTATACATGCTAAAAAAACTATAAATCTATATGAAAATTAAATGCAATTAATTTAAATATTTTTTGCTAGGGGCCGGGTCAACCTCTAATTTTTATGCAAATCAATTACTGAAATAAATTTTAAATTAATCCTAGAATTGGGTCAAAATTTAGGTGTCAACATGCACGACACATTTATGGCACATGCATGACTCAAGGAAATTTCAACGAGATCGTTGTTCTTTGATTTGCAAAAAAAACAAAATCATCTACCTGTCAAGTAAGTGAACACCACCATCGTCATAGCGCAAGGAAACTCACAAATTGAATGAGAACATTGATGAGAACACCCCAATAGAAGAGGTTAAGGGTGCGTTTGATAACCTGCAAGAATTTTTAATTCTCTACCAGAAGTGATTTTGGAAGAGAAATGCGTTTGGTAAAAAATGACTTCTGGAACAGTTTTCTACTTCTGAATAAGATTTGTGTTTGATAAAAAAATTGATTCTCTATGCCATAATCAATTCTTGCCAGAAGTGATTCTTTTACTTTTCTATTAAATAAAATATTTAAAAAAAAACATTAAAAATTTTATTTAAAAAACATTAAAAATTTTATTTAAAAAACAAGAAAAAAAGGGGGGTCGGGGGCAAGGGCGGCAGGCCCTTGCCGCCGCCGCAGGACGCGGGACGCCAGTCGCCGGATGCGGGACACAGGACACTGGTCCGCCGGACGCCGGACAGTGCGCCATTTGGTAAACTTGCGAAAAGTAGAATGAGAATGAGGGTGCGTTTGGTAAATATAAATTCTCATTCTCTGCCATAATTGATTCTCGAAAGAATGAATTCTTGCCAGAATAAAAAATTCTAGCAAAAATGAAAAACATGCAGGCCCTAAAGCTCTCATACCCGACCTAACCCATATTGTTAAAATACTTCCATCTTTAATCTAATTTATGTAAATTTTGTTTCTTATAGATTTTTGAAAAAATTATATTCCTAAAACATTGTAAATAATTTTTATAATTTAATTTTTTTCATTTTTCCTTCTTCCTCCTTTCTCTACTGGTCATCAGGCCTTTGCGATGGCTAGTAACTTGGCAACTGGCCACTGTTGCCACCGAACTCGGTGAGAACGAGGCTCGCCCAATCCCAATGAGGTCAAGGATTGTCAAGCCATCACCGACAGTCGTAATGGAGGTACGAGTGGGAGGAAAAAGAAAAGGGAGAAAAAAAAAAAGAAAAAAGAAGAAGGAAAAAAACAAAATTATTAAAAAATTGATTTTTTTAAAATATTCAAAAAACCTATTTATGACTCACTTAAGATAATTAGCTTAGCTAACCCATTTATGACCCATTTAAAACCCATTTAGGACCCATTAAGTTTTTAAGTAATCCATTTATGACCCACTTAAACTTGTTTTTAAAACTTAAGGCAACCATTTTATGACCCACCACCATTAAATATGGGTCTAGACACTTTTTGCCACCTCTACTGTCACGCCCCAGCCCTCGAGCGCGCGACCATCCCGATGTTTATCTTCTTTTAGGTCATTAGAAATGCGACGTCCCAGGACGCGTCGTCGACCCATTCATTTTATCTTTTGATTTACGCATGCGGAAGCGAAAATAAACACCTGACAGCAGGGATAGTAGGAAAAACAGCCAAACCAAAACACATTTTATTAATAAACTAGTTAACCATGGGAAGTGTATAATTATAAGCCCTCACATCGAGGTTCGGGTTAACCTATCTCCTCTACGCAAAGGCACCTTCAACTGCACCTGACGACTTTCCAGCCTAAGGTCCTGAAAAACGGTTAACAACAACGAGTGAGATAAAATCTCAGTAAGTCAACCGCCTAAGCCTCGCGTAGGATACCAATTCACCCAGAGCATCTCTAAGCATGCCATCTAATGTAGGTTCGAGCAACTCACTCACCGATCAACCAACAAATCACAGGTGTTCTTACCTCGCCTTGATACATGCACACGCCATGCATGTTATCAGTTATAATAGCATTCTAAAACAATGCATCGGCCAAGGCATGTAATCAAATACAATCTCATTTCTTCTTTCCATTTAACCAATGCACTCATGAAACGTGCTCATGCCATTACTCGTCGTCACAACCCGCTTAAAGTTTACGCCTCAGGTATGCGACGTCACCACAACCCGTGTAAGATTCACGCCTCAGGTGTGCGACAGTTAGCCTCGTCAGGCTCAACTATACCCCGCGTCAACACGCATCAGGGTAGCCCGCGTAAAACGCCTCAGGCTCGATTCTTAACCCCGCGTAAACACGCCTCAAGGTAATAATTCTTAACCCCGCGTAAACACGCCTCAGGGTAGGTTTCATCAAACTCTCATGAAAATGCCACATTTTCTGTACTCAGACCATGATCATGCTCACACATCAAATATTGTCATTTTCACAATAAAATTTGCACGTGATTACACCGACGTGCTTTTTATGCCAAACTTTACATGCCTCACTTTTCAGGCCTAACAAATTATTTGACAACATAAAATTCAGCATTCGAGCACATCGCCATATCAATTGCCAATGCCGCATTAAAAGTACATTATTTCTACTAAAATATTTTTAGGCACATGAAAGATAAATTCTACGGCCAAT
>BCNH02000004.1:7679235-7694926 GCA_001662345.2 Metrosideros polymorpha var. glaberrima | reverse complement strand
ATAGGTTCTTAAAATGGGCCAAAAATGGGCTTCGAGGGCAAAACGGTCATTTTCCATTATGGGCCCTCTTGAAATCCGAAAATAAAAGAAATTAGGCCCGTCGGTTCATGCCCAACCCAAAACGTCTCTTCAGCGAACATTTAGGGTTTGACTGCAAAAATTAAAGTCGTCTCTGTTGATCCAAAACGACGACGTCCAAAGCGCACCGATTCCTTTAAATATAAATTTTGGCGCTTTGATTTCACCACTCGCGCCTCGGCCGAGTGGTATCCGGGAATGAAACAAACGGTCCGATCCTGGGTTCGAAACTTGGAAGCGGCGACTTCAGTTGCCCCTCCTCCCTTACTCGCGCGCCGTTTCCATTAAATAAACCCTTTGGCGTTGTTATCCCAATAGACGTGCCTTAGCCGAGTGGTAGGCACATGAGACGCGCACGAGACAGGGGAGGTCCGCGGTTCGAAACCCACGAGCGACGGCCTCGCCTTCTGTTTTCCCCGCCCTCTTCCTTTTCTCTCTTTTCTTTCCCTTTTTTCTTCTTTTCTTTTCTTTCTTTTATTTTTGCACAAATAACTAAAAATCCGATCATCCCTGTTTCCAATTGAATTTCGACAATTGTCCTTTGATTAATCCAAACAATCAAAATTCGGGATATCACAGCCCAATACTTGGCTCTTAATCCTTTAAGGTCCAATACTCTTCATCGGACTATAATTCATGGCTCAAGTCCATCAAATGTTATGGAATAACATGTCCAAATGTTATTCTCTGCGCCTTAAACTGGTGAGCCAGAAATCAGGATGTTACATCTACTGATGATGATGAATATTCTATATTTGTCACTAGGAAAATGTAAACTGGAGAAAAATAGATAAACATATAAGCAAACCTCACCCGTAATAACAGTATAAGAAAAGGTCCCTTGGCTGATCGACGTGAAATATATCATCCTCCAAAACGGATAGACCGATTTTATAGCTCTTGGACAATAAACAAAGAAGGAGAAATTCTGGGTGTAAGGTAGTCAAATGTTCGGAGGTAGTCTGAAGCTTTCGGACAGCTGTTCGCATCGGAGAAACACCATGCAGTGGGGATTCAATCAACAAAACATGATCCTTGAACCTTTTGCAGACAGAGACAACTGCGAGCTCAATAAGAAGAATCAATGCTGCGAGTTAGCATCCGATGTTTAACAATACAAAGCGAATTGCAGATTGTTTCGAGGTATAGACAATTACATTTATCAGGAGCCAAACGAATCTGTTGTGCATCACAGAAACTGATAAATCTGGCAAGAATCGGAACGAGGGTAAGGGCTTTCTCTTTTGAAACCGGACTGGACGTGAAGGCCTCTCTGTCGTATATTCAGAAATACATGACACAACAATCATGTGAGTAGCGACACAAGAAGAATGTCTCGAGAAAGCATTTTCTGTATGCTTAAACCAGCACAATCTACTACAAATGCCACATAATCTCTACTCTTTTCCTATCCTCAGTACCTCCACGGAAATACAATACTTACAAATTCGTAAGTGCCATCTTTGCAATAGCGGCCACTACTTCTAGCACTCCCAAATCCACCATTTCACTTTAAGCTGGTAAAGAAATGAATACTCGTAGTTCCAGCAATTATTTTACACGAGAACGATTTTCTAAGTATAACACCATCCGATCCCTAGTCGCAGACTTAAAAACCGCGCAAGCAAATCGCAATCGATACGTCGTTCCAAATTCTAAGCACGAGCTGATTGAAAGGCATTGATGCTAAAAGGAGGCGTCGAAGGATCTCCGAAACCCTAACTAGCTTAATGCAGTTGAAAGTTTGACGAAAATCTACCTTCGCGTCGTCGCTGCCGCCATTAAACGGTGAGTTAACTCCCTAATCCTTGATTAGATTTGTTAATTGCACTTAGGGTTTGATTAGTGGATTTTAGACTTGACTATAGTTAGATGGGTTAACTAGGGTTGGGTGAGTTAACCTTGGTTAGGATAGTTAATCTTGGTTAGGTTAGTGAACCTTGATTTGATTAGTTAACCATGGTTGGGTTAATTAACCATGGTTAGGTTAATTAACCTTGGTTGGGTTAATTATTTTATATGTGTTTTGGCATGTTTTAAAGTGAAGATTACCTAAGAAAGGTAATGGTTTCATGTTTGATGATTTCTTTAGGTTCCCATGGTTTCAATAAGAGACAATGATTTGCAAAGGACCACAGTCCCCCATTCAGCACACGTTTAGAGTCCCCCTCTGATTCGTGTGATACTAGTAACCTCACCCCCTAATCCCTTTACCCAATAGAGCCGCATGCTTATTGGCAACCACGCGAACCTAGTTGAGCCAAAGCTAAGAAAGGAATTACCGGTCACAAGCTAAGCCAGCATTGCTATAGTGTCAAGCCAAAAGCAAGGATCCCAAATCTCCTAATGAAGCCTTTTCTTTTTATTAGGTCTACCACAGAGGAGAGAGTACTCCAGAAAAGGTCCAATTTGCTGAATGGGAGCTCCATGACATAAAGAACATCTCTAGTGGCTATGCAACCAATCTGACCACTGAACCGCAAGCAGTCTAAAACTCTAGCTTCCTGAAAATCAAGTTCATCAAGACCTATGAAATGCATGCCTGTGCATGTAATTTTATCATGTATTGAACTCTCATATCTTCAACGTTGTAGTTCAGCAAGGCCTATTAAAGGCATTTGCATCAGGAAATGTTATCTCAATGAGCTTACAAGATGGAAAAATTTGATGCATTGAGCCATGGTCACAAGTATCTTGATTCCTTCAGAATATTCGTTCATATATGTTTTGCTTCTGCAAATTAATTGCTAGAGAATCAAAGCTGTATTTCCAGATGCTGGTGCTGCTGCTCTTCTAAAGTATTGATGGCAAGATGCAGCTTTTGGATTCCTTGCAGCAACCTGAAGAGAAAGTAACTATGAGCTGTGCTGTTCCAAACTCATGTATTCTAAATCATTCTTTATAAAGACAGTGCTAACCTCTTTGCAGTATTTGAAGATACCAAGAAATTGCGGCTCAACCACTTGTATGAAACCTGAGAAGGAATGTAAATTGCTTAGAAATTGCTGAAAAGAACTGACCATTGAAAGAACAATACACAAAAGTCCAGCAGAATAATTGGTGTCCTTATAGAGGGGAGCAAGACTGGGATAAGATGATGTTAACTCAAACAAATTGAATTAATGGGATTGCAGTTTCCACACCAGTCTTTCAAGATCCCCCATTAGATAACTAGATCTTGCAAAACTGGGCTAGAAGAAACGCTACAGATTTAAATCCATAGAGATTAATTCAAAGCTGCCACACAACAGAACCCTTCATCCCCTAGTGCATCAACACTCAATACGGACTAAGACACGGGAATCATGTATGGTGATTCTTTCTTTCTCCTGACAACAGTAAACACATTAAAAACTAGTCACTAATCTGTGCCCGTCAGCAGGCACCTTCAACGATAAGTCCGTACAAATTCACCCTGAAACCCGACAGCGTGAAATGCATCCGAATTTTCAAAAGAATCGGGGCATACTGGAGGAGCAATGACACACTCGCTGATCGGAACGAGAGAGATCGCAGATGACAGAAAAGCAAAACGATGAGGTCGAAATCGAAAGGAGGAAAGTGAGTGAACGGGTACCACTTGAAGCTGATCGGAAACGAGGGTGGCGATCTCGTCGATGATCCCTAGGGTTTTGGCTGGGCACATCTTGTTTCGAAGCTCTGAAGGATAAGGGAAGGCCTTGTTCTGAGTGATTGCCTCGAAGAAGGACTCGATCCGCTTCCCTCTAGGGCTCAATCCCAATCCAATTTTCCCGCCACTTCTGTGTGGCATCCCGGGAATTGTTCGGGCGGGCGAATTTATAGTTCGCGTTAAGCAATAAAGCAATCTGGAAATAAAAATAAATAAATAAATCAGATTGTGTCGTTTGTTTGTTTGTTTGTTTTTTTTTGGTAAAGAAGTGTCGTTTGTTTGTTGTGATTCGAAGAGAACGAGAAATAAATCCACCTTGGCCTTTTTTCTAATTTCTATCTATGTTTTTTCAAAAAGCAATTTATGCTTCTTGCCGAGAAACTTTGATCATTTAATTTAATCGGTGGTGCGATTCTTTCTTGAATGGATGTTGACTTGTTGAACAATGAGCAACTTCGTAGAAATAGGGCATTCACTCATCACGAGGACGACACTACCATTGATGTCGGCTGCTGCTCAGTGCTCAGTGTGGATGCCCAATCCTTGACGAACCTCAATGTGCATTCTGGGACGAAGACAATTCTGAGGATTTAGTTTCATATTCAGCTCAAGAATCAGAACAATGGGCCTGGGAAACTTTCAATTCACTCCCCATGATAATGGATGCATACTCGGACCAAGAGAGATCGCAACTGGCTCTCATTCAAAGATTTCTTGCTGGTGGCTTCAGTCTCAGTGATCACCATCCATATCAATCCCCTCCTCGCTGTACAGATTCATACGTAGATGCTATTAAAGATTTGCATCAGCTTCCTTGGCTGGAGAGGTTTGTCTCCGTGATAAGTGATGATTACTATGAAGATTATATGCAATAAGATGTGTAACAATAGCTAGCCTTTAGGTAGTAAGTTTCACACAGCTAAAAAAGGTCTTAGCTAGGTGGGTAAAGAGTCTCTCACTCTGTTCCGTTTATTCACACTGGCATGGAAAAATAGGCGCTTTTCCTTGGAATCGTATCAATTTCTGTCAGAGTAGATAGACTGAGAAAAGGGGAAAGAAAGAAGATTTATCTTCTTGACGCAATGGAAAGTTATTGAATCATATTTTTCTCAATGCACTCTCTTCTGAGTGCGATATGGCAATATCTGTACTCTTTGCTGCGAATTTGCAACATTAATGTGCCTCTGATTCTACAGGAGATTATTGACGAGTTTCTTTCGTTGATGTAATTTAGAGCTGATGCTGTAGTAATGAAGCATTAAGAGTTGACAAATGATATAGTGACAAAAGTAGTTGTGAAGAGTAGATGATGGATTAGTACAGTGAAGTGGCTCTAAATGTCTTTGATTCATCAGTGGCCATTCATTCATCCGGTTTGGTGCTATTACATGTAAATTGGAACTTTTGGTTTCTCTTCTAGGGCATGAATTTTGATCTTCAGTTGCGTTTAAAAAATCATTAAGATTGAAATTATCCTTTTTAATGTAAAGTTGGACATGCAGAAACCGTAAAAGCACTAGTTTTGAGTTTATAACTGTTCTAGCTTCCAGCTGATCATTGGGTGTTCTCTATTGGGTTTTTGACTTCTTCGAAATAATGCAACGTTCTCAAAGCTCTGTCAAACACCCAATTCAGCAATGCTGATGTTGTAAACGCTTGTGAAGTTTGTGCCTCGTTTCGTACTTGGGTTATCTGTTAGTATTGTTTCCGCTTTGCCTTGAATAAGTTTACGCAATTAGAGGAGGTGTCTGCGGATACTGTGTACTGTCTAATTAAAATCATATATGTAGGTATGTATGTATGTACTGATCCTTCACTCTGGTCTAAAAGAGTCTCTTAATTGCTAGCATAGTCTCATGGGCCGACAAATTCTTGGGCGCGGAATAGCCTGCGCAGCGCCTGGTGAGCCGAGAACACTAGGCCAGCCTTTCTTCTATAATTGTCTCTAAGAACAGTACGGTGAATAGCATCCTCGTATCAGATCGTATCATGTCTATCTTAGCTTAGGCATTTAGTCTCTCGAGCGAGACACACTAAACACTTTCGGTATGACAATTGGTTTCGGCCTGCCATGGCCTCATTAAAAGAGCGGCAGGAGCTCTTGACAAGTTTGTGCACTGGAGGCTAACCTCGCTTTCAGAGCTATTAATGGTATATTCATTTTAACCTAGAACTTCTAACACAAATGCCTTGACACCACTCTTACGAACCAGTTTTAATATTCCCTCTGCATTACTCACTCTTCACCTCGATACCATAAAGCTTCACTCACAAGGATACGTGAGTACATGAGAACTACAATCCGTGTCATTCTCCCCAACTTAATTCCGCAACGCCCTTGTTGTGTGCTGCTCTAATACCATTTGTCATAGACCGATAGATCCTTGGCTGCAAAATAGCTAGTGCAGCTCCTGGTGAGCGGAGAACATCAGACTAGCCTTCCTTCTATAGTTGTTTCTAAGAATAGCACAACGAATATAGGATCCTTATATAGGATCGTAGCACGCACAGCTTAGCTCGGACATCCAATCCCTTGAGCGAGACACACAAAACACTTCAGCACAACAACTGGTCGGCCTGCCATGGCCTCATCGGGAGAGCGACATCAGCTCCCAATCAGTTCGTGCACGGGAGGCCAACCACGTATTCAGAGCTCCTAAGCGTGTATTCATTCTAATCTACAACTCCTAGCACAAACACCTTGATGTATTTCCTACAAACCAGTTGTATCATCCCCTCTGCATCACTCACTCTTCACCCGGACACCACAAAGCTCCACTCATAAGGGTAAGTGAGTATGGGAGAATTCCGATCCATGTCAATAGCGGGAGAGCAAATAGCAATAACTCTACCTAGGCAGGCTCACTATTATTTACCTCCGGTAACAAAGCCCCAGTAGCTGATATACATACAACTCGTATGTACCTCCGGCTCAAAAATTCGGAACCTCCGATTAGGCTTACTCCACTATACTTACAGTTTCGAAAAGTTTGGTCCCACGGGATCGCTCAATACCACGACGGTCCTGCTATCCCTGTTGACCTCATCCGGAAATGTTGGATTTTTTCTTGGACTAATGTGCTTTCGGAAATCTTCAACAAAAGAGTTGCTGTCCTTGTTGCTGGTGTGTCGAGGCTCGGTTATTATCAATGAAGTTTCCAAAATTTTAATTCTATATAGCTACATCTGAAACGATCATATGCATGGGCATGTGATTGTCGATATCTATTCTGTCGAAACTTGTTTTCAGACTTGTATGTTGGTTGGAATATGAATAATCTGGGCAATGTCAAACATAGGGGAAACTTGTCCAAAAAATTCTAAACTTATCGCACTTTTGCCAATTCAGTCTTAAACCTTTCAATTTCGCCAATTGAGTCATAAACCTTTTGACAATTTTCCAATTGAGTTCTCGAAAATCGCTGACATGGACACCGGTCGTCCTACTTGACACCGCCGGCATTAATGTAGACAATTTTTGTAATCTTTTGATTTATTTTTTATATTTTTTTTTCTCTTTTTCTTTTTTTTTTTCATTATAGCGACCCTCGCCGGCGCAATAAAAATAACAAAGAAAAACCAATTTAACACTTGAAGTGGAAGGTTGAGAATCTGTATGATCTTTCTCAGGAACAATGTCCCTAGATTGATCGCTCCCACTTATCAAGTCATTCTCAAGAAACTTAGCGTTTCTCGATTCCCCTTGGACTTTTCAGCATATCCAATGAAATGCCCACTTATAGTCCTTGGGTCCAACTTCTTTTCTTGTGGATTATGAACTCTCACTTCAGATGGGCATCCCCAAACGCGTACATGTCGTAAACTCGGTTTCCATCCCTTGAATAACTCAAAATGTGTCTTTGAGACAGCCTTCATAAGAACTCGGTTCAATATGTACACAGCCGTCTTAAGAGCTTCGGTCCACAAGGACTTAGGAAGTTTTGAGCTGCTAAGCATACTCCGCACCATGTCCAATAAAGTACGGTTTCTTCTTTTTGCTACACTGTTCTGGTCTGGAGAACCAGGCATGGTGTATTGGGCAACTATCCCATGCTCTTGAATAAACTTCGCAAATTGACCAGGTGCTTGTCCATCTTCAGTGTATCTACCATAGTATTCTCCACCTCTATCTTTTTTCTTTTCTGGGCCTTTCCATGTCTGTTGTTAGTCTTACGAATATTACTCAAGGAGATGGGTTTCGCTGCTAACATATTTATTTCCTCATTTGTCATCAGATATTAACGAATGTGAAGATCCAAATAGGTGCATTGGGACTTGTGTAAACAAACCGGGGTCCTATGACTGCATCGATGGTAGAACGACAACTAAATTCATTCTTATTGGTAAGTAGATCTTTTTTAACCTAGAATCTTTTACCGCTTCATGCTCTTGAGTATTGTCAGAAACAGAACAGCATAGCATAAATTATGTAAGGAGAGGTACAGAAATAAGTTTTACCTTGTCCTTCTTTCTAACATGATTGTCCATTCGCCATTGCTGATTATAGATAAGTTTCAACCAGTATATCTATCAAAACCACCTCAAATCTTTCTTTGCACACGAATTCTGATATTTGATAGATAAGAAAACACTATAACTTTTCTAATGTTGCCTCTTCATATTTATCAAAATATATCCAAGGTTCCTAGTTATGCTTGTCATGTTTGAATTGGAATTATTACAATCATAATAAAGAGGAATGCTCATATGAACTTTATCACTTTCATCAATGGTTTGCTAGGGAGATCAGTTGTGCGGTACACGTGTGGAAAGGGAGATGAAGATGGGGTTTACTAGTTACCTGCATTGGAAGCTGTAGGAGAAGTTATAGACGCTGCATTAGCGCCTCTCTCTTCGAAAGATAATAAAAAATGCCACATGAGCATTTAGTTACTCAAATTAGATGGACTTAACTAAGGTACTCAATTACACCAAATTGGACAAGGGTTTAGGACTTTTGGTGCACTTATTCCTATTTTTCGTTGGATTTCTTTAGAGACAAAATTAGTCTAGTACCCTTTTATCATTTCCACTTGTTCATTGAGTTATAAGAAAGGGTTTCCATGAGAAAAGAAACGCATCTTTCTATCTCCCGGACTAAAACAAAGAAAACTAATAAGGAAGGTAAAAGAGAAAACAAAAGACAAACTCAATGTTACCGGGAACCAAGTTTTGCTTACACTGCTGAGCATTGCTTTGCAGCTCTAGGACTATGAAGGCTCGAGCTGCTCTCACACATCTTCAGCAGATGCTCTAACTTATTAACTCTGTGGTAAATTTCCGGTTCACTTCTAAGGCTAGGATAGAACAGACCTTATATGGTTTTGGATGTGATTGTGGACCCCATCTGCCCTGTTGGTTTCACTTGGCGGAAGTGAAGAACTGCCGACCTAGAAAAGACATAAGTGAGTTCCTATGCATCCAACCTTGTCAACTAGGATAGTAGTTTTACATGACAAGACAAAATGTTGTTCATGCCTTCCGAGAAAATATTAGGTGCAGGTTGGGCACCAGTTGGCTTGCTGACTTGTTACGAGGAATCAATCAAGATTCGACACGTGGCACAGACCCCACCATCTGTCAGACAAAAATTTTCAATTAAAGGCTCGACACGTGGCCCTTCTGGGCCCCACTCTGCAGACCAAAATTTTAAATTCGCGCCCCTTCCCATTTGGTCTTTCCTCCGCTCCGCATATTCTCCCACCCCCAATGGCGTGTCGGACTCGCCTCAGCGGAGCCCGCCCAATCGCCGCCTCCTACGTCAGGACTCCCTCCCGCTTGCGCTCGTCCAGACAAAACGCCGTGGTTTTGCCCAAAAAACAAGGGGGAGGCAGAGGCAGAGGCAGCGGAGGCGTTGGACGAGGCGAAGGCGCCGATTTGGCGATGGCAGAGGCGGCGGTTTTGTCGGATGAGAGAGAGCTCGTCGGAGGTCGCGGAGGGAGATAGAGAGCGGAGTGTCGAGTCGGGTGAAGAGAGAGGAGGAGAGAGAGAGACGTGAGTGAGTGGACAGAGACAGAGGAGGAGACAGAGCACAATATTTTCTTGGGCGGGAGTTTAAAATTTTGGTCCGACAACATGGGCCCGGAAGGGCCACGTGTCGAGCCTTCAATTGAAAATTTTCGTCTGACAGACGGTGGGCCCTGCGCCACGTGTCAAGTCCTGATTGATTTCTCGTAACAAATCAGCAAGCCGACTGGTGCCCAACCTGCACCTAATATTTTCTCCTTCTTTTGTGGTCGGCCAATTTACTTGGAAGACTTCATTCGTCATCGCGCCCTTAAGTGGGATGACCTGTAGTGCAGTCGAATCAACTACGTCTTTCCACTCAGACGCCAATGAATGCAAAATCTTCTTCGATTCCTTGGCTAGACAGTCTATGCTGCCCTCGAACTGCATCGTGCATAATTGTTCGGGCGAGCTCTTCCACATAATCAGGTAAGGTAGCACTGAATAGAGACCGTACTATTGAAGAATTGGAGCATGCCTTGACCACAAAATCAATCTGCTTTACTAGACCAAGTTCGAACAGCTTATCAGATTCATCTAAGACAAGATACTCAACCCTGTAATAACATCCACACTCAGGTATAAGTATCAACGACATTATTGGAGCATGTCTAAGGAAATTAGGATACTTTGAAAGACAAAGTCCTGGCCTTAGTAAAAGATAAAACGAGAGCATCCAATTCAACGTATGGTACCCCCGGAGGCTCCATCAATCCTAGGCCCCCGCACATAAGGACCGTTCTGCTATATTCAGGTGGACTGGATTCGATGTCGCTCAACCATATCTCAATTTCCTCTGCCTGGTGCGGTGGCTCGAAGGTACCTGATGAGTAAAGATCCATTAATCTCTAGAATGATGAATAATCCTACGAGGCAGATGAACTATTAAAACGTGTGCCAAAAACCGAACATGTATGAAAAATTCGGGGAAACGAAGGAACTGCGAGAGATGTCGGAAAGGAATGCTTGAACAGATTAACCTGAAACCAAAGCAGGATCCAAATTGAAGGCCTGCGATGGAAAACTTGCCATCGTCCTAATTCTATGGCATCTCCACTGCTCTATCGACTCTAGCTTGCTTCTGATGTTCCCCATGATCGTGCCCCGAAGCAGGAAAAAGCAAACGATGCACGCACCATCTACAAATCGCCAGACGCCATAATAAGTGAGCAAAGAACAAGTTCTTGTCAAAAAGAGAGCAGTAGCCACCTCATCAACCCGCGTGAAGGCACTAATTATATTTGAGTCTTTCACCTACTTGAGCAATTCGTCTTCCTTAATGTAATTATCTTCTTGATAGTGAAATGGATTAATATATCAATGCCTTCAACGTGCCGTTGGTTCAAATTTGTTGAGCGATTCTTTTCCGTTTACGTAATTATCTTTTTTGATAGCGACATTGATTAATATAATGCCTTCGATGTACCATTAGATTAATTGGGTCTCAAATGGACCGTCTCATTCGACAATACCTATGAACTGGGGACACGCATCAGCTTATCCAAGAATGTTTCAATGGAAGAGTCAAATTTGCCGGCACCCTCCCCGTTAACAGTCAACAACTCCACAAACGTTGCCGGCACCATCCACTTAAACCTAGAAATTTAGAATCGATGATTTTTTCTTTTTCTGGCCAAAAAGGAAAAACAAAAGTTGTTACGTCCCGATCGTTTTAAGACATAAAAATTGCCTATTGACTCTCTCTCTGGCCAAAAGAAAAAGACTTTCTCCTAATAGTTTAAAATAATATCTAAACTCTACAAAATTAAAGAAGCAAAAGAAAGGTAAGCAGACAGTACTCAAACATCTAATGAATGTTTGACACGTGGAGTAATTGTACTAAAACTTGCCAATTTACAATCATGTGCTAAGGTGCCTGGTGATGTACAAAATTATGGGCTTCTAGGGTATTTATATGGGCGAGTGAATATTTGCTGATTATTAATACTTGCCAGTCGCACTAAAGTAGACTCTAGCTTAATTATTATATTGGACTTCTAGGGTATTAATCTAAACCCGTTCTGCAAGAACAAAAAAAATGAAAAAACAGAAAAACAGAATGGTTATCATTCGCACCCTAATTATCTAATATAAAAAGCATCGTGTGAAGAACAAACTTTTGAATACTGAAATCAAGGGCTATATTGGCTCCCTCATCAGATGAGCGAGCTTGGATCATAATAGTAACGAAAAAACAAGTCGATGCAATTAGGTAAGTTTCTATAATTAATTTTCGGCACATCAAGTTTAATTTTTCACTTGATGACATAATTTTGCACAAAACCCAATAAAATTGAAAAATAAACCCATTGCCAGGGCCCCCTTTAACGCCACGAATTGAGGAAGTCCGGTTCTTAAACTGAAGCCCACTCCGATTTAGAAGACGGGCCAGATGGAGAATTCGGATGAGGAGCGAAAAGAGAAGTCAGAACCCATTGGTCCAAACTGTAACAGCCCCGTCTCTGAGTATTTGGCGAAAAGGAACGAAATGTGGGCAGGAATCCAACGTATACACCCATGTTCTGGGGAGACAACCCCATGATGCCACATATCTGAAATTGACAACTCTAGGTTATCAAGGTGTTGGGAAAAATTGGGCAGCACTTCGCCAAGAACTTCACCTGTCCAGGATCAATATCTTCTCCAAAACTAAGCCAACCGAAATTGACAACCCCAGCAACAACTAGCAGTATATTCCAGCAATGCAAACTCACAATATGTAAATATAGTGCTGAAATAATAATGAGACATGACACCAAGATTTTACGTGAAAAACCCAAATCGGGAAAAACCACGGACCGCACAGAGCAACTTCCACTAATCACCAAGAATAGCATGATACACAAGTTTTCTTCTCTAGTCACACACTAGAGGCTCTACATCAATACTACAATAAAATTACATCACCATGAAGGCGGATCAACATAAATGGAGCAAGAAGATCTAACCATAGTTGGAGATGATGGGAGAAACTTTGGAGAAGGTATACAACGAACGAAAATATATATATGCAGTAGCTATTCACAGGCCAAATCCAAACTACCAATAAAATACACGCTTAAACTATAAAAGCCCTCTGGCATTTAAGGGGCGATTGTGTTTTCTTGTCGATAGAGAGTATGAACCACATCCCAATAATTTCAAGGTTAATTTCTATTACTTCTTTTTAAACCAAACTTCTTAATATAGATACCGCGTGATGATAATTTAGATTCTTCACATTATCAAATGCATTCAAGTGCATGAGTCTTGTTAATGACATTCGCACATGCAAAAATTGGATAACCCAAATAATTTAAATCAAGAAGTGGGAAAGTGAACTATAATAATTGCCTAATAGCATCGCCACCCATGTGTTATTTTGCTTCCTTTTGGTAGGAAAAGAAAATTTCGTCATCCAACTAAAGAAAATGATGGTATAATTCCAAACTCTAGGAAGATGTGTCTTTGATTATATTATTCCTTCAATATGTAATTGATAATTGATGAGAGCATAATATCACGTTATATAATATATTCGACCTTAGAAGCAATATCAATAAGAAATGCAGCTGGATAAGAGTCATTATTCAACGGTTCCACAATGCACATTCATAACTACTAGCACTTTGCTTTTCCCCCCTCCTTCTATGAAATCTTCATAATAAAATGGAACTGATAGAGCGTTGACTAAAAGCTTGGCATATATTGAATATTTAAATAAAATTTGGTATCATATTACATTGTAGGTGGACATTTAGACAAGTTGACCTTATTTAAGAACTTATTAAAGTCCACCACATTACTCAATATTTAGTCGCTCAATATGAGGCTTTTTGCCTTGAAAATCAATTCTCCGTCAGTGCAACCAAGTTTAACAGTAGTGTGACTTTTTGTGAGATTTCTAGTCTCTAGAAAGGTAAAAAAAAATTAAATGTGCTGTGCATGCCAAATTCCATTCTGAAACTTAACAAAAACGAAAATCTCGACAAATTTCATATATCAACATATGTTAAAGTCTTCAGTTGTCCTGTTTGTGGAATAATTTTGCATTACACGACCATTCTAAGTTCGGTATAATTGGTAAAAAAAAAAGTCAATCACAATACATGAACGACTCGTTTTAATTACCCTACGTCTCGTGGAGGTTGAGTCACATAGAGAAGAGAATAATTGCAATGATTTTAGCAAACTAACGAATCAAGAAATGGGATAAGATGTAAATAATAAATTGGTTCACTTTGTCCAGCTAGAAACTGATTGAGACGTCGGAATGTCGTCTCGATTTCTACGCAACTAGAGATTTTCTAGGTTCGAAGACTTGGTTACACTAGTTATTCAACTAATGCTCTTTCGGTACCTAAACTTGACCATTTATCAACTAAAGTGTCCAAATAATCTTTACCTAACGTTCTATCCTAACCGGGCTAGAATAGCAAATGACGGTCAATGTATTAAAATGCGCAATCAAGTGAAATCGAATTGAAACGCGCAATCAACATCCTATGCATCGTTTCTAAAAATAAAAAGCATCCAAAATCCTATTGTAAAGCCTACGTATTCGATCGCGACGAGAGAAAATTGGATGGACTCAAATCCCGAAATTCGTGTACTTCCACGACACGAATGGTACGAGGAAATCGCGGATATGAATTGGTAATGAAGAAGAACGTTCATGCTAAGTCCGTAACGTCTATTTGATTCTCAATTTTTGGCTTACCGTCACTCATCCGAAAATTTAGGGTTTATCGATAAACTTTGAATTTTTTTTAACATAACGTCCAATGGTTGTCTCTCAATCCTTTAAAGTCCAATACTCTTCATTGGATTAGAATTCATGGTTAAAATCCATTGAATTCGATCTTAATACATAGGTCGAAAATTGAGGATGTCACAAAAGGTCTGCTTTTGGTGATAGATGAGTTGATTGCTAATATCAGCTCATCGTCATTGCCACGAAAAGTACTTTAGTCGCGCCGGTCAAAATCACTAGCCACGAAAATTGGTGGCTGAAGATCCATCCTATCACTGCAAACATGTGGCCGCAATAAAGCTTTTCGTAACAAAACCACTCCTGTAGGCAAGGCAGCACAACTGCCCACTCGCCTAAGAGTTTTAGTGTTGAGTGGCTGAATTCCGATTCCCTAAACGTCTACTCCTGACGTCGGGACATTCGAATTCACTATGCCAATATTACCCCCATTAGCTTCGTCCTACGCACGCCCAACCGAATTAACCACGACAGTTGCACCAAACTAATTAGAGCCGGCGCATGGAGTTCATCAAAGTCATTATGGCTCAGTTCGTTGATCAACGTTGGGATCAAATTCTCTTGGATAAAAAGAGTAACCTATGGGATATTGATTAGGACAATGGAAAGACTCAAATACTAAATCGGAACAAGTTTTACTACTAAGAGCTCGAGCTCGAGTCCATGGAGGTCGGGCTCGAGATGCTAGTGCCCGTGCTTGAATCTCTCAAGCCCGAGCCTAGGTCCATTAAGGACGAGGCCCAGGACCCCAATGCCCGTGCCCGGGTCCATCGAGACCGAGCCCGAGACTCTAGTGCCTGTGCTCGGGTCCATGACACCTGAGCTTGAGACTTTAGTGCTCGTGCGCTCGAGTTTGTGTCCATTCAGACCGGCCTCGAGACCTTTGTGCATGTGCCCAGATACCTGACACCCAAGCTCGAGACCTTAGGTTCCTGGTTGGTAATAGTGATACTTTTTATGTGAGACACCGGAAGGAGGGAGAGGGAGCGCCTCGTGAGTACTTCTTCTATATCTAAAAGTGCTTTGCGGAGATCTGGCCAAGGGTAGGGTTCTTCTAACATTAGGACAGGCAACTCCCTTGATTACCGTGCCTGTCTTCTCACCAGCTAACCATACGATGCAACAAAAACAGAAAACCTCATGTGTTTTTTTTTTGTTTTGGTCGAAATGAAAACCTCATTCAAATGCCATCATTCCATTAGCTTTTTAGGGGGAGAGAGAGAGAG
>BCNH02000004.1:7658002-7679181 GCA_001662345.2 Metrosideros polymorpha var. glaberrima | reverse complement strand
CCCTACCCAAAAAAAAAAAAAATCTACCAAAGAACCTAAAATCAGAACGAAATGAAAAGAGCAAATTAAAAAAAAAAAAAGAACTTCTCTCTCCTCTTTTTCCCCGTTGGCATTTCGCAATTCGCAGCCACACCCTCCTAGCTTCGCTCAAAATAACTTAGGGCCACGTCCGGCACTTAGAAGGTAAAGCCTTACTCGTCATATGAAAGATAGTGCCGATTATATCGCATGTGTCCGTAGGGATCCGGCGAAGTTCGGTAAATCACATGAAAGCATGGTTTCGGTGTCAGTGCGATACCTCGTTTTGATCGCGTTCCAGAATTATACATCGAAGTTTGAAGAGCTCTGTAGATAAACTTTCATTTCTAAGAGAGTGCTAGAACGTTATAATACCTGTTTGGGGAGCACACTTTAATCCCCCATTATGAAGGTCCTTAATACTCATATCGTTTCAATAACATATCTAATCGGCTCACACTAAATAGTATTTGAAGAGTTTGGCTAAGTTCGAGCGAATTGATGGCGACAAAAGAAAGAAAAATGAGAATCAACATATTTGATGGGACAAAAATTGAATTTCTTAGGATGCACCTTAATAAATGTACATACTATCTAGGTTCCTATATTGCTAAGGAATTATTCAACTTTCCTGAAAAAGATTTCAAAACCAAACAAGTTCAACAATTTCTCGAGATCATCAATTATTTTCGAGACTTTGTTCCGAATATTGCAAAGTTGTTATTTCCTCTTCAGCAAATGTTAAAGAAGTATCCACCACAATAGGGAAAAGCTCAAATCTAAGCAGTTGTTGACCTCAAAGCAATGATGCAAAACCTTCCCCCATTACAAATTCCATCCACAGAAAAGTGAATATTGTAAACTGATGCCAGTAATGAATATTGGGCAGCTATACTATTTGAAGAAATTAATAGTAAGCGACACATTGGTGCTTATAAAAGTAGTAAATTCTCTCATGCAGAAATGCACTATCATTCTACCTTTAAAAAAATATTGGCAATTAAGAATGGAATCAAGAAATTTGAATTTTATCTTATCGATCACCATTTTCTTATAGGAAAGCATGATACCATGCTTTTTCACAATTTCTTCGAATTGCTCAAGAAGGTTACAGTGAGAATCTTCATCCGGGCTGTAGAGCAATATTTCATCAATGTATACTATTGTACTTATCAAGATTGGCTGAAAGATGCGGCACATGGCCTTCTGAACAAAAAAAGGGCCACTTTTAGTCCAAAAGGGAGGATTTTCCACTGAAAATGCTGATTCATAATAGAAAACTCTATTTTGGGTTTGTCTTCAGGATGAATTCCCAATTACCAGAAATTTGCTTTGAGATCAAACTTTAAATATATACGGGCTTTGGGTAATGCTGCAAAAAGTGAATTTCTGAAAGACAATGGGAACTTGTCATCTTGAAGGAAAAGGTTAAGAGCTTGGTAGTTGATAACAAATCTTAATTTTCCTATATTCTGCTCAGCACACTTGTTTACATAAAAAGCTTCACATGCCTATTGTGAATCTGAAAATTTCAATGAGGCCTTGTTGTAACAATTCTGAGCATTCTTGTTGAACCTAGGCAAGATGATCCGGGTTCATTCCTGAATGGCTGGCTTTTGTGGAATTTATATCTTCATTCCGTTTAAGCCGGTGACGAGTGGTTGGCCGGTGATGCTGCTATCCATGGCCGCCGCATCGGATAGCTTAAAAGGCATAAAGAAATTGAAGAAAATAGTGAGAGGAGAGAGAGAGAGAGAGAGAGAGAGAGAGAGAGTAAAGAAGGAAAGAGAAAAAAAAATCATAAAAATTGGCTCATTTGGACACATGGCGATAAAAAAGTAAAGTGACGCATGACCTATATGGCAAGATAGGCTTACCTAATATTTTCTCTGAATTACGCATCAATTTATTGAACATGGGGAGTCGTTCGATCCTCGTCATCCACGTTGTCTTCAATTCGCTCGAAACCTTTGCGACCACCAATTTCACTAGCTCCCCTTCATGCCTGCCCACACATATGTGTAAAACTAAAGTTCGGCGTACAGTTTGATTCCTTCCTTCCCTTAACTCTGCAACCGGTCATTCCCATCCAAGTGCACGGGGTTCGGATTCAGATTTGGGACGGATATAGATTCGTTGATTCGCAACTACATACATACATACATACATACATACATACCCATTAGCAATTTTCTGTGATATCCATCCTCTAATGCTTGCTACCTCCTGCAGCGCTGAAGCCCATTTTTGCACTTGTTCTGAGAAGAACTGCTTCTCATGTTGACATAAAGCCTCTTTAAACTTACCACATAGGCATCTTACATCAACAACTTCCACCTTATAGAATATAGGGAATATCTGTAATATTTGGTGGAAAAAAAAAAAAAGAGGACTGAGTCAACATTGCTACAGTGAACCACTCGGTTCACTGTAGCTACCGAGAGCTGTTAAAACGCAGGGGAAAGAGGAAAGAAAAGAAAAATAGAACATAAAGGTAAGAAGAGAAAAGAGAGAGGAAAAAGAAAAGGAGAAGGAGCTCGGGTCGGACGCCTCGCCAAGTCGACTCTACTACGTATCGCAGTGCTCGATAAGCTCTTGCAATGCTCGTCCATCCTATCCGAGTAGTTTTTGGAATTAAGGCGAAAATTCGGAATTATGTGAAATTTGAGCTTGAAAATCTGATTTTGGAGCTGTTAAGTTGATTTTTTTTTTTTTTAGAATGATAGTTAAGGGTGTTGTGGAGCTGTGGGATTTTACGGATCTTGAATTGGACTTACGGTTTGTCTGAAACGGAATTTTGAAATTTGACACGTGCAGTGAACAGTGCGCGACCAGAACTTATTGCGTCCGTTTTGTCGAATTCTGGCAGATTTTGGAGGAGCTATGTTGGAGGTTTTGAAGTACATTAAAAGAGATTTCTTAGGACTATAAGCTCGCTTTAATCGGGGCTCGGAGGAGGAAGTTATGCTACGATTAAGTTTGTCGCACAAGCTGCGCATAGTGGACAGCATGCGTGTCCGCTATGAGCGAGCATTTCGTTGGCGCGTAGGTGTCATTTTAGTAGCAAATAGGCGTTATCCAATAGAGTTGTGCGTTAAAGTAGCGTATTACTCAGTTTTTGATACCATTTTTCATATATTGATAGGAAAACGTGTGCGTCGGCTCTAGTAACCACGTAGGGTGGTTTTCAACTTTCTCAGGTTAGTGATACTATTTCTTCTATAAAATTATAAACTCATGTCTTGAAAATGAATATGTTTTTAATAAAGTATGAATTATTAATAACATGATTTCTGCATAAATTTGGATCGAACTTTTACTACTTTTGTGAACTGTTGTTGGAAGAGATTAGTTGTTTATGCTCAAATCACTATGATGAGAACCCATTAAGGGGGGAGTATGCATACTGTTAGGACGTCTTTTTGGGCCGAACCGCCAGCTTTATAGGTGGTAGACCTAGCCAAGAGAGGTAAATTTGGTCGCCTTTGTCACGGCTTTAAATGTGACCATAGTGTTGATGATGAGCATTAAATTAGTCAATGGAATGGACCATCAATGAATGTTTTGATTGAAATTACTCAATGGATCGGACCATTGATTTCTGATGTTGTTGAATGAGTTCATATTTACAAAGTTTTGTCAAATGATATCAAATACCTTTGATATGTTATCTATATTGTATATTGGGATTGAGATTGATGCTATTGTGCTGTATGGATTGCATAGTGATTGTTCGATCCGCTTAGAAGAAATGTATTCCTCACTGAGCTGTGGTAACCCATTCCTTTCATCTCACTGATTTTTTCAAGTTCTTCAGCAAGTCGTAAGTAAGATGTGAGCGCCGCGTTAACAGCAGCTTTTGTTAGAAGGGGGTTTTGTGGTATGGACAGTTTTACAGTTGTCGAGAGCTTGAGTTGGCATTTTGGTGGATTTGTGCTTATGCCATTTTTGTTTTTTGTGGTTTATAGAAAAATTCTGATATTGTAATCATGAAACCTTTTGATCATATTTATATAGATGTATATTTTGATATCAGGTTGAGTTCTGATTACAGTTGAGGTTGCGTTCTTTGGTTTAAAGGACGGCCGTGTCATTGCCCTTGTTATAGTTGATTTGGGGTGTGACAATATCAATTGGCCATGTTCTCTGCAGGAATCTATAATCTTGATAAGCTCGCGGAGGCACCATGTACTCTCCACATATTGTTTAGAGATGATGGGGATCGCGATCCTACAAGTCCTGATCACCTGGAGAAGCTCCGTGCCTATCTCCTCGCCGACCGGGAGCGCATCGTCGTCCCTGAACACGTGGACCCCAGCAGCTACCGGGCTGTTGTAGAGGAAATCGGTGAAGCCGGTGCGAGTGTCTGGGCCTTTGAAGCTCAAGAACACGTCATAGTTCCGAGGGATGGCGCCTCTTTTCTCCTGCAGGAATCTGTAAGCGTACACGGACAGAAGGGCCAATGGTAGAACAGTTCCTAAGCCATACAGTGCTTCTCCCATTTTCGTTTACTTCTTCCTTCGTAACTTCCCTTTCGTCTTTTCGGATTTAAGGATGTGTTCTTTCAATGCTTTCTCTTTGTTAAAAAATTGATTGTGTGCAAGTTGAAATCCGAATGGATATATATGTATATTCGGATGCTGCCCACGTGGTCTTCTTTTGTTGGCTGCTGCTTGCTTGCATTGCCACGTAAGTCTTTAACTTGCGGCCACCCCCTTTCTCAACAATTCCAGACACCTTGCTCTTGCCGCTCAACGCTTTCTTCAAGATTAAGCTAGTTGACAACTTCTTGAAAATTCTGGAGAATGTGGAAAATGGATCATAATTTTCAGCGCTCTTATTAGAGACGTGATGCTTTCAAGATTCGAGTCATTGTTTATGTTTACCGACTGCAGTAGCGCTGGTCAACAAGTCAAAAGGTCAAAGCAAAAAAAAAGAAAAAAAAGACCGGTCACCAAAGAGGAGAAAAATGGACTTTGGCTCAATTATTAAGAGAGAAGCAGAGAGAGAGTGTGAGCAGATAAGGAAAGGGAATGAGAGAAGAAAGAAAAGAAAGGGGATAGGAGGAAGAAAGGAAACGAAAAAGAGAAAAACTCACGGGTACACGTCACGAAGAGCTTATTAAGTCAGATTTACTTCTATTCGCAAAAGTCCGGTAAGTGTTCAAGTCATTTGCTCTTCTAATCATAGTAGTTTTCGAGATTAGGATTCAAATTCGATATCAAGTGAAATTTGAACTGCAAAGCCCAATTTTGAAGTTGTTAAGCTAGGAAATTATGGGGTTTTGATTTAGGGCATCGTGAAGTTGTAAGATTTTATAGAACTCAATTTGGATAGAGACATATTCCTATTTGGATGTTTCTCAGTTGGGTCTCATGCATGTCACATGGATAATGGGTCGAATATTGTTTTGCTTTGTAATTTTTGTATATTTGTAGTAATGTTAGGTTCATAAGGTGAAGTATCTTTTTGAAGCTACAAGGAAGTTGTTTCCTTTTAAGAAAAAAGTGATACCAAAGATGCTCGGACCCAAATATTTCCTCTGTTAGCATGGATAATGCCTGCTCTTGTACCTTGATGCGAGGTTGCTTTGGCGATTAGGTACTATAAAAATGTCCTGTTGGGTGGTTATGGGCTATGGTGTTTGTTTTTGTATTGCAAAAATGCTTTGAAATGTCCTATTAGGCTGACGTAACATTTTCATTCAACTTGTGCCAATGAATGCAGAGGAGGAATCGTGCGGGCATTGGCAAAGTCACCATTGAAGAATACCCCACACAAGCAATGGGGTCCATCGACATTGTAAATAAACCACACCTTGCAATACAATACAAGAAATGTTAATCAAAGATGAAGTTGGTCTTGCCCTAGCCTCTAGCCAAAGATGGAATGTGTCTGATGTGGTTGGGCTTTTCTTGCAGCCATACAAAACTAGCATGGCTTATCTCATACCTCTCTTTGGTTTTAATCTTGAGCCTAGTTGGACCTTTACATACAACTGGGCTTTAGAAATTTCATAAAGTTCTACCTTTGATCCAACACCAAGCCCGTCTACCATTGCTATGTTTCACTCCTCTCTCATTTCTTGCAAGAGTTTTTAGGATTTTTCCCTCATTTGTACCCTCAAATTTCCATTCTTTATAATATTTTTATCCCATTTCCCAACATTGCATGAATTGCGCGGGTCAACAAACTTTTGGTGGGACTAAAAAATGGAGGGCAGATCAAACTTTGAGAGTGGGCAAAATTAAACAAAAAGGAGTTCTTCCTTTTTGTGAATACATTAGTTCTATTTTTTTGCTAGCTAAAAAAAATAGTTCAGGACAAGAGGCGAAATGATATTAATAAAAAGGAAAGGAAATTACTCCTAATCCCTAAAGTTTGGTCTCGTCGACCAACAGCCTCTATACTTCAAAAAGTTACGGATATTATCTTACACTTTGGCATTTTTTATGTTGTAGTGTTACAGTTTGCAAACTTCGAAATTTTATAGATTATTATATCAAACTTTAAATTATGTTATAACCCTAATTTTTTCCCTATAGGTAGTCATTAACTTACCTCAAAATAGACAATTTCACGTTTCTTGATCGAAATATCCTTCATTAAAATTTATTAACTTCATTAAACATGCATTGCTCTCTATTTTCTTAATTCATTTAATCATGTAGTAGAGGTTATAGTATAAACATATAAGTTAGTCCATTTTCGGGCAACACTTAAACAGTTATGCATACGGAAAAATTAACGGCCCCAGTGAAAATAAAAAATTTGAGGGGGGTTATCTGTAACTTTCAAAAGTTTAGAGGACTAATCTATGATTTTTCAAACTTGAGGGCTTTTGTAACTTTTCCCAAAAAGGAATTCCCCGGAAGCGAAAAGGGCGGGGACCGAAGATCCCTCTCCTTCCCTCGTCTCCTCTGCCGGTGTGCGTGTCCGTGTTGCAGAGATGGTAGAAGAAGAACCGACCGTGACCACCGGCACTCCTCAAGAAGAGTACTGCAGCGTCTCCATTCCTCGAGGCGGACCCCTCTTCGTCCCCAATTTCATCGGCCCCCTCACTCGCCTCCCCGAGTTCGAAGCTTCTCTCCTTGGCGAGCTCGAGGTCCCGTTAACCTTCCACGACCCTTCGCTCTCTGTCCATCTAAGCGGTCAATCGCGTTTTCGGTGATTGCCCCGTTAGTTTGTTTCTCTTCCCGAGTCTGCGTTGTGATGGTGAATTCTGGGTTCTTTGCAGAATCTGAAGGCGGAGGTTTCTTGCGGTTCGCAGCAAGAGTGCGATGAGGATTTATCGTAAGTGAATCGCGTCTATGGTAGATTTATGCATCTGGGCAAGCTTGTTTTTGGAGGATATTCGCGAAAGTTTCGTTCTTTTTGGTCGAAAGGCTTGTTCTCATTGAGGGAGTGGTTCGGTTTGGTGCTTGTGCAGTGTGGACGAGCTCAAAGTGTTTAGTGAGGAAGAATTGGTAGACATGGCTATGAAGGAGGCGTTTCGAGTAAGCTGCTTTAGTTTCAGTTTTTGATTACTTTTTTTTCTGTCGAGTCAACTGTTTGATTTCATTACTTGCTCATACCGGGTTGTTGTTTGCAGGATCAGGAACTTCTTGATTTTTCTGAACAGCATCCAGAAGGCCAATCCAATGCTAGGTAAATTGTATCTGTTGGGTCCACATATGTGCATTTTTAAGCGAGCTGTTGCGAGATAATCATTAGCTGTGCTCGTCAGTGATATTATGCATCACAAGTTCAAGTAGTCGCGGTTAATTTCTTTACCAATGTCATTGTTTTGTCTGGATCGGCCGAATAAAAACACCAACTTTACCTCCACATGCCTTTTGATTTAGCAACGATAGAGTAAGAGGATGTCGCAGATTTTAGTTGTATTAGTTTTGTGAGTTCCTATATGGAGATGATATTCGGTAAAGGAAGGTGCTTGGAGACAATAATTCGATCATATCCAAATTCAATGCTTGCACTTGTGATCAGGGTGAAAGCCACCCTGCCGGTCCTGTAGCACATAGGGACCTGCATCTGTTTCCGTGCCTTTTCTGAGGGTTGTGGCAATATCAACCTAGTTAATGCCTCCATCATTTGAACTAGACTCTAGGGACAATACTTGGTTATATCTTTTCCATGAAGAGGGTAGTCTTTTTCATTGGATTGCCTTTTGTTGGGCTATTTAATTTCTTTTCTAGTGCCTATCTGGAACTGTTTTAACATTCGGTTTATTACATTCAGGCATGAAGATGACCGAGGAGCAACAAACCAAGAGCATCCAAATTTAGAGAACTCAGCCAGCCAAGGAGAAGCCTCTAATGCATTAGAGTGCATTAATGGCTATCATTCTCAAAAAACAGCTAGAACTTCGAGCACAAAGAACTCCAAGAAAAGAACGAGAAATGAGGAAAAAAGTCAAGCTCTTGAAGTACGTCAATTATTTGGCTGTTAACTCGCTGAACTTCCAGTAACTTAGTGTGAGGGTGCGTGTGTGTTTCCTTACCTTCTGTTGCTCTGTCTATTAGTTACTTGCAATTTGTTTTTGAAACTTTCACTGAAGAATTGGTTTTTGTTGGTCCAAAGTAGTTTATCATTGTTAGATTAATGAGGAAAAATAATGCAGCTTCCATTTTCTTGTTAAAACTATCTAGTGGGTTTGGCACAAAGATGTTTGGAAATTGTAAGTGCTCTCACATCATCTTTTTTCGCATTTATATCTCCTAGATTAGGCATCCGGGGTTACATTCCGAGATGGTTACATGTGTGAGACTGTGAGGTGGGAATTTTTTTGATAAGAACTCACTCGTGTATTATGCACTATTTGCTTGAATTTGATTGACTTCAGTTATCTGGATGAAAGTAATTGAAGCATCCACTCGTTCATGATTGCTTTTTCTCTTTTTGAATTATAGTGTCGTTCTAGGTATTTCTTCTTTTGTTCTTGTCAGAGCCATAAGATTCTTAAAATTCGTCATTGTTGCTTTTTCAGCATAGTTACATGGGAAAAGTGGATGAAATTGTGAAAATCAAACAAAAGCAGGATGAAGACAAGGAAGCAGCAAGGCTGCATTCATTCAAGTTTGTGACCTAACCTGCAAAATTCTTCTGGTTATATGTATATTGTGATTTGCACTTACTATAGAACCTTGTCTGTACTTACCATAGAACCTTCTCTGTCCAGTGCCATCTGTAAGATTGAGGAAGGTGCAGTTCCACCCATGGAAAGAGTTGAGAAGTTGAAAACCTTGAGTTTGACAAACTCTGCAGTGAAGGTTTGCTCACAGCTTGACCATTCCGTTTGCATTTTTAGTTCATTTGCTAAAGGCTACATGCATCTTGGGCTTCTATTTAATTATCTTATACTTATGTGCCTCTTGTTACCTCACTTCACTTGTGGAACTGACTGCACTCGCTTTCCTCATGCTCTAGTTCCCTCCTTCCCTTTAGTATCTTTTGGAGCTAACTGTCTATAACCGAGCTGCTTCACCATTCTAAATCTTTCTATGAATCTAAAAAATGTGAACTGTGAAGAATCTATCTGAAGCTGCCTAGAATTTTCTTTGGATAAATTATAATAAAAACCTTATGCTCGGGTTACTGTTTCAGAATGATGTATGAACTTAAATGAATCTCAGAATATGATTTTTAAGGCTATTCAAAGCTTGACAGTAGCAAATTTTTATAGCTCTGACCTTTTGATATTTCTAGGCTAACCATGATTCTGAGGTTTATTTCTCTTCTGATGTGTGCAGGTGAAATCATCAGACCTTCAGGAAAACATGCCTGTGGTGTATCCAGAAATTGTTCTTTGTGTGGAGGTTTACCATAATGTGAGGAGATGGATCAAGGTATTATATCTGTTTATTTTGTTGTAGTGGAAGGGACCATGTTCCCTGACATTCTATTTGGTGTTGCGGAATTGGGATGATTCTTTTATCTGGCTTTCGAAAATTCCAATGTGCAGAAATAAAGTTACTACTTGGTGTAGTTAATCCAGTGCAAGATAAGTAACAAGAAACTGTGGTAGAGAATGGTCACCTGTTTGTTGAGGGCCTTCAGCCTGGCTTGCTTTGATAGTTTAGCTTGTTAGTGATTTTTTAGAGGACCCTCTTTGGCGAGTTCTTGGTGATATTTACTTTCATCTCATTCACGTCTGGAAAAATGTTAGAATAGGGTATGTGCTGTGATTGACATTTGACTGGGCTTCAGCTGAAAAAAGAGATTGTACCTCAAATAATTTTCCTTCTCTTGTTTGGCTTCTGAAGTTATCTTGAAATTGTCTGTAGACACAAGAGTTCTTGGTTCTTGGACGACAATTATTGACGGAATTGAGGGACAAGATATATTGCATGACGGACCATATAATGGAGAAAGCTGGAAAGCACGACTCTTCAGGATATTTCCTCATAGAAGTAATAATCTCTTTCACCTCTCTAGCTGTCATAATGTGATATATAGTTTATGGCTACATGGTGAAGATTGTCTGTGTTTTGCAGGATTTCTTTTGCAATGATTTGAGGGACCCCGCTGCTATAGATTACAGTGAACCCATCCTTGAGTGGCTTAGGAATTCAAAGGATGAAGCTCTCAAAAAATGGGAGTGCATCCAAGCTGGTGAGTTGGGGCAGAAGCAGAAGGATGTTGTAGGTGACTCAGCAATCTCCCAATTGCCTCAATTCAAATCCGTGGAGATGCAGAAGACGCGGTTTTGTGATTTGAAATTTCAATTAGGTGCCGGGTATCTTTATTGTCATCAGGTGTGGTGATTGGTTTCCTCATTTATTTTTTCCCACCGTACAATTTTCTTGATGATGCCCTGACATCTTTCTTTTGCAAACAAACTCTCATTGTTTGTCTCTTGTCTGACCATTGCATACTGATGCTCACTCTGGAAAATGGTACAGGGAGATTGCAAGCACACAATTGTGATTAGAGATATGAGGTTGATGCATCCAGAGGATGTGCATAACCGAGCGGCTTATCCTATTGTCACGTTCCAGCAGAAAACACGTGCACAAAAATGCTGCGTGTGTAAGATCTACAGAGCTTCAAAGGTAACCCTGGATGATAAATGGGCCAAGGTGAACCCTTGCTATTTTTGTGATAATTGCTATTTCTTGCTTCATTACTCCAAAGACAGCTCTCTGTTGTATAGTGACTTCTCTGTGTATGATTATCACCATGATTAACAGCACTTACATTTGCATACATTTGCAAACCCCTGTTGTTGATCTTGAATTCCAATTTCTTCACATGGATGCAGAAACTGTTTATATATTTGAGATTACGCTTTTTAACTACAAAGTAGTTATCGTTTAGGGCTTGGAACCTGCCACATCTTCCAGGAACATCTTATTATGTTATTCAGCCTGCTTACACAAACTATATTTATTGCTCGGCCGTTATATGAAAAGATGATTAGAAACTTGACAAAGATTGCTTCTCTAAGGGAATATATGGCTTCTCGAGTTCTTGGTGATTGGCAAGAACTTCTTCATACATTTTACATGACCGAATGTTCAAGATTTGGCAGTCCCACCAAAGATCATTTCTGCTAAATTATCTGAAGCTTTGCACCAGGAGATTGCTATTTGAAAGTGTCCTACACATGTCACAAATTCATATTGTTAGAGCATACTAACTGGAAATCGATCAGTATCAGGTCGAATTGTTGTTCTTTGTACTTAAAACAATATTACCAATGATAGTTAATTCACATTCTATAACCGTGCAAATGTTTGGCCCATCTTCTAGCCATGAAAGGGTCATGGTAGTCCCAACTCTCAACACTACTATTCCTCCCACCGATGCTCATATCTGTCCCTGCACTATCTGTACTACCTCTTCTCTCTCCCTTGTCCTCAAGACTCACCACAGTCTCTCCCGTCCTAACGCACTCATCGGCCCCGCCCTCGGCATAGCTATATTCCACATACACATGTTCTTCCTCACACAACTCCAACAAGACCCTTTTCTCTTCGCCGCTTCTCATCTCACCGAGCCTTATGATCCTGCCATCCTCTCCAATCCTCAGTTGAAGCTCTCTGATAACACCACCCAACATTCTTCCCAAGAAGTCCTCGAATTCGTGCATGGCTAACCCGTTCGACGCACCGAACCCTAACCCCACGTGAAACCGGTGTATGGGTATTGACATTTCAATGTTAACAGAGTGGTAGGACCTCATCGGACAGTCGGACAGATGCAATATAGATGATTGCGGGTTCTTGTGGACTCGATCTTCAAGTATCTTCATTCCTTTCTTGAGCCCTTCGATCGGATCAGCCTGTCCCATGTAGAAAAGGCGATCGATGACTTGTAATGCTGTTCGCTTTCCGTAAGAAGTCATTCGCCTCAGCGGAAAAACTCTGGCAGCGGCAGATGAATAGGTGACAATGGCTAAGCGGTCAATCGGTCTGAGAGAGAACACCACCAATGCCATGGACTGCTTAAGGAGCCTAAGGTGCGGGCCGTTGGGACTTGCCACGAGGACCAAATCCATTGCTGGTTGGTGCGTGAACTTCACCGAGAGGTATGCTCTACGCGTATGCGAGGTGCACATGTAAGGTGTCTGATCTGGGGATGTGAAATGTTTCGGTATTGGTAATTGATGCTGAAACAAGGATGAGCCGCTCAGGTGATGTGAGGACGTGATTCCACGAGGATGGTGTGATCTTTGTTCACTAACTTGTTGAAACGGGTGTGTGAAGGGACGGAAGCTTGGGTGTGAGGGTGGGACCAGCATGATAGAGAACTCTACGTGGGGATAACTGGATGTGTGGTCAGGCTCTACCGGGTCGTCATCATCATAGCGAGCAGAGCGCAAGAAAGAGCGTCGGTGGACGCGGAAGGTGGCGATGGAGTCATCTAGGATTCGGAGGATGGGGTCTGTTTGGTTGCAAGAAAGGGAGAAAGGCAGGTTGAGATTGCGGGGAAGCTGAGTCCAGTGGGCGCGGCAAATGGGGCAAGTGACGCTCCCGTGCCGGACATTCGAGGAGATGCAGGTGAAGTGGAACGCGTGAGAGCACTGGGCGGTGAATATGGCCTGCCCTGGGCTGCTACTTGTGCTGTAACTCAGAGGGTCCAGGCATATTGCGCACACGTTCTGCCACATGAAAAGGGTGAAACTGAAAGAGTCAGCTTCTTCTACACAATCAAAGATCTTCAACGTGATAAGAGAAAGCTGAAAAGAACTGAAATCATAAATAATGCAAAACTTCCATCAGCTCTTGGATATGAAGTTGTCACTCAACTCATGATGTCGAATTTACCCCTACAGGATAACAATTATCTTCAACTTCTTCACGGCAAACGTATTAATTTCTACTTCTTTATAGTGGTTTGATTCCCTTTCTCCTGTTGCTCAACTACTTTAATAGTAAACTTGACACAGATCTGCCATTGCATTTCATTTGTGGTATAGCAGTTGAAGCAAGAAATATTCTGTTCAGATGCTGCAAATGCAAGCTAGAATATCCGAGAAGTAGGAAGCAATGCGTCCACTTTCCCAGAAACTAAAGGCATCCCTCATCATAAGATTCCGACGTTTCGATAAATCAGAGTACTTTGTCGCTGAAAGATATCGACGATGCATAATGACTGTGTTCTCTCCCCAGAAACAAAGCAATCGCCATATAATTGCTCAGAGCAATGTGATTATGCTATTGGGGGTCCAAATCAATCGATTATATTCTTGGGTTGTGGGGGGGCATTCAAACGTGGGTGTTCTAGTGCAATGCAAACCCCACCAAGTTTTCATACCATTTGGTAAGAGAAAGGCATGTTTTGAGGCTTTTTCGGATGCATGTTGATCTTGTTCAAGAACATACTCGACAGCATGACCCACCACAAACATGGCAGAGTTTTGTCATTTCTAGAATTATCACATGACATGTCAAATGTGGGTGCGAGTGGTTAGGAAAAAGTGAGGGACAACATTCAAAATCGAATCAGTGTTCAAAATCTGATGAAGCATCACTGGTGATCCATGTCGTGGGACATTGCCAGTGGGTACTGAGTCATGCATGATTTTGATTTCAGCCTCTCTTTTAGCTGAAACTGACCAACTCTCTCTAGCTGGTTGGTGAGAGGGAAGATCGCAAGGCAGCAATTTTTTTTTTCTTTTCATTTTCTGAGATTTTTCGAAGATCTAGATGGAATATACAAGCATAAAGGTCACATTTCAGCTTCTGCTAGATTATACTTAGCGCTCCCCCTGCACTTTTTCTTTTTGTTGCTTTAACAGGCAATGGCTGTATCGATCAAACCCTCTCTAAATTGTAAGGTTGCAATGCTTTTCTGAATAAGACTGATTAGCAAAATATCCTTCAAGATTATCAAAGTTCGGCCGATATCTACAAAGAGTGAAGAGTGCAGCCTGCGGGCACTTTGCCTTCAAATCAAACTAGAAGATGTAAGAATTTGGGAAAATAACAAATAAAAAAGACAGTAAAGGTTGCCAGGAGTATGTATAGTTCCAATTTTTTTTTTTAATCTTTGTGTGAGCTCCTGGAATTGAAATAAAAATGTTGGGAAGTTGTACCAATTTGAAAGAGAAACAATAAAGGAAAAGCAGAGGAAGTGAAAATGTGAGAGAGCGGTCAAAATCAAGAGCCATTGGATTCCAAAAGCGAAAATTTAGCGTGTGATCACTTTTGAGGGAAAATTTTAATAAACGGTTGAGATCTGATGCCATCCTAATCCGACGACGAAGGATTCTATAGACTCCTGCCACTTTTATATGGCTTTTGTAGCAATAGATGGACTATACAGGATGAGCCAGAAGCTTCACATATACTCAACACCCATTAAAAATCAAAAGCTTTTTTCTTTTTTCCTTCAAGTATGCTTTCTTTTCTCCTGTTATTCTTCAAGAAATTGTGGGAGGAATTCAAGAATGAATCTTTGATACTTGGAATGAGGGCAATGTGGAAGTAGCTGTTACCTTGGAAGTGACATTGTTGGCAGATTCTGTTTCCTCCACGCTTTTTGAGAAATTCTCTCGTTTTCTGAGAGACATCACTGATGAGTTGGAGATCTGTTTCGTTATTCAGCATCAACAAAAAACAGCTATCAAAATCAAGGGCAGTCACAAGTAGCAGAAAACAAAAGAGGGGGACAAAGTTTGCTTAAATGGGATGGAGAATTACAAGAACAATTAAGACCCAGAGAAATCAAACAGAGAGAGAGAGAGAGAGAGCAAATGCAGCAAATGAGGGGAGGATTACTTTTCAAGAAACAAATGGGTTCTATTTGGTGAATCTAACATGAGCTTTGAGAACCAAACAGCTGGAGAATTTCAAACAGAGAGAATTCCTCTTCCTAAGATTTGTTGTGGAGGGAACTCTCTAGTCTCTGCTAAAAACAAAATGTGCACAAGCATGCATCGTTTTGCAGCTTAAGTAGATGTGCCGAAAAAATTGATCATTTTGTTGATGACAGAAGGGAAAAGAAATGGAAATATTCAATACGGACTATACAGAGACACAGAGAGACAGACAGAGACAGAGACAGAGACATACATTGTTGCCAAGAACAGGAGGATCAACAAGAGATTGTTTACGTGAGAAGGAGGCACAAGCTGCAACCACCATCTTCCTCGCAGCTTTTCTCAGCATTGAGGTTGCTCCTTCTCCACCCCCCATTTCCTCTTTCTTCGAATTTAGACTCTTCTCTTCTCTTCTCCTCTTCTATCTTCCTCTGCTCCAAATTACGACGCAAGTGGCAATGAATGTTGTTTGAGAAACAGAAGAAGAAGAAGAAGATTATGATGATGATGATGAGGTATGAAACACAAATGGGGGAGTTGGGTTTGAGTTTGTGTTTGTATGGAAGTGAGAAAAATGGCAGGGGGAGGAGACAAATCTCTGCCAAATGCCTGCAAAAAAATGGTCAGCTCCTGTTGCTTTTTTCTATTATTGTCTTCCTTCTACACGCCCATCCTCCCTCATTATTATATTGCGCATCATTGTTACTTTATTCATGAAAAAGGAATAAACTAAAACACTTGTCTCTCTTTCTCTTTCTCTTTCTCTTTCTCTTTCTCTTTCAAAACAAACTTGCTTTCTTGTTTTACTGTGGAAAAAACAAAAATCTGGCTCCTGTTTCAAAAACTATTTCTCATGCTGTCACTTTCCTGTTTGTAATGGAGTGTTGTAATCCATTTCCTTACATATGCAGTAAAACAATTCCCTAGAAGCATTCAAGTTCCTTCCTAGCGTCATTTCGAAATTTTCCAAGTTACCCTTTTTTCTTAAGATATGTTCACAATAAGTTCTAAAACTTGTAAAAAAAAATACATTTAAGTCCTAAAACTTGAAAAAAGTCCAACGAGTCCTAAAACTTATCACAAAAGTACAAATGAATCCTAAAACTTTCAAAAACTGTAATTTTTAAAAATGACTTATTGGACCAATATAACAAGTTTTAGAACTTAATTGCACTTTTTTGAAAGTTGTAGGACTCGAATGCACTTTTGTGACAAGTTTTAAGATTTGTTTGAATTTTTTGCAAATTTTAGGACTTAAAGGCACTTTCCTTACAAGTTTTAGGACTTATCGTGAATATATCCTTTTTTTTTTCTTTTGTGTGTCTAAAAATTTACCCTTTAATAATCCCCTTGAACAATGAATTTCATTTCACCTCAATGCCTCGGTAAAAGTTCATGCTCTCCTTCCAAGTGTTTGGCAGCTGCAAAATAGAAAGATTAGAGTGAAAACAGATTGAATGAGTTGATGACAGATATTTCTTGGGGCTACATCTAAGTCAAAGAGAAAAGACAGGCTATCATTATGCTGAGCATTAGATTTTGCATATTGGCAGCATATATAAGTCAAAGAAAATATGTTTATTCACCAAAGATATAGACTTACCATTTTGTATATGTCACCCTCTTCTGATAATGTGGCTAATCGTGCCGTATTCACTATGCTTATGCTATGGAACATTAGAACTCGCAATCCATTCGTATTTCGTTATGCCTACATAGAACTCGCGTTCGGGTTGGGGTAGAGGATATTCCATGGCTCTTATGTGGATTTAGTTAAAAGGAAAAGAAGAAAGAAATAATGATGTGTGGAGTTACGAATTTGAAGACCTTGACATTAATTTAAATTTTTATATAGAAATTAGCTTTGCTCAGTAAATGCAATCAATTCATTGTTGCAGGACAAGGGGGCCCAAAAAAAAAAAAGATCCCAAGTGACATCATCATACATTCAGATAGAAAATGAGATTTGAGCAGAGTTGGTGTGGTGCATGAAGTGTGAGGTCTGTCCACACTTACCAATCCTTGTCTGGGCTTTAAAAGTTCTGAGTGGGAGGTTGCCATACATCCTTGAATTGACTACATTGCTTCCCCAGTAACATCTAATATGTATGTGCATTTATGGTTGTTAAGTGGGGATTTTTGCTTGACATATATTGAACATTAAACTTAGTATACCCACCATCCTTAATGATCCCAACTTGCTTCTCAATCTCTGCTCATCTTTCCAATCTTGTTAAAATTTCTCCGTCGAGTTCTTATTTTCTTGAACAACAACAAACAACAACAGCAAAAGTTTCCTTACGTTACGGAAAAGAAGTCTCGCGAGTAAAAAGGAAAAGAATAGCCCATACAATATGAAACTCGAGTTTGGTTGTGTCCAGATGTCTTTAGCTGGAGATGTTTTGCAATAGTGGATAAAATAGTCTTAAATGTTTGATTGAGTTTAATGTCATAAGAAAATGTAATTTGTAGTTTATATCTGTTTCAATTTGTTGTTTAGTTTGAACTAAAATATGTGATATACCACAAAAAGAACCAAGTATTCAAACTACTATAACTTTGGTTCTATCCTAATAATCCACACAGGTGCTTTTTAGTCAATTAAATTCAACCAGAATAATGGGAAAATATGATACGGAAAGGGAAAAAGCTAAAGGGGAAAAACAACAATGGGGACAAAGACCGTTGCATTTGAATTTCAAGTCTGGTCTGATCAGCAAGAAGAAGAGACATTCTGTTTCTTTCATGGCTTTTAGCCTTTTAGAATGATGCTGCACATAAAGCAACAAGTGGCTTTGCGCCAAATTCACTTTTCTTCGGGCTGTTGCATTACGCTTAACAGTGGAGCGGCATCGGCCTCTTGCAATCGAAGCGATAGAAGTATATTGTATAGACTCGTTTTATAACCGGCACACCTGTAATCAATCACGCTTCATGAAAATATATTAGCTTAGTCTATTAGGAAGTTACTGACCAATTTTTGTGTGTGTATATGCTCATCAGCACACCCAGCAAAATGCTTCAGCTGATCCTTACCTATATGGGCCAGAATCAGACACTGAAAGAGGCCTACACACAAGCATTATTCTCTTCTTGATGGTGAGTTTGGCAAGATGGAGATGTGAACCAGCCTGATGAATATGAACCTCAAATTGTTTGTCTCCGTACATCGTGACATTATATGGATCAAATCATCTGATGTGCAAACTTGCAAATTGAGTTGCGTCCATTGAACTTGTACCGCTACACAATTAGCTCCACATCGAACATGTCGATAGCAATTGCCTGGTCTATTATGTTTACATTGTGTGGTCAGAATGGGATTGATTTTAGTTTGATGCATACTGGACAGAGTTGAGCCAAGTCTTCATAACTGATCTGACTCCACATGACCAAATTAGTGTTTGATGCAACGAACTAACTCCTATCTACCCATTAAGATGCCAAACATGCACTTAATTATTTTTTTGGAGAGATAGAGTCATTCACTCAAAGACAAATTAACAATGATGATGAAAATCCCATCAAACTTTAACCTCTTTCTTTTTCAGTTAAAATGGGGATTTCCTACTAATCAACCTGATTAAACAACACTAATCATTAGTTTTGAGTAGTTGAGCCATCATCTATCCCCTCTACAATAAATCTGGGGGAGATCATTCAAATTAAGGCACCATATGGATTTCAAATCTGCTGGATCATGCAGGACCCTTATGCTAAATTAAATCAAACTTCTTCTTCTTCTTTTTCTCTGGAAGATTCTGTGAGCAAAATCTATTACAGAAAGGTTATTGCTTATAAATATTTTTAAATGGTCTCACCAAATGATTAGAACAGGACAAGTAATTGGGAAGAAAGTTGCCTAGAAAATAGAGTAGGACCAATGGAGCTAAAGTCTAAAGGGCACTGTTTAACAGTATGTGGAATTTGGGGAATCCTGCTCTTCTCCTTTTGACTGACACATGTGAGAGATTTTTAAAGATCCTTGCTTGCGCATGAAAAGAAGCAAAAGGTGAAAGATTGGTTTGTATCTTTGCATTGGCTTGCCATTTGCCAATCTCCAAGGGGGAAATTTTGGTTGATCTGCTTACATAAGATGGTACTTTTCTTCTCTTGACCCAGTCAAATCCCACTTAAAGTGGACAAATTCGTGATCTTTCTTGATCGTTAGCTCGTTAGAAAAGACATAATCAACGCATGCTCTTTTGCCCTTTGGTTGTTTTCCCATTTGGCAATACCCCCCCTTCTTAAAGAGCATCGATTAGGGTTTTAGGAAATCAGAGACCTAGGAAATGAAATGTCAAGACTCTTCTGATCAGCAATGAAGAACTTTTCTCTACCTTATAGTATGATTCACAAAGCTTTTCCAAGATTATATCCTTAATCGAGAAGAGGGGTTGATTTAACTAGTTGTTGACACCATGAAATAATGGAAGAGTGTCCGAAAGATTTGTGTATACACAATCGTAATCTCCGGAATGAAGTTATTGTCAACTCCACCGACGAAATCGGACCCCATCTCTCACATTGTGTCCTTCAGAGAGCAAGATGTGCACAGGATTCCCTCCGTATGATTTCTTGTGTCTCCCATTAAGCATACACAAACCCTTGTTGGCTTCTTTTCAATAATATATTTTTCTCCTCTTCGTAGCTAGTATTTCATCTAGGAAAACAATCAAACGGGTGTAATCAGGGCACTAATGATCATACGTATTAGTGCTGCAAATATAAAATCTAGTTTTGAAGTGTTTTATTTTCTTTAGATTTATGAAATTATTATTATTTTTTTCTCATCACTCACTGCCAATGAACCCTTGACTCGCAACCCTTTTTGCTGGCAATGTCAAGAATGGGCCCAAATCAAGGTTTATTATCTGTATTCCAATTGGGCCTCTATGTCCAATCTCCTCTTTTCTCTACATGGACGAGAAGATCCCATGAGACGATCTCTCATCCAAATTAGAAAATCAAAATCACTCCTATTGCAGTGTAAGACAGCTTACACCGCCACACTTCAATTCAACTGATGATTGTGGTCATTCGGTCTAAACCTTCAACAGTGTTTTACCTTATGCGCATCGAACGAACCTGTCGGAAAAGAATAACGGAACATTTGAGGATTCGGACACGGGTCTTCAATTTGCCGTTCTCGGGATATTAATGCCGAATTTGATCGTGCAGTCAATGGCTTCAAATCCCTCAAATTAGTGAGAGGTCAGTAATTTTTTCTTGTTGCACCTCTTGAGGTCCAAACAACTCTTCAACCTTTGATGCACACAGCACAACAAAAAGATGTACGGACATCATGTGGAACAAGTGTGTACGCAGGCTAGACTACTGAGCTGACATTCAATACTCTCAGATTCTCGATATAAATAAGTTCTGGTCGGGTCAAGGGCCACAGAGAGGATTGATTGATTTCTTGAACTTCTGCAATTATGGTCCCAAGTCTAATTGACAGGGCTCATCTGGTCTGGGCCCAAAAAACGTGGAAAACCAAACTATCTCCCACTTTTTTTCCCCCTATATGAGATATCCTATCCGTTCTTTGATTCTCGAGTAGGTGAAATTTTGATCGAAGAATTCAAGTTTCTTTGCACCAAATTGGGGGAGTTGAGTTAGTTGAAAGTACGTGTTTCCGTGGCTAAACACCCCCCAAGTAGAGGAAGTTGTGATATGTGGTAACGAATGGTAAAAAGTTGGGTAGGTCCGAACCTATCAAACCTACTCAATTTTGTATGGACTTTTCATTGAGTAATCCATATCTAGAAGTAGTGTCTAAATTTGAGCTACAACGGTATATTACGCACGTTTTTCTACCTAATACAAACTCATACACCTCTTCACTTTGTCTCTTAAGTAGACCAGCTGCCGCGGCCTGTTAGAGCAACCATCG
>BCNH02000004.1:7616199-7657787 GCA_001662345.2 Metrosideros polymorpha var. glaberrima | reverse complement strand
GGGAGAGGGAGATTAAAAGTGCCTTTTCTAATATGTTTATCTCTCGGTAAAATTGCAACATCGAGAATTTTTAAAATCAATTAATTATATTTGTTTTTATAAGATTTTGTTGGTGAATACCTAGGGACTCTCGTTAAGCAATTAATAAAAAAGACTTTGTAATTTGAATTGCATTAACTATACTCATCTCACGTATAATAAATTTTTAAAAAATTAATGATGAGTTTGGTTCAGCATTTTCAAGTGACTTTCGACCTCCAAAGATCCTTGGAGGAATGCTAGGGCATTTGACAAGTCTTCCAACTTTTAGCCAAATTTTGATTTTGAAAATGCTAAAAGTTCAATATTGAAGGAACCGACGTTGAGCTTTTAGCATTTGCATTTCCTCAAAGTTTATTTGTAAAGCCGAACAAAACTCATTTTGAGTTATTGCACATCATAAATTTGTCTAACAAATATCTCGGCAACACTCGTTAAAAAGGTCAATTTGGATTATCATATTCAATTGACCGTTCATAGTTTCCGAAATAAAGAAAGCTCAGGCCAGTAATGAGCGGCCCATGGAGGGTGTCATGTCACGAGGAGATTGCATTAAATTCCTGTAACTCCAACTTGCACTGTCTCCATTGTATTTTTGGTCCGATTCCACCTGACACTAACTTAATGATCCCTTACCAGGTTTGTCCCCAATGTATGAGAATTGGAGATCGTATTCTAGGATGCCTTTGTTCCACGGAAAGAGCCATTTGAGAATTAGCTTTTTTGAATTTTCACGTGGTTAGTGAGCTGAAAATAATTAATCAATAAAAAAAATATTTACGATAAAAGAAAACACCCACAATCCAAATCAGGATAATAAATCCTGTTTACAAAATAGAGCAAATCATTTTCACAAACAAAACAAGTCTCTTGACAAGCGGTATTTTCTTCACCTTTTTCAATACCTATATTCTAAATGAGATTCAAACACCCGAAATTATCTTCAATCACACTTTTCAGCGTACCACCAAACAAATTGAAAAGCTAACAATTAATCTTTAAAATGATTTATACACAGAAGGCATTTTCCTTTATGATGAAGTTTTGCGCGAAACAAATGAACCTTTAATTGCGTTTAAAGCTTATCTCCAGGGAGCTATCCTATACAAGTTCCACTCCAAAACTTCTCTCATTTGACATTATATAAGATTCTCACACTATGCTCACTTGATCTTTCTTGTACTTGAGCTTAAACTAGGCTATGACATATGTTTAAGCCATGACAATGACTCGTTATGCATGTGTAAATGATACGATGGACATGATTAATCATGGTGAGATCCATCGTATTGTTTAGGACTCGTTATTTTAGAAGAAACTAGCCTGAATTTGACTGTGTTTATATAATGTGATCGATTTGATATAGTAGAATGAGTTAGGATGATCTCATTGGGGAAAAAAAGCCGTGTCGGCTGCATTACGAAAATGGAGGGAAGTACATCAAGATCTTGCTCGAACCCTGAGGACAAATCGTTTAATATTTCTTAACATAATTTGATCGATGAAGATTGTCACCCTTATTTTAATATCTAGTAGTGATCCCTTGTCGCCCTTCTAATTTTTTTTTTTGACAATAAATGTAATAAGAAAAATGTTGAAAGAGAAACTATTTGTTGGGTTACACAAATTGAAAATTAGTTATGTTGGTGAGTTTAGTCGAGATAATTATTAAAAAAAACAAGTCCTTAAATATTATGAGTATCAGTTTTTTTTTTTTTTTTGGTAAGGTATTATGAGTATCAGTTCATTCCCAAATTTTTCATTAATCTTAAATATTTTGATGATTTTCCAATTTAATCCTTCCGGCCAATTTTGATTGAAAAATTTTGAGGTGGATGATTTTTATAATTTTCATAAATTTTTTCCGAACTTTTTTTTCTTTTTTTTAAATGAAGAAAAATAAAAATATATATAAATTATCCATATTAGAGCCAACTGTGCTATCTAGGACAAATCAACGTTTACATTAGCGATTTCTAACCAATAATAGGCTGGTAAAACGATCGACCATTTCCCGTGAACGAATACGAATTTCATGTGACAAAGACCAAACAAATCTTCACATTTTTCTCATCGACGGCACCCATTGGGCCCCACCAATTCACATGCGGAGAACAATAGAGCTTTCATCTTTTCCACGACACAAACAAAAATTTCCGACAGGGAGAGTCGGCGGACAGACATGGACATCCTCACGTCACGTGACGCCACCGGGCTGATTCCGTGACGATGAATATAGTCCACTGGTTTGCGACATTATCAAGCACCAAAACCACAAAGATTAGCTACTACTAACGCGGATTGATTCCGCCGGACCAGCCAGCCCCGTCAAGTGAAGAGCTTCGACACCACGGTGCATATCTCGCAGAGCCGCTTCAGGTCGCGGTTCCTCGCCTCCACCAGCGGCGCGTACACGCTGTCCCCGAAGGCACTGTCGCAGTCTCCGGCCGCCTGGGCGCCGCTGCCGGAGTAGCCGGCGAGGTCGTAGAAGGTCTCCGAGTTGAGGTCGTTGTAGGCGGACTCGAACTTGGCGACGGCGGCGTCGTAGTCGCGGCGGCAGGACTGGAGGCTGATGGTGAGGCGGGGGCTGCGGTCTGCGAGGCCGTGGCTGCGGAGGAGGCGGGAGATGTGGTCGCGGGTGTGGGTGGCGTTGAGGTAGGCGAGGCCGAAGGAGATGTAGGCGAGGAAGTAGGCGTCGGCGTTGGGGGTGCGGGGGTCGGAGTAGAGGGCGGCGACGCAGTAGCGGTAGTCGCTGGTCTTGTCGCAGACCTGCTTCACGATCTCCGTCGCCGCGGAGGAAGGACCGACGGAGAGGACGATGAAGGCGAAGCAGAGGAGAGTGAGGTGCGGAGGTGAAAACGACGTCATTTCTTGGGTGCGACTGTGAGGGAGACAGGCAGTGGATTGTGTGGTTTTGATGGGGAGGGAGAGTGAGAGAGATGGCTGAGAAGCAAACCTTTTCCGGATTTATATATAAATACAAGCTCCAAGCTTAGGGAATGCCACGTCATTTACTAAATTTAATGCCACTTAGGTCTCGTCTGGTTCCACAAGAAGGAATTCTTTTTCCAATTATTGGGGTTGCAAAGGATTACGATGATACTTTTCATTGGTGACAGCTAATAGAAATCGGCGATCGGCGGCCGATAGTGAACTTCGATGACCTACGACCAGCGCGAGAGGCGGCGGTTAGTGGTGGAATGGCGTTTGTGGTAGTCTTTTGGTTATCAAAATGTGGAATGGAATTCAAATGCTAACTATAGCTAGATAATCCAATTTCACGTTTTTTTTTTAGGAATTCTATTTCATTTAGAATTCAGATCTGTGCTCTGATTTTTCTCTAAGCACAAGAATAGTGGGACATCGAAATCTTACTCCTTGAGGAATCCGATTGCATGTTGAATTAAACAAGACCGATTACATCTCTAAGACACCGAGTGACCTCATATCTAAGGTTGCCCGAGGCCAAGGATGTTGATCTCGAGTAATGGTGGTGACCCTTGCCCATCGCAACCCGAACCAAGGGTGCATCGGAGGAAGTGGCAGGAGAAGGAGCGCTGTTCGCAGGAAGAAAGAGAAGAGAAAAGAGAGAAGGGGTGCAATTGGTGTTAGATTTCGACTGTTTTCTTCATGAGTTTTATCATGTTTGATCTAAATTTAGGTTACGTTTTTCTAACTCGAGCTATCATCAAGATTCAAGTGTCCGTTGCATCATGTGCCGGAGGCAAGCACATGAAAAATCAAAAACCGATCAAGATCCGTGCTTAACATATAAATACCAAGCGATTTGCCTCCATCATTTCATCGAGAGAGAATGACATGCTCCTTCATCTCAACGATGCAAGGGATGCACGAGGTCCTTGCATTAACCCTTCGCTCGAGATTGAGATTGAAAATTTCTCAAAAAGGTGACCACATCACGAGACACGAGTGGCTCGTTTCAATGTGCCTTGTGTTGCCTAGAATTTATGCAAGTCATTTCCAAATTTTGCAAGCGTTGTTAGCCATATGACATCCGAAATATTCGTCTTTCCTAATGACGATAATATAGTTTTTGGGTGCGCTTCTTAGGCTGTGTTTGGGAACAGCTTTCCTAAGTAGCTTTGAGTGTCTAAAGCTACTTGAGAAAAATATTGGGTGTTTGGAAAAAACATTTCATCCACATTGGCCAAATGCCAAGGGCTCCAAATGCTGAATGCCTAAGGCAGATTGGAGGCTGCCTTGGGCATTTGAACATTTTCAGAATGCTCAAAGAGGGGTAAAGTGGATTTTTTTTCTTCCCAAAATATCCTCACTTATTTTTTTCTTTTCTAATCTTGCCTTTGCTTATTACTGTTCATCGTTTTCTCTATCTTCATTGTTACAGGCGCTGTGCGAGGGGCCATCAATGAGTTGGCGAGCCGCTACCAGCGTTGTCGGCCGTCATCAAACCTCAAGCGAGGTAGCCTGGGGTTGTGCAACCCAAGCCAACGCCCGGCCTAGGTCGCACGACCCAAGCCGAGGCTGAGGTCGCATGGCCTCAAGCCACCTCGCCTGGGGTCGCGTGATCTTAGGTCGTCTCGCCTGAGGTTTGGCGAGCCTCTCCAATGGCAATTTTTGACTTAAAAAAAAATATTCTCAAAAAGACTTTGCAAAGTGTAATTTTTCTAAACACCATTTAACTAAAGTTGTATTTAAAGTGTGATTTTACCAAACACTATTTACATTTCAAAAAATCCCTTTAATCTAAATGTATTTACATTTTCCCAAAAGACTTTCCCCAAAATGCTTCTCAAATGCAGCCTTATTCTAATGAAGAAATTTTGAGTTTCACGGATGACGACATAGTCAATAAGAATGTGGGAAACACTCTTTGGGACGGGTTAATTTAAGGTTTCCTTAACCATTGGTGCATTCTTGTTATTTGATAATTTAGGAGCATGAGCCCAGAGAGATCGGGTTATTTGGAGATTCATGAAACACACCAAGAGCCTTATGAATCGATAAAGCCCATACTTTTAACTTGTGCGGACAATCCTGATTCAGAACAGTTTGCACGCACTTTCTAACATTTTATTTGAATATTTCTTACATTTTTGCTTGGGCGAGGAGGTGCAGAGTGTATATATGCTTTGAAGAAATCAAACCCTTAGACAAGTAAATCCTAGGATAGAGAGATGTGAATGCTGTCGTGTACCTAACGACAACGATCGATGCTCGTCCTAGTCTAAGCTGATTATTAATCCGTGATAAGGCCCGTTAAGAAAGTACAAAAGAGAAATCAATATTTCACGTTTTAGTCCTTTCGAAGTACTGGTAAATAGTCGGAACGCTCGAGGCTAGTGAATCATGACAGGCTTAGAAATTCAAGGGATAATATCATGAAAAATCTCAAACTGATATGTTTGTAATAAATTTATTTTAAACTATTTTTTTTATCATAAAAAAATCTCAAACCGGTACACATGTGATAAATTTACACAAAATTATTTTTTTGATCACGAAAAGCCTCAAACTGGTATATTTGTGACAAATTTACCCTAAATTGGTACATTCGTGACAAATTTCTCCTCCGTTAGTTTACGTTAAATTATATTAATACCATGAAAAATCCTAAACTGGCAAATATGAGATAAACGGACGATAAAACCCAAAACTAGTACATCCTGTCAACTGTTACGTGTCATCAAATTCAGCAATTTGACAGTAAAATTTGACAGAAACTGACAGAGGGTAAATTTGTCATAGGTGTACCAGTTTGAGGTAAATTTGTTACAAATATACAAGTTTAGGATTTTTCGTGATCAAAAAAATAGTTTGGAATAAATTTGTCACAGACGTATCAATTTAAAGTTTTTCGTGGTATTAACCCGAAATTCAATGGGAGAGGCATCATCAATGCAACATGTTTAGAAATTCAATGGAGGAGGCATCATCAATGCAACTGTACCATGGCTAAACTGAGTAGTCCCCATAATTTGTTAGGTACAACGGTATATAGTACGTCCCATTTGTAGTAAGTATGGTTTGGAATAGACTTCTATTTTATACACCGGCACTTTTAGTGCACTATGATATCGATTTCAAGGCAGATCAGTTCCTAATCAAGAATTGGATACCAAATCAATCAATTCTAGTTTGGTTCTCGATTCTACTAGAAAATTGATTGATTTTATGATTTGGGCCAAATTTTTATAATAACATAATAATTGTACCATTTCACATAATTGTACCATTTCACTAAGAAAATATTTGTTTGTCAAGTTGTTATGTTGTTTATTCGTGGAAACTTGGGTTTGATTTTTTATGGGCGCAAAAGTGTTTTTTTTTTCCTTCCTTTTTTTGATAAAAGAGGCTTCAAAATCGGTTCCGACCTTAGAATTGGGAATTGAACCAGTCCTAGGTTGATTCTAGGTTCGTGGATCGAGAATCGAATAGGTTTTCCCTATAACCGATTGTGAACCGATTATTTCAGACAAATTCGATTCGATTCGATTCTCGGATCGAACCAGATGCGTGCTCACCATATAGTGCACAACTCCACTTTTTTTCTCATTTCATCTCGAGCTTCAACTTCGATCTGTATGATCCACTTCGCATTCCAAAAGCCGAGGCATCAACCGAAGTTCATTGCTTGGTTATATATATCACCGCAATCTCATAAACAATATATATATATATGTCTGAAGAAAGTTTAGATCTGGAATGCATTTAATGAAAAGAAACTAAAGTCTGGCTCACTAGCTCAGATTATTCAGACCTGATTTCTTGCCCCCCTGCTGAACATCTGCTTCGAAAATTCAATAGGTGATGGTGATGCCTTATCCTGTCCACATCATTGTAAGGCTGTCTTCGTTTGCTTTCGGGCTCAAGCATTGAGTGCCGGCTTCATGCGTTAGCTCCATTTTGGTTTGCGCATTTATTGTGCTACCATTCCGTGTCTGTCCACATATACAATAGTAAGTCACAAATTAGAAAATGTCAGTCAACTTTTCTTAATTCTAGTCACACTAGGATTACGGGCGTGATTGTTTCATAAAAAATAAATAATTTAATAATCATGAACTTTTCTTAATTCTAGTCACGCTAGGACTCCGAGTGTATTTATTTCATGAAAAATAAATAATTTAATAATTATTTATATCGCATGAAATAATTAATTCATGAAAAATATTTTCATCATCGATAATAATCTACATATAAACATTTTTATTAACGATGAAAATATTTTTTGTTCATTTATTATTGTAAGTGAAACAATCGATCATTTTTTTTAAAAAAAATTTCAAATTAATTATTTTTTGTGAAACAAACGAAACTTAAGGAAAAGTTAGCCAAATTCCCATGTCTATCAAAGGTAAGGAAGTGGAAAAGGAAAACAATCGGGATGAGGAAATATATATATCGTGGAACCAATTCTATTGCTGATATAATATACGGATTTGATTACAATAAAATAGTAGGGAAATACTGAAAAATAGTGATGTTTTTTTCTCCAAATTCAACATTGACCTCATATATACACAATGGAAAAATTACTAAAAAAGTCATATACATATTGCAATTGTGTCAATTCAGCCTTAAACATTTTTCTTTATCAATTCAATCATAAACCTCTTGTATTTATATCAATTCAGTCTATTGGCCAACCGACACTAATGTGGACAATTTTTAATAAGGGTTGCCAAAGCTCATCAGCCACGGCCGCGCCTCATGATGGTCTGGGTTCGTGAGGCCACGTCATTGTCGGCCGGCCAAATTGACTAAATTGGCAAAAATGCAAAATGTTTATAACTTAATTGATAAGAAAAAATATTTAGGACTGAATTGACATAATTGCAATAGGTTTATGACTTTTTTGGTAATTTTCCCTATACATAATTCGTTTTAGTTTTGGCCAAAAACCCAATAATTTAATTGTGGTTGGTTTCATCTACTGAGATGATTATGTATTCAATATCGTGGTTCGATTAGTATGAGTAAAAAGCATTAGGGACTCCTGGTGTATATATGCAACGTCAGCACCTTCTTTTATCGATTTAAGTTGAAATTAACGGGCTTGTCTAACAAGATACATCGTTGTTGTCTTGAATAGACAATGAATGAACACTGTCCCAATCGAAAAGAAGAAGATGCTAATGCACAACTCGATGTAGCAAAGGGATAGAAAAGTTTACAAATTTACCTGCTAGAAAAATTCAAAATATTCCTCAAACATGATTCAAATTAAGACCAAGCAGGTCGATAGATTTTCTTCTACATGTATTATGGGCATCGACCCTTATGAAAATAAATGTGCAACAGCAACACAAATCTCCGAAAGCTTCTTAAGATCCTCGTTGTTATTGGTCAACGGCGATCTTGTCCCCTTAAAGGCCGATTCGCAGTCATCCGCTCGGTCACCCGCCTTACTCGCCAAGTCGGCCAATCCTTCGTAGCTCTCGGAGTCCAAGTTTGTTAAAGCCTCTCGAATTTTCGTGATGGCCGTTACGTAATCTCCATGGCATTGCTCCAGGTGCTGGTGCACTGGACCGGTCGAGTTTCTTAGCAGCGAAGTTATCTGGCGTTGGGTGCCCGAAGCCTTACTATACGCCAAGCCAAAGGCTACATAGGCTAGTGTGATCTCATCGGCGCCTGGTGTGCGCGGATCAGAGTTAAGAGCGTCAATGCAAAATTTGTAATCGGATGTTCGCTTGCAGACCTTGTCGACTAGCCTGGAATCGGTGGTGACGTACGAGGACTGAGCAACGATCGACGCAAGAAAGGCAACAAATACGAGATTGCAGAAGAGAAGAAGAGCGTAAGATGTTGCCATTGTTCTTTTCTCTCTAATTCAACTATGGGGAATGGTTGAATTGTGCTTCCAGGAGCACAATCAATCTCTGCTTAAATAGGAACAAGAGATGTAAAATTTCCAGGATTATCAGTATTGTGTCAACTAGTTGCAGCTTTATTTGGAACGTTTTGCTTTCTAGGGAGGTTTCTGCGACATTATTTTGGATATAAAGGATTTGATGAATCCCCATTATATATAATCCCAGAGATTCAATGCAAATGATTATGATCCTGATTTTAGTACCAAAAATGAGCTAGGAATATGTAGGTTGCTATACCTGTCCTATATTCATCAGCATCACTTGATTAAGGTAATCAGTCCGGGAAGGAAGATTTAGATGCATATCAAGCTAGTCTTTTGTCACCAAATCCATCTATATTAAGACCATAGTCAGTTGTTATCTAAGAAAATTAACATGATATAGCCAATTCATCAGTTGAAGGACGTCAAGTTGATTCCGTCACGATGAAGAACGCCAACCATAGGTTATTAGTTCAATCTTCATCGCATGCCCCTAAAGTGATGGAATGGCAGTGATTGATCTTGTGTAGCAAGGACTTTAGTGACTGCAACGCATGTTTCCAAGCGGCCTTTATGATCCCAGTTATTATCGGACAATGATGAAGGCGGTCTCCTAAAGGCCTGTTTGCAATTGTCCGTGCCCTTACTAGCAATCATCGCCAAGTCGGCCAATCCAAAGAAGCTCTGGGAGTCTGAGTCAGCTAGTGCCTCTTCAAGTTTCAATAGAACCGTCCTATAAACATTTCGATGCTGCTGGATGCGCTGGTGGACGGACGGGTCCTTGCCCGGACCGGCCATGTTAATTAGCATCTAAGTGCTGTAATCTTGGGTGCTCGAAGCTGGACGACAAACCAAGCCAGAGAGTATGCAGGCCAGTGTGTAGTCATCTGCAGCAGGTGCCCGTGGATCAGAATACTGAGATTTAGTGCAGAATGTGTAGTTGGTTGCTTGCTTGCAGACCTTGTTGACTAGCTCGGACATGGTGGTGACGTGAGCAGACTGAAGGATGACAAGCGCGAAGAAGACAAGATGTGGCATGAACAAGATGCTGTCATTGTCTTATGTTGCTTTTGAATTATGAAGATGGCTGACATCTGCGTTTCTAGCTCTAACAAATATGAGCAGAATCACCTCTCCTATAACTTTGGAAACAGAGAAATGAAATTCACAGTGCCAACACTTTAAGATGAATCATTTGAAGCTAGATTTCAGCGTTAAGTTCGCAATCGATTGATACTTCAAATAGTCAACGCTCATTCTCTAGTGTATCATTATCAATTTATCATACAATGGAGGCATGAGCCCTAACTATTGCCAAACGCAGGCTCAAATTTACCACGTTCGATCAATTCCAGTAACCTGCCTTTTGTGCTCTGCAATGTAATTCATGTAAGGGACAAACATGCCGTAACTATCTCACTATCTTCAATGTCTTTCACTCTTCAAGTTCTATAACAGACATTACCACCTCGTAACTCATCACAAACTAATTGTCCGATTCAGTAACAACTATGAGCACACTGGAAAGGATTGATAATCATCCAATGCGGGGAAAACAATCAAGAATCAGCCTCTCTGGAAATGAAGACCAAAGCTGGCAAAAAACAGGTGGACAGGATCATAAGTGAAATTCATGTGGAATCGGAATGATCCTATGGGTAGTGAAGTGCGACAGGCAAGTATGCCGGGTTTTGCTTTTCCTTAGGATTTCATGTAGCGTTTGTTAGCTGTCAAAAAACGACACCCAAGATCTCCATATCAAGAATCTAGAACACATACGTTATGAGATAAAGGATTTACCCACCTGATTTGGAATTCATCGTTCTTGATGCGGAATGTCGATGATCCCACCTAAGTCCTTCTCCTCTATTGCCCTCTTGATCACTGGCTCAATGAGACTGCCTCTCTCACAGTTTACTTGACGTGAGGAATTATGTGCACGTTAGAGTTAGATGAGAGACTTAAGCACTCTATAGAGTTTTAGAGCCAAACCCTCTCATTACGGGCCGAGCTCAACTCGGCCCACACTAGCCAGTCCCATATTAGACTAATTAAGAATATTTATATCTAACTTTATTAAACCAATTAAATTACAATATTAATTAATATAACCCACAATTAGAAAAACTCTTACATTCTCCCACTTGGGCTATATTAATTAAAATTGTACCGTATATGCGCATCTTTATATTGGTCTAGAGATAATTCTTAATAGTCAATCCGATCCTATAAAGTCTCCAACATCGAATCATAGCGGTAACCGTATGAATACACACAGAGCCTTCCATGATCACAAATGCTGTTAACTTTACTGATATGGATTCAATATGGTAGTGTGGCAAAAGGATAACACCTCATAGAGAGTAATACCTTATGTGTCATCTCCTTTGTCAGTCAGCATTCTCTTTTTTTAAGTGTCACAAAACCTGACGTGTTACTAGAGAATATCCTTATGGTTCCATTAAACCCATATATGTCTTAACTTTATAGCTATATTTACTTTATGTGTAACAAGACATATATTCAAGGCTAATAACTGAATGCCCCTTAGCCTGCACTCAAGGTTTACACAACACCTTGAGATTTTCAACAATTATATGTAATCAACATAATAATAAAACATCCAAAATTACTTTATTGAATGCAAAATAGTTGATACATATTTAAATGCTACTAAACGTAACAAAACCACAGATGTAAGTTTTATTAAACAAAAATAGCTCCCACTAAAACATCGTATCCCAAGATGCTCCTAAGCCCATCTTTATGACATGTCGTTCAAAAACACAAGGGCGAAGGCCTTTAGTTAGTGGATCAGCAACCATATCATCTGTGGAAATATATTCTACTGTAACGTCACCATTCTGAACTGACTCCTTTATAGTCAAATACTTGACTGCTAGATGTTTAGACCCCTTGAGACCTCTGTTGTTGTTAATGAACAACACCGCAGAGTTATTGTCACAATACATCCGTATGGGCCTATCCACAAAGTCAAACACGATCAACTCCCTAATGAGGTTCCGGAGCCAAATTGCCTGAGTAGCAGCCGAAAAGCATGCTATGAACTCCGCTTGCATGGTGGAAGATGACATAGATGTCTGTTTCTGACTTTTCCATGATACTGCACCGCCTGCTAACATGAAAATGTATCCTGTTGTCGATTTCAATTCATCCTGACAACCAGCAAAATCTGCATCCGAATACCCTACTAGCTGTAAATCCGGAATATGTCTGTAAATCAGCATATAATCTTTTGTCCTTTTTAAGTACCTCAAAACTTTCTTGGCAGCAACCCAGTGATCGTGTCTTGGATTTGACTGATATCTGCCTAGAAGTCCTGTTGCAAAAGCAATGTCTGGTCTAGTGCAAACTTGAGCATACATAATACTTCCAAGCATACTAGCATAAGGTACATTATTCATTTGAGCTTTTTCAATCTCAGTACAAGGACACTATAATAGACTCAATTTATCACCCTTAACGATAGGAGCAATTCCAGGCTTGCAATCCTGCATATTGAATCTTTCCAAAATACGATCAACATAAGCTCTTTGAGATAAACCCAATATACGGCGAGAACGATCCCTGTGAATCTCAATGCCAAGGACAAAAGACGCCTCACCAAGGTCCTTCATATCAAAATTCGTAGACAACATCCGCTTGGTCTCATGTAGTAACCCAAGATCACTACTCGTAAGTAAAATATCGTCTACATAAAGCACTAGAAAAATAAATTTCCTCCCATTGACCTTGGTGTATATGCACTAATCCACTTTGTTTTCAATAAAACCAAAAGAAGTGACAACACTATGAAATTTTAAATACCATTATCTAGAAGCTTGCTTAAGGCCATAAATAGACTTTTTAAGTCTACACACAAGAGTACCTGAATCATCTGCAGCAAAGCCTTCAAGTTGCACCATATATACTTCTCCATCAAGGTAGCCATTTAGAAAAACAGTTTTAACATCCATCTGGTGTAACTCCATATCAAAGTGAGCTACAAATGCCATAATTACTCTGAAAGAGTCTTTAGAAGAGACTGGCGAAAATGTTGCTTCATAGTCTATTCCCTCTCTCTGAGTGAAACTTTTAGCTACCAATCGAGCTTTAAATTTTTCAATTTTTCCTTTAGAATCCCTTTTAGTCTTGTACACCCATTTGCAACCAATAGGCTTGTGACCTTTAGGCAATTCAACAAGCTCCCAAACACCATTATGTTTCATAGACTGCATCTCGTCTGTCATCGCATCCAACCACAATTCTGATTGAGGACAAGAAACAGCATTTGTATATGTGATCGGATCAGTGACAGAGCCAATATCATAGTCATGCTCACCTAGATAGACTAAATAGTCTGGTGGTATAGTCGATCTTCTCTGCCTTTCGGATCTCCTTAGTGGAACTTCTTCAACTTCATCCTGCACTTGAGGATCTGGAATAACTTCATTAGGAGCTACATTAATAACAGGATCCTGAATCTCAACAGGCTCAGTCTGTGGCAGGGGATGCTCCACAATCGTCTGTATAGGTAGAGAAAAAGATACAGTTGTTCCCACCATACTGTTATCCTCAATAGTCTGTGAGTAGCTATCCTTTTCGGCCACATCAAATTTTAGAAATTTCGCTGTCTGTGATTCCACAATTCTTGTGCCTCCATTAGGATTATAAAAGCGATACCCCTTTGAATGATCAGGATAAGAGACAAAGTAACAACGAGTAGTTTTAGAGTCCAACTTGCTTAGTATTGGATTATATAACTTCACTTCTGCAGGACATCCCCAAACCTTAAGATGATTCAAGCTAGGTTTACGTCCAGTCCATAACTCAAAAGGAGTCTGGGGAACAGCTTTAGTAGGTACACGATTTAGAATATAAAGCGCAGTTTTCAAAGCTTCACCCCACAGAAAATCCAGCAAATTAGTCCTACTAATCATACTCCTTATCATGTCCATAAGAGTGCGATTTCTCCTTTCGGCCACACCGTTTTGTTCAGGACTACTGGGCATAGTAAATTGTGCTACTATCCTAGAATCCTCTAAATATTTGGCAAACGGCCCTTTAAGCTGTCCAGCATCGCCATGTTTTCCATAATACTCACCACCATGGTCAAATCTGACAATTTTTATGACTTTTCCTAGCTGTTTCTCAACTTCAGTTCGAAAAATCTTGAACTTGTTAAGAGATTCAGACTTTTCCTTAATCAAGTATAGATAACCATATCGGGAATAGTCATCAATAAATGTGATAAAATAAAAATTTATGCACAGTGTCACTTTATAGGGTCCACTTATATCTGTATGAATGATTTCTAATAAGTCAGAACTACGAACTGCAATTTTCTTTTTTATTTTGGTCATCTTACCTCTACAGCAGTCTACGCAAATCTCTAGGTCACTTTTAAGAGTAGGCAGGGTGTCTTCCTTTATCAGCCTTTCCACTCTTTCCTTAGAGATGTGACCAAGACGTTTGTGCCACAATGCATAAGACTGTTCCTTAGGTAGAGGTCTTTTGGAAACAGCTTTTTCAGCTGTATAAGCGACGTATATATCATTGGGAGTTAAACACAATCTGTACAATCCATTGGACATATTGCAGCAACCAATTTTATTTGAATTAAAAAACATAGAAATCATATTATTGCTAATTTCAAAAGAGTAGCCACACATGTCTAAACTTGATACGGAAACTAAGTTCCGTCTAAAGGAAGGTACATAAAGAGTGTTTCTCAACATTAAATTAAAACCAGAATCTAGAATTAAAATAACATCTCCCACGAACTCAAGGTCAGCTTTATTGTTGTTTCCCACCGTAAGCTTTGATTCATCCTTATTTGGCTTCCTCCTGTTTATGAATCCATGTATGGTAAACGTAACATGGTTAGTTGCACCGCTGTCTAGCCACCAAGAACTGGATGAGGCTTCTGACAGGTTGGATTCACAAACAAATGCCAAAAAATCATTACCTGCAGGCTTATGTTTAGATAACCAATTTTTATACTTGTCGCAGTTTTTCTTTATATGACCCTTCTTTCTACAGAAGTAGCAGAAGTATTCACCATCCTTCTTGAAGGAAGCATTCTTAGGACCCAAATTGTCAGAGGGACCAGCAGCTTGATAAGTTCCTTTATGAGCACGATTAATAGGCTTCTTACCTTTCTTAACACCGGAACTAGAAGCATATAAACCAACAGGCACTTTGTCTTTCTTCAATTTCTCTTCCTCTGCCGACACCCTTGCTATTAAGTCATTAATCGACCAAGTCTGATCTTGGGAATTAAAATTAGTTTTGATAATCCCGAAATCAGATGGAAGGGTGTTCAGGGCTTGATGCACAATGAGATCATCAGAAATAATAAGATTAAGTGCTTGCAATTTTGTCTGCAAGTCTACCATTCTCAGGATGTAATCCCTAACTCCAGCAGAACCATCATACTTCATGTTAAAAAGTACCTGGATATATGTACTCTTCTCAGCTTGAGACGAAACACGGTGCCTTACATCCAAAGCAGTCATCATCTCTCTGGCAGTGCAGTTGTCTGGCAAACCACTTTTCAAGTGATCTGGAATGGATCGCTTCATAATTAACAAGCAAATTCGATTGCTCTTTGCCCAAGCCGCAAAATGCGCTTTCTGAACATCTGTACTTTCAGCAGTAAGGTCTGTTGGCCTGTCCTCATTAAGAGCAATATGGACATCCGCCAGCTCCATTCCAAACAAAAAGTCATCTTTCCACTTCTTATAGTTTGAACCAGTAAGAGCCTCAATCATAATGGAGTTGCCGTTCACAGAAAAGGTGACTAGAACAAACAAACAATGTCTACAATCAGCATAATGTGAGTATTCATTTTGAGAGTCACATACATCATCATATAAACACCTTTGGGCAGAAAACATGACATGCAGTTGTATACTCCATTCATGACAGCGGCCATGAGAATATGTTCCAATCTTTGTGAATTCATCACCTTTGGATGTATGAATCACTAAGACCAGTCACTCCTCACGCATGCTGCGCATGAAACCCTCCATGAACCAAAACACAATCACCTCCTTTGGAAGTATGATCACGTAGTAAATCAGGAGACATCCCACCACAATATGAGACCGATATTTCTCAAACCCAATCGAGCGTGCCACTTTGGCAGTCACAACCCAATTGAATCCTTAAAACTCATTCATACCAGGGATATAAACTTTATATCTCACATTTACCATATACATGCAATTTTAGACTTGAAAATAGGGGCTATTAATCACTAAAATCACATGCCATGCTAATTACATTGTTCAATGTATGGATACATGTTAAACCATATACATGCTATCAATAAATCACATTCTACATGGACTGTATATAATTATACACATGTGATTTTGTACCTGCACGTCCAAAACCATAGAAAAATACACAAAAATACACAAAAATACAGTTAAAATACACCGTATACAGCATCGTTTACGTATTTTATCATTCATAAAAACCTCACACATGAAAAATAAACATATTACCTTATAGATAATTCCATTACGAGTCCAACGCCACCAACCACGCTCCAATCGGAGCTCCCACGCGCCCACACGCGCCACCTCAAGGTGCGGCGCGTGGGCCTCACTCGCCCACGTGCATCGCACGCTCCGCGGTCCAATCCGGCTTGATTCCGGTCCGACCGGTCCGGTTCGGCCGGCTCCCCGGTCCAACCGTAAACCCGGTTCGGCCAGATGGTCGGCGGGTCGATTCAACGGGTCGGGTCAGATCGGGTCAACGGTCAACGGGTCGGATCGGGTCTCGGTCAACGGGTCGCGAATCTGGAGCTGACGTCAGCGCTGGCGTCATCGTGCGTGCGGTGCACGCGCCAGCTGCCCCTGTGCGTGGCCGCGCGTGCTCGATACTGGCCGGGAGCTCCGGCCGCGCGTGGGGGCGCGTGCGACAGTCGGTGGGGACGCGCCACCCACGGTTTTTCTCGTCTCGTCGAGGCGAATCCAAGTATATAATAAAAATCAAATTTTTACTTATAAAAAATTTCGAAAAGAGGCCAAATCCATAAGTTCGAGTTCTTGTTCTATGGAGACTTTGATACCGCATGTTAGCTGTCGAAAAACGACACCCAAGATTTCCATATCAAGAATCTAGAACATATACGTTATGAGATAAAGGATTTACCCATCTGATTTGGAATTCATCGTTCTTGATGCGGAATGTCAATGATCCCACCTAAGTCCTTCTCCTCTATTGCCCCATTGATCACTGGCTCAATGAGACTGCCTCTCTCACAGTTTACTTGACGTGAGAAATTATGTGCACGTTAGGGTTAGAGGAGAGACTTAAGCACTTTATAGAGTTTTAGAGCCAAACCCTCTCATTACGGGCCGGGCTCAACTCGGCCCACACTAGCCAGTCCCATATTAGACTAATTAAAAATATTTATATCTAACTTTATTAGACCAATTAAATTACAATATTAATTAATATAACGCACAATTAGAAAAACTCTTACACTGTCGAAACACCGAAATCTGACTGTGCCATAGACAGCAGAATTGAACAGGAAAAATATATATCATTGAGAGAAATGCGGACGGGATTGGTGGACAAGATCAGACAGTGTTACATCAAAAGAAAAATTCATGTGAGATGTCACTGTGGAAACAAGAAGATGACTTACACTTGACTTGATGGTCATGGTATTCCTTACATTGTTAATTGGATAAGCATCTCTTGGTTGATAGGGGATTAAGAAAAAGAGACTATTTCGTAGAATCAACATGCTTGAATGCATCATCAGACCATTCAGGTGGCCCAGGAAAGAAGTTAAAGAACGCTAGGCATTATGCCGAGCCATATATCTCTCTCATACTCTTAGGAATCAAGCATCATGTCGCAACGATTCCACAAATGGCGCTAAGTTGATCAACCCGAAAAACTAGAAGATGTCCACGTATTGATTCCAAAATGAATAACTTCTGTCCAAGGGCGTCACGAGCACCAGTTCACTAGACCTGGTACCCAGCAAGAAGCTCCTGTCGAGCCCAGATCAGAACGTCACATAAACGGAACTGCAATTACTCAAAAAGAACTGCAATTACTCGAAAAAGAGACGGAATCTCCCCAGGTTGCAGTTCTTTCTCCCGAATTTGTCCAAATAGATTCGAGGGCTCACAAATGTGTTGAGAAATTTCCGAACTGCTAAAACTTGGCATGTTTTGTCAATCTCTGTATCTTGTTACACTGTTGGATTATGAAATAGGTGACGGACCAGCACAATCTCTCTGACGAGACACATAGAAGCTTTGGAGAACAAGCCCAAGTAGGAAAATTATCCAAAAATTCCGCAGGAGACATTTCTTTGTCAAAGTCCCACTTCACTTGTAATGCAGCAAACTACATCTATGTCATGCAAATAATTCACTTCCCTAGCAAAAATTGCCAAGAACTCATACAGTCCCTTTCTCTGTGATTTTTTTATATGTCCGGACCGATGCAGGCCTATGCCGAAATCATTAAAAAAAAAACAAAAAACTCCCAGTTATGTGTAGGAGTTGAAGCAAATGTGCCTGTCAGCATAGAGATTATGTCCGTGTCATGGTGCCGCCATCTTTTTTCACGATATCAACCATGGCAAACTTTGGATAGTCAATGCACGCCACTACAACCAGTGACAAGAAGGACTCCATTGGCAAAAAGTACAATAAATTTAGGCCCAATACCCAAAAAAACCCTCAATTTTTGGTCTAGTCCCATCTTTATTCAAAAAAATTTTTTGTCCCATAAAAAATCCCCAACTTTTACTTATGTCCCAAATCTATCCCCGTTAATTTTCTGTCCATCATGGCCGTTAGTGCATTTCCACGTCATTAATTAAATTCGCCAAAGCAAGCTGATATGGACTGATTCTCTGCAAAACGACGACGTCCTAGACGAGTAATTAGGGCTTAACTCTCGCTCTTCATATCGTAGCCTCCCGTCTTGCTTGATCTTCCATGGGGCTCCCTCTTCCATCTCTCGCGCTCGAGTCCTCCATCTTTTGCCCTCCCAGGCTCGAGACGCTCAGAAATCTCGCGCTCGGATAGTCTTCAATCTCGCGCTTGAAGGTTAGGTCTTCCATTATCCTCCTGTTTACCGTTTTGTAGATGGGTAAGTGAAAGCCAACTTGTCGAGTTTTGTCATCACTTTTCTTTTTTGTAGTCTCAGACATCTACCGAGAAATTTTGAGATTTGTTGATTAGTAATTTCATATATCGAAGAAGACGATGTCGATCATATCTGCTACTAAGAAGAAGATAAACGACATAGGATCAGCTGTGAAAACTACCAAGTTAAGTTTTCTTTCTTTGGATTTGGTGGTATCGTGATCGACAGTTAATTGAGATCACAGTTTGTAGGTTTACGATATGCGATTAATTCTTGTTTGAATGTATCATACTTAAGTCTTGTTTGTTTTTGTCATATAGAAGATAATTAAGTATACTGTGAGTATTGAGGCTATGTGCTGGATATCAAGATCCATGCTTTTACTGTCAACACTTGAGGTTAATTGTTCAGATGTTGCAAAGAATATCTCCTGTTGGCAAAGAGTGATTTGACAGAGAAAACCAATTTTAGTCGGCATGGATAGCTTTGTGCGAAGTGGATCTCATGCAAATGATGTTAATGAGGCAATGGAACCATAATCAGATCTTGGAATAAGACAGTTAATTGACATATCTCTGCCAATGGAGTTGAAAAGGGTTGAATGTGAAGAATCCCCAGCATGACGTTTATTATCCGATTCTTCACAGAGAAATTGCGCAATGCAAATGCAGGTCTCTAGCTATAGCAATTTCACATAATAATCAAGATGAAGTTACTGGTTTTGGATGTGGATGAAAGCGATTGTAGCTTACACTTCCAGGAGACTGGCGAATTGTGGCAAACTCCATGTACGAGTAAGAGGCCAAGATTCATAAGATTTTATTGATAATTGATAATTGATCTTGTTCTTCTATACAGCAGCAAGTACTTGTTTTTCCAGTATTGAAGCATGTTTAAAGCACATAAGGCGGCTCTTCTGGTTAACATAGAATGAAACTGTGTAGAAGTTTGTATTTTTTCTGAATCCATATGCAACGTCTTGTTCAAACTTTCAATATTCTTAAGTATTTAAATGTTGTCATATGATACTGTGCTTCTCAGCAGCAAAGACTAAGGGTAGCAGCTAATGGAAGGCTGAAGCAGGGAAGATTCTGCAAATCAAGAGAGCTGAAGGTGAGGCTGAGTTGAAGTATCCTGCTGGGTTTGGTATTGCCCGCCAGCGTCAGGCGATTGTAGATGATATGAGAGATTGCATATTGGGCTTCTCAGAAAAAGTGCCCGAGACCCCTGCCAAGGATGTCATGGACATGGTTCTCGTCACCCAGTACTTCGACACCATGAAGGAAATCGGTGCTGCATCTAAATCCTCTGCTGTGGTCATTCCCCATGGTCCTAGTTTCATTTGCGATGTTGCCTCTCAGATTCTTGAGACTTCTTCAAGCTTCCTATGTCAGCTAGTTGCACATCGGAGTCTCCTAGAAATGAGGATGAAGACTGAAAAAAGAAGGGGAGAAGCTTTCATTGGCTTTCTATGTGAATGTTTTCATGTGCATTTGCTGATGATGTCTCCTAAATGTCCGTTTTATTTGACGTTTTGGAGTGATGATTTAAGCAAATATGTATATGAATCTTGAAGGTGTTCTCAAAACAAAGTCTTCGTGCTTCTGCACATGAATACTTTGTATGTTGCTTGTTTGAAAATTCATCTTGAATTTGCTATAATCAAGGATAGTGAGTCTAAAAGTGGTTACAGTTTTGCAGCTCTTATTTCCTCATTTGACTGGAATTCTGGTGCATAAAGACGGTTGAAATTTATTATTCAACAAGTTTTTTTTTTTGTTATTTAAAATTCAGCAAATAGAGAGGAGCAATTATTTCTCCGTTAATATTATCACTGAAGTCTATAGTCTCTAAACTAAAGCGAGTTTAGATTTTCATTTGGCTCATGCTATTTTCATTTCCCGAATGGCTGTGACACACCCCAATTCGTTAAGATCATTGAGTCCAAAAAGGCGGAAGTTGTTATTTTATTAAAAATTAAAAAGATGCGCATTGTTGGGAAAATATAAGACTGTTTGTACCAATCAAAACAATGTTGTTTTATTCTGCCACCTTCTGTTATTTTCTGTTCATTTTTATGCAAATTTCAATTTCCTCTCGACAAAATGCCTCATAAAGATTGTTCTATGGAATGTGATGCTCAATGGTTATCTGAAGTACGGGGATTCGCAGAACTCAAAGGCATGATTGGCTTTGGTGCTCAACTCCACAGTCTTGCTTTAGATGTGGGTTGTAGTCGGATTCTCCGGTAACCAATATGTTTTAGGCGATGTACTCTAAATGTCGGTGCTTAATTGAGGCCCGCAAGTTATTTGATCTGATGCTGCAGCATGATGTAGTAATGGGGAATGCCCTCATCTCTAGACTCTGTTACTTTTTCAAGCCTTCTTCCTTCAGTTACTGAATCAGCAAATCTGAAACATGCAAAGGAAGTCCACGGGTACGTTACGCGGAATGAGTGCCTTTGGATGTTCGAAAAGTGCACTAATTGATGTTGACTTTTAAGTGTCGCAATGTGAAATTGGCATATAAGATGTTTAAGCAAGAGACAGTCAGTCATGATGTAGTCATCTACACAGCCATGAGTGCTTAATGGTATGAATTCAGATGCTATAGAAAACCACTTATAGTGGTCAATTCATTCATGTGGTACTCAAAACGGCCAGCAAAAAGAGTTCAATCTTGTACTCTGACTCAACAAAGTACATTGCCAAGATATCCAAAATAGAAAATTACAGTCTTTGTGCTCCTGGAACATGCTCAGCACAGCACTTCTAAATACTTACAATCTATCACTAAGCTTTGAAGAAATCAAAGACAAGCCAAGATACCTAACTAGAAGTCTACCCTTTAGAAAACCACTTATAGTGGTCAAATCATTCATATGGTACTCAAAATAGCCAGCAAAAAGAGTTCAATCTTGTGCTCTGACTCAACACTATACATTACCAAAATATCCCAAATACAAAATTACATTGTCAAAAAACTGCCCTTTTCAATCTACAACTCAACATCCTCATCTAACAGTAGTTGTAGCATTTTCTAGTCCACAACTTCACAATCCACCAATTCCAGATTCTTGAGTGCATGGAGGTTCCGGGATATCAAATGAAGATTGGCTTGGTGAAACCTGAACATTTCTTGCTATTGTTTGTCTGTTGGAGATTGATGGACCTTCAATGTGAACAACTCTATCACTACCAGGCATATGAAGTGGAAAAAAAATTAACACGTAAACTTGCATTTCTTATCAACATACATATAAAACATTAGACAAAGATATTACCCTTAAATATGAATTCCCAGTGGCTTCAGACATGAAAAGTTCATATCCTTGTCGTGCCTGAAAATACAAAACGAGCATAGAAACGTTAATCACAATATACATTTGTTGTGAAAATAAGACATGTCTAAAAAAACACTAACTTGTGCCATCTCCTTCCTGATGATAGTGGAGTCTCCATTAGATTGTACACTAGCTTGTGCACTAGTCTGTGCACTAATATCCTTCTTTGGTCTTCCTCTTTTTGCCTACATATGAAAGAACCCAAGAAATACTAATGTTATCATTCTTGATAACCCAAAAAAAATTCTTATTAAAATTTTTTTGATTGTCGAATAAGACTCACTTTGGGTGGCATTGATGCTGTAGAATTCTTGCATGTCTTCTTGTTATGCCCATATTGAAGGTAGTTTGTACATCGCATTTGGACTCTAACTTTCATCAATTTCTTACCATCACTACTTTGCTCATCTTTATCCTTGATTCTGTTTTTCTTCTCTCTCCCCCTTTTTCTTCTGTAAGGAGGGGGTTTGATTGGCTCACCACTGACTTTGGGCCACATTTTTTTTTCCATTCATGGCTGGGAATGGAAATTGGTAGCATTTTTCATATGCATCTTTCTTGAAGCAATCATCAACGTAATCATTGACATCTAACTTCATGGAAGTAATACAGCATATGGCATGTTTACATGGTACTCCGGAGATATCCCATTCCCTACAAGCACAAGTCTTCCCATCCAAGTCAACCACAAAATTATCATCATACACTTGAACCTGAAATTTACTCCCTATTGCTACTCTAGCAATGCAATGCCTAGACTCCAGTTTAGTCTTCTCCAACTTCATTCTAATCCTTGCGCAAATAGGATCTGTTCGATCCACCATTAACTGACTTCTCTCTGCCATCCTCTCCATCAATATTGTTTTTATTTCTTCAAGCATCTCAATTATGGGTTTTTCTCTTGGCATGCGAATGTATCCATTGAAAGTCTCACTTAAGTTATTATCAACCGCATCACACTTAGTTACTGTCTTGATGAAAGCCCTATAAAAGTGCTCAGGGCCTTGCCTCATGAAGTCTTCGTAACCTTTAGGGCACTTCATCTTCAAATCTGTCATTGCTAGGTCAAAATCAGCAGGAAATGTACACCTCACAGCCCTCCAGAAGAAATGCTTAGGAGCATCCCCTTTGTGCAATTTTTTCCAGTTAGCATATATGTGTCTTGCACAATTTCGACGCTCTACTTGTGGAGATAGTCGTGAAACTGCATTCATTAGTTCCTGCAACCAAAATTAGCCAATAGAAGCAAACAAGTGACACCAATGATTGTACTAGTGTTGCTTAACAACCAACAAAGAGAAGGTGAAATATTACCTTTTGCTTATCACTAATAAAAGTCCAACCCTTGCCTCTCCACACCATTAGATCGATGAATAATAGGGTGAGAAACCAAGTCCAAGATGCCTCAGACTCAACTTCCACAATTGCCCAAGCTATTGGAAACATTTGATTGTTTCCATCTTGTCCAACAGCACACAACAACATTCCCTTCAATCCAGTCTTAAGGAAGCACCCATCCAAGCCTATGACACGCCTACATCCCGCTAAAAACCTCTTTTTCAACTCTACAAACCCCACATAAAACCTCTTAAATACTTTGGTTTCTGGATCAACTTCAATCTCAAATGTTCCATCCTTGCTAACTCTGTTGAGCTCCGCTAAATAAGATCTCGGCATATCATATTGCTCGTCTATTGGGCCTCTTATAAGACTAAGAGCTTTTGATATGGCTCTATAACATTTTTTCCTATCCAGTATCAAAGCAAACCTTTCTCTTGCATCTGCTCGCATTTCTACAGCTGAGTAAGTGAGTCTGTCCCTAATCTTAGGCATGTACTTATGAGCAAGCCATGTAGCAGTAGCTTGCTTATTGGTTGGGCTTCGATTACAATTATGTGGGTCTCCAACTCTCTTTATGATAAAAGTTTTCTCGTTCTTAATCCAACCACCGTACAATCTCCAACCACATCCTTCTACACACTTTGCTATCATTCTTTTCTCTTCACTCTTTTCCCAAGTAATGTTAAATCCATTAATTACCACATATTTCTTCACAGCGTTCTTGAACTGATCATGAGATTCAAATCTCATGCCTAGATTAAACATTTCCTCATCATGGTCACACATAGGATCATACCTATTAACTATTCGCCCCGTCATGACATTGGTTTCTTCAAAATCATCATCATCAGGGCCACTTAGAGGTTCGGTATCAAAACCAAGGTCTTCATCTGCTATGCTTAGTTCTTCATCACTCCATTCCGATGAACTATCATCATCGTCTCTTTCATTCTGTTAAAGAACACAGTGATAAATCGAAAACTAGAAACAATACTCGAACATAGGGTTAACAATTGAATATACTCACCATTGCTTTTGATTCAACCTAGTAATATTTCAATTTTCAACGAGCAAACTACGAGTAAAACGTTAGTCGACCTGCAATCAAACATATTCCCTCATTACAGACCCGTATAGACATCAACAAGGAGCAGAGCTCGCATAGACACACTGCAAAATGATAAGATATTAATGAATCTTCTTCTTACGCTTTAGTTTTTTACTGTAAAGACGATCAGAAGCACAATAAAGCAATAGAAAAGCTTAAAATCTACATAAAAGAGTATCCAAAAAAAAAAAGACTATAGAAAGCATATGAAGAGGATTATAGAAAGAAATTGCTGGCGGAGTTGCTTTAAAAAAAAAAGACTATAAAAAGCAGATGAAGAGGATTAGCTTCATCAAATCAATCAATTTCAAAATTTCTCTGATATATGAAGTCACTAATCAACAAATCTCAAAATTTCTCGGTAGATGTCTGAGACTACAGAAAAGAAAAGTGACGACAAAATTCGACAAGTTGACTTTCACTTACCCATCGACAAAACAGTAAACAGGAGGATAATGGAAGACCTAACCTTCAAGCGCGAGATTTTTTAGAGTCTCGAGCCTAGGAGCGCAAGAGATGGAGGACTTGAGCGCGAGAGATGGAAGTGGGAGCCCCATGGAAGATCGAGCGAGACAGGAGGAAACGATATGAAGAGCAAGAGTTAAGCCCTAATTGCTCGTCTAGGACATCGTCGTTTTGTAGAGGATCAGTCCATGTCAACTTGCTTTGGCGAATTTAATTAATGACGTGGAAATACACTAATGGCCATGATGGACGGAAAACTAACGGTGATAGATTTGTGACATAAGTGAAAGTTGGAGGTTTTTTATGGGACAAAAAAAAGTTTTGGGTAGAGATGGGACTGAACCAAAAGTTGAGGGTTTTTTTTGGGTATTGGGCCAATAAATTTAAGGCTTTTTGGACAATTTTCCCATCTAATCACATCCCGCCTGCTCCGGTCATCTATGTCCCAAGTCGTATAATATTCAATTTTCCCTTGCCATTCAAATTTCAAGCCTGACGTTAATGCGCAACGTAGCATTTGTACCCAGATTAATATAAGTTCACTTTTACTTTTTGGTCAGGTACATAAGTTTAGTTTAAACAGCACCTGACGTGGCCCTTAGTCGTCTTTCCTGTTAAGTAATGACTCAGTTAGCGGGATTAGGTCACTGAAATTGGTGCGATTCCCATTCAACGCATTGATTTTCAAAATAAAAGGTGCAGATTTGATCGTATAACGTAATCGAAGTCAAAATTCAATAATTCAGCAGCAAAATTCATTAAATATTTCAGTGATCCAGTGATGGCAGAGTGCAGGTCACGAGTGGGACCCGCGGCTTCCCCCAGACTCCCGTCAACCCTAAGCTGGCCAAGATGATGACACCTGTACAGTTCCCCCAACCAAACCAACGGTCCAGATCAATAGCACAATCACCAAGGATTAATACTATAAAAAAAATCTCAAATTGGTACACATATAATAAATTTATTTCAAATTAATTTTTTGACCATTAAAAACTTTTAACTGATACACATATGACAAATTTACCCAAAATTTAATATTTTTTTATTTAAATAATAATAACTTAATTAATATTTTTTTAATTAACTCATTTTCCAGAGTTATGATTTGATTCATCTTTTCCGACCAACTCTAAAATTTGAGATAAATTTATCTCATGCGTATTCTTCTGAATTTTTTGTGATCAAAAAATTAATTTGAGGTAAATTTATTACAAGTATATGAAATCAAAAATTAATTTGAGATAAATTTGTCATATCAATTTAAAATTTTTCGTGGTAATAACCTCCAAAACATTCATCAATCCAACTATATTTCCTTCTCTACAGAAAACGAGAATACCATTCAAAAAGTAAAAAACATGTGGGTCAACACCCACCATAAGAAATGGCCGAAAGGCAGGGAGAGGACCCAAACGATTGATTGACAACCACCACCACCACCACCATCACCCTCACTTCACTCATCTCCATCGCCACCCGTAATTGAAGGGCAAATGACCCCCAAATAATATATGAATATATACACACCGAACATGCACTTTCTTTATACACCACCAAACATGTTTGCATGTGATAAGCCTCAAGAAACTAATAATTTCAATTCATACTCAACCAACCACGTGTGAGGGCTGTGCAGCTGGCCTCACCCCAGATCTCAGTCTTGAGTACCATTACTGTATCCTATCCCCCATATTTGACTTGACAGCTATCTTCCTTCCCTACTTCACAGCAAAAGCTCACACCATTCATTATCATCCTTACCTAACATTATACACACACACACACACAAAAGAGCACAAGCAAGAAACTACAACACAGTCCCGGACAAAACATACTAAAAAAATCAATACTTGATATTTTCACCAACTGTCGGCAGTGGACAACAAGGACAAATGATGCACACTGGCTTTACTTTGGTTGGACAGTGTAAAGATTCAAGACCCTCTTTCTTTGTCCTTTTGAAAGAAGGACGTTGTCCGACAGTAAGCTCACCGTTAAAGAACATTCATTAGGAGAAACCCAAAAAGGGCACTAGAACAACCCTTAGTCTCGTAGGTGAAGAAGGGTACGAAATGGTCAGGAACTCAAATGGAAATAAGTTCATCAGCATGAGCAACGAGTCGAATGTCGAGGAGAGGAGAGGAGAATCATGCTCTTGAGAAGATTAACATTGACTCTAATAATACATTGCCAAAAAAAGAACTAGCTTCATTCATTTACAAATTCACCTGCAATTTTTGCTAAAAAGAACAGAGCATTGCATAGCTCATTATCCAACCGAATCTACTATGCCCAAAAATGAACCAAGAAAAAAGAAAAAGAAGGGGAAAACTGAAATGTGTACAGAAAGAATCACAGAGCGTTAATAATTCCTGACAAAAAACAAGGTCCTACACGGAGAGTGATGCGGACCTGTAAGAATAGGTATCTTGATGCTCGGGTGATGTCACTGATGGGCGAATCCAGTTTTGGTTTATGGATTGATGTTGCACTCCCGCAGATAGACACGATCGTAATCGACATACTTTGTCCAATAGCTCCGGTACTTGGGCATGCCTATCTCGAGCCACGGTTTCATGTTGCCGTTGTAGTGAATGACAGCAGCCCGCTCTATTTCCCTCTGGTTGACATTAGGATTATAACCTAGTCCCAGCACATGCCACGACCGATCAAGTGAATAAGTACGATTCCAGAATGTAATAAGGCCAGGTGGCAGGGTCCCCAACTTCCACAATTGTCTGTCATGATTCTGCAAAAAGAAATTCTTTTCAGTGATTTAAGAGAGAAGCAATTCAGGCCTAGTTGTCATGAATTACGTTGACTGATTGGACAAGGAAATTTTCTGCTTTAAAATAGTATCATGAGATAAGAACAGTAGTTGAGTTCAAAAGCATTGACGACCTGATACTTTAGCTCCAAATCCCTCCACCATGGTAGGGTATATATGCAAGTTTGGCATTCTATTCATGCTTTCAAAAAATGCAGCTTCACTTGTACTAAATAGACAGTATGACCAAACAATGAAAGATGTGTCGAACTGCACATAAAAATGTCCCCGTGACTACTTACAAGTTTCTGCCAATTGTGGTACACTTCCGTGATGTTTTGCTTCTTCCATTCCTTCAAGTCAAAGACGTTCATGCCATATGCCCAGCCACAAGCACGGGGATTGAAATTCTTCGAGATGAGAGGATTAGAGAAATTGAGATAGCGATCAAAGCGATGGAAGCTTTCCCCACAAGTCTCCACTGCACCATTCACCTTTCCCTTCAAATTGAGGGACCACAGACCACTCAGGTCCTTTTGTACTACTATATCATCATCTAAAAACAGCACCTTATCCAGCTTGGGGAAGATCTCCGGTAGGTAGAATCGAAGATGGTTCAAAATAGATAAGTACTTAGGGTTCCTGTACTTCAGATTTGAATCAGAATTCGCACGGTGAGTCCTGAAGTAATAATTGATCATGGATGGAGAACCTAACTGCTTGAGCACTGGACTGTAACTCAAGTTTAACCAGGTAAATTCTTCTATATTCTGCACTTGAATAGTGGCTTTCCCCAGAGGATTTACTAAGAACCACATCCTCATTGCTGCATAGTTGAGCCGGTCTGTAACAACGTGGAAGACGTGTTTCGAGGGTTCCTGTCGATGATCCCGAAACGAATAAACAAGAAGTCCAGCCAAAAAGAAAAGGAAAAGAAAAGCAGAAGCATCACAACATTACCATTTTCCCTAGTCACTAAGTTTTCTACCATTTACTTTCTTCTTGATAGCCAATCTCAATAGAGTTTATCTTTACAGGAAAACAAAGATACCTTCGCATGGGTGATAGTTGAGTTCACAACAACAGCTGCTGCCAACACGTTATCAGAGAACAGTGCATAATGGAACAGCCGGGGGTCCTCCAATTTCTCTTGGTTTGGGAAATGCTGTTGGGTAGAATTCAAGGCATAGTACTCACTAGTAAGGCGTAAAGGAAGACAATGAAGACCCTTAGGAAGGGTTTTTGCAGTCAACTGTGTCAAGAACAGCGTCTGCTTCTTGTGCACTCGAAGCTGCTCTTCCGTTGAATGGAGCATAGCCCTAAGTTTCCGTACAATAGCAGAGCAGTCATCTTGAATTTGCTTGCCTTTGGCCAATGTTTGCTCCATAGCTTTCAACCGGTCATAGGAGCTGCACATTTCATGGCAATCTCTGTCAGTTCTCATAGCTAAACAAGATGAGAAAATGAATCGCGTTAAAATCATACATCTGTATGTGCCAATCAAGATATTAATATAGACTCACATACATATGAAAGTATGCAACTGGTGATCTTAGCAGTAGAGACTCATCAACTTACTTCCTTGGCAGATCAGAATCTTTAGCTGCTGCCCCAAGCACTCGTTGAACTTCTTTGATCCGCTGTCGAAGCTCTCTAGTAAAATGAGGATTGTTCTTAGCAGCTGGTAGAGATAAGTAAACTTTGGCCCTGATCAACTGATCTTTAAGCTGCCGGACACGAGCATCGGGCATTGCCATTTGCTCATTCTGTCCCTCTCCAGATTTTGCCGTCTCTTGTTTTCCAGGGATGACAGGAGTCTTAGGAGACTGGTCTTCAGCTTTCACTTCCTGAACAAGAATTGTAGAATCTTAATTATATGGAGTCAAATCACACTCTTTGAGACCTAAAAGTTTGTTTATTTCTCAATGGATTTTCAATTTCAATTGAAACATTCGAGAAATCAACCAAAAAACCGTGCATAGGAGTTGATGGCCTAAACAACAAAACTGATGGATAAAATCAATCTATCGACTGTGTTCTCTACATCAACAAATAAGAAAGGAAGGATGAAAGAAGATTCTCATAAGCAATTAAGTTTGATCGTCAAATTCTAAAGTCACTACCAATGCCCAACCCTTTATGCATTATGAAAAGTACTCTGAGCCTTGTAAGAAATCAGTAACCCAAAAGTTAAAGCAACTTAAAGAACTCCTTAACTGAAAACATCAATTTCAACACAAGGCCTGCCTGCAAGTTGTATTAGTTTAGGACCAAGACCAAAAGCACAAAACAAGCCTTTACTGCACCATATTCTCAATAACTACGAGATTTGACGAGCCAACCCGCCACGCGAAAACTAGTCAGGGTAGAGAAGAATTTACCACATTCTGGGCAACATTATTTGATGATGACCGCCTGGAAACTTTAGCTTTCCCATCCTTGTCCTTGGGAATTTTCCCTTCTCTCCTGACTTCATTTTCATCTGCCACAGTAGACTTTTCCGAAATTCCCACCTGCTTTTCTTGATTTTTCCCATCGGTTACCTGTCTGATGGGGTTCTCCTTTTGAGCTTGACCGTCATCCGTCGTCGCCGACAATACTCTTGCAGATTTATGCTCTATTCCCTCTAGTTTATGCAAATCTAATTTATAATATCAACAAAATAATAATTGAATAAATAAAAGCAAAACTTCAAGACAAATTTCCACCGATCGACCGGATTTTTCAGGGACAAGATTCACAACTTATATCACACAATTTAATGTAGAGCAGAAAAAGCGAAACGAATCCAAATCTAAATCCAAATCAAACAGATCAATCGATCTGAAAAGCGTACCTTTAGTTGTATCGTCTGTGTACACTAATCCAATCGGTTCTTTAAGAGTCGCTGACGATTCCTGCATTGAAAACAAAACGGGTGAGAGCGAGATATCAATAATTAACAGCACAAACAACCACAGAAAAGAAAAAGCAACAGAAGAAACAATTAAAACACCAGGACTAATATACCTGTGGAAGCACGTTCAAACGCCCTGCATCACCGCTAAAACTCTGAGCATCACCACCAGGCAAAATCACCAAAAATCAGCAATTAATCGTTTTGGGTGCTCGTCAAATAAGCCTATAATCGCAAGTGGAAAAAAAAAACTTACAAAGGACGTGACTTCCTCTATGAATTCATTCCTAGCTGCAAGAAACAGACGAAGGGGCAAAAAAACCAATACACGTAAGACTGAGAGCGAGAGAGAGAGAGAGATGGGAATCCAATCAATCTGAAATCTCGGGGCAATATTCATTTCTTGAAAGAACTAGTGGGAAAATCACAAGAAGCTTGAAGGGGAACTTACAAGAGGCGGATTTGAAAGTGCCGATTCTATCAGTGTAGAGAACAATCGGAGCAACAACCGTCACCAGCAGCATCAACACCACCACATCCCTCACCAGCATCGTTCCCTCTCGCAACCCAAGAACCTTCGACCCCAGATTGCAAACGAGAAAGAAAGGGAAGAAGAACCCAGAAAGCTCCTTCCTTGAGGGCTAAAAACAAAGACCCAGATGGCGGCTTCTCGAAACCAAGCTCTTGAAGACTCGAATCTGAAGTCACATTGAAGAAACGCCCGCGAAGGAAGCGCCGGCTGCCGTTGGTACTGAGATTTCTTGCGAGAGAGGGTGTGGGTGCTGTTCTTTGTTATCTGTAACTGGGAAAGTAAAGGAAGGCGTTTGATAATGACTCGGAAGAGAGAGAGAGAGAGAGAGAGAGGGTGGGAGATGGATTATTGATTGCAGATTTCTGAAAATTCCACCATTTTCATCGCTTTTCGCGTGGTTTGATGTCGATATTATCATCTCTTCGATGACCCAAAAAGGTAAAAGAAAAACCGGGATAAAGAAGAAAAGAAAATTGCAGAGTACGGGAAAGAAATACCACGCGGTGAAAGACGCGATGAGCTCACGAGTGAGAAAGCACACGCGTGAATGGTGGTCAAAAGAAGAAAAGGACGAAAGGAACAGACAGCTTTCAATCTTGTGATTTCTTTTTTACGAGGAAAAGCCATCAGAAACGCTCAATTATGCTTCTTTTGACGCATCCATTCTAACTTTTTTTTTTTTTCATAAACGGAACCGTTAACAATTTACCTACATAGACGTAAAAAATAACGCCTGCGTGACAATGACGTTATTTTAATTAAAAAAATCATCTCCTAGATATAAGTTTAGGGTATTTTATGTCACGAAAAAAAAATTAAGATAAATATATAACAGTAAATATAGTTCGAGATTATTTATGTCACAAAAAAAAGATTAAGATAAATGTATCACAGTTGACATAATTTTAATTTTTTTTCCCCTTGTTGCTGATGCCAAGTAACGTGTTGTGTTTAGAGCTTTTTCTTATTTTTGGGAAGCGGTCTATTTTGTTTGGGTCTTTTTTCAAGAATAGCAGCAACGTAACTTCTCTCTTTCCATGCTTTGAAAAGGGTATTCATTTACAAGGTTTTCCTACCTAAGTGAAATTGCTTACCAGCTACCAACTTAATAAATTGCTTCTAACATAGATCAAAAGATGGTGGTTGTGATAAATGCCTATTCTGTCAATGGGGTCGATGAAACAAGGAATTTAATTTTTAGTTTCTCAATTAAAAAAAGAGTAATTCAATCATTGTACGGAGATATTTATTTTGTGTTCATTCAAAAATATCTACTCTTTTACACATCTTGAAATTTCGTATTATTTCAATGGGCCTGATCAAAATGCTTCTCGACTGATTACTTAACTCCTAAAACTTTTCTTAAATTATTTGTTTTATCAAAAAACTGGAAGTATCATAATCTCATCTTGAAACCCCTATAACATAGCCATTGTGGGTTTCATCAAGACTTAAAAAGACCCATCTTCGTAACATTCTCGTCACTTTTGAATTCGACGAAGACATGAGATGAATCTAAAACCCTAGGGCATTTGAACTAACTCCTTAAATGATGCATCCCCACATGACCCAGCAGCCATATTAGTTAACTTAGTACATAGGCAAAGCTGAAAATAGCACTCTACACACAAAAAAATTAATTATCGTATTATTATATTGGTTGATATATAGCAACTAAGATTTGACTAAGACAACATGCATTCACTCAACCAACCCTAGGCATCTGGAAGCCCCCAAAATTTGAAAACGATTAGTCGTTATAAGACAAACCCCATATTTTTATTGACTCCCTCTTTTAGCAAAAAATCAAACAAATAAAATTATTTTGTGAAAAGAATGAAGAATAAAATAATTGTTGACAAAGAAATAGGTAATGATAATAAAGAAGAGCTCTAGGACCGAAAGTGTCGGCACAACGGCTCTGTGTGGCTGAGGCTGTCTGGCTCGTGCAATGCTGCTGGGGTCCCCCCGACATTAAATCACATCTTCGTTTTTCGTCTGCTTTTATTTATTTATTATTAAATAGAATAAAAGCAAGTTTTGTTTTTTGTTTTTTTCTCCACTGGCCTTTCAAACAGTGAATTTCCAATTTAATTTGTAATTTTCCCCCAGGGATCTCGATAGTTGCCACATGCCCTTTTTTTTGGGAGGGTGGAGTTGACTGGGTCACTCTCTTCAAGCCCCATGGTGAGCAGTCAGCAGTGGAGGGGCTCTCCACCATGGCTATCATCATCTCCATTGATGTACGAAAAATTTAATTTCCTCTATATCACTATTGTTATGCTACTTAGGTGCGTTTATTTAGCAAAAAATGAATGATTTAAAAAATATTTTTTTAAAAATAATCACTCATATCACTTGAAAAAACGAATGAACGAAAAAACTTTACAGACGAAAATGTTAAGACCCAAATTGTTGTCAATTATAAAAATATTTTTCATTGACTAATGAAATCGGAGATAAAAACGATCATTTTTCAAGAAAATATTTTTTAAATCATTTATTTTTTTCGAAACAAATGGAACCTTAGAATTATTTTTATTTTCTCACTCTGCATAATATATTCACCTCGCCTTTTTTTTGTTGTTGTTGCTGTATATCGCACATTTGCAAAATCAATTTATCGTAACTGCTAATTGAATCCTGAAGTCGTATCCGATTCTTAATAAGAATTTGTCATATTCCTAAAAAAAATTAGTTTTAAAAACCAGCACTGTGGTATCTGCAAAAACCACTTTTTATTTTTTAACACATGGTGGGGGTCCATAGCATGCTAAACTGGGCTTCCTTTCTGGGAAATGTCATGATTATTTTTGTTATTATTGATTACTTGGGACAGCAGTGGGTGATGTTTAGTTGTTTTGGAGTCTTTTGCTGAGAAATGCCGTGATTAGGATCTAAACATGAACCAAGAGACAGACAATTCTTTTCATCTGAAAGTTTAGGCCCAGCCCCAACTTGTTGGATCCAAAGCTTCGGAGCTTGACGAGGAATCTCAGCCCGAATCATGGAAAATTGTTCGGATCGGTTCGGTTCGGGTCCAGTTTTTAAACGGAAAAAAAAAATCATTTTTCAGATTGATTAACATATCATTTGCTCATGTAATCGCCCATGAATACCATAATAGCGATTAAGATTTTAAAATTTTGAGTTGCAGTCACAAATAGCATCTAAAAAAAATCAAAACATGGATAAAGTTGTGCATCAAAATCTTTATGGTAGGTAAGTTTGGCCTCTTTAGCTTGGAGGCCGAAATCGAGCCCGACTTGAAAAGGAGGCCCAGAAATCTTGCATTGGTCTACAACGGGACTAGCAAATTCAGGCTAGATAAAGTTTTGGGAAAGCACATCTAGACTCTCTGCTTGTTTGGTGAAATATTTTCTTAAAAGTAATTGCTCGAAATGATTAGTCAATGAAAAATATTTTTATTATCAATAACAATTTATGTTTGAATATTTTCATGGACAATTTAAATAATGTTCTTTGACTCCACGTGCATTTGCTCGTAGTCATGTCTTTGGCACTACATCAATGTAATACTTGAATTCTTTCTTTGGTGAGATTTACAACATTGATGTGTTGGCCACTGTAAGATTGAAAGGCTATCAGCTATTTCAAAACTGATTTAAATATATTTAACTCTCTTGGCATACCTGAGACTTGTCATATATTTTCTTGAAGAACTATTGATATATTCAGTTGTTGACTATGCAAATGCATTAAATCACATTAATATAAACAAAAACAGACAAACAAATAAGGAAAAAAACTATATGAAAAAGTGAAATTGGATGATAAATGTCGAGGATTGAATCTTGAGTTGGTTCAGAACCCTCCTTCAAGAGGCTGATTGAGGACGGAGCTCCAAATGCAATCCAGCCCCTCCAAATCATCGCCGCCTCGCACCGACAACTGCTGTTGGTCCGGCAACAGTATGTCGTGATCATCACCAGGCGAATCTAGCAGCAACGCTGAGTTCTGGCACGACAACGGCTCGCAGAACCCCATGCCATGGTCAGCCGTGAACGGCAGCGAGAATGAGAATGCATCCTCGGCTTTGCTCTCGCCGTCCTCCGCCGACCCGAAGATCATGCCACCACCTTCCCTCAGCCATGGGAAATCAAACACTCCCAAGGAGGACATGCAATAGTCCCACTCATCCAATGCTCCATCATTGCAATTCCTCTTGTCCTCTAATTTGTTGTCTCTGTGATCCTCATGGTTGTTGCTGTGCTCATAACTAACACCCCCACCTATTTGCCTCTTTGAGGAGTTGTCTGAGGTGTCAATCTGGTTGTCTTCCGTATCTCCTCCCCTTCCTCTTTTCCTGCTCTGGGGCTCCATCGTTTCCACTCAGCTTTCTGTCAAGAATATGGTTACTAGCTCACAATCAAAATCCATGCAAGATGATACATATCAAAAGAACACTGATCTGATATTGATCTGCATGAAATGAGTAGGCAGTGAAATTAATGAAGGTAGAAAGCAAGCCATTGCAAGCCAAAACATGATTCTGCACAGCTATGAATGGCAAAAGGAGAAAATTTGATACAACTTTAAACCAGTGAATTACATAGTCAAGTGGGCAGAAAAACGATAGATAAACAAACAAGACCCAGAATTCAGATGAACATGATTCAGGCTTTTTTGTGCCAAACCTGTGAATGCAGTTGCTCTTCCTTCATCACCAGCTCCGACTCGAATTGTTTTCTTAATAGAGAGACATACATATATAGCTAACACACGTACCTTTATACAACTTCTCTCTCTCTCTCTCTCTTTTCTTTTTCCTTTTCTTTGGGTAATATTAGTGCAGCAAGGAAGGATGAAGAGGAAGGTGAAGGTAGTTGCTTTTTTTGCGGGGGGATTTGAAACGCCTGAAGCTGATTAAATCTTTCTTTTTGTTGTTGGTGTTTTTTTGTGAGGGGGGGCTAAAATTAGTGAAGGTGAACACACCATCATTTGCCACGCAGTTGTCAAGAGTCATCTCTTTCTTTTCTCTCTCTCTCTCTCCCACACCCACACACAACCTCACCTGAAACTTCTTTTTATATTTTCCTATATATTTTTCAGCATCAACAATGACCATTCGTTTTCCTAAGATGAATGTACATCTGTACATTGCAATGCGAGATTGAATAACCCTTTCTTCTAGCATGCTATGTAATGCAAGGACATGTTTTCACAGCCTTTGGAACAGTCAAGAAATTCCCTCACCATTTTTTTGGGTTAAAAAGAGCTTGAGGATTGACTTGTCTAGGTAAATCCTATGTAACCATTACTCGTAAGGCCCTAGTTTTTGTCCTTAATCTCTCTGTTGATTCATTTTTTATTCATGGACTGATGATGAGGCAGAGACAAGAGCTTTTTTGGGTGCGAAACCGCCTTGTCCATTTGTTTTTTTTCCTCACTTTGTATGGGGAAGGAAGGAGAAAAAGGCTGATTTACCTGTATCTGGCATTTTTCACGCAACAGCGAAGCATGAAACAGACTACCTAGTCATGCGTTTCTTTTGTTATGGAAATGTCTGAATTTGGACTACTATACGGACAATATCCATGACCATTGTAAATGACTTCCAGTAAAAGACAGAAAGATGTGAATCAAGCAAGAACTAGATGATATGAAATTTCTCTCTTTTATTTCACCCTCATTTTGCCGGCATTCAACCTTCGGTACCGAGCCTATGCACATGAAACCATGGCGAAACACAGGGAAGCTATGCGTAGATGAAGAGATCAGGGAGGGAGGAGGAGAGAGTACGAAATTGCAAATCATTGATTCTATGATTTTAGACTGCTGAACAATGAAGTGGGCCAAAATTGAAACTGAATGAGATACAAGATCCATCACCTACTGTCTCACATGATGCAGAGGACGCATTTCCTAAAGGGTACCTAAATTTGACCTAGGGAGATTCAGTACCGTTCAATCTTGAACCTTGAAACACATGCAGCTCGCGGGGCCTCTATCCTGTCAAATTCGACATTCGAATGCGTATTCTGTGATATGCGTGAATCCTGTCCATGTCACATGAGAATGCTGTCCATTTGACATGGGAAAAGAAAAGAGTTCTTCATTCTTATGGCAACTACATGGGCATCCGTCTCGCCAACCTCAGAAGGTTGCTCTTGCTTCCTTGTTATCCGCTTCCAACATGATCTTCACTTATGATTTCCTTTTGATTGATTCATGCCTTTTGATAGAAAAGACCATGCTTTTTTAGCAGAAGAATCGTCTTATGCTTAATATCAAGCTTCATCATTTGATCGCCTTGTCTGTGTGAACAAAGGTTAACCAAGGAATAAGCTCTCATCCGAGATTCATGTCTATCCAGATTTATAAAATCTAACTCCGGTATGAGCGTGCACAAGCTATAAATTTTGTGTCTGGAGTGAGCATGCAAACCATCAATCGGGATGCCATCCTAATGTTTGCCCATTATCGTTTGATCCAAAATGGCAACAAACATAACAAGCAACCAGGCCGATAATCCCTTTCTTCGCTGCCATATGACAAAGCTCAAGAAAGAGATGGTGGGCTGATTACCACAATGACAAAAACAATACTCTCTGGCTTTCCAAGATTCGCCATGGCCTAAGTCCTTAAAAAATCCAGCATTTCCCTGTGCATTCATTCAGCTCATTCACAGGCCACACCGATCTACTTTTTTGGGAGCTGCCTAAAGGGACTCTCATTCCACCAACTCCACTAGACCCTTCGTTACTACTATTGCAGGGCACAAAACCTGCTTTGGAGTGCGCCAAGCAGGCAAAGCCATTGATTCGAATTTATGGCCGATGAAAGCAGCAGATAAGTAAGCAATAGAATCACTAATCACCGCAGTCAGCTTCATACGGTTATGCATTCTAACTTGCATTATCGACTACCAATAGTCCCCACAGGAACAAGAGCCATCCTGGAAATGATGAAATCTATTGGTATCTCTGAGGATGATTTCTCTATCCAACACCTTAGATGCAAACTTAAATGCCGAGTGACAATCACCACAAACTCTGATGTTCTTCTTGATCCGGATGGTAGATCCAGGGGGTGTCTTTAGAAGTGCAAATGCCAGAGCAAGCTTCTCGCTATGTTGTTGCAATCTCGATTCCCTCTCTTGTTCGTCCGCAAAGAAAAGCACATGGCTAGTGTTTGGAACATAACCTATCTCCTTGATCTTTGCACTGACTTCTTCCCACATCTTTCGGATTTCTTTTCCATGTGGATGAGAATCATCATTAGCCACAAACATATAAACCTTGTTCTCGATATCCACCCAACTGCATGCGGGCTCCTTTTTCACCCCACTCTTCTGCATCATCCTTCTCACTTTAACCACATCGCCCCATCTACCCTCTGAAGCATATATGTTAGACAACAACACGTGGGGCCCCGAATCATTGGGATTGAGCTTGAAAACCCGCTCTGCTGCATATGCACCCAACTTCATGTCTTTATGCATCCTACAAGCACCAAGCAACGCTCCCCAGATTTCTGCAGTAGGTTCAATAGGCATCTCCTCTATGAACTTTTTCGCTCGATCCAAAAGACCTGCTCGACCCAGAAGATCAACTATCGTCACGTGATGCACGACGTGTGCCTCAACATTACACTTCTTCATCAAATGAAAATAGTACTGCCCTTCATCCAAAAGTCCAGCATGACTACAAGCATTCAGAACACAGAGGAAGGTTATGTCATTCGGTTGAATTCCTATCCTCAGCATTTCTTCAAATTTGCTCACACATTCCCTCCCACGCCCATGTTTGGCATAACCAGTGAGCAGTGAATTCCAAGAAACTAAATCCCGTCTCAACAACCTATAGAAAACTTTTTCGGCATCCTCGATACTACCGGACTTGGCATACATGTCGAGAAGAGCATTTCCCACAAACTCAATAAGCTGACCCCCTGATTTGATCATATGTGCGTGAACCCATTTGCCCTGCTCCAAAGATCCTGTGGCCGATAAGGCACCAAACACACTGGAGTACGTGAAATGAGTGGGTTCGAAACCAGCCCTCAGCATCTCCTGGAGCATATGAAGAGCGCGCTCACCCTTGCCTTTCCTAGCATATCCAGCAATCAAAGCATTCCACGAGACCTCATTCTTGTTCACCAGCAGACAGAAAATCGACTGCGCTTCGTCAATTTGGTCATGCCTAGCGTACATGTCAACCAAAGCACTACCGACGTAAAGATTCGAACAATATCCATATTTCAAGCAATAGGCATGAAGCTGCCTACCGCACTTATCACTAGGCCAGAACCCAAGAGCCTTGAGAAGGCTTGACAACGTGAACTCATTCGGCTGCAAACCCATCCGAAGCATCTGCGGAAACAAAGCAACTGCCCCATCAGACTGGTTGTTCTGGGAATACCCAGTTATCATAGTAGTCCAAGTAACCATATCTCTCACGGGCATTTCATCGAACAACTTCCGAGCTTCGTCCATGAGACAGCACTTGGCATACATATTGAGGATTGTATTATGGATAAGCCTATCATGCTTGAATACCGACTCGAGAACGTGGGCACAAACCAACTTCCCCTCATTGATCTTCCTCAGCTGGGTACATCTCCTTAGCATGCTGTTGTACAGAGCTCGATCGGGTTGGAGCAAACCGCGATCGAGTAAGTCAAGGACGTGAAGCCCAGTCCCAGAACCCGAGCTTCTGCGAAGTAGGTCCTTGGCTTGTATAATGCAAGGTTCGTTCGAGCTCTCAGCTTCTGACGCATCTGGGTCCGACAAGGCTGCTCGGGTGGCAGAGGAGGTGACAGGTCTTGAGACGACTGATCTAGCAATCGCGCACTCGTTCCAAGCGAAAGAAACAGTTCTGCGACACCAAGGTTGTATCTTCATCACGAGATGGCGAAGAACGCACCGGGGGAACATGGAATAAGATGCGACTGCATCAACCCGCCATTGCGATTGCTGTCTGTCTTGCTCAGTTTCTGTTCGACTGCGCAGGCTGCAAGAATTATATCACCATAGCGTTGACATTTGTGAGTCAACTAATTCTGTAGACTTTCCAATTTCCTAAAAATAATGCAAATTGAAGAAATCTAATTATTTTGACCCAAAAAAAAGAAAAGAAGTATAATTTCACGAATTCTTTTGAGCGATCACTTAGCTAATTGCTCAAGGCCATGCAATTTCTCTGATTGATTATTTAGAAGAACTAGTTCTTGAACTGATTAGGGAAGAACATATAATAACTAAAGTTACAGTAGAAAACTATCATTATTTTTAAATCTACGCAACTTCGACCTTCGGCATCTACTACGTGCTTAAAAAAGAAAAAGGTAAAAGAACATCGGCGGTAAGATTTAATTTAAGTAAAAAGTAAGACTCAACTCAGACTGATAATACATAAACGAAAAAAAATAAAAAATTTGATTCTTCTTCTAAAGGAATTCCGCAAAAAGCTATTTTTTAATCTTATTATAGGCATATTAATAATGTAAGAACCCAGTGCGAGGTGATTTATAGGGTGGCCACATGACATAATCACATAAGCTCTAGCTTACGAGGCCACAAACATCCCTCGACACCCTGATTTTTTCCGGGGCAATTCCTATATGCCTTTTCCTAAACGCAACGTTTTACATCTATATCTCTCCGGGCTATCACACTCCAAAAATGTCGGCGTGTTTCTAGCATTCGAAAGGATGTGCCGCAGCAAGTAAAATCGTGTTATACCAAATTCCAATCGATTTGTTCGAATACAACCGATCCGTTATACTGCGTATCATAAGGGACGATCGGATCAATCTTTACGTATGATTTCCAATGTAATTGACCTCTAGTTCTCTGCTCTAAGATGCGATGAGAAGTGACGTCCAGACCGTGGTTTCCGAGTACACAGAAAACTAGCTCTGCTGGAAAAGGGTTGAGCAGTTTGCTTTTTGTGCATGATGCTACTGTACTGTCTGTGATCAAGATTGCTTGAGGCATCATCAGCACGCGCTAATCCCATTTTTCTAAGTTATACAAGTCGTTTTCCTGTGTATAAAAGTCTCTCTCTCTCTCTCTCTCTCTCTCTCTATCAACCCCACCACAGCCGTGATGTGGATGGCCGATGATGATGTTCAATTGAAGCAAAGGACACTGTCAT
>BCNH02000004.1:7585204-7615947 GCA_001662345.2 Metrosideros polymorpha var. glaberrima | reverse complement strand
TCTCTTCCAAGACTATGTCGATGCATGTGTCCCTTCAGCTCCCACATCTTCCTTCCGGTTCCTACTCTCCAGCGAAATTCAGAAGATCACGTCCCAATAAGTTCAATGTCATCTCAGCGGCAGCCACGGCGACTGTCGAGCCAATCTCGAAGGTCAAAGACCCATCGACCACGCTTTACCAAGTGCTTCGAGTCAAGACTTCTGCATCGCAGGCGGAGATCAAGGCTGCTTACCGTGGCTTGGCGAAGCTCTACCACCCGGACTCGGCTTTGGCAAATGGGGACGAGGGCGACTTTGTCGAAATCAATAATGCCTACGCCATATTATCTGATCCATCTGCCAGAACTCGCTACGATCTATCTATATGTGCACATCGTAGTTCTATATACTCAAGCATTGCAACGCGGCTAAACAGAAGATGGGAAACAGATCAATGCTGGTAGCTACGACAGTATGGACGTCGAATGCATGTTTTTGCAATAGAAGTCATGGCTTATCATTGTTTTGTAAGTGGTTGTCCAATCTGGTTTTCCTAGTTTCAGAGCAGGACATCGGTTTGAACCAGAAATGAGATCTCTATGCTTCCCCTCATAACGTAGCAGAAACTCTTTAAGTACTACTGATGTTCCCAAAAACCAAGAACAGTAAAAACCATAGCCTGGCATAGTGCCAACTAGTTCGATGCAAACAGAAGAGGCATTCGCAAGAAATCTGCTAACTTCTCATTAGATACTTAAATCTTCAGCAGCAGTTGAATATAACTGTCACGTCGTCCAAAACGATTTTGATGTTGATTGCGCAAGACAAAAGAGACTATCTACCCCAGATAATCACTGACAAGTGATGAAATTACTATCCACGGATTTCTCGTTATACACAAGTCCGACTAAAACCCCTGCCAGACACTACATAGCGCTATATTCAGGAGGAGAGCATGGCAATATTCTAAAACTCAGTAGATTATTGTGGCCCAATTGCATGAACAGTATCATAAAAAAACTCTAGAGACAACTCACAATCAAATGAGCAAGTTAAGTAGTAGTAGTTTAATCCCCAAGATCCAAAGTACACAGTCCATTAGACAATCACAAGAGTGTCATTCCCAATTGCTTAGATTGCCCATAATATGATAGTGTGTGTCTACATAGATTGACGAGGTACAATGAACTTATACCTAGTTCAACCATCTTGAATTGGCCCAAGTCCTACAGAGACAGAATGGACTTTGAGTACAGAAAAAGTCATATAACAGACAAAAAGAATGGCCCCTTTTCCTTGTATTCCAAACAATTTGTGATTGTTCACCGACCACTTACAGATGAAACTGAACACACTGCTGACTTTACAATCAAGATCACCAAAAGAAGTTCAGGCATGTCAAATGAAAAAGATTTTACTTACAAATAATAAGTCACAATTCAGACTGCAAATAAGAGACAAAGCAAAGTCAAAGTATCTCGAGGGAAGTGAAGATCCAATTCAGTTCTAGCTGCAACATCCTCCAGATTGAGAAGCACCGCAATCTCTGCCTCCTGATGGACCAGGAATTCCACCGTATCCCACTTTTATTCCATAAGACTGCAACAGACGACCCATACTTTAGAAAAGCGTAAACAATGCTGACCACATTCTACTGTGTAAACCCTGACCATTTTGGTCAATAATACAAATACTTGACACGACCATTTGCTAATATGGACTCAACCATTACAACGGTAATCCTATTAACGAAGGTGAGCAATAGGAATGGACATTACTATACAAATCAATGACCTAATTATCTTGTCCTCTAATCTCACTTTAAGATGCAAGCCTGGAAAAAGCTCATTCATGTAGCGAAAATGACTGTCTTTGGAGATTAATCTCCTTATAATTTTTTTTTGCAAAATGACCATGACAATAATGGCATAACTAAGCACGGCCATGCAAGACTAAAAAGAAGTCAATAATTGAATTGCATTGATAAGGAACTACCACATTTGCAAACATGTGGTTGTATTACTCTACAATTTGGAAAAAAAAAAAAGTCGATTGCATGCATTGAAGATTCTGAGCAATCAAAAGTACTGACATGAAATTACAAAGTACGTATTCAGCGGAAAGGAAAAGCGAAATAACGAATAGTATGTCTCTTCTTTTTAACCTAATCGTATCTATTAGAATAACTTAATTCTAAGGGTAACTGCAAGAAGACATGATCACCTACAACAAAAGACCAGATGCAAAATCGGAACTAATCTCAAACTTGATTATAAGCAAATTGAAAAATGAGGACTTAAGCATAATAATAGAATATCTTCATACCATTCTCTGATCCCAAACACCTAACATGCATCATATAATCCCATATCTGAAGAAAATAAATATCATGGAATGACAAATCCCAGAACTGACCTCATTTGACACATCAAATACTCCATCCTGAATTTTCTTGTATATGGTCGCAGCTGTCTTGATAAATGCCTGTCAAAAAAGCTTCTTCCATCAGATAAGGTAAATCCAAGGAAACCATGAGGGCCAAGAAGTAATTGCATTACAAGAAATCATCATCTTAAATCGTAGATTTGTCACCTCTTCCACATTCTGAGCAGTCTTTGCCGAAGCCTCCATGAAGATTAGACCATGCTCCTTTGCAAACTGCTCCCCTTCCTCCGTGCTTACAGCCCTTCTATGAGCAAGATCACACTTATTGCCAATGAGCATAATAGTCATGTTTGCGTTTGCATGCTGCCTTGCGTCTTCTAGCCAGCTAGCCAGATGATTAAAAGTTTCTCTCCTAGAAAAAAGAATAGCCAACCATGTAAAATCTGAATTGAACACCTGTGAAAGTGTGAGGGATCATTGCTAACTGTTTTAAGAGGTTAAACTATTAGATGAGGCGTGTAGGTGGGAGGGCAAACAAGGGCCTGAAAAGATTTGAACTCAGGAGTTCTGCTTTGTACCATGTAAAGTTTTGTGGGACCATTGTCAACTGTTCTAAAAAGTTAAGCTGCTTTATGACATCGCGGTTTAATATTCAAATATTCTAAGAAACACCATATCTCCACATCAAACCATCAAGACCGGACTTGGTCTATGTAGCAACTTTCAGATCCAACAACAGCAACAGTAGCAACAAGTGAATACCGTTCTTTCCAGACTGACATATGGAGACATCTGATTGGACAACATCAGCTACTCGGTTTTATGACATTGTGGTTTATTATTCAAATATTCTAAGAAACACCATATTTCCACATCAAACCATCAAGACCAGATTTGGTCTATGCAGCAACTTTCAGATGCAACAACAGCAACAATAGCAACAAGTGAATACTGTTCTTTCCAGACTAACATATGGAGACATCTGATTGGACAACATCAGCTACTCAGTTTAAGGATTAAAAAGAAGCCTCTGAATCCAAAAGCAAACCACCTCATGATAGAAACAACATCTACAACAGCGGAAAAATGTACCTTGTAATATCATAAACAAGCAATGCTCCAGCAGCCCCTCGGTAGTAAGACCTAGTGATGGATCTGAAGGATTCTTGACCAGCCTAGCATAAATAACACAAACTTCAGCTTCAAAAGGTGTCACAAAGAGCAAGAGAATTGTCATATTTAAAATACTACATACCAATGCTCCAGCAAATTCCAACCGATTTTCTAATATACTAAGAAAAGACTCATAAAGCTAAGGTTGTCCAATGTACTGCATAAGGCTGTCTGTAACACAAGTTTGAGGGAGAGAACACAAACCGTGTCCCAAATCTGAAGCTTAATTGGTTTGTTGTCAATGGTGATCATCCTGGCCCCGAACTCAACACCAATCGTCAAGTCATGCACCGGCTGGAACCTCTTGTCGGTAAATTGAAGAAGAAGACATGATTTTCCAACTCCTACAGAGGGAGAGCAGCCAAGCTCACATCACGCTCGTTACATCCAATTCATGAAACACTGCCGATAGCTCATCCCAGGCTCACGATAACAGTACTAATTTCAATGAAACCGAAAACTAAAAATCCAAAATTTAGAACTCGGGCATCTCCGTTTCAGGATTAATGCATCGGAGGCCCCATTAAAAAGCTCGTTCAAGCCTCGCGCGCGACAGACACATAAAAAAGCAAGTTGGGACAACGAATCACCCAACCCGAACCGTAAGCTCCTCGAAAAGATCAATCTTCCGAACCGACAAACCAAGGACAGCGATCAAACAACTATTCCCCAACACAACTCGCCGCGATCCGAAAAGGGTGTCAGAATCGAAGCTACCCATTAGCGAAAATCAATTGGGACATCAGGAAGATTACCTGTATCGCCGATGATGATGTACTTGAAGAGGTAAGCGTACGACATCCTCCGATCGAACTGTACACACGACGGAACAGAGATTCGATGAAGAACCGCCGACGAAATGGGACAGGAACCGATGGGAATCTCGAAAAGAGAGAGCTTTTGCCCTTCACAAGGGAAAGGAGGGGAAGAGAGTCAAAGGAGTGTCCTTTGCGTTCATCCGTCTCCGCGATCCAGCAGGGAAGGAAAAGGGTATGTCGCGCGGGGGCTTTGTGGGCGTGTGTGTACATGCGCGCGGGCGCACAACAAGTGGGTGATGCGTACGTGTACAGGTCTCAAGATCCCATAAAAAGGCCATCTTGCCACCTTCCTCATCCGGCATGGTGATCTGGTTCTTGGCTGTCGGTTCTTCACCTTTGACTTCCTCGTGCCTAAATCGAGCATTCCTGAACATTCGTGCTCCGGGACCAGTCAAATGTTAGAAAAACACACGAAGTTGGAATCCACAATTCCAAGAAAAAGGGAAAAAAAAATAGTTGGAGGAGACACTTTTCATTTGCTAAATTCGAAAACAGACCTTTCCCTTAATACCTCGTACATATAGAGATTTCAAAGTGCTTTCAAGAAACACGATTTTTATCGATTATACTGATGATTATTGATGTGCAAATCGATATGAAAAAAATGTACGCTTGTTTTTCATCTTCACATAGCTTTTTCTCCATTGACCATTAAAATTGTCATATTTTATCGAATTTGAAAAGGTTTTCATTTTGAATTTCGAGACTTTACTTGAAAAAATAAAAAGTAAGAAAAAGAATGAGACGAAGGGATCTATTCAAACTCGGACATTTTCTCTCGGCATTTTTTATAATGTCTTTGATAATCTTACAATATCAAGACATCTCGTTGTAATTAAAATATAAAAATTATCGCAACAAACATAAAACCATTTTACGACGTTTACCAAAAAAAATAAAAATTAAGCGGTCCGGTGGACTAACGTAGCGTGAAGTTTCTTCATCTTGTGCTCCCAAACAGGCTCACGTCCAAGCCACGTGTCGTCTTCCACAGATCCTCTGCATCACCACGTAACTCATCAACTTGTCAAACTCCGAAAGCTCTCGAAAAACCCACAATCCTCTGCAACAACTCCCTCCCTTCCCGGCGAAGTTCTCGCGTAGAAACTCCTCGTATCACCACCTCACCGTCGTCTCCGCCGTCGAAAAATGGCGATCTCATGCCCAGAAGCCACCAACCTCACCACTTCTGCCTACACACAGCCACCGAGCGAGCAGCAGCGACAAGATCAGTCGCTCGACACCTTCTCATTCGCTCCAGTGACCCTCCAGAGACTCCCCCACCTCACCGAGTACCTCCAGAACCTCCAGACTCTGCCCAACCCACTCGATAGCAGCCACTTCTTCCATCCTATCGACGGCTTCTACATCTCCCCCTGCGACGTCATCCTCCGTCAGATCGTCTATGATCTCTCTGGTACTCCTTTGTCTTCATCATGTGTAAAGTTTCTCTCCTTTTTGCATGTGGGCAGTGCATGATTACTGGTTTCTTGAATCGTGGTCATATGCAAGTTGGTGATTCTTCTCGGTATTTAAGCTCAATTTTAGCAGTCTTATTCTGTCAAGTTAGTGTTATGTTTTAATAGTTTGAGCTCTTGGAATGGATATTTTCATGGGTGCCTTCCAAATTTGTAAAATCGTGACACTATCGGTTAATAGTCTGTTAATTTGAGCTTTTGGGTGTGTATTCTTTTGGGACAGGTATGTTCCCTCCGCCGGCGCCGCACCTGGCCTACCACAGGGCAGGCCCGCGCGAGCGCGTATTCTTCGAGCCCTCTGAAGTACGGGCGGCGATCGTCACATGTGGAGGGCTGTGCCCGGGGCTGAACACGGTGATCAGAGAGCTTGTGGTGGGGCTGTGGGAGTTGTATGACGTCCGCGAGATATATGGGATTACGGCAGGTTACAGAGGGTTTTACTCGAGGGAGCCACTGAAGTTGAGTCCCAAGATGGTGCACGGGTGGCACAAGAGGGGCGGCAGCGCACTCGAGACCTCAAGGGGTGGCTTTGATCTTGAAAAGATTGTCAATGCTATTGAAGAGAAGGGGTTTAATCAGGTTTGTATTTTAGGGATTCTCTTCTGTTGTAGCGTTGGGGATTAGATTGTGTGCGTGAGGTTAGTTTGCTTGTTTTCTAGTTCAATGTGCTCATTAACGCCTGACCTGAGATGTGGATCATCCAAGGCACATTAGCATGGCGTACTAGTAAGTCGGAGGTGAACCAGATATAGTGCAATCTTTGGTTTCTTTTACATAGAATGCACTAATTTTCCATATCCTCCAATTAGTAGTGGAGTTCTGACTGGATCAGGTTTAATTATTGGAGTTCTGACTGGATCTGGTTTAATATTAATTTTACCTTAACTTTTTAGCTGAAATGTCAATGAAGTTTGATTTACGACTGACTGTCCTTGTATCGCTGAAAAGTCAGTTGTTGTTGGTTGAAGTGGCTCACTATTGGATGAGGTGGAGCTGGTCTTTGCCAGTGATTTCATATGGAGTCTTAGTTGTGTTGCCCATGCTTCCTAATAGCTTGTACATTTACTCAAGCTGTCATTTTATGGTACTAGGAGAGTTATCAATTTCTGGGGCTGTCCCCTCCATGCAATTTGTTCCAATAAAATCATGCATGAACTCTGGGCTTAACCCTTCTAGCATGGGACAAACTACTTGACAACACTTTATTTTTGGGAAATTTGGGTTGCAGAGTTGGTTTTAAATAGAACTTCTGCTTATAGACAATTTCCACACGGTTCATTTTTTCAAAAACCCAATGTTGCTTGATGAACCTTTTAACTTTTCTTAATAAGAACCTGAGCTGAAAGGAGGAGACTCTTCCTGTTTTTGAAATTCAGTAAGCCAAAAAGATGTCATTTAAAGTCTGATTTCTTAGCATACTTGTAAATATGTAGACTTAAATTTTTTGTTGTCAGTCCTGCATTTTCCTTTCCTACTGCATCAAATGGAATTTCAGTTTTCTCTGGATAGTTTAACTTATTATGTTCATCTGAAGTTTGTGCTATATTGCCAAATTGGCAGTTAGTAATCTATCTCTAGAAACCACAGTCTGAAGCACTTTAGCAAGTACGTGTGCTTTTCTCTCTGTTATGACATTGAGTTTTTGACTAGCCAAAGAAGATTGGGTGATTCTTGTCATAGAGCAGAGGGACAGAGTTTTGAGTATCCTTTAATATTTAGGGAGTTTTTGTTTGCAATTGTCAAGTTTGAAACTGTGATCTTATCTGGGACTTGCTTTAGGTATGAGCTGAACATCTGAATGGTGTAATTATGGGAAAAATGAATTATTCTCAAGACTTGCTTGAGGAGCAAAGCGAGCACAATAATGGGGTTAATTGCAGATCTACGGACTGAGTACTTGTCGGCACACCTTTATTAACATATTGTGAGGAAGTTGTTTTCAAAACTTTTGGAGCTGATTAGCTCAGCTGAGATGTTCAAAAAGGAGAACTTGTATAAAGCGGTGGAGAGAGAGAGAGAGGAGAAGAAGTATGTTGGTCTTCAAGAACTTGACCATTCAAGTCCAATATTAAATACCATGGATTTAGGCCATGGATTCATAAAGTAATTATTGTGATGTGCATATTTTTGTTGGGTCCTTTTCTGCCATCACCATTCTAGTTTTAAGATTGCTGCTAATTCTATACAGTTTGTTCAATAACTAATTTTAGTGTGCAGGTGTACATCATTGGTGGTGATGGCACAATGAAGGGCGCAGTAAAGATATTTGAGGAAATATGTCGCCGAAAATTAAAAATTGCAGTAGTCGGAATTCCCAAGACTGTTGATAACGACATTGGCATTATTGATAGATCATTTGGCTTCCAGACGGCGGTCGAAATGGCTCAACAAGCAATCAATGCTGCGCATGTGGAGGCTGAAAGTGCAGTTAATGGAATTGGGCTCACGAAACTGATGGGCCGAAGTACGGGCCACATTGCTCTTCATGCAACGCTCAGTAATCGTGATGTCGACTGCTGCTTGATTCCTGAAGTCGAGTTCTTCTTGGAAGGGAAAGGAGGACTGCTTGAGTTTCTCGACAGGAGACTGAAAGAGAATGGACATGCAGTGCTAGTGGTTGCCGAGGGCGCAGGACAGTCTCTTATACCGCAAACCGAAGCACAGAAGGAAGAGCGGGATGAATCAGGAAATCCCGTGTTCTTGGATGTTGGTGGGTGGTTGAAGTCAAAGCTGAAGAAATGGTGGGATCAGGATCACCCGGACGAGCTGTTCACAGTCAAGTACATCGATCCTACTTATATGATCCGGGCAGTCCCGGCGAATGCCACCGACAATCTGTACTGCACTCTTTTGGCTCACTCAGCAATTCACGGAGTCATGGCTGGTTATACTGGCTTTGTCTGCGGTCCTATAAATGGCAACTACGCGTATATACCTCTCGACGAGGTGGCCAAGGCCAAGAACGAGGTCAACACGCAGGACCATAAGTGGGCTTGGGTCAGGTCGGTAACCAATCAGCCCGATTTTTTGAGGAGCTAGAATGCCTAATGCCAAATTTCGCGGCGCTTTTTATATGAGCGTCCTGCGGTCCCATCAGCTTCACATTCCAGGGGTCCGGAATGCTGTAGTTGCCTGGTGGTAGTAAATAAAGCGCAGATCGATGTGCTTTTGAATCAGCGGAACTACACACTTTTTTTTACTAGAACAAGAGCTTGGGAACATAAATCAGCTTATGTACATTTCATGGTATTCAAAACTGTCTTACCTTTCATGGTTATGGAATTTATGTCGGTCATTCGATTTTCCCCTCTCTCTACTCTCTTTGTTGTTTGACAAAGCTTAGGTGTAATTAATTGTGAATAATCATGCGTGTCTTCTTTGGTCTTTTGCTTTAGAATGAGAGAATGGAACATGGGGCCCTATTGGTCTCATCAGGCCTTGTGAATCTTTGCAAAACCGCAAAGTGAAAGATGCATGATTAAGCAGTGAAGATGTGATGGGCACATGTGCAACTTCAGATATATTTGTTTAAGCGAAAGCCCCCTGACGAGGCACAAGTGCATCTTTTTTGCTTCCTGCCCTTTGGAAAATGGCAAGGAAAAAATAAAAAAAGTTTCAGACTAGCCCTTTTTTTGGGGTCAATAAATGGCCAATTTATCTTCGTTTTGGGAGAGGATTTGCGATGATTTCGTGGTGTTCTCTTTTCAAAAGCAAAAGATGAAAATGGAGAATTGCAACTTTTGTGGATGGCTTTCCCAAAAGCTAGAAACCCTTATCAGCAACTATAAAAAGCAAAATACTCATGGAATCACAAGGTGGGACTTTTTTGCAATTTTGGTGCCAAACCAGCTTCCACACATGTTACCATCGAGACAAGAAGAGCTTGGAATGTTACAACTGTCTTAATCTGATTCATTACATGTGAATGTTGTCGTGTGCAGTCACTTGGGTTGAGCATATGTTCTGAGGGAATTCTTGTCAGCTTTCATCTGATGCTTGAAAATGGGGAAAAGTCCCAAACGTTGTGCACTGGTTGGAGCTCATTTTCTGGGGTGCTCTTTTTCTTTTTTTTAATCATTCAGTAGATTCTAAGCAAGGTATAATGGCATGGTTTAATCTGGGTTCGTGGTTTTGGCCTAGTGTGCCAATACTAATTCATGATATCAGTTAGAATAATCAAATGATTGCTTCATATGAAGAATTATCATGGTAAAACTTAGCTTCTTGTTAAGTCTTTATTCCATGGCAACCAACAATAATTGATTTGAATTTTATATGTAGCTGATTGAAAAGAGATTCGAGTTCGTAGTTTGAACAACTAAGTAATTTTGCCTGTAGGATAATGGCACTGATAGTCTCCGTGATATTGTCTGTAGGGCTTTTATTTTTTATTTTTTATGCCTTTTCTTGTTCAGATTAGTCATTTTGTTAATAAATTTGGTGTGGCCCGTAAGTGGTGATGTGACCCTGATGTGACATTCTATATTGGTTTTTACATTTTTTTAAAACAATATATAACATAGAATGTATATTGAAGCATAGAAAAAGAATATAAAGAAAGTTTGAAATTAAAAAAAGAAAAGAAGAGAGATCATCAACCCTATAAGCACTAACGCCAATTTGTGTAGTCAACGACCACAATGTGGTGGTGGCTGGAGCCGAGTCGACCCCAATAAAGGCTTGTCAAGCTTGCCAATAAAAAAAAAAAGCATCGATGTTTTGTTTGCACTTTTAACATGAGACTAACTTGAATAAAAAAAAAGGTATGGTCCAAGGATCATGTTGCCTAAAAAATAGTATCGAGACGAGATTGAATAGATGAAAAATTTATGGTGAATTTTTTTTTTTTTGGTTGAAAAAAAGTGTATGGAGATTGGCAGTGTCGTTTTCCCTCAATCTTGTTTATCATGTCCACAACAAGACCGGGATGGGCTGACATGGTATATTTTTCCCAAAACAAATGGCGATTCTTGAAATACTCATCAGAAAAAGGCTCATGAAAGAAAAAAACTCCAACTTACACTCGGGTCAATCACAAGATAGTCATGTCCCTGTCCTGGTTTATCTGCAGCAAAGTTTTGAATTTTTCAGGGCTAAGCTGTCGAAAGATCAATGGCAGAATCTGAGGCATAGAGTATATTTTTTCCTTTCCTATTAGAACAGATGTATTGAGAAGAGATGGCTCGGACAAAGATCTCTATCTTCACGTGAAAGTCGGTTTGTGCTATTGAAACTGAGGGCTTCTAACCAATTTTAGTTTTATCAGGCGCCGCTCGTTGGTGTCTGTAGCCACCATTAGTCTCTCTCATTAGTATTCTCAGTTCATTTTCCGACACTTGTAAAAAATTTCTGCAGAGGATGGGAGTATCATTTGAACAGCTGGTAACAAAAGCTGCGTGTGGACATATCATTTGATTAGTGTCTGTATCACGATCTTTGTTGTTCAGTCACATCATCATTTCCAGAAAGACCCCCATGACCTCTCCATCCTCCAAGTAAAGACAGAAGAATGGATTTTCTTTTTCATTTTTTATTCCTGTTTATTCCAAGATAATTACGGATTTCTCTCTTCTTGAAAATGGGCAAGAAAGAAGAGGGCCCCAGCAAGATTACCACAAGCGACTGATCATCTCCACTTGCCACGCACTAATAAGCAGCTTAAAAGAATTACAAAACCTGAACAAAAAAGATCTCCGGCACTGGCAGGTTCTTCAGCTTTTTGTGTGTGTGTGTGTGTGTCGGCCCTTCTTTTTTTATAAACGGTTACACACACAGCTGCTCCTTGGCTGCTCCATTCCGAATCGACCCACCACCGCCTTGCCCCTGCGGAGCGCTAAAAATCACTCCTTTATGCAGTCAGAACTCTCCATCTCTCACCTGAATGACCAATCTTGAAACGCGGAAATGTTGCAACCCAGGACCAAAGCTGCAATCTTTTCGCTCTTCTTGGTGCTCTCGTCCTCGCTCCCGGTCACAGAACCCGCCATTGGAGTGAACTGGGGCACCATCTCCTTCCACAGGCTGAGGCCGTCCACGGTGGTGGATCTCTTGCAGCAGAACAAGATACAGAGGGTGAAGCTGTTCGATGCAGACGCGGGTGCGCTCAGGGCTCTTGAAGGGAGTGGGATTGAGGTGATGGTGGGGATACCCAATGAGATGCTGGCCGTGTTGAGCTCCTCGAGTGTTGCCTCTGATCTCTGGGTTCGCCAGAATCTGTCTGCCTTTATTGGTAAAGGAGGTGTTGCCATCAGGTATGATGCAACAAGTTCTTGTTTTTGCCTTTTTGCCTTTGTGTGGGGATTGGCTTGTGTTAGATTGATTGAGAGATGAGGAATGGAAGAGTTAAATATGGTAGAGCTAAGTATGTCTTTCTCATTATATGATGATCTTGGGTTGTTAGGTGAAACTAAAGCGTGCTAGTGAGCTTATGTTGGACACTTTTTAGAACTGGAAGAGTGGAGATACAGCTTCTTCGTAGCATTCCCTCCTTCACAACTATATTTGAAGTAGTGATATTAACTTAATCGCGGCAACTTTCAATTGAATCGTCCCAATTTGCATGCTATTGTTTAGTTAGTGCCTTGCAGGTTGAATTTTCTGGGTCCGGATTCTTCAGTCCTCATCATTTTAGAATTGCATCTGTATCTAAGGCATTGGTTTGAGATGGTGAGAGGTGGTTGTATGGACGATTATAGTCTTACACATCGCGGTCGATCTCTGCTCATCTCAATATCGAGGGCGAGAGCAAAGTTTATGTCTTGCTTAAACCAGTCTGTAGAGTCGAATTGGAAGGAGCAAAACTAGTCTGGACTTGATGTTTCTTTAGCATATGTAGCAAGCGAAGATATATGTCTAAGTGCCTTAAGGCCCTGCCACTGTCCTTTCCTGCTTAAATATTATTATGCCTTCCCAAGAGCTTTCTTCATTCTGCATCTGTGGGGTTATGACATGGCAATGGACTTTAACGTGTTGATGTGTGGATTCAATTTTTCTTGACTATCAAATGACAAAATGACAGGTATGTCGCGGTAGGCAATGAGCCCTTCCTCTCAAGCTATGCGGGTCAGTTTCAGAACTATGTTATGCCTGCCCTCCTCAATCTACAACAGTCATTGGCCAAAGCGAATCTTGCTGGCTACGTGAAGCTAGTGGTCCCTTGCAATGCCGATGCATATGAAGCGGACCTTCCTTCTCAAGGGGCATTTCGTCCTGAACTTACACAAATCATGACGCAACTCGTCTCTTTCCTGAATTCGAATGGTTCCCCTTTCGTAGTGAACATTTATCCGTTCCTAAGCCTGTATGGGAGCTCGGATTTTCCTCAAGATTATGCATTTTTTGAGGGAACTACTCATGCTGTGACAGATGGGGCCAATGTATACACTAATGCATTCGATGGGAATTTTGACACTCTAGTCGCAGCACTTACTAAATTAGGTTATGGTCAGATGCCCATAGTTATTGGGGAGGTGGGTTGGCCAACGGACGGAGCTGTGAGTGCGAATCTCATGGCTGCTCGGGCATTTAATCAAGGCCTTATTAATCATGTACTTAGCAACAGAGGAACTCCGTTGAGACCTGGAGTCCCTCCGATGGACGTGTACCTTTTCAGTCTACTCGACGAAGGCGCCAAGAGTGTACTTCCTGGGAACTTTGAGAGGCACTGGGGAATTTTCTCTTTTGATGGCCAGGCTAAATATGCCTTGAACCTTGGTATGGGCAACAGGTTGCTAAAGAATGCGAGGAATGTGCAGTATCTCCCATCTAGGTGGTGCGTGGCGGACCCATCAAAGGACCTCACTGAAGTCGCGAATCACATGAAGCTTGCTTGTAGTGTTGCGGATTGCACTACGCTCAACTACGGCGGATCGTGCAATGGTATCGGAGCAAAGGGAAATATCTCATATGCATTCAACAGTTACTATCAATTGCAGATGCAGAATTCACAGAGCTGCAGTTTCGATGGGCTTGGGATGGTTACTTTCCTGGATCCGTCGGTCGGTGAATGTAGGTTTCTGGTCGGTGTAACTGATACTACGTCTGCTGCCATTGGGACATATTGGAGAGGGGTCATTGTTTGGGTTTTGGTTTGGTGGAGTGTCTGGGTGTTTGAAGTGTGAGGTTCTTACTTGGGGTTTTTGTTGCTCCCCTCTTCTGAAAGTGAAACAGATAGTCATAGAAGTCGGGTCACTATACTTAGACATACGCAGGATTACCCTAGTATATGTAGGCTCTTTGTAATTGTCACAGAGAATGAAGTTATGTAGTGAGACGAGAACCATTGATTCTTAAATTAACATTGGCACAGTATATCTTATGATTATGGCTTTATGCTTGAACATTGTGCTTTCATAAGAAAGAACTTCTCCATGCGCGAAATTGTGGAGTGACTGCACGAAGTAAAATTATGGAGTGATTGCATATAACCTTTCATGCCAAAAAGAACCTGTAAGCAATTGGATGATGTTGTAGAATGTTGGAGCATGATATAAACAAGCTAGAAGAGAGGTAGAATTTACATCAACGGCTAAAAGCAAGACAAAGAGCAAAGAACTGAAAACAGAAACTGGTTACAACAAATGCCAAAAGTCGACTACATGGCCGCAAAGGCTCACTCAAACTCGAAGAGAACCGTACCAGAGCCAAAAGAATCCACCAGTAAATCACGGGCCTCATCTAGCGCCTTATCCTTCTACTTGGTTTCGATGTTCAGTCATACAGCTTTATCCTGGTAGTTATGAACGTGCGGCAGATTGGGCACGAGATCAAGTCCCTTCCGCATTCATAGCATGTCTGCGAAAGTCATAGAGAGATGTTATGGATCCTGTAGAGATGTAACAGCAAGCAAATCTGGTGTTCTTGAGTTTACCTGATGCCCACATCCAAATGCAAGATCCTTCTTACTCCACAAGCACACGGGACAATTCTGGTCAAATGAAAAAAGAACCACTGAGGTTAACAAATGATCCAAGACTCGTGTTACTCTTTATCAAAGATTAAGGAATGGGATATCATATGAAAGTATATCAAGCTGTTGAAGATTCATTTCTGTATCGGTCCCAACATTTAAGAGTTGAGCTCTGCATTTGAGGAAAAAAAGTTACCTTGTGAGAAGGACTTTCAGTAGGAGGAGTAGAAGTGTTAGAAAAACCACTTCTGTGTTCATTAGTGCTGGAGGGCATGCGCTTCAGGTATGATTTTGCTGAACGGTTCTGCTTTGGTGGAGGGAGAGGAAACTTTCCCGAAGTTCCTCTTCGACATCTGAAATTACAAATACAAATCCTTCAGTTATAAATTGCTAATTTAAACTTCACTTTAAAGTGTTTACTCAATCGTTACCCAAGAAGTTGGAGATCGAGTGTAGCTTTGTATTGTGTTGGTATTTCCATCAATGCCGCAAGGGCAAACTCTGCCTCCTTCTTGAACCCGGGCATGTACTTCGACATGATGTCAGTGAAATTTACAAACTACAGGACAGAAGAGAGTCGGGTCACACCGAGTCAAAGTCTTATACGAGCAAGTTCTGTAATCATTGTAGCTCGTTTGTTAACCTGAAAGTTGTCAAAAGCTCGGTAAGGAATGTTGTCATCGAACTTGTGCATCATATCCCACGGTCCGTCCCCGACTCCGACCAACACGATGGACAGTGGATACTCGCTGAAAAAATGGAAATGTACGTTCTGGATTGTGATTTGTGCATTAGATGCATCAGATGTAGTAAAATGGAAGGTCATGCAATATCAAAACCTTGCTTTCACGATAGCATCTATTGTATTCTGTTCTTGGGGGCTCAAATGACCATGACCCATGTCGACGCTTCTTGTAACCTTGCAATGAAGTTAAATCAAATAATTTACACCGAGAAATTCACCATATGTGAAAGGTACGAAAAAAAGGGCTGCAGTTACTGCATAAACAAGAGCTCTTCATAAACTGACCTGTCCATCAGCGATGATCACAAGGACATGATACTGTCCACCACTGCTATCCACGATTTCAATGGCAGTGTCAATAATGGGAGCAAATGATGTCGGTCCTGTTTAATTTGGAAAACATAGGTAGTTGATCATTTCAATGGTTCCGTAAACAAAATTTAATCTCAAATAAAGGCCAAATGTTTAAAACTAACCAGACAAGTTTATATCCGGAACTAGATCTCCGTAACGGGAAAGAACTTCCTCAAAGCCCTCACATGATCTATTGTCGGGATAAAAGCTAAAAACTTCCTGATCATGTGTTGTAGCTGCAAAACCAATGGAATTTCAACTATTCAGTAATTAGCAACTCTTTTAGGTAGTGTTACCTCTAATAACAGCAACTGCGAGTACTGACCATCGCCAAAACCGAAACAAGGAATGAGATTGTCTTCATCGAAACTCGAAAGCGTCCTCCCAATTATAGATATTGCCTGTTCATATGGATTAGGGGTATCCCCAAGGTGATGTAGGCTCTTGCGGTTGAAAGATCGCGCACCTGTCCATTCATTGCTTTTTGTGAAATCGATACCCACAATAAGATTGGAAGACTCGAGGCCAGCTTGAGCAAGAGCATTTGTGACCTGCATTTCCGCATTTATTCAGTGAATTAAGCTTGAACCTAGCACTTCATTTTTTTTGGAATAGATCACACTATATATGCAAAGCATTTCCACCTTTATTCAGTTAATTAAGCCTGAACCTAGTGTTTTTTATTTTGCAAATTGTAAATAAGCTTGAAAAGTAGAACACAGAGTTGAGCACCTGTTCCAGAGAGTTGTAATCATCACCGATTCTGGAGTATTTTGACTGCACCTTGCTCTTTCTTTCATGATTATGGTAATTCTCGGAAAATGAAGAGCGATTAGACGAGCTTCGAAATGATTGGGAGTCATAACTGCGGGAATCAAAGTAGTAGCTTCTGCTACTTCTCGATTCTTTATTCCCCATATTCACGTCCCCCCTTTCTCAGTTGTCAATAGTCTCGTTTCCACCGAAGAGTACACGCCTCACACCACTAATTCGCTACCGGAAAGTGTTCTGAAACCAGCAAAACCATCAAAGTTATAAGCACGTCGAGTACACAGATCGTTAGTTCTTGGATTCACTGATCTTTCAGGATATAAATTTCTGAGAATTAAGTTAATAAAACATTGTCGCAACATGTAGTAGTATGAACTCATTGGCTTGATAAAACCACAGACATAATATATGCAGATAGCTATCAAACAAGCCGCTCTTCATTGTACAGTTTCCTAACCACCTCACTTTAAAAAAATTACAGTGGATTGTGCATAGCTTGAAGGTACATAAGCTTCATCCACTTCTACCGGTAGCACAGTAACTCGAGGCAAAACCAGAGGAAACAAATGCTAAATTGAACCAAATTCTGTGACTATTCTCCATGAAAATTGCGATTCTTTCCCAGAAACACGCAGAGAATTTATGATTGAATTCCAGCCAATTCAGCAACAGACATAAACCGAGAGAGACAAACTAAAACCAGAGATGATATCATAATTCTCTGGACATCATAGACAACAGAAACACATTTTGTTTACCTCCATGGCAGTGAAAACAAAAGAGAAGAAAGAAAAGGCTGTCGCGATCACTAGGTCTCAGAACAAATGCTCTGTAGGGAAGAAGCGGTTTTCATCCGAAATATATAGGGAAACACGACCGTTGAACTCTCGATAAAAAACAAAGTCAACGTCCCGCATCAAGAAAGAAAATCAAGGCAAAACGATGGGGTCGAACCTTCAAAACTGATGGGGAGAGCAACTTGAGCTGGTCAGTTCTCTTCACGGAAATTACGGTCGACAACAACGCTCCACCTAAAAGCTGTGCTCATGTTATTTTTAACAACCCATTTCTTGAGAAAAATTGGTGAAGTCACCCAATAAAAGTCAAAGACTTGACCCTCAAAACCTCTGTACTTCCCGAGCAACTTCCCTGTGAACTTCCCAGGAAACAACAAGATTGAAATAAAAAACTGCAGACCCTCTTGGCAGACAAAGAAAATTTCAAAAACTAGACTCAATCCATTATCATGGTGAGCCTCAATTGCATAAAAGGAGGCGGGAGGACGAAGATGAAAAATCCAACCTTTATTCTCTAAGCACACAGAGATCACCTCCCCGCAGGTTGTTCTTCAGAGTTGCTGCTTACAATGAGGAAGACAAATTCAAAGTAGAGCATTCTCTCTCTAGACAAGGCGAATGGAGTTCATTAAAGGTTTAATTTTTTACTTTGTTTAAGATTATAATCCGCAAGTTTGCTTTGTTTTCTTCTTCGACTCTCTCACCCTTTATTGTACGCAACAATCTTAGACGGTTACCATATAAAAAATAAATGATTTTACGAAAAATAAATGGTAAGTAAGGACGCCACTAGAATCTTTTATTGCGACTCCGCGAGCGAATGTCAACATAACAAAATCCCTCCTCAGTCGCCGTAAAATGAGCGGAAAAGTCGCCGTAAAATGAGCGGAAAAACAAGACCAGTTCCGATCCCTTACGAGATATTGCCACGTCGAAATTGTTTTTTTATATCGAAGTTTCGGAGGGTCGGTCGTTGCCGTGACGATGGAGGCAGTACGTCACAGACCGACATGCTGTAGAAAAATAACAAGGGAAGAAGAAGAAAAATTCTAGTCAAGATGCAATGAGGCAAGAACGACTACCCACCAGACTTCGCGGAAGAAAGGTCTTCTTGTCATCTGTGACTGAAGAAAGTTACAAAAGATAGGGTTGCTAAGAACAATCAAAGATGCATTATGTACTCCAAAGAAATGGCGAATCTATTAAGTATCCGGATAGTATATTTTCGCCCCATGTACACACTATGAGAAGGTCGTTCACGCTCTATTGATATACATAGAGAATATGCTACTTACACTAAAGTCGGATAATGTCACAACATTCTAAAGCAAACACTTGGAGCAGCAGAGTTGTGCATGGCCATATGTAATTATGTTCGATTCTAAAGTTGCAAAATTTACCATTGCTGGTAGATTTCTAATTTCGTCGGATGAAGGGTAATTTGTGGAATTTTCAGTTATATTTTTAGCAACAAGGATAGCGATTATTACAATGGATGGAAGGTCAACATTAGGGGTGAGCACGATTCTAGGGTAGGACCTAAAACCTGATAATCGAATTTGTGGGAACCTGTTTCGACAGGTAGGTTGTAGGTTCTAAGTAAGTGGAACTTGAAACCTTGAACTTGAAATAAGTTTTTATGGTCTATATCTTCGTGCGATCCTGTGGTATTTTATGTCGTCCTATGATGAGTGTAAAATTCAAGACCACTAATATGAGCTTCAATTTTCAATGATATTTATGATTGAAATTTTTATTTTTTTAATATTTCATATTTTTCGTTTGTTTAAATATAAGTTGTGGTCAGTAAATTGTAGCAGCAAATAATGGTCATTAAAATTGTTCAATTAAGAATACATGTAAAACCTAGGTAGATCTTGGAACCCGTAATAGGGTAGGTTTCGGAATCCGACCTTGAAATCTGTGACATGATAGATTATAGGTTTAAGGTATGCACAGTAGATTCCAAGTTCTAAAAAATGAGGAACATGTTCTAACCAATAGGTTCTAGATTTGGCACCCGTATGGAACTTAAAAGCACTCACCCCTAGTCGACATGATAGAGCTTGTCATGGAGATTGTTGAAAGAATTATGCCCATTACGGTTGTTCTGAAAGAGTTACATGAATTCGCTACAAGGTTTCCTGTTTTAATTGATATTTGAACCCGAAAGATTTTATTGCGGATGTTGATAAGCTCTTTTGTGGCATGTACATCAAATATCGACAAGCATATCTCTCATCTTGTAGATTGAAATTGATGATCAATGTGATGTGCTAACAAGCAAGTTTCATATTTTCCCGGATAACAACAACCAAAAGTAGATTGCGGCTTCTACATTTTCCTTTGATAGGATAGTCGTAGAGCCTCAAGAGCAATAAGTCAAGGTCTTTGAATATCCCTATGAGAAAGCAACACCAATATCAACATATAATATGATTCTTGAATTATTGACTTGTTCAATATGATCTTTAAGCTATTTTTAAATGTTCAATCTAGTACCTAAACTTTCAATTTATTTAACTCAGTTCCTCAACTTTCCATAACAAACTCAAATTAGTCTTTCGGTACTATTCTCGAGTTTTCATAATTACTCTATTGCCCAGATTTTTCATTATATTTTCATTTCACTCCATTTCTTAAATGAAAAAAAAAATGCTATCTTTTTATTACCTTATTGCCTTTTTTATTTTTGTAAATATTGCGATAGTTCCATTTAAGCAAATTTTTGCTTATCATCTCTATAACATAAAAAAGTGGAATCTTATTGAGAGTTATAACGAGTTGATGTTCCTGCTATTTATAGGATCTAGTTGTTATTAAATGTGTTAGGGTATCTCATCTTTCATTGGAAGTTACCACACGATATAGGTTTTTTTTAGGTCATTATTTCTTTTTCAGCCGCCTTGTTGAGCAGCAATTTCTAGAAGAAGGACTGCTACCGTGTTTACTTGTTGTGCTTTAGTTTGCCACTTTCTAGAAATATAGAAAATTGAGAGATTACTCTCTATGCAATTTGTGCATGTACGCTTCAAGCGTTCTTTTGCACTGTCATTTTATGAAGTTGAATTAGGAAAAAAGCATTCGAAGCCCAGACTTCGAAATAGATTAGAGTTCTTTAGGGATTAAGCAATTATTAAATGAGTCCATTACATGCAACTAATAGAAAATAGTCTATTTTTTCCAAAACTATATTATATGCACACATGACAAGTAGGCTTGTCAAATGGGTGGGTCAGATCGGATTTTAAATGGTCTGACCCGATTTCACCCATTTATTTGCATTGCGAATTTCTCGACCCACCTAACCTGACCCGACCCATATCAAACCCGACTCGAAATTCATTTTGTAGCATTTTTCTCCTTATATTGTTCCATTTGAAGAGTGGATGGCTCCATGAATCGGCTCGTCAAGTTGGTGAGGAAGCTTGGGGGTCGAGTTATGAACAAGGGTGTGCAGGTGAAAAAAAAATTATAAAGGAAAATATTATTTTTAGGATTTGTAGCTAAGTTAACTAGTGCTGACAATATAAAGGAAAATCTTTTCGACAAGTAACAAGAAAGATAATGAATGAAACCTTAGATTCAAATTAGAGGTGGTCTAAAATCACTAACCATCCGAGCCTACTTGAAGATGAAAAAGGCCTTTCTGGCTCAACTTGGCCCGTGGCAAACCCGGTTCAATCCATAATTAGCGTTCCCTTCTTGTACTTGAAAGTATCCGGTGGTGACATAGTACCATGTCATAGGCTGACATGGTGTGTATATTTTACTGAAGATCAATCACGACATGACATGTGTCGATGACGTGGACAAATATAAAAAACTGAAAAGTATGCCTCTCTTATTCTCTCTTCTTCCTCCTTCATCCCCAGCCACCATTGGAGTCGCCGGTTCAGCGTCCAAGCCAACCACTGTTGCGCGTCCATGGGCGAGTCACTTCCTCCATCCCTGCCGCAGCTCGCAATCGTGCCACCCACAAGCACACGTTGCTTGCGGCCAGGCTCATCCATTCCCAGATCTGGAGCCGTGCTTCAGCAAGCACACGAAGCAATACTGCTGCTTCTTCAAAAGCACTAGTATCAACTAGAACTTCAATTACAAAAAAAGTAGAATATTATTCAAAAGCAATAGCTCAACCGCATCGGATTTTGGTAATTCGATTATAAGGGAAATAAAGTAGGCAGCTTAGAAAATGGATGTAGAGAAGTAAACCATGAAAGTGTCGGGAAATAGTGTAATAGCGGTGGCCCTGATTAGACCGATGGTGGTGCAAAAGGCCGTGGTGTTGAGGACCGTGAACATACATAGCTTCGTGCCGTTCTGGATCATGTTTCCGGCTTGACGTGGTTTTCCAATAGCAATGCTGCCGGCATTGGTGGTGACGAGACTAACGACAGTGGAATTAGCAGGGAATTTGAGGAGTAATCCTGCCAGTATCGTCCCAGAGGAATGAGAACGGCTTGGTAAGTGAGTTGCAATTAAGGTAGACACTAATGTTGCAAGCGGATTCATCTCGGATGTCGAAAAAAGATGCATACTTCTCAAAGACGGTTAGCTCAGTACTAAAAAAACTTTGTGATAGAGAGAGGACAGGAGTAACACCGTCTTGCTAGACGGTTGGAGAAATATGAAGCGATAGAAAATGGAAAGAATAGCAGTAGATCCAAAATTGATTTCATTATATCAGGAAATTTAAAGAATCAATTGATAGATCAATCTTGAAGTTTGGTTGGGATCTTTTCATAACGCAAGAAATTGATTGATTTTGCATATATGGTTCCAAATTCCAAGAGGATTGTAGCTCATATTCTTTATCAAATAACATGACATTCTAAAAACTCACGGTTGAGCTTAATTTTCCCAATGGTGTGAGAATGATGTGAGGACTGTCAAAAGGGAGTGGCGATGCCATACGAAAAAAGGAAGAGACCTATAGAATGGCAGAGGCCAAATAGAGCTTTTGTGCATTTTTGTTAATCCAAGAACAGAGGATCTATATAGACAATAGATTCGTGAATCCATATATCTCAATCGGAAAAGAATCAATAGCAAAAAAACGAATCAGGATTGATCGATATATTTTCAGAAACAAACAAAAAAGAAACGAAAGATGAAAACATAAATCATGGATCAACTAAGCCCTCTCGGGAGCTTGCTTAAGAGTAAGAAAGAGGCACCTCAAGTTTGGATTTACGTCTTTTATTTGTTGAATTTAGGATTTTGAAATTTGATAATTCCTTCTTTAATAAAATTTAGGACATTCATTTGGTATAGAATATTTGAATTTACTGTTTCTATTATTTTAAATTTTTAAATGCGTTAAGATATTTATCTTTAATTGGAAGGTATAAGATTTATTCGTTGTTTTACGTTTAGCTAGGGTTTTTAAATATTCTCGGTATTCCTATTTTTTGAGTAGTAAACTCTAGAAAAAGGGTTGCTACTGTGCTTATTTATTGTGTTTTATCGGATCGCTCAGTTTATCTCTTTTTCAGAAATAAATAAAATCAAGAGATTTCCCTCAGTGGGTTTTGTGCGTGTATGCTTCGAGCGTTCGTCTTTGCGAGTTGCGATTCAGTGCTTTTTATTTCCACCGCGTCATTTTATAAAGTTGGATTAGGAAAAAAGCTAATCGAAGTCCTGTATTCAATCAAGATTGAAGGTCTTCAGAGGAAATAATACAAGAGTCCATCACATGCAACTAATAAAAAGAATCTGTTTCTTGCAGACCTAACTGAAAATTGCATTAAAGTTCCCCGCGAAAAAAATGATCACAAATAACACCACTAAAGTAGTTGCAATTCGGCCATAAAAGAAAGTAGTTTCAAGCCTTCCATCCTCGAAAGTTGCAACGTGTCTCCCTGTGGCATCGACGATTCGTCGTCGAACTCCTCCGCGCCACACCCCCAGCCACTGGAGGACACCCAATGCGAACATAAGAAGTATCCCTAGGACAGCTGCTGCAAACGTATTTTGGATTCTGAATGTGATATCCATCCCTCATAATTCCTTTTCTTCTCTCCGACGAAAGAAGCCAAACAACGTGGTCCCGTTCCAATCTCCGCATTCTGAATGTCTTCTAAAACCATGTGCTTATTACCGTTACATATGTTCCTAGATAAGATTGTGTAGAATTGAAGGATCGAACAATAAAAGCACGAATACCCACGAAACCGGTGAATTATACCTTGGGTTGCCCTTCGTATGCAGCAATATGTAAGACAGTGTTACCATCTTCGTCTTTCCAATTCAAGATATGCGTTAGATTGACTGGCTTAAGTCATCCGTATAAAACCTTAAATGCTTTGAGGTTATGACACTTAACGGCAATGTGAACCGCAGTCTCGCATTGGCTAGTCAAGTCTTCGATGGACGATTTGCAATAGTTTAGGAATTCGGCTAGGAGCTCCAGCTCAATGTCTCCATCTTTCCCGGCGACATAATGCAGAGGGGTGATCCCGCATCGTCCTCGGATTCGGATCAACTTCGTGGAAAGCGTCATCAATGCCCTCACGGTGTGATGATGCTCATGTTGCAAAGCCAAGTGCATAGGGCTGTAACCCTCTGGATTCAGCTTCTGAGCGAACGATGGCTTCAAGATGGCCAACTCCATGGCCACTAGGGTTTTCCCGGCAGACGCGACGACATGTAGAGGAGTATTTGGGAAGGGGTCCTTAGATGCACGATCTAGGAGCTTTGGGTCCTCCACAATTAACCTATGGAGCTCCTCAACATCATCATATTGTATTGCTTGTTGAAGCCGAGGGTCCATTGTTTGAAGAGGGAAATGAAAGAGCAGAGGGACTTCGCTCGTTGATGGGCGATGGAAGTAAGAGTATCGAACTTGCAAAATCATATATAGAGTCATGGTCAATCAAAGTATAATTAGTTGAGTCATTGTTTATGAATATCCCGTAAAAACAACTCAATTGGTTGGGGAATCTTTCTCTTTAGAGAAGTTGCATGCGAAGTTTCGCTATTGAAAATATGTCTCGAGTTTGAGACCCGATGAAAATATGTGAACTCGATCACATTTTCAAGAAGCACATGGCACATGCTCATTAAATCTTCAGCGCAGTAGAAGCGGGGAAGGCGCCCAAGGACTTGTTTCTTTCCTTCATGCAAGTGGCATGCATTTAATATATGGAGGAAAGCGGTGTTCCCTTCTTGTGGACGTGAAGGAAAAAAGAGGGGTCATGAAGAGAGAATGGGTTATTAAAAGGATAAGGAAAGAACATCATGATGTCTTGACTTTTGTTCCTCCTTATGTCGCTTTCCCCCTTGCCCTTTCTTTGTCTCTTTCTTTGACGAAGGTGAGCGGATGAAAGAGAAAAGGGAAAGCTATGCTCATTTGTTCATGGATTATTTTCAATTGTTCACATGTGGAGAAGGGCCATTGATCATGTATAAAAGGAGTGAAGAGGACGCTCGGCAAGATAGCTCAAAAGAGAGAGAGCTCGAGAGACTCATCCTAAAGCAAAGGCAAGAGGTCTCTGCAGAGAGAGATTTTCTCGTTGTAATTATACCCGTAGTGATTTAGCCAGTTAAATTCTCGTGAGTAGGATTTGTATAATTCCTTGAGCGAGGTTTCACTAGGAATTGTGAAGGGCTAAATACTGAGTGAGTTATTGGATATAATTGTGGGCTGGAAAACACTAGGAGTGTGTTTGAGTACTTGAGTGATTAATCTCATTGTATCGCTTGTTTCTATAGTGAAATTCCGTGCTGCTCTCCTCATGGACGTAGGTTCCGATATTCGGACCGAATCACGTAAATCCGGTTTTCGATTTCCTTTCCTTCTTCCCATCTATTTTATCCGATTTGCTTGTTCAAGTCGTCAAAAAGAGTTTAAATTAATGGAAAAAGTGTGATTAATCCTTAGCCAAAAACGGCCTCAGCGGTTTCGATAAATCACAACTAGACCCACCCTGGTTCGCAATGATGGTAACTACTTAGAAACTCTGTGAATCATAAAAATTTCAACGCTTTTCTTCCACTTGCAGCGAACTCGATAATCTGATTAGAGCTAGTCATCAACTGGCCAAAACAAAGCTTCAACTCTTCAATTGACTAAAATGCCTAAACTTACGCCCTTTTTCTACGCTTATCTCTATTACCATCAAGAAAATTCACTGGTGAGTCATTGGTGGGTTGGTCATTACTTGTTCCTCTTTAATGCAATTGCCAATTGAATTTTCCATAATCATAAATCAGATGGATGCTACTAGGAGTGAGCAATCGGGCCGGTTCAATCCTGGAACCAGCTTGACCTTATATGTTGCAAGTTGGTTCACACGGGATTGTTTTGATTTCTAGATAAAAAGGTTGAGAACCGGCCTTGATCGATTTGGTGCCCAAATCTATATCCGGAACCGATCGATTTTACCGAAAAACCGGCCTTGCAAGACAAAGTTATAGGGTTGAACCGGTTTTCAACCGCTTCACTGCTAATGTCAAGTGAATCTTTTACTCTTGTATCGGATGCCTTGCCGCCTCTCTCTCTCTTTCTCAGTCACTCACTCTCCCTCTTCAGCGGCTGGATCTCTACTTCGTTTGCGATTCGCCACTCTCCTCTCCACTCCGTGGTACTCTCTACGCTGGTTTCCTTTTCGATTTCTTCGTGGAATGGTATGTGAGCTAAATTTCCTCCATCTGCGGGATAATCCCATGACTCCGTGTGAGGAGTACTAGCGTGGTGGGGGTAAGGTCAAGATTTTATTCATGTAGCGTCGATTCTATACGCCGAAAGGTTTCTTGGAAAGCTGAACAACTCTTGCCGCTTTAACACAGACTTTTCAAGAGAACTGACTTTTGACTTTTGAGGAGTGAAAGTAGGGCTTTTCTTACCCTTCATTGCTCTCTCTTTTCTTTTGCTTTTCTGTTTTTTTTTTTTTTTTTACTGTGGGGGTGAGCAAATTGGAATTCAGTGCTTTTCCTTGTGTGAAATTCAGAACTATGATCTATCTATAGTGGAAACAATGTGGTCTATATGAAACTGTTAATAGTGATATTCTTTTTTATTCTTTTAAAAATCGTTGCATGTTCTGATACTTGAGGCGAATGGAATTACATATTTTTCTGGATATCATGACATCTTGGGAGATACATGGGATCAATTGATAGCTGTGGACAACAATCATTTGACAGCATTCTAAACCTTACTGGACGCATGGGTTGGCTTGCTAGAGGGACTACTTGGATCTCTTGTGAAGGATGAAACATAACTGCATCCATATATTGTCTTCCTCAAACTAAGTATGACACTAAAAAAAAAAAGAAGACTTAAACTGGTTCCCAGGTCTATCCTGAAACTGGCCGGTTACGTTTTTTTTTTTTGGAGCAAAACTTGCCGGTTAGGTCGCAAGCCAGTTTTACTGCTGGTTCGGTTTCCAATTCCAAAAACTAAGAACTGGCTTTGGAGGATAGATTCCATATTTCTAGTCTAGAACCTAACCATCTTGAAGCCAACTACTCCTAAATGCTATAATAGTTCATTTGCTTTTGATCTTAAAGCTTTTAATCCAAAAGATACGGGAACTCTCGTGAACTACATATTGTTTTAGAAAATATAAAATATAACCGTAATGCAAAATTAAATAACATAGGTACTAGCTAATTTTGGGAATGGATTATATATTTATATCTAATGACCTCATATCCTATGACTATTAAAACTAGACTTTCATTTATAAAAGACCCAAGATAGGAAAATGATAGTGAAAGGATGGATTTTAATGCTCAGCTGGAGAGACAAAGAACGTGCTAAAGAACGAAAATCAACTGCATAAAAGCATCGCTTGATGAACTCTTTCATTGAGATAGCGGTTCGAGTACAGTGAACAAAATGCTCATCGCACCAACTTCACTGGCTCAAGACGATGAAGCGACTACATGAGACTGATTGCCATGGATATCATAAAAAGCCACTATCTTGTTCAGGGTGTCAACACATGCACAATTCTCTTTAAAAATACCAGTAACACTTACCTTAAGGATGAACCCTGCATCTCTGAACTCGAGTAAAGTACCGACTCCGACAAGTGACAAAATGATGCAGGAAACTCCTGAGGATACTGCTGCTTGTTCCGCTAGGCCGCTAGTTGAAGCTATAAACGCAATCTAACCTGCCGAACTACTCTACTCTGAGTCTGAGTGCAGTGAAATACAGTAAAATCTATAAAGAAAATCCTGCAATCAACATTAAATACCAGGCGGTAATCAGTATGAAGGAAAAGCAAGAATGGAGAAGAGGCCATGCCGGTCAATCAGCAACTGCGGTATCTAACCGCAGCACGTTGCCTGTTTGAGCTTAACTAGTACAGCCAGAACATCTTTGAGAGGCTCGGCAAGCCTGCGCAAAACTTGGGGTAAAAACTTGTCCTAGACAAAGTAGCACTAATGACAACCAGGAGGCAGCTGGAAGGATGGTACAACCAGAATCGATTCTAAATGGTACCGTCGTTGTCTAGACGAGGTTTCTTTTCTAAACACTTCATATAAGGAATCAATGAGTTGACAGAAATGGCTCGCAAAGCCGAACAGCAAACATGACCATTAGGAGAGAGAATGACAGATGCAGAGATCTTCACGATGTCCTCTGGTCTTTAGCATGCAGGGAACTTTATACACATATTACCCTACGTGAATTGTAAACAAAAAGTCGAAACTTCAATAACTCTAGTTGGATAACATCTCAAGTTCGTTTCACTGGTGACTCCTAATCATAAGCTGTGTCATGAAAAGAACCGAATGAATCCAAAACATAAAATGCTGACTCGAAGCTCGGAACTTGCACTCATTTCTTCAGTTTAAAATGACATTAGCACGTTTCGCCATGCTTGATTCTCACAATTGTCCAGCACAAGCCAAATTTCCCATTAATGGAGCAAGAAGGAGAAAAGCTTTTCAGGGGATGAGAATAAATTCGAACAAAGGTGCTCGAGATTTTCTCTACTAATGCAGGGTACCGGCCACAACGAAAATTGTCCGTGGCGAGCTAAAGAATATTTGAATTGACTGTTTTTATTATTTTGACATTTAAATGCGTTAAGATATCTTATCTTTGATTGGAAGATATCATAGATCTAGCCGTTCTTTTACGTTTACCTATGGTTTTGTTATATTCTCAGTATTTCTTCTTCTTTTTTTTGAGTTGTAATTTCCAGAAAAAAGGGTTGCAACTGTTCTTATTTGTTGAGTTTTATCGGATCACTCAGTTTGTCTCTTTCTAGAAATACAGAAGATCAAGAGGTTTCCCTCTGTGCATTTGGTGCGTGTACGCATCGTTCATTCGTCTTTGCGAGTTGCGACTCGATGCTTTTCGTTTCCACTGAGTCATTTTATAAAGTCAAATTAGGTAAAAGGGCTATTCGAAGTCCCGAATTCAAGCATGATTAAAGTTCTCCAGTGACGACGGGATAAGTAGACCTGTTCAGTACATGCAACTAATATAAAGAGTCTGTTTCTTGCAAACCTTAATATGACAAAATATAAATGTATGCACAGGTGACAAAAATAGTCAAATAAAACAATACTCGCGAAGTATGTTGAATCCGTCGATCCTTGAAAGTTGCGACATGTCTCCTTGTGGCATCGATTCTTCGCCGAGCTCCAATTTGCTTTATCCTCATGTACAAGGGGAGACCCAACACCAACACGGCGAGCAAACAGAAGGCAAGAAGCACAACCAGGGGAATTGCTGCCGCCTCCTTGATTCTCGGAATTTGGATGTAAAAAGAAATTATGTAAGCAGCGCAGAGAAGGGGTATAGGGATGTAAAACAAAGGGTTGGCCTCCACGGTAAAAGTGGTGGCCCAGATCGTGGCGATGGAGGCGAAAAAAGCCATGCTATTGCAGATCGTGTGTATTGATAGATTCATACTGCGCCGGCTAATGTTTCCGTCGGTAAGGACAGTAGAATTGGCCGTTGGATTTGAAGAGTTATCCTGCCATAATCCTCCTGGAGGACTGAGAACGGCTTGGTCAGTTGCCGCGGCAATTAAGGTAGACACTACAAGGATTACTTCGCGAGCGGATTCGTCTGGGACACTGAAAAAATTTGCTCACTTCACTGTGATAGGGAGAGGGTAGGGGTAAGACGTCTTGCTCGACGTCCTTCGCGGCGAAACCTCCCCGCAACATCTCGACCGCCGCTATGATTCTCTTGGAAGATTTCCAAAGCCGTCTTACCCTGGCAGTTCTTCGCATTTACAGTCGTATACCCAATCAACAGCTTGATGATCTAGAAGAAATGCCAAGGGAACAAAATGATGTGCGGTTTCCTTCAATTTTCATTCAGTGCTGTGTCACAAGCTTTATTATTGTGTATAAAATGAGCTCATGCCGTAAAACTACGTAAGTTTGACGATGATAGTGATGCAACGACCGATGTACAAAGGGAAAAGTTTATTTAACCTTACTTATTAAATGCAATCATATGAACCAATGTAATGAAGTTCAGAATCTTTTCAAAAACGTGCGATTTAGTCCTTTCACTTAGAAAATATTTACATGAGCTAGTAATTGCCCATGCAACTTGTAAAATAGGGAAATCCACAAAAGTCCTTACATGGCCAAAATAAAATCTTACGTCCTCAATTAACCGACTACCCGAATCTTTTATATCCTATTCCATAAACTGGAGAGCCATTGGTGAGTTCTTCATCACTTGTTCCTCTCTAATATTGTAACATCCTAATTTCTGGTTCACCAGTTTAAGGCGCAGAGAATAACATTTGGACATGTTACTCTATAACATTTGATGGACTTGAGCCATGAATTATAGTCTGATGAAGAGTATTGGACCTTAAAGGATTAAGAGCCAAGTATTGGGTTGTGATATTCCGAATTTTGACTATTTGGATTAATCAAAGGACGATTGTCGAAATTCAATTGGAAACAGGGATGATCGGATTTTTTAGTTATATTTGTGCAAAAATAAAAGAAAGAAAAGAAAAGAAGAAAATGAAAACAGAAGGCGAGGCCGTCGCTCACGAGTTTCGAACTGCGGACCTCCCCTGTCTCGTGCGCGTCTCGTACGCCTGCTACTCGGCTAAGGCATGACTATTGGGATAACAATGCCAAATGATTTATTTAAAGTATACGGCACGCGAATAACAGAGGAGAAACAACCGAAGCTGTCGCCTGTGAGTTTCGACCTCGGGACTTCAGAATGTACCACCTCTTACCACTTGACTGAAGTTCGAACGGTGAGATAGAACCGCCAAAAGTTTTATTTAATGGAAACGACGCGCGAGTAAGGGAGGAAGGGCAACCGGAGCAACCGAAGTCGCCGCCTCCAAGTTTCGAACCCAGGATCGGACCATTTGTTTC
>BCNH02000004.1:7566810-7580460 GCA_001662345.2 Metrosideros polymorpha var. glaberrima | reverse complement strand
TTTATGTCTGTTCTCTCTCTCTAAGTTTACTCCGCTCGATCTCCTCTCTCTCTCTCTCTCTCCCTCCCTCCCTCCCTCCTGACGAACGACCAAAACTCTGGGTTCTCCAAGTTCACGGCTCCGCTCGCTCTGCTCTCTTTTCCCTCCCGACGAACCACGCTGCCGCCTGCACCTCCGCCGTCGCCGCCGGGAGCCACCCTCTGCCCTCTCTCTCCCTCTTCACGAACGACTCCACAGCGCGACATTCACCCCCATTTTTCCTCTCTTCCCTTCTCCTTACCTTCTTGCATTTCTTCGCCGGAATCAACGCCTACAGAATCGATGCCGAAATCACGGACGTGTTAGCAGATCCACTTCGACCCACCATAACCAACAAGCTCTGGTTGTCGTAATCGCTCGGATCCCACGCACGCACGCGCACACAGAGGAGGCGATCAATCGTCCCGAAAAAAAGAAGGGGTGGGGGCAAAGAAGAGTTACTTGACTGTGTGTAGATTTGGTTTTTCACTTTTTTTTTCCCCTCAGTCGCGAAGAGGAGGATCGAGGTGAAACGAAATGATTAAGAGCGAACCATTCTTAAGGGGGGAGAAGCTAAAACACCAAATGGACTTTGTCTAATTTCTTCCTTTTTCTGCTTTTATTCCTTTGTCCGGTGAGCGGATCGCCGTCGCCTCCCGGCGGCCCCTTCTGCTCTCTCTCTCCCTTCCGCGCGCTTCGCTCCCTGTGCTTAGTTGGATAACATCTAAAGTTCTTTTAACCGGTCCTGACTCAAAGCTTGGAACTTGCACTCAATTCTTCAGTTCAAAATGACATTAGCAAGTTTCGCCATGCTTGATTCTCATAATTATCCAGCACAAGCCAAATTTTCCATTACTGGTGCTCAATATTTTCTCTACTAATGAGGGTACCAGCCACACCGAAAATCGTCCATGGCAAGCTAAGATCTTAAAGCATGGTCATAGAGTAGAATGCTAATTATACTAAAATTGGTTAATGTCATAACATTCAAAAGAAAAAAAATTGAAGCAGAAGAATTGTGCATTGCCATACAAATTTGGCGGACGATTCTGTGGTCTAGTCATTGAAAAAGTTGGACAATTTTCCATCGTTGGTAGATTCCTGATTTCGTCGGATGAAGGGTAGTTTGTGGAATTTCGACTTATTTGGGATTTCAATTTTTTTAATCTTTCCCATACCTAGAAACTAAGATTTTAATCTTTCTATCTCGATGTATGAACTTCAGGGAGGCTGTTAAATAAGCTTCCCATGAATTAACCATGCACCATTTTACTTTCAACAATAATTTGAGAAGAATGTGTAAAAGAATAAGAAGACAAAAGCATAATAAGAACACGGCCTACTAGGTTGAATTCATGTACTATTGGCAAAAGAACAAGTGGTTTCCTTTGTTGTGCATATCTTTTGATTTGCTCCTGTTTGGTGTGAAGCAGCTTTTTAATTACATTGGGTACTTTTTAAAGATATATAGACTTAATATGTACCGTTAGATTGTAAATACATCTGATTAATGGCAACTATTCTTTTGTTGTCATAAACGAGCGGTAACGATCCTATAAGCATTTTAGTAATTCTTATTCTCTTTAGAAAAATATATCATTATATAGGAAACTTCACATCAAATAAAGTTTCGTTTATCACATTCGTGCGTAGCACAGGCCTGACAACTAATTTTTATCAAATGAATGTCCTTGACCTTATTTCAAAGCACAATAATCAAGATATGTTTTCGAGACGTTGGTTCTACCAGCACAAGGATGCAATAAGCTAGACGTTAAGAATATCTACATTATACTACTTTGTATATTATTGTAGTCTATAGTATAGACTAATTTTAGTATTTCTAATTCGTCAAGAAATTATTAAGTGCAACATGTGTTCGAAAAACAAAGTGATCGTCAGGGACGAACCTCAGGGAGCCGGTGGACCTATAACGACTCCGTTTGATGAGAGCGGGGAGTGATCGTTGTAGCTAGAGAAGGCTTAGATAATGATCGGCTCGTGGCAGGCTTCTATAATAGTGAAGGGGAGCAGAAATGAACTGAACTGTGTACTGAATAGGGGGAGAGCTTTTAGGCTGACGAAGGGGGCATGAATGAATCGAACTGTGCACCGAACATGGGGAGAGCGATTTTGAAATATATATGTAAAAATTAGAATTACTTACAGAGTCGTCTTTTGACATAATAGCTATGCTTAGTTTTAGAACTCCAAAGTTAAACGTGCTCAATTGAGAGCACTCCTAAGATGGGCAACCTCTTAGGAAGGTGCCCATTTGTATGCCAAAAGACAACCGTGAGGCTCGGTATGAGACAAGCCAAAGCGGACAATACCTCACTAAGTTAATCTAGGAATGCCTCAGTTAATGCGGCAATTTTCTTGGATTGATGGTTGAGCTGAAGCATATAATTGAAGCCTGTGCAATATACAAAGCCAAAGTGAAATGCATATGGACTTGTCTCACCACTCTCACCTCTTGAGGAAACCAAAATCGAAAAAAAAAAAGATTGACACTTTAGTCTTTCCCCCGTTGATAAGGAAGAATCACAGCATGAATTGGAGGATTTTGCGCATGAGGAAGAAATCTCAGCATGGGCATGTTTTCCATGACGATGGAGAGATGATTTTGGAGAAAAGCCCCTCTCCCATTGATATTAATTTAGATACAGATGAGATTCGGTTGGAGAAATTTGAAGTTATAGAATATGGAAAGAATAACAGTTAATCCAAAATTAATTTGTTATGCCAAGAAACTTAAACAATCGATTTATGAATCGATGTTGAAATTTGGTTGAGATCTTTTCTTAGAGCAAGAATATTTTGATTGATTTTGCACTTGTGGTTCCAAATTCCAAGACGGTTATAACAAATATACTTCATCAGATAATCCGACATTCTAAAAACTTGAGGTCGAGCTTTTTTCCCCCAATAATGTGAGAATGATATGGGGCACCTCAAGTTTGGATTTATTATTTTATGAATTTAGGAATTATGAAATTTGAAACTTCTTTCTTTAATAAAATTCGGGACATTCATTTGGTATAGAATATTTGAATTTACTGTTTCAATTATTTTAACCTTTTAAATGCGTAAAGATATCTTATCTTTGATTGGAAGATATCATCAGTCTGGGCGTTCTTTTACGTTTACCTATGGTTTTGTTATATTTTCGGGATTTCTTTTTTTTGAGTCATAATTTCTAGAAAAAGGGTTGCAACTGTGCTTATTTATTGTGTTTTATCTTATCACTCAGTTTGTCTCTTTTCAGAAATATAGAAGATCAAGAGATTTTCCTTTGTGCATTTGGTGTGTGGATGCTTTGTGCCTTCGTCTTTGCGAGTTGCGACTCGATGCTTTTCGTTTCCATTGCGTCATCTTATAAAGTCGAACTAGGAAAAGGGCTATTTGAAGTCTCGAATTCAGGCAAGATTAAAGGTCTCCAATGACGACGGGATAAGTAGACCTGTTCATTACAAGCAACTAATATAAAGGGTGTGCATGGTAACACTTTTGGAATATAATTTCTACTTCTGGAGTAGAAATGTGTTTGATAAAACAACTTTGAATTTCTACTCCAGAAGTGCTTTTTCCCTCCAGAAGTTGTTTTGGCCTAAAAAACAAAAGTAATTTTTTTTTTCACTTCTCTACTTCTGAAGCACTTTTTTTTTTTGGGCAATTGAGTCCTAAACTTTTTACATTTGTACCAATTATATCCATTTGGTCAGCTGACGCTGACGTGGCGCGCCGATCGGCCAAAATAATAATATATATTTTTTTATTTTTTCCTTCTTGTTTAGAAGTGTGGTCGGCAAGGGTCGCTGGAGCTTATTAGCCACTAGGCAAGGGTCTCAGCCTCACCTAGGTATGCGAGGCAGCCTCTCCATGGCCTCACTGGCCACGAGCGAAGGCGACCTTGCTCGCGGTTGGCGAGGCCATGGCTGGCTTTGCCTGCAGTCGGCGAGTCATGGGTGAGGCCATGGCGATGCTTGTGATGGGTTGCGATGAGGCGCGATGGGTCACCGAACTCGCGATGGGTCGCGAGAATGCCTCGCCGGCCACGGGCCATTTGTAATGTGATGTTGTATTGTAGGATTTGTATTATGTGTAATTGAGGATTTGGTATTAGGTCTTCTTGTAATGTAATGTATTTTTGAATTTGCATTCTTTCGATTTGAGGATTTCCTATGTTATACCAGATTTTGCCTCGAATATCATGCATTGTAGGTTAAGATAAATATTTTTTTGCAAAAGAGTTTGGATTACCATTGTTGTGGAAATAAAATTGACATGCCACTATCAAACGTATTTCTCTTCTAGAAGCGAAAATTTTCTACTAGTTCATCAAACACATTTCTCCTTCAGAAATCTATTTCTAGAGTAGAAATAGAAAAATCAACTTCTAGCCAGAAGTTAATTTATGGAGCAAAAGTATTGCTATTCTCAAAGAGTCTGTTTCTTGCAAAACTTAATATGACAAAATATAAATGCATGCACAGGTGACAAAAATAGTCAAATAAAATAGTACTCGTGAAGTACGTTGAATCCGTCGATCCTTAAAAGTTGCGACATGTCTCCTTGTGGCATCGATTCTTCGCCGAGCTCCGATGTGCTTTATCCTCATGCGCAAGGGGAGACCCAACACCAACAGGGCGAGCAAACAGAACGCAGGAAGTACAATCTGGGGAATTGCTGCCGCCTCATCGATTTTCAGAATTTGGATGTAAAAAGAAATTATGTAAGCAGCACAGAGAAGGGGTATAGGGATGTAAAACAAAGGGTTGGCCTCTACGGTAAAAGTGGTGGCCCAGATCGGTGCGATGGAGGTGAAAAAAGCCATGCTATTGCAGATCGTGTGTATTGATAGATTCGTACTGCGCCTGGTAATGTCTCTGGGAGTGGATTCGGCCGTGGGATTCGAAGAGTTGTCCTGCAGTAATCCTCCCGGAGGACTGAGAACGGCTTGGTGAGTTGCAGCAGCAATTAAGGTAGACACTACAAGGATTACTTCGCGAGTGGATTCATCAGGGACGCTGAAAAAATTTGCACACTTCTCGTAGGCAGTTAGTTCCCTGCTAAGAACTGTGATAGGGAGAGGGTAGGGGTAAAACGTCTTGCTCGACGTCCTTCGCGGCGAAACCTCCCCACAACATCTCAACCGCCGCTATGATTCTCTTGGAAGATTTCCAAAGCCTTCTTACCCTGGCAGTTCTTCGCATTTACAGTCGTATACCCAATCAACAGCTTGATGATCTAGAAGAAATGCAAAGGGAACAAAATGAACTATGTATGTTTGACTATGATAGTGATGCAACGACCGATGTACAAAGGAAAAAGTTTATTTAATCTTAAAATCACATGAACCAATTTAATAAAGTCCAAAGTCTTTTTAAAAAGTGTGATTTAGTCCTTTCACTTAGAAATTATTTACGTGAGCTTGGAATTGCCCATGTGACTTGAAACATAGGGGAATCCACAAAAGTTATGACCTGGATGACTATGATTTTTTATATAACTTTTGGACTTAATCACGTCAACCGAAAGGTTTAGGATTTAATTATATTCTATACATATGGCTTTTTGCTAGGAAGAGAAAGACAACCTTAAATAGGTATATATATATATATCCTCTATGCATGATATTCAACTGATCAAGGAGTAATTTTCTCGTCCACAAAGTGGTTATTTTATTGTTGTGTCGGATTGTCCTTGTTAGCATCCATTTCACTAGCTTTTATCTCGAACAATATGGTCATGAATTAAGTTATTGTGTTAGTTAGGAGTGACTATGATGGAAAGACTTGAAAGGAAATTATTCTTCCAAAACCGTCCAACTTCGATTTAGAGCTCACTTAAAACCGAGTTTTATAGAGGTTCGACGGGAAACAACTTTCATCATACCTTTTCTCTCCGCTAAATAAACTCTGAACAACTATATCCTGCAATTAAAACATTATTAGGCCAACTAAAATGAACTGAAATTAGAAGCATCACGACCTTAAAATAATTTTCCCACTAGCAGTTTTTGAAATGAAACTATAAGTTTGCTTTGATAATACTGTAAAAATAACTCTAGCGTTGATAGTCTTAAGCGCTGAAAATAGAAATAAAAAATCTTTTGCAAACACATTATTGAACATGATTAATTTCTTACCAAATATAACTGCGATTACTATTGATAGTTGGGGAAGATTTTGGTTTCTTACAATTATATTGATTACTAGATTAAGTGAATGTTTTGACTGAATTGGGTCTTTTGAGTCAAATACTAATTAGAATTATCATACAAGTTTAATCTCACTCAGGGCTAAATTTTTTTATTTTCAATACTCAATTGGATTTACAAGTAAGCCCATATGTAAATTTCGAATTAAATGAAAAAAATTAAAAAATATCTACAAATACATATCCTCGCTATCTTAAAATGAGTACTTGACTTTTTTTTTTTCTTTAAAAAAGAAAAAACTACTTGTTTACCTAATTTTCAGAACCCATATGCCATACGAAGTCTATTATATGTTTGGATGGAATGATTTGGAGAAAAATCAAATGACCGGAGTAATCACTAACAAAACAAGGAAGATAAGAGAATGGATCAACCTTTAAAAACTGTATTCAATATAAGGGTCGAGTCTACCCTCTCGTGACCTTGTGCATGGGAAATATTCAAAAAGAGAATTGGAAGTAGAAGATTGGGAGGGAAGGAGTTATATCCATCCCTCTTAATTCCTCTTCTTCTCTCCATCATAAGAAACCAAAAAAAGTGATCCCGTTCAACCTATGGTAATTCATTGTATATAAAATTTGTTTCTGGATTAGCTTACGTCGAATTTAAGGATTGAATAATAAACATGAACAACCATGAAATTGATAAAATATACCTCAAGTTGCTTTTCGGACGCAGCAATATGCAAGTTGGTGTTAGTCTTTCCAGTCCAAGAAATCTGTTAGATTGACCTGCTAAAGCCATCCAAATAAAACCTTGAATGCTTTCCGATTGTGGTTCTTAACGGCAACATGAACCGCAGTCTCGCATCGACTCATTAAGTCTTCGATGGATGATCTACAAGCAGATAGGAATTCGGCCAGGAGCTCTAGCTCAATGTCTTCTTCTTTCCCAACGACATAATGCAAAGGGGTGATGCCGCATCATCCTCGGATTCGAACCAACTCGCTGTCAAGGGTCATTAGTGCCCTTGTGGTGTGATAATGCTCGTGTTGCAAAGCCAAGTGCATGGGGCTATAACCCTCCGGATTCAGCTTCCCAGAGAACGATGGCTTCAAGATGGCCACCTCCATGGCCACTTGGGTTTTCCCGGCAGCCGCTGCAACGTGTAGAGGAGTGTTTGGGAAGGGGTCCTTAGACGCATGATGTAAGAGGTTTCGCTCCTCCACAATTAACCTATGTAGCTCATCAACATCATCATTTTCTATTGCTTGTTGAAGCCAAGGGTCCATAGTTTGCCTAGAGAAATGGAGGAGCAGAGGGACTTTGCTTGATGGTCGATGGGAGTAGGAGCATCGAGCTTGCAAAATAATAAATAGTGCCGTAGTCAACGAGAATTCATTTAGGTGAGTCAAAGTTTATGATAATTTGTGAAGCAGCAGCTGAGGCTGTCCTGACAAATCACTACTAACCCCAACCATGTAGGGAAAGATGGTAACCACTTAAACTGTGTCGAGAGTATTGAGAATTTCATTAATTTAATTCCATTTACGATGAGCTCGACATCTGATTAGAGTTTTTTTTTAAAAAAAAAAAATTAAGTCTTCGAGTGGTCAAAACAAAACCTTAAACCCTCAATTGACTAACCCTTCAAACTTTTAAGTCTTGTTTAGATACTTATCCCTATGATTGTCAAGAAGATTAAATCGATATCCATAAACTAGTGGGTCATTGGTGGGTTCTTTCATCGCTTGTTCCTCTTTAATGTATTTGGCAATTGAGTTTTCCATGATCATAAAAATCAGACGGCAGCTATAATAGTTTCACTCGCTTCTTTTAATCTCAAAGTTTTTAACCCGAAAGACCCATGACAGGAATATCACCGTGATAGGATGGATTTGTATGTTCAGCTGGATTGACAGAGAGAGCGTCAAAGAACGACTGGAAATGACAGTGAACGAGATGCCCGTGGCACCTACTTCACTGTGAAAATCAGAATGGCGGTCGTTGGCATAACTGTACACTGGTCGCCACAGAAGGCACAAAGGTGATGGTCGCGATTATTACGCTAGAGGGACAGTCGACATGGTGGAGCTTGTCATCAGATTACTGCCAAAAATTGTCACCATTACCATTGTCTCAGAGAGTTGCATGAATTGGCCGCAAGGTACCCCGTTCGAATTGATATTTGGACCAATTTTTTTTATGGTAGACGCAGATCACTTTTCCTGTTGCACGTATGTATCGAAATATCAACAAGCAAATTTCTTATCTTGTAAATTGAAGGGAAAAGCAATTTTTTTTTTTTCTTGTGGGATCAAGTGCAAGTTGAGTGGAAACGAGCAGGTAAAACGCGGATTTGAACGTGGCATAAAAAGTGAAATCTGTGAAGATGGCAATTTTCTTGGAATGATGATCGAGCTGATGTGCCAACAAGCCAGCTTCATGTTGTTTAGCCTCAGAAGCAAGAAGTCGAAGTTCTTGAATTCCCTTTTCAAGAATTGGAGGATTCTGAGCTTGAGGAAAATCTCAGCATAAGCATGTTTTATATGGGGATGGAGAGATGAATTTGGAGAAAAGCTCCTCTCTTGTTGAGGTGCATTTAGAGACAGATGAGATTCGGGTGGAGAAATTTGAAGCCATAGAAAATGGAAAGAATTAACAGTTAATCCAAAATTGATTTGTTATACCAGGAAACTTAAACAATCAATTTATGAATCGATGTTGAAGTTTGGTTGTGATCTTTTCTTAGAGCAAGAAAATTTTGATTGATTTTACAGTTGTGGTTCCAAACTCCAAGAGGATTATAGCAAATATACTTCATCGATAACCCGATATTCTAAAAACTCGAGGTTGAGCTTTTCTTTTTTCCCCAACGGTGTGAGAATGCTGTGAGGCACCTCAAGTTTGGATTTGTTATTTGATAAATTTAGGAATTATGAAATTTGATATTTCCTTCCTTAATAAATTTTAGGACAATCATTTGGTATAGAATAATTGAATTGACTGTTTCTATTATTTTAACTTTTTGAATGCATTAAGAAATCTTATTTTTGATCGAAAGATATTATAGGATCTAATCGTTCTTTTACGTTTAGGTAGGGTTTTGTTATATTCTCAGTATTTCTCTTTTTGAGTTGTAATTTCTAGAAAAAAGGGTTGCAACTGTGCTTATTTGTTGTGTTTTATTGGATCGCTCAGTTTGTCTCTTTCCAGAAATACAAAAAATCAAGAGATTTCCCTTTGTGTGTTTTGTGCATGTACGCTTCGAGCATTCATCTTTGCGAGATGTGGCTCGGTGCTTTTTGTTTCACTGCGTCATTTTATAAAGTTGGATTAGGAAAAAGGCTCTTCGAAGTCCCAAAGTCCCAAATTCAAGCAAGATTAAAGGTGTTCAGAGGAACTAATACATGAGTACATTACATGCAACAAATTTAAAGAGTCTGTTTCTTGCAAACCTATACGAAACATAGATTGGATACACACGCGACAAGAAATATCCCAACTAGTACTAGCGACGTGATTTCAGTCCTTCGGTCCTCGAAACTTGCGACGCCTGTGTGCTCTATCCTATGCGTCTCCTTGTGGCATCGATCTGTCTTCGAACTCCTATGTGCTTTATCCTCGTGCGCAAGGGGAGATCCAACAAGGCGTACAACAAGAACGCACCAAGTACATATAGGAAACCTTCTGCCACCGCATTTTGGATAAAAAAAGAACTATAGAAAGCAGGGCCGTAGAAAGCAATGCAGAGAAGGGGTATAGGGATGTAAAACAAAGGATTGGCCTCTACAGTTAAAGTCATGGCCCAGATCGTGGCGATCGCGGTGAAAAAGGCCATGCTATTGCAGACTGCGTGCAAATCTAGATTGAAAGTGCTCAGGATAGTGTCTCCGTCGGCTTCATGTGGTTTCCCAAGAGCAGTGCTGCTGGAATTGCCGGTAACGACAGTGAAATCAGGCGGGGGATTCGAAGAGTCATCCTCCCAGTATCCTCCCAGAGGAGCGAGGCCGGCTTGGTAAGTGGCAGCCGCAATTAAGGTAGACACCACAAGGATTATGTTGCGAGCAGATTCATCTTGGACTTTGAAAAAATTTGCATACTTCTCAAAGGCAGTTAGTTCCTTGCTAAAAAACTGTGATAGAGAGAGGGTGGGAGCAGAACGTCTTGCTCGACGTCCTAGACGGCGTAACCTATTAGTTAGATCTTGATCACCACTAGGATTCACTGCGAAGATTTCTAGAGCCGTCTTACCCTGGAAGTTCTTCGCTGTGACAGTCGTATACCCAATCAACAGCTTGATGATCTGGAAAAAATGCAAAGGGGAAAAAATGAAGTATGGTTCCCCTCAATTTTCAATCATTGTTTTGTCACAAGCTTTACTATTGTGCACAAAATGAGCTCATGCCATATATCTAGATGAGTCTGATGATTTATTAAAGGGAAAAGTTTATTTAACCGTATTTATTAAACCGTATTTATTAAAGGGAAAAGCTTTACTATTGTGCACAAAACGACCAATGTACAAAGGGAAAAGTTTATTTAACCATATTTATTAAACACAATCATTTCAACCAATGTAATGAAGTTCTAAGTCTTTTCAAAAAGTGCAATTTAATCCTTTCACTTGAAATTATTTACGTGATAGTTAGGAATTGCTTATGTGAATTGTAACATAGGTGAATCTAGGAAAGTGATGACCCGAATGACTAAAATTTTTCATAAAAATTTGGGACTTAATCACGTCAACTGAAAGGTATAAAAGTCTATTATATGTTTGGATGGGGAGTGATTTGGAGAGAAATGAAATGATTAGAACAATCACTAAGGAAACGAACGAAGATAAAAGAATGGATCCACCTGTGTAAAAACTGCATTCAGCCCGTGACAAGTGCACGGGAAAATTGTGAGAAAGAGAATTGGAAGTAGAAGATTGGGAGGGAAGGAGTGATATCCATCCCTCCTAATTCCTTTTCTTCTCTCCGACGAATGAAACCAAATAAGGTGGTCCCCTTCCAATCTCCTCATTCTGAATGTTTTCTATGACCATGTACTTATTACCATTATATATCTTCCTGGATAAGATTGTGTTGAATTCAAGGATCGAACAATAAAAGCACGAACAACCATGAAATCGATGAACTATACCTCGGGCTGCTGTTGGGACACAGCAATATGTAACACAGTGTCACCCTTTTCGTCTTTCCAGTTCAAGATCTGTGTTAGATTGACTCGCTTAAGCCATCCAAGCAAAACCTTGAATGCTTCGGTGTTGCCCCTCTTGACGGCAACGTGAACTGCAGTCTCGCATTGGCTTGTCAAGTCTTCGATAGATGATTCGCAAGCAGCTAGGAATTCGGCCAGGAGTTCCAGGACCTCCATGTTCTCTTTCTCATCGTTTCCTTTTTCCCCGGCTACAAAATGTAGAGGGGTGATCCCGCCTCGCCCTTGGACTCGGATCAAATCGGGGTCAAGGGTCATCAGTGCCCTCATAGTGTGATAATGCTTCTTTTGCAAAGCCAAGTGCATGGGGCTATGACCCCCTCGATTAAGCTTTCGAGCAAACGACGGCTTCAAGATGGCTATCTCCACGGCCACTTTAGTTTTCCCCTGGTCCGTGGCATCGTGCAGTGGAGTATTTGGGAAGGGGCCCTCGGATCCATGATCTAAGAGATTTTCATCCTGCTCAATTAAGCTATATAGCTCATCAACATCATCAGCTGCTATTGCTTCTTGAAGGGTCATTGTTTGAGGAGGAAAATGTAGGAGCAGAGGGGTGCTTTGCTCGTTGATGATCGATGGAAGTAGGAGTAGCGAACTTGCAATGTCATATGTAGTGCCATAGTCTACGCAAATTTAATTAGGTGAGTCATTGTTTATGATTTATCCCGTAGGAACAATTTAATTGGTTGGGGGATCTTTCTCTTAGAACTTACGTGCGAAGTTTCGGAATGCGTGAGCCAATTCAGCAAGTTAATTTAAATTAATCGAACAAGTCTAATTAATCCTAACCCAGTAATTTGTGGTCTGATTTTTTTTTTATAGATTGTTGTGTGTCATTTCTCCGCAACTACATTGAATGGGAGTAGCAGCTGAGGCTGTCAACAAGTGAACTTCAATAAACAGCGAACTTCCATAATCTGATTAGAGCCTTTATTTATTAATTTTAAGTCATCAAGTGGCCAAAATAAAACTTCAACTCTTCAATTGACTAAAATGCCCAAACTTGAGCCCTTTCTCTACGCTTATCTCTATTACCGTCGAGAAGATTAAACCGATACCCATAAACTGGTGAATCATTAGTGGGTTCTTCATCACTTGTTCCTCTTTAATGCAATTGACAATTGAGTTTTCCATAATAATAAATCAAATTGATGCTATTAAGAGTGAGCAATCGAGCCGATTCAATCCGGGGAACCAGCCCAACCAGCCTTATCTGTTGCAAGCCGGTTCACACGGGAATCGGTTTAATTTTCAGATAAAAAGATTGGTAACCGGTCTTGATCAATTGGGTTCTTGATTCTATACCCTTAACAATCTATTTTACCGAAAAACTGGCCTTGCAAGACAAAGTTCTAGGGTTCTTGATTTCTTAGTGGAATGGTGTCTGAGCTAAATTTCCTCCGCCATCTACGAGATAATCCCATGACTCCGTATGAGGAGCACTTGTGTGATGGGGTAAGTTCAAGATTTTATTCGGTCAGTGGTGAAGTCATATGCCTGAAGGTTTTCTGGATTATAGCATCAAACCTGAAGAATCAATGTCGTGCGTGCCGCTCATGCGCATGCTCCACGAATCTAAACTCTACCAACGCGACCCCAGGTCAAGCGGGGCTACCCGTTGAGTTTAAGCATATCAATAAGCGGAGGAAAAGAAACTAACAAGGATTCCCCTAGTAACGGCGAACAAACCGGGAAGAACCCAACATGAGAATCGGGCGCCCTCAGCGTCGCTGAGTTTAAGCATATCAATAAGCGGAGGAAAAGAAACTAACAAGGATTCCCCTAGTAACGGCGAGCGAACAGGAAAGAGCCCAGCATGAGAATCGGGCGCCCTCGGCGTCCGAATTGTAGTCTGGAGAAGCGTCCTCAGCGACGGACCGGGCCCAAGTCCCCTGGAAGGACATGACAAAATTTAGGAAGAAGAATGGATTCAATCGGACGAGATTCGATCGGTAGAGCATCGAGTGGACCACATGTGCATGGCCCTGGGCGATTCATCGCCTCGCGGTGTGCATCGATTGGCTCGTCCCTTCTACCGGCGATACGCTCCTGGCCTTAACTGGTCGGGTCGTGCCTCCGGTGCTGTTACTTTGAAGAAATTAGAGTGCTCAAAGCAAGCCTACGCTCTGTATACATTAGCATGGGATAACATCATAGGATTCCGCCACTAGGGTGCGTTTGATAACCTGCCAGAATTTTTAATTCTCTGCCAGAAGTGATTCTGGAAGAGAAATGCGTTTGGTAAA
>BCNH02000004.1:7507415-7560878 GCA_001662345.2 Metrosideros polymorpha var. glaberrima | reverse complement strand
GGGGGGGGGGGGGGGGGAGGGAAAAAGAGAGAGAGAAAAAGAAAAGAAAAAAGGATAAAAAAAATTAATAAAAAATTCGAATAAAAAGAAAAAGAAAAAATTAAAATATTTTGTCACGAGTCGGTCGACATCCATGTCAGCGCTGGCTGGCCAAAATTTGTTGGATGGACTGAACTTGAACAATTGCAAAAGGTTTAGGGTTGAATTGGTAAAAAAAAGTTTATGACTGAATTGATATAGTTGCAATAGGTTTATGACTTTTTTGGTAATTGTCCCCAATTTTCATCATACATTTGCAATTCACTTAGGCTCCGTTTGTTTTGCGGAAAATGAAATATTTTCCTAAAAATGATACTATCCCTTGAAATAGTTAGTCAATTGAAAATGTTTTGATTATCTAAACAATTTCGTGAACAATGAAAATACTTTTTGTTTATTTATTTTTGTAAGCGATACAAGCCATTATTTTTAGGAAAATATTTTTCAAATCATTCATTTTTCGTAAAATAAACGGAGCCTTAATAGACTATAAAGAAGGCGATGTCAATATCACTACTATGTTTTCCTTCCTTATCCTCTATATCCTCCACCAAAAAATAAAAAAATAAAATTGTTTGGCCTACTGAAACGAACTCAAATTAGAAGCATCAAGAGCTTAAAATAGTTTTGCCACTAGTAGTTATTAAAATGAAACTATGAGCTTGTTTTAATAAAAACTGAAAAATAAGGGCCAGTGTTGATATTCTTAAGAGCTGTAAATAGAAAAAGAAATAATAACAATTAAAAGTACATCACCGAACATGAATAATTTCTTACCAAATATGGAACTGCCATAGCTATTGACAGGTTTCGTAATTCGGAAGATTCTAGTTATTATCCATTGTACCGATAACTAGATTATGTGAATACTTTGACTGACTTGAGTCTTTTAAGCAAATGTCAATTAAGATTATCATACAAATTTAATCTCATTCAGTGCTAAATTTTACTTTCAGACGCTTAATTGGATTTTGAAACAGGCCCATGTGTACCCATTAAATGAAACGAAGACAATTAAGAATAATCTACATACTCATATTGTCACTATCTTAATATGAGTTTTTTTTTATTTTCCTTTTCTGAAGAAACTCTACTTGTTGACCTAATTTTGACAACCCATCTGAATGGATTAAAAAGTCTATTATCTGTTTGGATGGAGTGATTTGGAGAGAAATGAAATGATTAATCACTAAGGAAATAAAAGAAGATAAAAGAATGGATCAACCTGTAAAAACTGCATTCGATATAAGGGTCGAGCCTTCTCTCTCGGGACTTGTGCACGGGGAAGTTATCAAAAAGAGAATTGGAGCTAGAAGATTGGGAGGGAAGGAGTGATATTAATCTCTCCTGATTCATTTTCTGCTCTCCATCAAAAGAACCGAATATGGTGATCCCGCAATCTTCATTATCGTAACATTTGTTCCGGAATTGGATTATGTCAATTCGAGGATCGAACAATATAAGCACAAATAACCACGAAATCGATGAACTATACCTCGGGCTGCCCCACGGATGCAGCAATATGTAAGACATTGTTACCATCTTGGTCCTTCCAATTCATGATTGGCATCAGATTGACTCTCTTAAGCCATCCAAACATCGCCTTGGATGTTTGGAGGTTGGGGTTCTTGACGGCAATGTGAACCGTAGTTTATCATCGGCTTGTCAAGTCTTCGATGGAGGATCTGCAAGTGGATAGGAACTCGGCTAGGAGTTCTAGCTCAATATCTCTCTATTACTCTCGACGACAAAGTGCAAGCAAAGGGGTGAACCGGTGTTGCTCTCGGACCCGGATCAACTTGGAGACGAGGGTTAGCACTGCCCTCACTGTGTGATAATGGTTCTTTTGCAAAGCCAAGCGCACGGGGCTGTAACCCCGTAGATTTAACTTCCAAGCGAATCACGGCTTCTAGATGGCCATCTTCATGACCACTTGGGCTTTCCCGGTGGTCGCGGCGAGGTGTAGAGGAGTATTTGGGAAGGGGCCCTTAGATGCACGATTTTTGCTGATCCTTCATTAACCCATGTAGCCCCTCAACATTATCATGCTCTATCGCTTGTTGAAGCCCATGTCTCCCCAATTACTTGTAGTTGTGGGGAGGAGCAGGTGAGGCTGTCTTGATAAATCACAACCACGCCGATCCTGGTACTCAAATACTGAATTATTCAAACAAGACGTTAAATCGTCAATTGACCAACTGCACAAACCTTAAATCTTGTTTCCATACTTATTACTGTCAAGAAGATTAGATCAATGCCCCTAACTGGTGTGTCGATGGCAATTTGGGTTTTCCATAATCATGAATCAGACGGCTGCTATAATGGTTCAATCGCTTCTAATCTCAAAACTTTTAAACCAAAAGTTACAGGAATATTCTCTGTGAATTATAACTACACATTGATTTAGAAAAACATAAATAAAGCCTTAAAGCAAAATTGGATAACATAGCAACTAGCTAATTTTTGGGAAGGTGTACATTTGAATCTAAATATCTCATATGCTATGACTATTAAAACTCGACCTTTAGTCATGAAAGACTCACGATTGGAAAATGATAGCGAAAGGATGGACTTTTATGTTCAGCTGGAGAGACAGAGCGCTATAGATCGGAAATGGACTGCATAAAAACCTCACTTAGTGAACTCTTCCATCGAAATGACGGTTCGGGTACAGTGAACGAAATGCTCATGGCACCAACTTCACTGGCTCAAAACGACGAGAAGACGAGGCGAGTACATGAGATGATCGTCATGCATATCATAAACAGACACTTGTGTTCAGGGAGTCAACACATATGCACAGTACACTTAAAAATTATCGGGAACACTTTCCTCAGGGATAAACCTTACATCTCTAAATTCGAGTAAGTTACTGAATTCGAGATGTGACAAAATGATGCAGGAAAGCCCTGAGGATCCTGCTTCTTGTTCTGCTAGGTGAAGCTATGCACACAATCTAACCCACCGAACTACTCTACCTTGAGTCCGAGAGCAGCAAATACAGTAAAAGTTATAAACAACAAACCCTGCAATCAGCATTAAAGACCAGGCGGTAATCACTATCAAGGAAAAGCAAGAACGGAGAAGAAGCCATGTCAGTGAATCAGCAACTGCGGTATCTTACTGCAGATCTCTGCTGGGTTATCAGGTTGCCTTTTTGAGCTTAACTAGTTCAGCCAGAACATCTTTGAGAGGCTCGGCGAGCTTGCTTTTCTTAGCCTGCGCAAAACTTGGGGTCAAAATTTGTCTAAGACAAGGTAGCAGTAATGATTACAAGGTGGCAGCTAGAAGGATAATACAACCAGAATTGGTTCCAAATGGTAGAGTAATTGTCTAGACGAGTTTTCTTTTCTAAACACTTAAATAAGGAATCAGCCGAATAGCAAACATGGCCATAAGGAGATAGAATGAAATATACAGAGACTTTTACAATGTCTCTAGTTTTTAGCATGCATGAATATTTATACACATATTACCCCTACATGAATTGTAAACAAAAAGACGAAAGTTCAATATCTCTAGTTGGATAACATTTAAAGTACTTTAAACTGGTGACTCCAAATCAAAAGCTCTGTCCTGAAAAGAACCCAAGAATCCACAACATGAAACGTTGACTCAAAACTTGGAACTTGCATTCAATTTTTCATTTCAAAATAATATTAGCATGTTTCACCATGCTTAATTCTCACAATTATCCAGAACAAGCCAAATTTTCCACTAATGGAACGTACAAAAGAAAAGCCTTTCAGGGGATGAAAAGAGCTTTGAACAGAGGTGCTACTAATGCAGGTTACCAGCCACATCGGAAATTGTCCATGGCAAGCTAAAGATCTTAAAGCATGTTCATAGAATACCTTCAAGGATGGAACAAGAGCAAAAACTTCATCCGGAGTTTCTGTACAGACATTCCCAATGACACATATCTGCACCAAATCTGAGATTAATGGTGCCACATCTTCTTAAAAAACGGTACCCAAAAAGTTGAGATTAGTACCTCGCCCTCAGTGACACCATATTGTGTAAGAGGCCTTCAAGTTGAGTAAATAGACAACAACGTTTTATCCATTGCATGGGACCACATTAGGAGAAATAGTAATCACATAATTAAAGCACTCAAAAGAAACTTAGGAAACAAGGATACTCTAGAGCTCTTCTCACTGATGCCGGATCTACATAGTGAATTCCATTTTTGGCATACTGCAATCCACGGTCAAAGGATCTGAAATGGCGGTTGACTCAGGTATGTTGAAAGAGGAGGATCAAAAGAATACCCAAAAGAATGTACTCCTTACACAGGAATTTTGATTGTTGGATCCTCAGATAGTATGACCATTTGCTCCTGGATTCCTTGTAAGATTTCAGCAGCTTCACAGTCCATCAGACATTTGGCATGTTTTGGAAGTTCTATAAATTCAATAAAAAGACAAGATCAGGGAGCATACCCAACACGGTAACTAGTCTAAACCAAACCTAAAAATTGACGAAAAGGTTAAGTATTATTCACATGTAGTACCATTGCCAATATGCCCAATAGATTGAAAAACCCAATACAACTCTGCTCTTTTGCCAGAAGGAGAAAAACCATGACTCCACAGCCTAAAATGAACTTGCTGAACTCCAATCTGACTCTAGTAAGTCAGAAATGGAACAATCATACAGGTTGCCGACATGTGGACATAAGCCTAAAATCATGAGCCAATGCTTGGATACGTTTATTAACTCATAGAGGTAGAGGCAATTTGTAAGGCATCTGTCTCTCCATTCGTATTAACTAAAATGTTTTTTTTGCCAAGCCTGTCTCGCTTGAACCCAAATATTTCAAATAAAAAAAAATTTAGGTCCTTAATTGATCTCATTTCATTGTGGATTTTCATACCTAAAACGAAACCAATTCAAGTGAAGCTCCACACATGTAGTTATACTCGACAGTCAGAGGTTGAAGTACCATAAGTAAGAAATTCAAACTGCGTCGCTAAACAAAAGGTGTGGTATGGCTAAACACCTACCTTGCTCAACTCTGAGCTCTAGAGGAAGCGGTTCTTTGGGAGAGGAGCTTTTTGCAGCATTGCCAGTCTTATCTCCTTTCCCTCCTTTGCCCAAGTTCACTAAGAAAATACACAGATTGCCAGGACAAAGTAATCAGCACACAGAAAGTAGCAAATAACGCATCGTAAACAACCGAAACGACATGGAACAGCCAAACAATAAATCCACTGAAATAGCCTGAAAATGATGATTCGAAGCCGGACATTTATTCAACAAACTGTCCGCTTTGCCACCGGATGAGAAGCCAAAAATTCCATCCCCCAGACCTATGCAAATAGCACCACAGAGAGACATCATTGCAAGAAAATGGAGCAAATCACGTAAAGTCACAGAACCCACATCTCCAACCACTTATAATCAACAAGCATGATAAAGAATTAAACGCCCAAAAGCTAAACGAAATAGAAAAAAGATGCAAACCTTCGGAATCAAACTGAACCTTCCTCCCCTTCTTGGATTTCCCAGAGCTGTCGTCCTTGCCTTTCGCAGATGCTACACGTTAAAACACACAACGATGGAATTCTGAGCATAAACTAAGAACAGCGAGAGGCTGGTTGCTACAAAAACAAAAATTTTGCGATGGAAAACGAAGCAACCCAGACAATGAGAGAATCAGAAAAATGGGTCACATTGATTTTACCTCCGTTAGGAGTGGTTGATTTGAGAGAGGACTTGACCGCTTTACTGGGCAGCGAAGACCCTTTTCCTCCCTTCTCCGCCATGACCAGCTTCTGCAACTCCCAACACAAGAAATCAACGGAACTTACAGCACGACCGCGTTGAATCTTGAAGTGGGTGAATCGGAATTAGTAGACTGAAGGAGTGAAGGGGACGGCGCACGAGCCGAACGTACCTGAGGGAAGCAGAAGCAGTGCTCGAATTCGTCTCTGCTCTGCTGGGTTTTGCAGAAATTTGAGTCTTGAAAGTGAAAAGTGAGCTTTTTTTGGGGGTATCTGAAGCATTTTATATAAATCGTTGGGCGGGTCTTTGGAAATAAAGATCCCACCTTTTAAATATTCTCTCTATTTTTTTGGGTAACCAAGGAAAATAAGATACCAATTGTTAGAATTTTTCAGTGTGTCAAGGAATTACTTTATGATAAGAATTTTAGAATTTATGGAATTCGGAGTTCATTTAAAAGTATGCATTTACAATAAAATCAAACTTAAATAATGTATTGTTTACAATTCAAAATTGAATTGATTTACGAGGTTCTGTGTAGATCTTATTTACTTGACTCTATTTAATAGATAAATTCATGAGATCCTTGATTTCGCACGGAAAAACTCATTTCATATCCCAACAGCTTATCTTCTCAATTTTTGTCTCAAATTTTCTTTATCTTAATTTGATTCTCTATAGGTCCACATTTGCATCATCAGAAAGAAGTCGGACAAAAAAAAATAAAAAATCCTGTGTTTAGAGAAAAGGAGTATAAGAGGTATATATAGCAGTGTATGTTGCTGGTATATTGGTAATGAATGGTTTAGGATTAGTTTGTGAAGAATTTCTTCTTTGGAATTTTGGAGGTTCTCATCTTATAGAAGCTATGTCTACTCACAAATTGTAGATTACATTGTAAATAATGACTCAGAACCAAACTAATTGACGGGCATAGGAAAAGTTACAAATCCTGAAGTGTAATACAACGCTTCTTGCTGATATATACGGCCATCAGCCAATTCGCTATCTCTCTCGCCCTTTATTGTGGCCATGATCGGCTTTGCCGGTTCTTTTCCCGATCTTATGGGGGTCCAACACGCTTCTTCGCGATCGTTCCTGTGCGGCAACATCCTTCGCCTTCTCTGATGACTCTCCTCCTTCCTCCATCTCCCTCATCACCATCTTCCTCTCCAATTCTCGCGGTAGCTTCATGTCCAGTTGCATTATCCTAGGATGATCTGTCGTGCTGGTTTCAGCTACGGATATTGTCGGGTCATCTGCTCTTGGAAATCGAACTTCCGGGCTTAGCTTTTGCTTGCCTTGATCTTCTCTTGCAGCGAGTGTCTCCTTTCCCCTAGTTGTGGTTTCACGTGAAGCCAAGCTATGAGGTGTTGTTGCTCCCCTGGCGGTGGTTTTCTCTTGGTCGAAGAAGAGGACTTGAACCACGGTCCGTAAGGGCAGGCGCTCGTTCTTCACGGCATGCGCTCGCACCTCCGGAGACAGCTTCTGGCAATCTAAAATCCGACAGAGGAACTTCTTGTCGGCTTTGGACAAATCAGGATGCTCCTGCTAGCACATGAAGTGGCATGAAGCCAATTGTTAAGCCATCCAATTATCAGACGAGTACCTTGAAAGTCAAGAACATCTACTCTATTTCTCGGATGTTTCTATCTATGTTTCAATGCTTCAAATATTATTACCTTCAGGTAGATGTTAATTGCTTTGTAGAGGTCATCATGCAGTGGCCTGGCAATATCGGGCAAGCTTTCGGCAAGAGATACTACTTTTGACACAGGCATGTTGACGTCCTTGGATATCACTTGAAGATAAGAATCAATGAGCTTCCCAACCTTCCTAACTGATCTTTTAGACTCTCCCTTCTCTGTAGATCCGGGAGGTTGTCTTCTCCACAGTACCCAAAAACTTTCCAAAACAGACCGTACCAATTCCACATCATAAAAGTGTTGGTCTGATGCGGAATAAGAAGGAAACAGCAGATCGCTCACCGTCGCCTCGTCCAACTGTTGACTGGACCTCCGGACGAGTTCAGTCTTAGTTAATGGAGATGATCCTAGATAGTTTGCAAGACTCAGTAGCCTTAGCAGGAAATTAATTGAAAGAGAACCCTGTTCCGCTGGGATCATGCTTACGATAGCCTCTAGGATTCGCCGGTTCTTCACCATGATTTCTTCTGGTTGTGATGCGGCACTTCCAATAGTCCTAGTCCTAGTCGTGTCTGGTAGCCCTCGAGAGGCATAGACATGCAAAGCTTCACCAATAAGCTGTGAAAGAAGCATATTTGTCGATCGTATAGCAACAATAATATATCGGAACAGGTCGATGTCTAGATCGGAAATATCTTCTGTCCACCAATCACGAGGTACGGATTGATGATGTTTCTTGTCATATCCTGGTCTCGTATAAGTATAAGACCATGTGACCTGCATATATGTTACAACATTTTTTATAATCTTTCCACTGAAAATTTGTATAAACGAAGCAAAAGTAGGAAAGCAAGAAATTCCTGAACCTTTGGCGGAGGGGTGAGAATTTTCTCCACAATTGAGTCGATGCAACTCCTAGCAATTCCGAGAGATTCAGACCATTCAGGTAATTTGATTGTAGTCTGAAGCGTGATGATGGAGTCCTTCCAGCCCTCGAGAATGCACGAATGGAAGAAAGCCTCGAGCTTCATCACGAAATTTCCCTTTTCCACCACCTCGGTCATCCGGAGGAACTTGGCAGCGCAAAATGCGGGTAGAAAGTTATAAGCGCTGAAGTTGATGGTAATTCCGTAGCAATATTTAGCGCACAACTCGAAAGCCTCTTCACCTCCGGGAATGTCATGGAGATCTATGGTGATTTCACCATCATCCGTGGGGCAAAGCTGTTGTAAGAGACCGCATTTCGGTAGCAGAGCAAACTGCAACTAAAAGCTCTATGTTAACTAAGCTGAATTAACGTAAACAATTCTAGTACCATAAAAAGTTCTGTACACTTTATAAGTTTTCAGTGCGTCACTTTTTCTATCTGAAGATGAGATTTTGTTTAAGAATTTCAAGAAGTTTCATCATCTGCTATGTGATTTACGCACACGTAGATTTATTTCCACTCCCTTGTTCAAACTAATATTAGCAGCATTGAGTTGTCCTAATATTTATGTTGAGTAGGGCTTTCTGAACCTGTACCTTATGGAGAAGATAATTGATGTTGTTAATTCGTAAAATTAGATCTGTCGGTGTATCTGAAGTCACCGTCCTGCAAATGTTTGGCCAAAACTAAGATGTCAATCACAAGTATCATCAGTATTTGCGAAAAAAGGGTCTCCATCTTTATTCACTGTCTGTACCTTGTTGCTTCTTCTGTGTAAAATGTGTCTGGCCTTGTCCCAAGTTTCATAAACTTCATCTTTGTGATTTCTTTTTCTTTTTATCCAAATCCCAGGGCTCATGACCAGATTCTGAGTCTCGATAGCCTCACCTTTCAGCAAGTGCCCTTTGAACTACCAGGAATTCAGACAACTATGGTCTATCCATTTTAAGATGATCAATCGAGAAACTTCAGAAGAGCTTCCGAGCAAAGTGTAGATAAGAATGAATCAACAACAAACAGGAGCTTCCTGCACAAATGTAAGAAGGAAGTCGTCAAAAGCAAAGCAATCACATGATTCTATATGCTATTCATGCCAAAAAGGAAAACGAAAAAAAAAAAAAAAGATCGAAAAAGGATGACTTGAGATACCCAAATTCTATTCCTCATAAAGGCAATGCATCAATTAGTAGAAGCCCAATATCAATCAGTACCGGCAGATTCCAATGAAGAAACTGATCCACAAATCTAAACACAAATTGAGGATGACCAGCAATTCCAAATTCAATAAAGATAGACATCAATAGAGACTGAGGTCGATCAGGTAAAAACCGAAAACCAAATGGCAGAAAAGGGATGGCCAAGATAATTGAACCAAAAAATGGAAGAGAAACACCTAAACCCACAACTATCTGCTAATGAACCATCGAGGAACAAATTGAAAAAGGAAAAGGAAGAGAAAGAGAAGGCAAGATCACAAATCCTTATTCAGAAAAAGGGGCATGCAGTTCAAATTTGATCAAGAACTCAGATAGGAGGAGAACAAGAAAACAAAGAACAGAACAGAAAACCAAGCAGCTTCACCTTTTCATTAATTCTTCCTAACAGGAGTCGCTCATTTATAGGTAAAATTCCCCATAGACATGAACCCCACAGACACTTTCCTGAAGAAATACCAAGAAATGAAATATGCTCCAACTCCTAGGACAACACAGTGCCTAAAGTCATGCAGATTTGTCTCTGCTGTTTATGGTAAGGGACGGAAAACATTTAACAAAGCAACTGGTCTGTCAAAGGATGATGATGAGAAATCAGAATCCATTCAAGAAAAATCTTGGGATTTTCTACCCTTTTTGCCAAATCCTGACGGTTGTAGCAAAAAAGCACTTAAAATGGGGAGACTTCTGGCTTTGAAAAAGATGAGGTAGGCACTTACGTGTTTGTACTCGAATAGCCATCTCGCTCTTAACCATATAAATACCACCTTTATTGCTTCATTTATTGTTCATTTCATAAACGCTATTAGGAAGTAATGCATTACAGCATCAGCAAGGACCAACCTTTTACTCATGAACAAAATTGGCACCTCAGTTACTGTGGAGTTATGGGAAATCTGATTTTGGAAATGGGGAAATCTGACTCACCAGGAGAAGGCAGTACTGCTTTCTAGAAACTTAGAGAGGAAAATTTTTTTTGGAGAGTGATTTTGTTATTTAGGAAGTCATGTGTAACAGGTCATATTTTATTTAGTTTTGCAGCATCAGATTTTAGTTTCCTTTATTTGCTGAAAAATGTCTAAAATGTTTTGAATCTCAAGAAATATATCGCAATTCAATATAATGATGCTTCAAACTTTTTTAGCGTAATTAGCATAGTAGTTTGGTTCCGAAAGAGCCTAAGCTAATAAATTTTCTGAAAAAGCTAAGGTAATATTAAGACAAGCAGATAAATAATTTATTTCATTAATATAAACTTGCCCAGTTTTCCTCTTACGTATGCAGGCTAAGAATGGAAGTCTAATTTAAATCCTTCTTTAGTGACATGTCTTGCTTGAAAGAAAAACCTATTAATTCAGGTTTTAACCAAATTCTGCCAAGAGTAGTCACGACAAGTGAACAAACATTCCAGCATAATTTGGCATTTGTTTCCTTCTTTTTAAACAAGATCTGTGAGTATCACCGGTAAATATTCGAATTAACGAAGCAGATGTATTGTAGCTATCTTGTGCTAATGTTGCTGAATCTTGATACATAGAATTTCTTTCCAAAAATTGAGAAAAATTGAGCGCCGGACCCAAAATCCAAAATCTCTTGGCAACTGCGCTTCTACTATGATATGTGACGCACTACCAACACAATTTTTTTTGGGCCAGTCATATTGTAGGTTTAATTTGAGAATGTTGAGTAACTAATTTTGCAATTTCTAGCGACTCATATGTAATGCAGATGCATACAATAAAAGCCACTGATGTACCTTAGAACAATCCCCCTTCAAAATTTCTTTCTGCAGAATCTTGGTAATGGATTCAGACACCAGAAGGGATGGCTTCTCTTAACTGAGACTCTTTCTTAACTATTATCTTATGTACTTTTAGCTATCTGAAACTAGCTGTACATGACATGGTTGATGAGTGTGAGACCTGCAATTGCATGATATACATGTTGCTCAAACCTCTATCAGGACACAGACATTTCCTTCAATCCCTTGATAAAGTAAATAAGAATTGCCCCCACTTCCAACTGTGTGTTGTGTGCTAGTGGTCCTATTGTACAATTATATCCCTTGGGATTGTCTTTATCACCAATGATCTTCTAAAATCTTGGCTAGGGCCAAGTTTTCTTTCTTTCTTTTTTCCAGAAAAGAGAGTAATGGAGATAAAAGAAAGCAGCTGAGTGACAATGCACAAGTAGACTAGGCTCATTCACAGCAAGTACTTGCCATGTAACACAAAACTAAAAAGGAAAAAAAGCTCCTGAGGTTCTTCTTTCAAATGGTTAAACCAATAAAGGCATAGAAAATTACAGAAACCTCATAACCCACCTTTCAGAAAGTTAGCTTTATACTTCACCCTCGTCCTCAGGTCAGGTCCAATGCTCATGTGAAGAATCAGAAAAATTGTGTCTTTGCTTCAGTCACCTTTTTAGGTGCAAAAATTGCAGAATCTCAGACTCTCATTTCTGGGAAAATCTGATATCCTCCATGTGTCATCTAGCCTGTTGAGTTAAATTCTCTTTTTAAAGTTTGGAAAGACACTGCTGAAGTGTACCCCCTTGAAAAAGTTCTATTTGTTGCTTAATGTCATCGAGAAAAAGTCAAAAATAATTATCTCTTGTCCACACCCTATTTGGATTTTCCTAACTAATAACCCAACAGGAGATTTTCTCTGAACATCTACATCTTTTCATAGACCAAGCAGATTTTGCAAAAGAATGTTCATGTGGATAGCACTAATTACTGAATGACAAAATCAGCAAGCAAGCTTCCGGTGGGATCCATGAGAATTACCTGAAAGAGGTAAGAAAAAACATACCTGGGCATTCCTTTGATCCCGCGAAGTCACAAAGGACTAACTAGACAGCTGTAGAACTTCCATAGATTTAGCTCTCAACCTTCCAGAGTGACTACAGAAGATTGATGTCTGTGTGCTGTTTACAGGCTCCAGTTTGGACATGAATCCAAGAAACATCAAGAAACCTATGTCAGTAGCGAAGCAAAAGAGAAGATTTTTCTGCTTCTTCATGCAAGAAAGCTAGTCATCACTAGAAGAGCTGCACCGTTTTGCAAGAGCAAAGACACAGAAGTTTTAAGGAAATGAAGCAATTGGCCGAGAAAAAGAAAGATGGGTGTTTCCCTTGATATTTCACCAAGAAAATTGGGAGAAGGAGATTTTATTTTTCATAAAAAAGAAAGGGGAAATGGAAAGGAGAAGAGGTGATTGGTTAGGATTAGTCAACATATGTTAATGCATAAAAGGATGCTGTCATAAAACCGAGACTGAACCAAGAATAGAGAGAGAGAGAGAGAGAGAGAGAGAGAGAGAGATAATTATTAAACAGGTAGCAAGGAAAGCAAAAAAGCAATCCCTCTCTTTCTTTGATGTCTCTCTCTCCCCCACATATTGAGAAACACTGGGGCTCTATGATTGAATTCACCAAAAAGCATGCAACTGCAAGTGGACTGACCTCTCTCTCCTTGCCTTGCTTAAGTGCCTTCTCGTGAAACCGTGGGCTCCAAACCGGACCCATCACCACAAACATTGCGGAACTACGCGAGGGTCGCATACGAAATCGATCCCCAGAGTGACGTTTCGGATTCGTTCAAGCGTTTCATTGCAACTCACTTGCTTAGACAAGTGTATTAGGTCACTTTGTAAGTCAGATTTTTGTACACCCATCTCAGCATCCATCCCTGTACTACGTTTAAACGTTTCTGTTCTTCCCCTCTTCGTGTTCATCATCATGCTTCTCCCCACTATCTTTGAGTATATTCTCCTTCTCGAGGGCCCCATTAGGCGAAGGGGTTTTGTTTTCTTTGATTTGCATGTCGGCCACGTGTTGCGTGTGTACCGTCGGTTTAGCTGTCTGAGAAGGTTTTACCATCTCTTGAGGTGATGGGACTTTGGTCCTCTCTCTTGGGGGGCCTTCTTGACTTGGATTGTAATGGAATCGCTTGCTTTGTTGGTGGTTGCGGAGGCCAAGCACAGACAAAGGGTTTGCCCGGTGTCATCGTGTGCTTGTTTGTAGCATTGGAGCAGCTTGTAATGTGCCCGTGCGTGCGCAAAGTCTTCATGGAGAATCATTGCTTTGGTGATTTGATGCGATCGTCTTGGGATCCACATGTGATAATGTGTCCATGGTAGGAGGGGCCCTCGGAGTATTCATCATTCGGGAAGGGAAGGATGGACTTACGATATGTGTTGGCGTTAAATTTAACTGAACGTGATAAGACGAGGATAGAACATAATAGCATTTCTCGTATGCATACTATAATTTTATTTGATCATAGCTGGATATTAGGTTGAGCAGAGGCATTCTATCAAACTTGATGTTTGGTGTTCATGGATTACGATGGCTTTAAAAATAAGAAAAGGAATAATGATAAATAATGAACTTAAAAAAAAAAAAACGAAAGAAAGAAATTGAGCCTGTATCTAAGCCACGACGTTTTAGCTAGTGATCCTTTGTGCCAATGTTTGACGACCATCACTGCCTCATACTAATCAGTTGAGGGTCGACTGGCACGAGAATGGTGTTCTCCTCATTCGTCTCTAGGTGAAAAATGTTCATATCCATAGTATTTATCTAGCTTATATTTGAGCAAATCCAATTTGAGTATTTCACAAAATACTCGATAGAATAATTACATCATGCTTTGGACTTTGCATCCAACCTACCAACACAATCTACCGGTAAATGTTAGAGTTTAGTATATCTAGTTGAATCGAAATTTCAATCACTTAACAGTAACGTAGGCAAAAATACGACGGTTAGGTTACACCATCAAAGAGCAAACTTTCAATGCAATTACTCTCTCGATTGCAAATGTATATTTTGTAGGTGATAGATGCACCCACAAAATTTGCAATAGGAGCAAGGTCCAAATATTATCCGTCCATTGTTATCTTATTTAAAACTTAAAAGTTTGAGTTAGACTTTCTAATTAACCAGAGCCAAGTTTCGCATGTTTCATTTTTAGAATCATTGTGTGTTGTCCCCAATTCTTTAGTTCCACATGCGTTCTCTAAATGATTTCAATTCAATCTAGTTTACTCGTGAGACGATATATTAAATGTTAGTTTTTAATATGAGGTTTCAATTGGTCAAATATTAATTTTGTCAAGCCTAGTATAAACAAGGGTTATTATCACAAAGACCCCAAACCGGTACACTAGTGACAAATTTACTTCAAACTAATTTTTTAACCACTAAAAACCCCAATGATACACATGTGACAAATTTATCCCAAATTTTAGGGCTTGTTAGAGAAGATGGATCGAGTCTTATTACTAGAAAATGAGCTAATTGAAGAAACATAAACAAAGTTGTTATTATTTTTTTTTTATAAAAAACTAAGTTTTGGATAAATTTGTCACAAATATACAAGTTTGAGATTTTTTGTGGTTAAAAAATTAGTTTTGAGTAAATTTATCACAAGTGTATTAGTTTGGGGTTTTTCATGGTAAAAAAATTAATTTTTGGCAAATTTGTCACAAGTGTACCAATTTGTGATTTTTCGTGGTATTAATCCTATATACAAATAGATAGTCTCGTCCCATCTAAAAGTTTATATTTTTGGAAGGGATCTTTCTTACTTCTTCCTCAACATATTAGAACTTACGTATATGAATCTCAAGATTGATTTTGATTATGAGATATGTATAAGATCTACATCTTTGGATATTCTGAGATCTTCTTTGTGTTGATGAGCTTAGGGATTTGTCTAAGGTCTAGTAGATGCTTATGGGCAAAAGGATACTAAAGTGTCAAAACTTGTATACAACATTCACTTGAGTGCCAAAACTTTTTTTTGGATCACTAAAGTGCTAACTTTTTTGAAAAACGATCACTTAAGTACTAACTCTAGCGAATTTGGTCGGAAATCCTACATGGTATTTTTTTAAATTAATATATTATGCTGACGTGGCTCGCCGACGCTAACATGGCATTTTTTAATAATATTTTAATTTTCTCTTTTTTTTTTTCCATCTTTCCTTTTTTTTTTTTTTTAATTTGCTTCTTCTTCCTCCTTTTAGTCGAACCAACCAAAGGGAGGACCGGCAAGGCCGGCCATGGATGAGGCTCAACCTAGCCCAAATCTAGTGACGTCGAGCCTCGCCATGGTTGGGCAAGGCTGATCTCGCCTAGCGACAACTCGCCCTATGAATGGCTTCGGCTTTGCTCTTGCGCTTCTCTGCCTCTTCTCGCTCTTCCCTCCACAGTTCATCTTCTCAAGCTCTCTAAGGCATGGCCACCACTTGTTAGATGATTTGTCTCCTTGTTTGGATGCTACGTGCTGCTCGGTGGGTGTTGTCAACAATGGAGCTCGTTTGGAGGTGATGGGGACTACTGATTGCCCGTGAGCCCTCGCTTGACCCCATGAGGGTGAGGCTAGCCATGGCAAGGCCGACCTCGCCGGCCCTCCCTTTGGTCATTGGCCAGAGGGAGGAAGAAGAAGAAAATTAAAAAAGAGAAAGAAAAATGTGACTTGGCATTTATTTTCATTTATTTTTAATTAAAAATGCCATGTAATTTTTTGGCCGAAATTTTTCGTTGTTAGCACTTAAGTGACCGTTTTTCTCCGATTTTGTCACTTATGTGTGCTAGTGAAAACTTTTGGCATTAAAATGAGCTCTATACACAAGTTTTGACACTTCTATGTCCTTTTGTTGATGCTCATGTCTTCATCTTTTGCCCATCACTGATTAATATCTCATTCCTAAAGACGAACCTATTTTGATTTTTTGGTTAGAGAGAGAATAGAATGATTTTATATCATGCAAAATATTTCCGTTAGGTTCTTCCTAGGTCAACATTAATTCGACAATCATTTGATATCACGTGATGCAGAGAGATTTTATGAAGTAATTTTAATCAGTACCTCGTAACCAAAGAGGGGCCGACTTGTATTTATTGCTTTATTCTCCACTCAAAAGTTAAAATCTATATTCTTTTTCGTTTCTTTTTCTTTTTCTGTTTTTTTTTTTTTCAATTTGGCCCCATATCGGATAAAGTGATGTGATTAGGAGGATGATGATGACTATCATGATGAATTGCACTGATCAACGCCATGCCCCCCTTTTAATGCAAATGAATTCTTAAAACTTATAAATTGCATGTTAACATTACCATCTGTTGGACGAATGCCGGCCATGTGCCTAAGAAAAGTTTCGAGAACTGCCACTTCATGCATTAATTGCATATCATGTATACTCATTGTTGCAGAGAGACACTTCATTAGCGAAAGGAAACTGCCGAAGAACATGTTGATTACTAGTAATAATAATAGCATCCTAAGTGGAAATTAAAGTTGAGAAAGGACGGGCCAAAATTGCTGCATATTTAGCTAGATGAAACTAGGGTTTTGCGCTTCAAGAAGTTGTAAAATTAGTCTAAGGTTTTATTATTAGTCACCAGACCACTTTAGGACACGAATTCCCTAATTTTGACGTCACTCGCTTACCTTTGATAGCACATGGGAGATGTGCTTAGTAAGCAAAGATGGACATGAAATACCTCTTAATCGCAACTTGAAAGAAATTGGACGTATAGAAATATCATTTCTCTCTGTATTTTCGTGTCGACTCTTGCCCGCTTTTATAACATTAGGGTTTACATGTCCAAACAACCAAGATAGACTTTACTAGCTGGGAGCTAATAAAGACTATAGCTATATATCAGTATAAATTTCATGGTCCAAGGCGGACCATCCGATAAAGCAAATGTCCAAACTATATTTTAATGAAATGGTCCCTAATGGACCAGTTTAACAAACATAGCATCGCCTGACCTCTTCGTTTGTATGCTGGTGAGATTCCCAGTCAATGTTGGATTTTGCGTCCAAGACATGACTAATGAGTACTACCTGATCAGCCCAAATTATGTAGTATCCATAAGTTTTTTTTTTATTCGTTTGATCAAGAGTTCGCGTAATTCAGGGCAAATCATGTCGTGGTTGTTGCATGTGCATATTAAATAAATGTGCCGATGTCGATATTTTAAAAGGGATAGTCGGTTAGCAGTTGCCACCTTCTGTGTACATAGACATTCATTTTTTATCAACTAACTTTCTTATATAATAATTTATAGGGGAAAAAGGGAGGCATCATGTGGGTTGGATAAGTCCGCGCGGCTAAAGATAGAACGGCATTTTTTTCAACTCGATAATAGTTCATACTCTCAAAACCATAATTACGCTTGTAAAAGAGTTAAACGTACACTTCATTCATCCACAATCTTTATTGCGGTAGGATTTTGTGAAATCAATGTCAACGGATCTAAGAATTTAACTTGTTAGATGAACTTCTAATATTTGTTCAATGGCCTTTTACAATTTGAATCAGAATGATTGAGTTACAATTGTCAAGAGAGCTACTGATCTTGCTGCTTTTTGCTTCTCCCTCTTCCATAGGGCAGGATCTTTTAGAGTCTAGCTTCTTCTCTCTCTCTTCTTGGTTTTGATTGATTTGGCACCATTGGCTCACTAGTGGGCATGATTGAAGGTAGAGTAAGTTAGGGATCTATATAGACCACAACACACTTCGATGTGAGCATGATGTCCTAGAAAAGCAACTACAACAAGATATCTTGTCGTGCGGACTTCTGGTTAGAAGTAAAAGGGCATATTGCAGCTGTAGAGACATTGAGGAGATGTTTCATGGAAGTAATTATAGCATGCCAATATGTGGGCATGGCTGCTAGGCAACATAATGTTATTAGCCTGTAGAAGACAAGGAGTGGCGCTAAAACAGGAACTTTGGGACCTTCCAAACAGTGTAAAGTAAAAAGGTCCGCATCACTCCCAATTCCCTCTCTCTCTCTCTCTACGCGCGCGAGAGTGCAACGTGCATGTGTGTCACGAGCATCGTCGATCGGCTGCTGCCACCCTCAATCACTGATAGTCTTCATCTAGATCAAGGGAGACCGTTGAGTTAGGCAGCGCGTGGTCCATCGACGGTAATGAGATTGACACTGCCGTGATGAAGCTTGAAGTTGGTTGGGGCCAAGTAGCTGAGGTGGTGATGCTATGGTTGGATGGAGAAAGAAAGAATGACTTTGTTAGGGCTTTGTTCATGGGAATGGCAATGGGAAATCACCTACACACATGACATTTTACATGATTCCAGAAATCATCTTTGAAAGTAACCCTAGCCTTTTCAATTGCGCATAGTCAATCTCTACTCTATGGAATGGGCCTACTAATCCAAGAAAGTCTAAAAGAGAAGCTGTTTATGGGCAGTCAGGTCTAGTTGGTGCCACCGCATTGGTCAGTCTCAGTACCCAATTTGTTACGCATTCCTACTAGGAATCAGACTGAATGGATCCCAGATCATGTCTATGCATATGAAAGCAAAATATTCTTTCTCCTGTACATTGTTCACCCACTTTCCAAGGAATCTTTGGTCAAAATGGAAACTTTAGCTTCCAATGGAAATCATCACGTACTTCACTTGTAGGCTGAGTTTTCAACCTCACCCTTGCCATATCACCAATAAAGGAATTGCTATTCCCATAACCACACAGAACTCTAGCCTGAGATGTTGATAATGGTGTTGCGCTATGTTATATACTCATATATAAAGTACTTCATTAGAAATTTGACAAGATACCAGAAGCTTATTACACCCATATATAATCAAGGGATGACAATTTTTCTAGGAAATAATCAGGTTCACAGCCCAATCGAGTTCTAACGGTATGAGCCTGATCAAGTTGAGTCCAACACAAATTAATACTTTAACTTGACTTGGCTTGATTATGCCTAACTTGAGGCTCGATGGATCTTAATTTGTCAAGCTATTGGATATGATTTGACTTGTTTTACAGGTAAGTTTTAGTCTAATTAGCTTGAGTTGAGCTTAAACTTACTCGAACTTAAAAAATATAGTACAACCAAATCAAGAACACTACTATTTTTCATAATACTAATGAAATTGTTCAGTAATCACGATACATAACATGTCCAACTAAAGTTCTTTGTAATTGTTTTCACATAAGCCGCTACGTACGTTGAAAACAAGTTGATATTGAAACAGGAATGAAATACTTCAACTTTTTTAATCATATCCCACCCCTACCGGAGATCCTATGTTTAAAATGTGGAGATTTCTGATATTAGCCTACTTCCTTCATATAAGTTGTATTACTTTGGTAATATAAAGTTTCTTTTTTTCAGCATAGATTACTATATTAACAAAAGTACTTCCAATAATTTATTACCTTTTCTCATCAATTTATCATGAAATTTTTCCAAACTAAACTTTATGCTAATAGACCTAAGAATTCCGAACTCAGATTTTTTTTTGTCTATAAATGATTTATTCAACTTGCAATTTGGTCCGAAGATGATTACATGAATAAAAGAATTTCTGTTGAAGGAATTAACCTAAAATAGCTAAGCGTGAGTATACTGTAGAGGGGCAAGTGGGGCGGAGATGGGGACATAATCCCCGCATGCGCCTTGTCCTATTGCCATGCTTTGTTCGGAGAGAATGGTGACCAAGGACATGTTAATGTATGTGTGTTGGTGTCTTGATGGCAAAATTGGCGTGACCTGCCCGAGAATGATTCTCTGTTCTGTTTCACAAATGAGTCATAATTACAATTTACATAGGGATAATGGCATAAATTGTCCCGAAACTTTGACTCAATATGCAATGTAATCCTTGAACTTTTAATTTATTCAATATAGTCCATGAACTTTTGATTTGTTCAATGTAGTCCTTGGTGTTTTGGTACTTGTTCAATGTAGTCCTTGAACTATATGACAATGTTCAATATTGTCCTTCCACTAATTTAAGATTAGGGACAACATTGCACATTTCATATAATCCAATGACTAAATTGAACATGTACCAAAAATTCAGAGACTATATTACACAAATTAAAAGTTCGTGGACCACATTGTACATTGGACTAAAGTTTAGGGACCACATTGAACAAAATAAAAGTTCAAATATCACATTGCATATTGGGCCAAAATTCAGGGACCATTTGTGTCATTTTCCCATTTACATGATATCAAAACACGTTTGGCACCTCCAGAAAAACCAAAAAAGAAAAGGTGCTCTGAAATTATACTCCATGCATTCTCTTTGTTGGTTTAGCATCCTTCATAAGTAATGCGCCTAATGCATGAAATAAGTGTGATGGTGTATAGTGGCATCCTACAAACCTTTCATCCTTCTTCGGTATTGAGCAGTAAGTGAAACACGGCTGGAGGAAACTTTATGAGCATTTTAGCCTCACAAAGTAAATAATGGATCCACTCAACTATATCAGAGAAAAGGACTCTTCAGAGCAGATCTCGCTTTCATGCGAATTCGAGCCTTTTGAGAACCGCTACTTGGGTTCGTATGATCCTACTGTTGATCCCCATCCCCTAGATGACATTGATGCCTGCATTGAATATGACCTCTTCATGCAAATCCTTGAGGAACACAATGAACCTGAAAGTGCAAAGAAAGGTGTCACAAGTAGTTGTAAGAAGGGTTCTCTGGAATATGCTCAGCAGCGCGAGCCAAACATAATGAAGAATGGAATTGCTGTAGATGGCACCATCGAGAAAAGGAAGGTAATAACTCCGGTTTCATAACCCCCTGATGAATTGTCTTGAATGAACTTGCAGCAAATAGAATTTGCACTGTGAACTAGGATTTGAGTCAAAATGATCATTTTTAGTGAAAATTTCTCCTTAAGGTAAACAAAAAAGGAGTTCTAGTTTTTGATTCTTGTAGATTACACTAGACCGTGAATCTAATTGAGCAAGATGCGCATTTTGTTTGATGTGCACACATTGTTTGCATTACTAGTTGCTCTCAAGTTAGAAGGTCGAGTTTGAAATACCTAGACATGCTTTGATGAGATTGAATTTGGGCGGGGTCATCTGTTCCAAACACATTGCTAGTGCCTGCTCGATAAAAAGAGAATATGTTTCACAGTAATTTCTTCATATATTTTACCTTTACTGTTCAAGAATATGGTTTTCATTGTTCATGTTTTTTGTCCTCCTTTAAAAGTAAAGTAACAGTCTGCAGAGAATTGAAGGACACATGGTGACCAAAAGACAATTTCATGCATATGTTTGTGTCTTGAAAGGCAAACATTGTGTGTCATGCCCAAGATTTTTTCTCGCCTAATAGCAGTTAGAATTAAGTGCTTACTTTATAGTACAATTATTCCGCATGCATTTTGCTTGTTGATTTATCAGTCTTCATTAGTAATTGATTTTCATAATACATGAAATAAGGATTGCACTGAATATGGCCGACCTATGCAGATCCTTGAGGAAGACTCAGCAGAAAGTGAAAACAAATGGCCCAAAAGGAAAAGATACAAAAAGGGCTCTTTGGAATATGCTCAAAGGCAAGAGTTCAACAAAATTAAGAACAGAATTGCTGCTGCTCGTTCTTTTGAGAAAGTTCAGGTAAAAGGTCCCTATATATAGAATCAATTTAGTCAAATAACAATTGCCATAATCTCAGTTGACGAGGCCGGATCACAAGTGTTTACTCCAAAATTTGTTTGGTAAACTAGAATTTTGTTCAAAATACTTCTAATGAGGTTTTGAATGTGTTGATGCCACTAATTAATCAGAATCATATCCTCGAATTGGAGCGAAAGGCCGTGATGCTGCGCAGGCAAAATGATAATCGCAGAAAGCTGCTGGCGGTAATCATATTTAAACTCTCTCTCTCTCTCTCTCATTGTTTTCCAGAATCTGATCCGCACTGTCTTTAATATATAACGAATTAGGAATCATGCTTGGACCAGCCTTTCTCTCTGGAGCTATAATAGATTTTCAAGAAAATTGTTATGCACTGATCTCTGGTGTTGGAAAGAATTTACAAATAATGCTGGATTAATAACAAATCTGCACTTTAAGTAATTGAAATGCCCAGTTGCGTTGGATTGGCCTAATACGGCGATTAAAGTCCAAGTTTAGAACCAAGGATGAGTAAGCGAGGCATTCAAAGCAGTGGGTCGAGTCATTATCGGATCCAAGAAGCACCCCTTTTACGCATGATTTGCCTACCTTGTAGCTAAACCCGATCATCACAAGGCGGATTTGGATGGATTTAGGTTTGGCCCAGCTTTTAAATACGGCTAGATAATCGGACAAGGACGGTCAGGCCAGTACCGACAACAGAATATATAGATATTCTTGAGACACTTTCAGTTAGGAGAAAGAGAAGGAATAGACACAATAAAGATTAATATGCAAGAACTCAATTCTTTTAAAGATATGAGAACTGATTATAGCATGTTCATCTTTTTCTTTGTTCCACAGCATTGGGCAGGACCAAATGCAGCTGGTGGCTTTAGACTCTTGACAAGGACCTTTTCTGGACCACTTTGATTCTGGGCCTGCATATTTCGAGAACCCTATTTTCTCCCCTAAACCCTCTGATTAATGTTGGAAGTTTATTATGAACACTATAATCATCAGCTCTTTTGGGTGTTATTTTCAAATTATCTCTCTCCGAAATGCAAGCACAATATATAATTCGAGTACTTTTAGGTTCGACTAATGCTCGCAGCGAGTAATATCCACTGTTGATCAATGAAATCATGCTTGCATTATATTTGGTGCACTACAATATATTGCCAAAAATGTTCTGGGAGAAATCAAATTATGCATTGTTGAGGAGCTTTTAGAATCAAGATGTTATTCAGTCAAATAAGTAATAGAAATGGCTGAAAACATATCAACATTTAAAATTTTCTGGTAGAGTTGTTCATAAGATAATAAAATATTCAACTTTAAAAATTGACTTACATGAGAGATAAATTATTAATTTACACATTTTAGTGGCTCGAATGGATTGTTGTTGATATCTTCGACGACTCAAATTCTAGTCATGCCGCAATTGTTTGTAAAAAGTCTTAGCTTTGACCATTTCTGCTTCAGTACTTTGGGGTATCAAAGTCAAGCTATTACCTTCTGTTTGTCAAAAGCACAAGCAGCAGCAGCAATTCTGTTCTTAATTTTAGTTAACTCCCGCCTTTCCACATCTTCAAAAGAACCCTTTTGATATCCTTCTCTTGTGACCCAAGGCTTAACGTTAGGACCACTTCCGGTCCAACCGCATATTCCGGGGCCACCTATGGTAGAACCGCCATTTTCCAGAAAAGGTCTACACTTTCTTTCCCTTTTCCTTGCTCTCATTTTCTCAATATCATCACTGATCGGTTTCGCATTCCCATCATACTTGAATACATTTTCTGCCTTTACTCGCCGTCCTTTGTCAATTACTTGTTCCTTGTCTGCCACATCTTGCTGAAGGATTTCTATGAAGTAGTTCCAGTTGGTGAATTCATAGTCAATTAAGGCTTGTTTGATAATCATTCTTGCCAGAATTTTTTTATTTTGACAGAGAATTAAAAATTATATTTACCAAACGCGCCCTCATTCTACTTCTACTTTTGGCAAGTTTATCAAACGGCGCCCGGGAATCGACAACCGGCGGCGGCGGGCGATTGGCAATGGCGGGCGACTGGCAGCGGGCGACAAGCGGCAAGGGTGGGCAGTCGGCGAGCGGCGGCAACGGCCGGTGGCCGGCTGGCGAGCGGCAGCGGCAGCTTACGAGCGTGAGAAGAAAAATGAGAAGTAAAAATAGAAAAAAGAATCACTTCTAGCAAGAATTGATTCTGGCCTTAGAGAATCACTTTTTTACCAAAGGCAATTCTCATTATGAAGTAGAAAACTGCTCCAAAAGTCATTCTTTACCAAACGTATTTCTACTCCAGAATTAAAAATTCTGGCAGGTTATCAAACGCACCAACAATAAAGGGAGGCAAGAATTTTATTCCAATAGTTCAAAATCTTGCAGAACTCTTGTCTGCTCTGAAGCCTCACTTCACTAATGACATTAATATAGTTCAGTTGGTCTATTTTTACTGTAAGCTAGTTTTTTATAATAAATGTTCCAAAACTGTACATGTCCTTCCCGTTTCTTTCAGATGAACATTGAGATTCTTATCTCTAGAGAACAGCCTTACTAAAGAAGTGAGTCTTCAATCACTATCACACTTATTATATGCATTAAGCACATTAGACATTTGCAGGCCAATGAAGAAAAATGCTTAAAGATTAGTTGTCCGTATAGACCTGTATTAACTTTGTGTTATATGCCTAAGGCTCCGTTCCTTTCGTAAAAAAAAACTTCCAGGAAAATGTTTTTCGCATTTTCTAGCATTTATTTCACGGAAAATAAATTAGTCAAGGAATTTAATTTTCTTACCTTACCAAAAAAAATAAAAATAAATTAGTCAAGGAAAACATTTTCCCTCAATGGAAAAAACACCTTGAAAGAGGAAATCATTTCCCTTCTCTTTCCTCTCTACGCTCCTTCACATTCCTTTTCTTTTTTATTTTATTTTATTTATGATTTTTCTTTTCTTTTCTTTTCTTTTCTTTTCTTTGCCGATTGCCGGCCACAGACAAGGTTGAGCATCGCCGGATCTAGCAAGGTCGAGCCTCACTCAAGGCTTGCAAGGCTGAGCCTAGCCAGATTTGGCGAGGTTGAGGCTCAACCTCGAGCTAGGCCCAGCCTCTAGGAGAGGGCCCGACTGTCGATGTGGCCGGCGACTAGCCAAAGAAGAAGTTAAAAATAAAAAGAAAAAAAGAAAAACATTAAAATATTAAAAATTCAATTTTTTTTTAAGAAAAAAATATTTAAAGGAGTGCACGTTTTCATACCAAACAACGAAAAATATTTTCTAGTTTATTTATACGTTTCAGCCGAACATCGGAAAATATTGTCTTTTTCTTGGAAAATGACTTTCCGGAAAACATTTTCCGAAAATGTCACATTTTTCGCGAAACGAATGGAACCTAGTTTCGAAATGATGTCCTACTTTACAAACTTAAAAGCTGATTTTCTCTCTTCAGCGCCAATAAAAAAAAAGATTCATTTTCGGGCATCTAACACAAAGTTAGCCTTTGAACACCAACATATGCATGATACCGACCTGGGATGATGTTCTTTTCTGTACGAAACAAATTCCTATATGGGCTAAACGGTAGTTTTTGTTGAGAAATAAGTCGACGAAAATGAAGTATGTTTTACAGTTAAGACTTTTAATGGCGTGTTGCGACGATCTAATGGTTTACAACGTGAAGGTCTAGGAACATTAGGGCTCTCCATCTTGTCTGCATCCCATTCTCAAATTCAGCCATTAACTACACAGCATATATACACAACTCTTGTCTCACACGGTTTCACTCCATTGAAATGATCAGAACAGCATTTTAGCTAACTCAAGATTCAAAATTAGAAAGGGAAGTCTGTCAACACCGACCAATGTCTGAGTACCAGCCAAAATTACAGCAAGATTGGCAGGATGTAAAGGTTCTATAATGTAGCTCACTGATATGAGGATAATGTCAGCAGCAGCGTCTTCTCTTTTTGGCTCGACTTTTACACTCATTCTCTTCACCATGGTTTTTAACTTATGATGCTGATTGGTTCATCAAATTAATGGTTGGAGTAGCAAAAGCTCTATCCACACTACAAGTTCTACTTCATTTTCTACTTAAAGATTTGACACTATATCTATCCCTGTAAAGTGAGCATGTAGTGAGTAGTACAGATCTGTTTTTCCTTGACATTGCACATCCGTGAAGAACTTAGGATGTCCTTCGATCAATGAAAAACGGGGCAATCTCCAACCTTAATGCCCGGAGCGGTGGGACAACTAGCGAGAGGGCAGTGATCATCCAAATCCAGGCCCCACCACTTCATCCCATTAATGTCCCTAATCTGCAATGTGTAATAGCAAAGTATGGCCATGAAGGCGACGCCAGCATCGAGCCCAGCAGACAAAATGTAGTTGTGCCTTGTCCACCAACTTTTGTACCTCCTGTACACATATATGTTAAAGAAAAGTCCAACGGTTATCCAACAGATATTGTTCACTGCCGTTCCCGGTGGCATAGACGGCGGGCCACTTATGATGATAGGCATGTTGATGAGCCTTATCCATTTCTTCTCAGGAAACATTCGAGAGAGGATCCAGACCGGGACTGGAGCCAGAATTCCTATGAGAAAGAAATAGTTCATCTTGGCATATACCCCAAGGCGGCCGAACATCCTGAGTGGTCCGACTACGCCCCAAATGATGGAGGCATTGTAAAATACATCATCCCCAGGGCACGTCCACGGGCTTCCATCAGGCAATTTGGACAGATCGCAGATGTTATCCACAGATGTGAGAAGCCACCAGGCCGTGCCAAAGTAGACTGAAGATGCAACTACCGTTCCCACCAGCTTCATTCAGGAGAAATAAGTCAATGTTAGTTTCTACTATCTGAAAGTGTATAATTATCTGACAACAGTACTAAACATAAGACGAGACATGGTAATGGTAAATATTGAAGCTCGGAAGTTACCTGAACAATGAACATGGACTTTGGTGGGATTTTCATGTAATTGCCCAACTTAAAGTCTGAGAGAAAAGTTATAGCCTGCACCATGCTTACATAACCATATATCTTGAATACCACATTCGCCAGAGGCCTTCCAGGATACATATAGCCGATTATCAGCTCAGAGATGATATTCAATCCGGGTTGCTGAGCACAGAAGGTGATGTCTCATCAATAGCAAGAGGAAGTTTTCATTGATTATTGACAACAACTTATATTGACAATACCTGGTTTGTGGTGGCTGTGATTACTCCAATCGGCAACATGAAGAATAGAACTATACCAATTGCTAGGATGACTCCCCAGTACGGAAGTTGAAGCTGTCTGCCAAATCCTTCGCAAGCAACCATGGCGAGTCCAATCATTATCAGCGACAGTGAATAGAACCACCATTGTGGGACAGCATCATAATTCTTCTTCATCAGTCTAGTGTGCACGTCATCAAACTTATCTTGAAAAGCTGCCTGTGTTTGTTGCCAAATAGTCCTGTGAAGGGAATGTTAGAATCTGTTTTTGAGATAATTAATCCTCACAACTCCGCAACTTTGTGCGCCACCAACTTTGTAAAACAACATGGTCTTTATATTTCAATTACTGAATGCAATTCTGTTTTACAACAAAAGTTTTGTAGGATGTCTTGATAAATTTTGCAGGTGATTAAAAGAAAGAATAGAGGTAGTTCTTTATCTGTATAGTGATACTCAGTGATAAGTACAAAGAGTAAAAAGCATTCACCTGCCATGGAAGAGAGCAACATGAGATACCGTAGCTGCCAAGGTTGCAAAGCTCGATCCATAAACAAAAGTGAAGAAGATACTCAGGTGAATTTTACTGTAATCATCATATCCTTGCTGATTGAATTGGAAGTTTGTCTCGTTCAGGACTAATCCAACGTTGTATTTGCCTCCGTTAGCATCAAACACGTGCGTTGAGATAATGGGGAACCGCTTGGCTTCAAATGCGTTGGTCCAGTAGGCAATCGGGATTAACACATAGAGCGTGAGGAAGAAACCAGCGCTTATGTTTATAATTGCGAACCCTGGGGTGGCTAGAGGAGATCCAATGAAGGCAGCAACAGTAGCCCAATCCAGGGAAAAGGAACCAATACCGAGACCACGACCTCCAGACCCGATTTGTTGTGCTGTGACTGAGTCCTTCCATAGCCAACATACAAAAGATAGGGCAGTTATGGATGGAAACAGATAGTTTGGAACAACATAGTAGGCGAAACTTGATATGAGGACTACGAGGAAGAACTGCAGCCTCGTCAATCCTCCTTTGGGCCTGACCTCCTCCTCATGCAGTGCCCTGAAAGTTCAACTTAAGTGGACTTGTGACCACGAAAGAAGTAACTGAAAAGAAAGAAGCAAATAAAAAAGTCCTCTCAGAGGCATACCTGAAGAGAGAGACCTGAACCAGGTTCGCTGGCCACCACATGTATGGTGAATCAACAAGGAACTTCCGGAAAATCCCCGCCCATCCATATCCAAGCATCTGCAATTTTTCATACATTTCGTTCCATCAGGGATGGTCCATAATCACAGTAATGTGTAGACAGGGCAAGAAAACATGTACGCTATTGATTGTCAAACCCCAGGCCAAGAGTGATTACTATTGAATATACCTGTGTAGTTAGTGTGAGCAACATAGCTGCTAGAAGATGAATATGACGGTGATAAAAGGCCATGACTATGGTGATGATGCTCAAGGCATACACGTTGGTCGAGCCCGTGTTAGCGAATATGGTTATCAGAACATGTTCCTTCAAGTTGAAGGGTCCTGGATTCAATGAGAACGACCATTTTGTTCCTGGGACACGAATAACTTTCTTCGGCAGAGCCGCTGCCATAAATTTTCCCAGAGGAAGTACCACAATCTGAGCAGGAACTGATGTCAAATAGAGTGCGTTTTTGCGGTAGCCGAAGAACTGATTTAAAAAAGCCAGAGTTGCACATGCGGTGATTCCCAGAACCCATGTTCGAAATGTCAAGCAGGGCAACGTCGGATCGTCCTTAATCGAAACAGTCAATCTCACTTCCTCGATTGGAGAATCATTCACTTCATCTGCAGATAATCCATCATCCATTAGTGAATGATTGTTGAAAGCAACTCAGCAATAGTATATGAAAGTTCCATTGAAAGATGGGTTATGTGTTATTTCTCATGCACTTAATCAATTGAGACTGCTCGTTACAACCGGTTCTAAGACATGCTTTTGCTCAATTACCAAAAGGGCACTATGTTAACACCCACACTGACTCACAGACTTGGTCAAATAGTAAGTTGAGTCCTTAGCAGGGCACTTTCTCCAAAATTTTAGAGTTTACCATTGCTGGCTCGCTGGAAAAATAATACTGATAACCAAGTACTTCACTCGGTTTTGCGGTTGAAACTTACAGCGGTATTCATACATAGATCAGTCACCTTTTAATCAGCAGAGTGCAAAGAAAACGCAGGAACATAATTCAACACGAAAATCATACAATGAAAAGAAGTCGCTTTATTGCGAAAACCAACATCAGAAGTTCACTAAAGAACGATTCATTCACCAGAATTGTATAGGTTGTGACCATCAGGCTGAAGATTCTTTTGCTGATAAGAGAGCGAAACTCCATGGTCATCATCCAGTTGCTCCATTCTTGATCAGCAATTTGTTTTCCACCTTGTAAAGAAGAAGGAATACAGTCTCTTATGGAGCATCTGCCGGCAAGAAGAATATTGGTAAAGGTACTTTTAAGTTTGTCATCTCCGCATGTATTCTATTGATATGCCGGGATGCGTTGTGCTTTGATTTTCAGTCGTCTCTACTACACACGTCTGCTTATGACGGATCGCTCTCAGGCTCAAGAGTATTAGACGGAGGTACAGTCCAAGGAAAGCATGTTGGTGATCTAAAGCATGTTGGTGATCTATTTCTTTTGGGACCCTCTCAAGTTGCTGCTAAGTGGAACTTGATAAGAATCTGCAAAGATTCCTCGTTGGAAGTGAACAAGTCATGTGGAGTTAAAAAAAAGAAAGGAAAATTCCAAATAATGTTACGAAATACCCTTATTTTTTCAATTAAGAGCCTGAAATAGACATTATTTCAAATAAGACTCTGAAATGCCATTTTTTTCTCAAAAAACATTTGAACGGCCATACCCGCAAGCTGTCACCGGGTTATTTGACTTGTGAAATTTTGCATCACCAGCTGTGTCTTCCCCCCATGTGTTCATTAATTTCCGCATCCCTATCATTCCCTCCAAGGCACACATTCAAATGTAATCTCTAGTCTGTATTCTCAAGAGGTGTGGCCGTAGTGGGTTCGTGTCAAGTTAAACTATCATGCTGATGTTTATTTAAGAAGGGGGTATGTTTACTATATAAAAGTTGCGCTAGGTTGAGCAACGTGACACACTCACGTGCTTTTGTCTATCAAGCTATCAATGGTTACTAGCACTCCCGGACATTTATCTGATCTTTCTAAAGACTCGAGTAGACAGTCACATTTATTGGCTATTTGTAAAGACTAAGGGTAAGGTTGATTCAACATTCCCAATGAGCTTTCAGCCTCCAAAACTCCTTGATGAAATGTTAAAGTGTTTGGTAAGCAGCATTGGGCTTTCAGCATTTCCAAAGCTGAACCAAACCCACCTTAAGTAAACAGTCACGTTTACATCACAGTGCTTTCAGAATCCAATTGAAGCTCATTTTGTAAACATATATATAGTCATGTATGAAGAACATTATTATATATAATATTAAAAAGGAAAATTTTCAAATAAGAGTCTAAAGTGCCTTCATTTTCTCAAATAAGGGTTTGAAGTGAACCTTATTTTAAATAAGAGCATGAATTGTTCTCATTTTCTCAAATAAAGGCTTGATCCCAAGGGCATTTTCGTCATTTTACTTTTTTGATTAAATAAAATAAAAAAATTTAAAAAGCACAAAAATAGACACAAGAAAAGGCAAGGCAAGGGCAGCAGGCCCTTGCCACCGCCACCCCCGTAGCTAGAAAGGGCCGGTGAGGGCTCAACTAGGGTCGCTGGGGTCGCCAAGGCGTCGGCGAGGGCCGGCGACCCTCATCGACCTCAAGCGAGGGTTGTGGCCCTGCGTAGCGGCCCTTTAACGAGGCTGGGGGTGGTGGGGGCTCGCCGACCTTGCTGAGGGCCACTGCCATTGGGCGAGGCCCAGCGACCCTCGCCCAGCTTTGGGTGGAGGGGTCATTGGGCCCTCTTTTGCGGTCCGCGAGGGTCGCCGACCCTGGCTGAGCCCCCGTTGGCCCTTTTTGGCGATGAGGGCTATGGTGGCAGGCCCTTGCCCTTTTTTTTTGTTTTTTTAAACGTTTTTATTTTATTTTATTTAATTAAAAAAAGTAAAATGATGAAAATGCCATTGAGGTCAGGCCCTTATTTGAGGAAATTAGGTTACTTCATGCTTTTATTTGAAACACGATACACTTCAAGCCTTTATTTGAGAAAATGAAGATACTTCAGACTCTTATTTGAAACAACATCCACTTTATGCCTTTATTTGAAATTTTCCCTATAAAAAAATGCAACTGCATATAGAACGAAGATGGGAAAAAATTGGTTTCAAATTATGTCTCTTGGCTATAGCATCTACATAGAAGATACGGATAAAATTGTTCAAATAACATAATTCTATTTTTTCTAATCTCGTCAATGACATCATTTTTGTAACGACTTTAAATATTTTTTCAGCACAACAGTTTTTTTTTTAACATATAAATCTATTCGATCCTAAAAAAAAAAATCTCTTAGAGGTTCCTATGTTTCTAATCTGCTGGTCTAAGTTACTATTTTGAGAATTTTCTAATTTATAGAGAGGTCTTATTTTTATTATCTCTTGATTAAGTTACTATTTTATCGATTTATATGCAATAAATCTATTCGATTCTACTTCAATTGGTATTGCGGTTGAAACTCACTGTGGTAATCATATATAGATCAGACACCTTTTTGTTCAGCAGAGTGCAAAGAAAAAAATCTGGGGAACATAATTTAACACGAACATCATACAATGAAAAGAAGGTGCTTTATCTCGAAACTGACATCAAAAGTTCACTTAAGAAAGATTCATTCACCAGAATTTTCGAGGTCGTGACCATTAGGTTCAAGCTTCTTGGGCTGATAAGAGAGCAAAACTCCATAGTCGTCATCCGGATGCTCCATTCTTGATGAGTGCCAAATTTGTTTTTCACTTTCTAAAGAAGAAGGGCTTATTGCACAATAAAAATTAGGAAAAACTCTAAAGTAGGGCATGAAGTACCATCACTTTTTCAAATAAGGGCCTAAAGTTGACTTTATTTTAATTAAGAGCCTGAAGTGGCCAAATTGTCTTAAATAAGGGCCTAACTTAAGGGTATTTTCATCTTTTCATTTTTTTGATTAAATAAAAAAAATTAAAAAAACACAAAAAAAGGAAGGGTAAGGGGCTCCCGCCCTTGCCTCCTCCGAAAAGGGTTGGCGGAGGCTCGGGCAAGGCTAGCGAGGGTCGTCGGCCCTCATCGAGGCCCCGATGACCCTACCCAAATCTGGACGAAGGTTGCGGCCCCCCCACCTAGAGTTGCGAGGATCACCAGCCCTCCACCTAGAGCTAGGCAAGGGTCTCCGGTGACCCCCGTTAGCTCTGGCCAAGCCCCTGCCAACCCTTTCTAGTGGCGGGGGCGACGACAGCAACCTTTGCCCTCCTTTTTTTTGTGTTTTTTCAATATTTTTATTTTATTTAATAAAAAAAATAAAATGACAAAAATGCCCTTAAAATGAGGCTCTCATTTGAGATTATTTGGCCACTTCATACTCTTATTTGAGATAATGAATGCACTTCGGGCTCTTAATTGAAACAAGGTTTATTTCAGGCCTTTATTTGAAATTTTTCCTAAAAATTATAATCTCTTATAGGATCTGCCGGCAATAACAATATTGGTTGAGGCACGTTTAAAATTGCCATCTTCGCACGCATTCAATTGACATTGTCAAGTTGAGTTCTGCTTTGAGTTTCAGTTGTCTCTACTAGATACGGCTGCTCATGATGGATCATTCTCAGACATAGTACTCGAGGCACGGTCCAAGGAGAGACGGTTGGTGTCTGATTCTTTTGGGACTTCTCAAGGTGCTGTTGAATGGAACTGACATGAAGCTGCAAAGATTCCTCGTTGGATGTCAACAAGTCAAGTGGTGTTAAAAGACAAGAAATCTGAACGGCCATATCCACAAGTTGTGATGGGAGTTATTTCACTTGTGAAATTTTGCATCACAAGCTTTGTCTTCTTCCATCTATTTATTAGTTTCCCCATTCCTATCCTGCCTTTCAAGGCACACATTCATATGTAATGTGCAGTCTGTAATCATTCAACGGTGGATAAAACTCGCGCGACGTTGAATCACATAGCACGCTCACGTGCAAGCTTTATAAAGTAATTTGCTTTCGATGCTCACTCTAGCATATCTTTAATTCTTATGCTTATTTTAGTACTAAATCTCTAATTAATGTACAAGAAAAAAATAGAAATATGCATATTTTGGTAATAAATTTTTATCTAGAATGGTTTATGTATATGTAGATTCTACTTTAAAATACATGTATGTCATATGTTAAAAAGAAGTTGTTCATGACGAGATTTTGAAAGGGTTTCGTAATGCAGGGATACCTCCTTCATATTTGACTCATCGTTGACAAATAGTAATATTAAAAGATGGATCTCAAATCGGGCTCACATTTGACAAATATATGTTCTTAAATTCATATTGGAAAAATAATAACATCAAAAGATCAATCTCATTTGATAAACAAATAATATTGACAGGTCAATAAAAAAAAGATATGCATCATCACAAAAAAAACGATAAACGATTGTATAGAATGCTTCAAAAATAAATTAACATAATCAAATTTCTCGTCGTAGAAGGAGAAAAAATTATAACGGTTTACAAAATGAAGATGTAGGAACATTAGACCTCTCCATCTTTGTCTGCGTCCGATTCTCAATTTCATTCTTTAACTATCGTGCGTATGTACACAACTCTCGTTCAGCACGGTTTCGTTCAATTGAAATTATCAGAACAGCATTTTAGCTAACACCAGATTCAAATTAGAAAGGAAAGTCTGTCAAAACCAATTAATGTTTAATTTCTAGCAAGATTGGCATGATGTGAAGGATCCATGATGTAGTTTGTTAACGTCGCTGATAGTAGGATAATGTCAGCAGAAGCATGTGTTGTTCTCTTTTTGGTTCGACTTCTGCACTCTCATTCTCTTCGCCATGGTTATTAACTTATGATGCTGATTGGTTCATCAAATTTATGGTTGTAGTGAAAGATAATGGCAAAAGATTCATCCACACTACAAGATCTATTTCGTTTTCTTCTTTTCCACTTGAAGATTTGACAGTGTATCCCTAGAAAGTGAGCATGTAGTGAGTAGTACAGATTTTATTCCCCTAGCCATTGCATATAGGCGAAGAACTCAGGATGTCCTCCGATCAACTAGAAAACGGGGCAATCTTCAACCTTAATGCCCGGAGCGGTAGGACAACTAGCGAGAGGGCAGTGATCATCCAATTCCAGGCCCCACCAACTAATCCCATCAATGTTCCTAATCTGCAATGTGAAATAGCAAAGTATGGCCATGAAGGCGACGCCAGCATCGAGCCCAGCAGACAAAATGTAGTTGTGCCTTGCCCACCAACTTTTGTACCTCCTGTACACATATATGTTGCAGAAAACTCCGACGGTTATCCAACTTATGTAGTTCACCGCCGATGCAGGAAGCATATTCCCCGCGCCACCTATGATGATAGGCATGTTGATGAGCCTTATCCATTTCTTCTCGGGAAACATTCGAGAGAGGATCCACACCGGGACCGGAGCGAGAATCCCGATGAGAAAGAAATAGTTCATCTTGTTATATAGCCCAAGGCTGCCGAACATCCTGAGTGGTCCGACCACGCCCCATATGATGGAGGCATAGTAAAATACGTCGTACCCAGGGCACGTCCACGGGCTTCCCTCAGCCAATTTGGACAGGTCACAGATGTTATCCACAGATGTGAGGAGCCACCAGGCCGTGCCAAAGTAGACTAAAGATGCAACTACCGTTCCCACAACCTTCACTCAGGAGAAATTAGTTAATGTTAGTTCCTACTATTTGAATGTATAAAACTATCTGAAAACAGTACTAAGCATAATATGAGACATGGTAATGGTGAATATCGAAGCTCGGACACTACCTGAACAACGAACATGGACTTTGGTGGGATTTTCATGTAATGGCCCAACTTAAAGTCTGAGAGAAAAGTTATCGCCTGCACCATGCTTATATAACCATATGTCTTGAATGATACATTCGCCAGAGGCCTTCCGGGATACATGAAACCGATTATCAGCTCTGTGATGACATTCAATCCGGGTTGCTGAATACGAAAGTCGATGTCTCATCAATAACAAGAGGGGAATTTCATAGAAGATCGGAAGCGATCTATATTGACTATACCTGGTTTGTGGTGGCTGTGATAACTCCAATTGGCAACATGAAAAATAGAGCTATACCCATTGCTAGGAGGACTCCCCAGTACGGAAGTTGAAGCTGTTTGCCAAATCCTTCACAAGCAAATATGGCGAGTCCGGTCATTATCAGCATCAGCGAATAGAACCACCATTGTGGGACAGCATCATAGTTCTTCTTCATCAGTCTAGTATGCACATCATCAAACTTATCTCCAAAAGTTGCCTTTGTTTGTTGCCACATAGTCCTGTAAATGGAATGTTAGAATCCGTTTTTGAGAATTCATCCTCATGGCTTCACAAGTTTGTACTCCACCACCTTTGTAAACCTCAGGGTCTTTATAATTTGATTACTAAATGCTATTCTGTTTTACTGCAAAAGTTTTGTAGGATTTCTTGATATATTTTGCAGGTGATTAAAAGAAAGAATAGAGGTAGTTCTCTATCCATCTAGTGATACTAATGATCAGCACAAGAGTATAGAGCAATTACCTGCCATGGAAGAGAGCAACATGAGATACCGTAGCTGCCAAGGTTGCAAAGCCCAATCCATAAGTAAAAGCAAAGAAGTTACTCAGGTAAACTCTACTGTAATCATCATATGCTTGCTGATTGAATTGGAAGTTTGTCTCGTTCAGGACTAATCCGACGTTGTATTTGCCTCCGTTAGCATCAAACACGTGCGACGAGATAATGGGGAACCGCTTGGCTTCGAATGCGTTGGTCCAGTACACAATCGGGGTTAACACGTACAGCGTGAGGAAGAAACCAATGCTTATGTTTATAATTGCAAACCCCGGGTAGGCTAACGGGGATCCATTGAAGGCAGCAACAGTAGCCCAATCCAGGGCAAAGGAGCCAATACCGAGACCACTACTTCCAGACCCGATTTGTTGCGCTGTGACTGAGTCCTTCCATATCCAACATACAAAGGACAGGGCAGTTATGGATTGAAACAGATAGTTTGGAACAACATAGTACGCGAAACTCGATATGAGGACTACGAGGAAGAACTGCAGCCTCGTCAGTCCTCTTTTGGGCCTGACCTCCTTCTCATTCAATGCCCTGAAAGTGCAACGAAAGGGGACTCGTTGACAACAAAATAAGTGACTGTAAAGAAAGAAGAAAATAAAGAAGTGGTCTTAGAGGCATACCTGAAGAGAGAGACCTGAACCAGGTTCGCTGGCCACCACATGTATGGCGAATCAACAAGGAACTTCCGGAAAATCCCTGCCCATCCATATCCAAGCATCTGCAATTTTTTGTACATTTTGTTTTGTCATGGAAGGTGGATAAGCCCAGTAGCATGTAGACAGAGCAAGAAAACATCAACACTAAAGATTGTCAAACCCCAGGCCAATAGTGATTACTAACGAATATACCTGTGTAGTCAGTGTCAGCAATATAGCTGCTAGAGGATGAATATGACGGTGATAAAAGGCCATGACAATGGTGATGATGTTGACGGCGTACACGCCGCTCGAGCCCGCGTTGGCAAATATGGTTATCAGGACATGTTCCTTCAAGTTGAAGGGTCCTGGATTCAATGAGAATGACCATTTTGTACCTGGGACGCGAACTGCTTTCTTCGGTAGAACCGCCGCCATAAGTTTTCCCACAGGAAGTACCGCAATCTGAGCAGAAACCGACGTCAAAGAGAGCGAATTTTGGCGGAAGCCGAAGAACTGATTTAAAAAGGCCAGAGTTGCGCATGAGGTGATTCCCAGAAACCAGGTTCGAAACGTCAAGCAGGGCAAGGTCGGATCGTCCTTAATTGAAACAGTCAATCTCACTTCCTCGATTGGACAATCATCCACTTCATCTGCAGATAATTCATCACCCACTAGTGAATAATTGTTCATAGCAACTCGGCAATAGTTTATGAATGTTCCAACGAAAGATGGGTTATGCAATATTGCTCATGCCATTGATCAAACAGAATGAACAACCCCGTCACCTTCGAAACTGCTTGTTACAACCGGTTCTGAGACATGCTTTTTTGCTCAGTTGCCATTATGTTAACACGCTCACTGACTCAGAGGTTCGGTCATGTTTCAACAGATGCAGAAGCAAAAAGTAAGTCGAGTTCTAAGCAGGGCACTTTCTCCAAAACTTAAACTCCCATGACCGACTCGCGGCGAAAATTATAATCGATAACTAAGTCCCCAGTTGAATTGCACTTCTACTTCAGCCGGTGTTGCAATTCTATTCATATACAGATCAGACACCTTTTTATCCAGCAGAGTGCAAAGAAAAATCCAAAAGCATAATTCAACACGAACAACATACAACAACGAAAAGAAGTCGCTTCATCTCGAAATCCAGCATCAAAAGTTCACGTAAAGAAAGATTCATTCACCAGAATTTTCGAGGTTGTGACTATCGGGTTCGAGCTTCTTGGACTGACGAGAGAGCGAAACTCCATGGTCATCATCCGGGTGCTCCATTCTTGATCAGCGACAATTTTGCTTTTCACTTTCTGAAGAAGGAGGGCTTAAACACGCCTTAGAAATCCTAGTCTCTTATAGCATCTGCCGGCAAGAGAGAGATGGGTTAAGGTAAGTTCAAGTTTGCCAACTTCGCATGGGTTCGACTAAAATGTCAAGTTGAATCGTGCTTTAATTTTCGGTAGTCCCTACAAATGCAGCTGATCATAATGGTTCACGCTTAGACTCAAAAGAATCCAGTCCAAGAAGAGAATGTCGGTGATCCGATTCTTTTGAGCAGAATCTACAAATTCCTCTTTTGGAAGTCAACAAGTCGTGAGAAGATAAAAAGACGACAAAATCTGAACGGCCATATCCACTTGCTTTGATGGGGGTCACTTGATATGAGAGCATCAAGGTCTGACAAAGCAAAGGAATCGAATATTTCCTATTGAAGTTGGTTTCTTACTTTGACTAAATTCCCTAATTTGTCTAGACTTTCTAGTTTCTTGTTTCCTAGTTTAATGTTCCCTAATTTGATATTTCCTAATTTAAGGTTTCTTAATTTTATGTTTCCTGTTTAATATTTCCTAGTTTAAAGTTTTCCTAATTTACTAGTTTGATATTTTATGAGAAAATTACCTAAATAATCCCAAACCTATTGCAATTGTGCTAATTCAGTCCTAAATTTTTTTTGTCAATTGAGTCTTAAACCTTTTGCATTTGTGCCAATCCAATCTATTTGGCCAGTCGACGCTAACATGGCAACATCAATACTAACGTAGACAATTTTTAATAATATTTTAATATTTTTTTAAAAAAAAATTTTAATTTTTTTTTGGGTCTTTCTACTGTGGCTAGCAAGCTATGGCTGGCAATGGTCACCGGAGCTTGCTAGCCATTGGGCAAGTGCCATGAAGCCTTTGCCGGCTGCCGCAAAGCCCTCGCCAGTGCCTGCGGACGAGGTCGCCTCGGCTAGATCTAGGCGAGGGCAAGGCCTTGCCGACCATGGGCGAAGTCGGCCTTACCCCCCGCGATTAGCGAGACCATGGCTGCCTTTGCCCGCGGCCACCATGCCTCACCCTAGTTTGGTTGAAGCCCAGCTGCCAACGAGCTCTGGCAATCGTCACTAGCCACAATAAGAAGAAAAAAAAACAGAAAGAGAAAGAAAAGGAAAATTTTCCTGATATTTTCCTGATATTTTATAGTTTAGTGGTAGTCCCTCTATAAATATGAGGTGAACTCTCAGTTGCATGGAGGAGATTTGTGAGTTGATAGGGTATGAAAATTTCTCTCAATTGAGTGATTCTTCGGATCTTTTCCAATTCGTTAATGGTGCACCTTCAAGTTCGTGTAACCATTGATGCCTCGGTGGTGAACCTTCAAGTTCTTTATCCTTACTAGCGGACTAATCCTTTGTGCCTTAATAGTAAACTCTTCTATCCCAAAGTTCTTAATTTGCAACCACTTTAAAAAAAAAAATTTGTCTAATTCATTCGCATTTTCACCCAATCTCACCACGTATCAAGTTGGTATCAGAGCCACTCCTTGGGTGCCCACCTTATGGAACTTTATCCTTGGGGCTGCGGTCCCGTGGTGGTGGCCTGAGGTTGCATCCTCGGTCAGTTCTGCGAGGGTCGTTCTGCAAGGTCGCTGAATCTTGAAGAGAGGGAGAATGATGCGGGCAAAACTCCCACATTGGACAATTAAGAAGATGCTCTGAAGCTTATAATGGGGTAGGTTCGTCCTCCTGTCGGTCGCTTTTCAGTCCTCCTACCTCTTATAGCACATCATAATTCCAGTTTTGGATCACAAGCTTTGTCTTCTTCCATGTGTTGATTAATATCTCCATCCCTATCCTTGAAGGCATCCTTCAAGGCACACATTCACATGTAATCTCTACTTTGTACTCTGAAGAGGTGTGGCCCTAGTCGGTTGATATCAAATTATCGTATCGTAATCTGAAAGGTTAAATCGTAAATTGATCGGATCGGATACATTCAATACTTTTATTTTGCAATCTCAATCGTAAACAGTTTCAATGTATGTTAATGGTAGATGAACCTTTCTTTAATTTTTTCGGCCCCTTCTATTTTCATGTGGTTAAGTTAATGTGAATGGTTTTACGAAAGTCCAAGCACAAAGATAGTAGCTTCGTGACCCATTCCTGCTCTTGGCAAGTTCCTTCCACCTATAAACAGCAGCATTCTCTTTTTCTATTACTTTCCGATAGTATAAACTGACACAACGGCGCATTCAAGGTGTTACTTAGCAGAAAAAATTGATTGCACAAACGTGAAAGTTAAGGGACTATGGTTTGGTGGTATTGTGTCTATGGAGGTAGAAGTCAGTTCGGTACAGTGGCTTGGTGGTACTGTGACTATGGTTTGTTGTGCTATAATTTTATTGTGAAGCGTTGAAATATGTGTATCTGATGATACATAATTCCCTGCAACGCCTAAAATTAGCGATTCTTTACATGACTTATTGATGTAAAACAACTGGCAAATATTTATATGGAAACCTTCGAGCATAAAAAAAGTGAACAATATTGCGCACGCCATAAATGACGGGTCACTTTTAGTTTGAAAAGAGATATGATGCGTATAACAAATCAAATCAAAGAGGATTGGGAGATCTTTGAACCTTTCCTCAATTTGCGGGTATTCAGAGATTTCGGATGCATTTTACAGATTTTTTGGAAGCATTTTAAGGACTTTCCCCTTTATCAATATGTTTTTCTTAATTTTGTTATTTGATTTTATTTGTTTATTTCCTAGAGACGACCTCCCTATAAAGAGGTGTCTACGTTATTGTAAACGCATTAATCATTATTAAGAATAAACGGTATCCTTTGAAATTCTTCTCCAAGTATTTCTTCCTCTGCGTTATTTGGTATCAGAGTAGGTCTCTCCCATGACAATGATTGATAATGTCAGTGTCAATTTCCCCGTAGCTGAGGGCCATGAAAACAAGCCTATTACATGGTCTTAGTTCAATCACTTTGCAGGGCAAACCGAATAGAGGTTTCAAGACTTACTTGACGCCATCCAGAGTTTGTCCACCAACCCCATACCTAGTAATCTTCCGGCCGATCGTGCTTAGGACGCTCGAGTTCTAGAAATAGCTATGGAACGTAGAGTAAATCCCCGACAAAGGCGACAAACCTATGTCGAGGATTCTGAAGAAGAAGATGAAGAAGAAGAGTTCCTAGATGGGCTTGTTCATGGAGGTCGCCGGAATAGGGGTACCGACGAGATGTTGAGCAGTATCAACTGAAGGTTGACCTCCCAACCTTCAACGGAAACTTGAATATTGAAGTCTTTCTGGACTGGCTCTAGGAAGTTGAGAAATTCTTCGATGCCATGGAGATCGAAGAGGACCGCCAAGTAAAACTAGTGGCATACAAGTTGAAGGGTGGTGCCTCAGCCTGGTGGGAGCAGACACAACTGACTCGATACCGACAAGAAAAAGCTCCCATCCGAACGTGGAATCAGATGAAGCAAATGTTCAAGGTCCGGTTCCTCCCAACTGATTATGAACAAGTATTGTTTCAACAATTTCATAACTGTAAGCAGCTAAGCCAATCAATCCAAGCCTACACAAAAGAGTTTCTCCGACGCTCCGCCCGCAACAACTTAGCTGATCGGACGCACAACAGATCGCCAGGTACATTAATGGCTTGCGACTCAACATTCAAGACTGTGTTTCACTACACTGTTTGTTCTTTGTTGATGATGCCCAAGAAATGGCTTGAAAGATCAAGATGCAACTGGAAAGAACTAACCCCTCTAATCGAGTTAACAGTTATTCCACCCGTGGATCATTTGGAAGGGGGAGACAACAAGATGTTCTAGAATCCTCTAACCAGCAAACCAGCAATATGAATCGAACTTTGGGGAATACTGTTGGGGGTGTCCAAGGAACCAATTGTTGCAAACAATCGAAACACCAATCCAAATGCTTAGTTACATGCTAAGCCACAACCAATCAGATGCTACAAGTGTAACGAATTGGGCCATCGTTCAAGCGATTGCCCACGGCGGAAGATGGCCAATATAGTCGAGCATGATGACAACATATATGAAGATGACAATGTGGATGAAAAAGAAGTGGAGGATGAAGAGGGTGAGCATGTCAACTGCGTCGTTAAGCAATTGTTACTTACCCCGCAAAGAGAGGACATCCAGCGGAAGTCTTTTCCGTACCTATTGTACTGTCAATGGCAAAGTCTGCAATGTCATCATCGACAGTGGTAGCTATGAGAACAGAGTGTCCAAGGCCCTTGTGGACCATTTACAACTAAAGACGGAGTCACATCCCTCTCCTTACACAATCGGGTGGATTCAAAAAGGGGTCAAACTCAAAGTAACGCAGTTATGTCGTTTACCTATTTCAATTGGGAAGTCTTATGAGGACACCATTACTTGTGATGTGGTGGAGATGGATGTATGCCATAACCTGCTGGGACGACCATGGCAGTACGACATTGATATCACCCATTGAGCTCGAGAGAACACCTACTCTTTCGTGTGGGAAAAGACAAAGATTACTTTGAAACCCAAGAGTAACACTCCCTGGGCCCCAAAGAAGCAAAGTGTGGGCATTATGCTAAACATCCGTACACGTGAAGGGATGTACATGATTGTGGAGAAAGTTGATCAACAAGCTATTCTTCATATTCCTTAGGTTCTTCAACCCTTATTGAAAGCATTCAACGACATTATTCAGGAGGATTTACCTGTCAGATTACCTCCCTTGAGGGATATCCAACATGAGATCGATTTTCTTCCAAGAGCGAGTCTCCCTAATTTGTCGCACTACCGAATAAATCTGAAGGAGAACCAGATTTTAGAAGACCAAGTGGGAGCAAAGGTCTTTACAAAGATCGATCTACATAGCGGATACAACCAAGTTCGCATTCGCCCCAGTGACGAATGAAAGACGGCCTTTAAAATAAGTGAAGGGTTGTATGAATGGCTTGTCATACCGTTTGGCCTCACCAACACACCCAGCATCTTCATGCGTTTGATGACTCAAGTCCTCAAACCTTTCATTGGCAACTTTGTGGTGTTTTACTTCGATGACATCCTCATATACAGTTTAGATTATCAGCAGCACATGGAGCATCTAAGGGATATCTTGTCGACCTTGCAGACAAACCAATTGTACATTAATCTAAAGAAATGTAGCTTCACAACAGACCAACTTCTCTTTTCGGGTATATTGTTGGAGTAGAAGGCCTTCAAGTTGATGTAGAGAAGGTAGCTACCATTCGTAATTGGCCAACTCCCCAGTCGTTAGGGAGGCGCGCAGCTTCCATGGACTTGTGACATTTTACCAACGCTTTATTCGAAATTTTAGTACCATTATGGCATTGATCACTGAGTGCTTGAAGAAAGGAAAATTTCATTGGGATGAAGAAGCAGAAGCCAACTTTGCTCTCATCAAAGAGAAACTCTCCATGGCACCAGTACTGATGCTCCCAAATTTTGAAAAGTTATTCGAATTGGACTATGATGCCTTTGGCATAGGCATCGACACTATTCTCTCCGAGGAAGGTAAGCCTATTGCTTATTTTAGCGAAAAACTTAATGATGTTCACAGGCGATGGTCTACCTAAGAGCAGGAGTACTTTACTGTACTACGAGCCATCAAGCATTGGCAAGCCTATCTTTATCAACATGAATTTGTCCTTAATATTGACCATCAAGCACTCAAGCATATAAAAAGTCAGAAGCATCTGAATCGAATGCATGAACGTTAGGTCTCCTTTTTGGAGCAATTCAACTTCGTACTTTGACACAAGGCGGGCCATTTAAACAGAGTCGCTGATGCACTTAGTCTTCGTGCTTCAACACTCGTCACCATGTGCACCGACGTTGTGGGCTTCGACCACCTCTGTTCCCTTTATGCTGAGGATGATGATTTTCAGGACATTTGGGAGAAGTGTTTTATGACAGGCTCACATGGTGACATGATCATTCAAGACAAATTCTTGTTCTTTGGCAATAAGTTGTGCATCCCTCGCAGCTCTTTGCGGGAACAACTTATTCGAGAGGTCCATGGTGGCACCCTCAAAGGACACTTTGGACGAGACAAAACTGTTGTGTTGGTTGAGGAGCGGTACTAGTGGCCTCAACTGAAGTGGGACGTTGGGTGATTTGTGAAAAAGTTCTACATCTGTCAAACTGCTAAAGGCCACTCTCAGAATACTGGTCTTAACACACCTCTATCTATTCCTTCTAGACCTTGGGTAGACATTTCAATGGACTTCGTGTTAAGCCTACCCCAAACACAACAAGGTATTAATTCTGTTTTTTGGTGGTGGACAGGTTCACAAAGATGGCACACTTTATGCCTTGCAAAAAGACCTCTGATGCTTTCTATGTGGCGAGTCTATTCTTTCGAGAAGTTGTCCACCTGCATGATATGCCCAAGACAATCACCTTCGATCGTGATACCAAGTTCCTTAGTCATTTTTGGAGGACTCTATAGCGCTTATTTGGGATGGATTTACAGTAAAGCAACTCCTTCCATCCCCAGACTGACGATCAAACTGAAGTCGTCAACCATACTATGGTGGATATCATTCGGTGCCTTTTGTACTAATATGCCAAAGCAATGGGACCGGTATCTTGCTCATGCTGAGTTCGCTTTCAATAAGACTGTCAATCGCTCCACGGGCAAATCTCTGTTTGAGGTCATTTATAGGCGAACTCCACAACATACATTGGACCTCGTACCTTTGCCCAAAGTTCCAAGATGCAGTGTTGCCGTTGAGAACTTAGCAACAAAATTACAGGAGATACAAGAGGGTGTGAAACAACAGCTGAAAGCTTCCATTACTATCTATAAAGCTGCTGTAGATAAACACTGCCGTCTCAAGGTAGTTGCTGAGGGCGACGAGGTGATGGTTTACCTCTGCAAGAAACGCTTTCTTGTAGGTACATATAACAAGCTGAAGCACAAGAAAGTTGGCCTCTGTCGAATCTTGAAGAAAATCAATGACAATGCCTATTATGTTGATCTTCTGGGTGACCTTAACTCCTCCTCGACATTCAATGTAGCGGACCTGTTCGAGTATCATTCTCCAGATACTCCCCTCTATCCAAATAATAACTCGAGTTCGAGTTCTTCTAAAGTGGAGGAGACTAATGTAGAACAACTGTCAAATACTTATATGGAAACCTTCGAGCCTCTAAAGAGTGAATGATATCGCGCACGCCATAAATGATGAGTCACTTTGAATTCGAAAAGAGATATAACACGTACAACGTATCAAATCAGAGAGGATTGTGTTATTTGCTTTTTTTTATTCAAAAGGAGATACAATGCGTACAACTTATCAAATCAAAGAGGATTGCGAGATTTTCAAAGCTTTCCTTGATTTGCTGGCATTCAAAGATTTCGGTTGCATTTTAAAGACTTTCCCCTTTATCAATATGTTTTCCTTAATTCTGTTATTTGATTTTATTTGTTTATTTCCTAGAGACGATCTCCCTATAAAGAGGTGTCAACGTTATTGTAAACGCATTGATCATTATTCAGAATAAACAGTACCCTTTGGAATTCTTTTCCAAGTGTTTCTTCCTCTACGTCACTTATATACACGTTGTGCAATAATTAAGGGTACTCAATTTGAGCTTAATTCATGTTCATGTCTTGAACGGGTTAACCAATATATACACAGACGGCAAACATATCAGTCGCTGTTTGACCCTTTCAACCCATGTATGACACTCTTGAAGAAGTTTACTTGAACGTGTTAACGTGTTGCTCCCATGGACATGGACATGGATACATTTAAACACGTCACTATACCTTTAAACACAATTTTACATATTAAACACGTCAATGTACGTTTGTCAATTCCTAGTAGGGTCAATAATATCTCAATCCTAAGCATATGTTAGGTCTATCTCATTAGAGCTTCTAATCCAGTAGATAAACTACTCGACTGGGATATCTAGGTCCTAAAAAACCAAGGATGGTGTCTAAATTATTGCTCCATTGGAGACTGTCAATACATTTTATTCATTCGTTATATGATTTCTTGTTTTTCTTTTCCATTGATTAACTTGCAGCGAGAAATTAATGATCATTGATTCCACTTCAAAGTTGCACGTGAAACGTCGGAACCGACTAACGTAATCATGGGAAATTGCACAAATATTTATTTTTTTCTTTTCAAGAAAAATAGCCATGATATTGTCGTCCCACAAAAAATGGTTTACTTCTCTTTACGTATAGGACGCAATGGGCCTTGCTCTTATCTTCTTGCTTGGTACTTACGATGGATATGTCACGAGCCTACTAGGTTCTATCTCGAGCAAACTACTATCTTGTAATTTTAGTGTGATATGTGTTATATAAGTCAATTTAGAGTAAATAGGTTGAACTCAAATATGAATCATCATTTATTGCAAAATTGCACAATTTTAGGACTTGTGCCATGTCAATTTTTCGTTGCAGTGTTAAATACAATGTTCAACAATTGTAACTTCTTGACTCTATTATTCTATTGGCCCGAATTGAAAAGTTGCATAAATAGATACAGTTCGAGAGAGAGGCCACTGGTTCGACCCCTGCCGCTTGGTGCATGGAAGGTACTAAAACCGTGGATAGATCTAGAGTTTGTTTGGAGGAATTTACATTTGACTTTTTGCTTCTTCTTTTTTTTAAATTAGCGGTGCATGCATTTTGACTTTCTTTCTAATCTTAATTACCCAAAATTTCACAATGTAAAAGTATTTCTTTCACAAATTTTAAAAATTTGAATAATATTTTGGAGTTCGATGGAGAAAAGCAAAATGGAAATTTCTACGCAAGAGAAAGTCTCCGGGGAAGAACAAGAAAGACATATGTTTTCCATTTCTGCTTCAGTACTTCCGGGTGTCAAAGTCAAACCATCACCTTCTGTTTCTCCAAAGCACACGAGCAGCAGCAATCCTGTTCTTAATTTTCGTTAGATCCCGCCTTTGCGCATCTTCACAAGGACCCTCTTGATATCGTTCTCTCGTCACGACGGACTAATGTTTAGTTACTATCCAAAGATTATAGCAGGATTGGCATGATGTGAAGTATCCATGATGTAGATTGTTAAGGTCATTGATATTAGGATAATGTCAGCAGAAGCATACGTTGTTCTCTTTTCGGTTCGACTTCTGCACTCTCATTCTCTTCGCCATGGTTATTAACTTATGATGCTGGTTGGTTCATCAAATTTATGGTTGCAGTGAAAAATAAGGGCAAAAGATCTATCCACACTACAAGATCTATTTCGTTCTCTTCTTTTCCACTTGAAGATTTCAACACTATAATGTATCCCCAGAAAGTGAGCATGTGGTGATAGTACAGATTTTTTTCCCCTTTGACATTGCATATCAGCGAAGAACTCGGGATGTCCTCCTATCAATGAAATTCGGGGCAATCATCCACATTTAAGGCCAGGAGCGGTAGGACAACTAGCGAGAGGGCAGTGATCATCCAATTCCTTGCCCCACCAACTAATCCCATTAATGTTCCTCATCTGCAATGTGTAATAGCAAAGTACGGCCATGAAGGCGACGCCGGCATCGAGCCCAGCGGACAAAATGTAGTTGTGCCTTGCCCACCAACTTCTGTACCTCCTGTACACGTATATGTTGAAGAAAACTCCGACGGCTATCCAACATGTGTAGTTTACCGTTGTGGCCTGTAGCATATTCCCCGCGCCACTTATGATGATAGGCATGTTGATGAGCCTCATCCATTTCTTCTCGGGAAACATTCGAGAGAGCATCCAAACCGGGACTGGAGCGAGAATTCCGATGAGAAAGAAATAGTTCATCTTGTTATATAGCCCAAGGCGGCCGAACATCCTGAGTGGTCCGACCACGCCCCAAATGATGGAGGCATTGTAAAATATGTCATACCCCGGGCATGTCCACGGGCTTCCCTCAGGCAATTTATGCTTGTCACAGATGTGATCCACAGATGTGAGGAGCCACCAGGCCGTGCCAAAGTAGACTGAAGATGCAACTACCGTTCCCACCACCTTCATTCAGGAGAAATTAGTTAATGTTAGTTCCTACTATTTGAATGTATAAAACTATCTGAAAACAGTACTAAGCATAATATGAGACATGGCAATGGTAAATATCGAAACTCGGACATTACCTGAACAACGAACATGGACTTTGGTGGGATTTTCATGTAATGGCCCAACTTAAAGTCTGAGAGAAAAGTTATCGCCTGCACCATGCTTATATAACCATATGTCTTGAATGTCACATTTGCCATTGGCCTTCCAGGATACATGAAACCAATTATCATCTCCGTGATGACATTCAATCCAGGTTGCTGAACACGAAAGTCGATGTCTCATCAATAACAAGAGGAGATTTTCGTAGAAGATCGGAACTGATTTATTGACTATACCTGGTTTGTGGTGGCCGTGATTACTCCAATTGGCAACAGGAAGAATACAGCTAAACCGAGCGCTAGGAGTACTCCCCAGTACGGAAGTTGAAGCTGTTTGCCAAATCCTTCACAAGCAACCATGGCGAGTCCGGTCATTATCAGCATCAGCGAATAGAACCACCATTGTGGGACAGCATCGTAGTTCTTCTTCATCAGTCTAGTATGCACGTCATCAAACTTATCCCGAAAAGTTGCCTTTGTTTGTTGCCAAATAGTTCTGCAAATGGAAAGGTAGAATCCGTTTTTGAGATAATTCATCCTCACGGCTCCGCAAATTTGTGTGCCATTGTAAACCTCATGGTTTTTATCATTCAATTACTAAATGGTATTCTGTTTTACTACAAAAGTTTGGTAGGAATTCTTGATATATTTTGCAGGTGATTAAAAGAAAGAACAGAGGTAGTTCTCTATCCATCTAGTGATACTAATGATCAGCACAAGAGTAAAAAGCATTCACCTGCCATGGAAGAGAGCGACATGAGATACTGAAGCTGCCAAGGTCGCAAAGCTCAATCCATAAGCAAAAGCGAACAAGATACTCAGGTGAAGTTTACCGTAATCATCATATCCTTGCTGATTGAATTTGAAGGTTGTCTCGTTCAGGACTAATCCAACATCGTATGTGCTTCCGTTATAAGCAAACACGTGCGACGAGATGATGGGGAACCGCTTGGCTTCGAATGCGTTGGTCCAGTAGGCAATTGGGATTAACACGTACATGGTGAGGAAGTAACCGATGCTTATGTTTATAATTGCAAACGCTGGGTAGGCTAACGGGGATCCATTGAAGGCAGCAACAGTAGCCCAATCCAGGGCAAAGGAACCGATACCGAGACCACTACTACCGGACCCAATTATTTGTGCTGTGACCGACTTCTTCCATATCCAACATACAAAAGATAGGGCAGTTATGGATTGAAACAGATAGTTTGGAACGACATAATACGCGAAACTCGATATGAGGACTATGAGGAAGAACTGCAGCCTTGTCAATCCTCTTTTGGGCCTGACCTCCTTCTCATGCAATGCCCTGAAAGTTCAGCGGAAGTGGACTCTTGACAACGAAAGAAGTAATTGTAAAGAATGAAGAAAATGAAGAACTATTCTTAGAGGCATACCTGAAGAGAGAGACCTGAACCAGGTTCGCCGGCCACCACATGTATGGCGAATCAACAAGGAACTTCCGGAAAATCCCCGCCCATCCATATCCAAGCATCTGAAATTTTTCGTACATTTTGTTCCATCATGGTAGTTGGTAATCACAGTAGCTTGTAGTCAGAGCAAGAAAACATCAACTATAATGATTGTCAAACCCCAGGCCAAGAGTGATTGCTAATAAAAATTACCTGCGTAGTCAGTGTCAGCAACATAGCTGCTAGAGGATGAATTTTACGGTGATAGAAGGCCATGACAATGGTGATGATGTTGATAGCATACACACCGCTCGAGCCCGCGTTGGCGAATATGGTTATCAGGACATGTTCCTTCAAGTTGAAGGGTCCCGGATTCAATGAGAATGACCATTTTGTTCCTGGGACACGAACTGCTTTCTTCGGTAGAACTGCCGCCATAAATTTTCCCAGAGGAAGTACCGCAATCTGAGCAGAAACCGACGTCAAAGTGAGCGCGTTTTTGCGGAAGCCGAAGAACTGATTTATAAAGGCCAGAGTTGCGCATGCGGTGATTCCGAGAAACCATGTTCGAAATGTCAAGCAGGGCAAGGTCGGATCGTCTTCAATCGAAACGGTCAATCTCACTTCCTCGATTGGAGAATCATTTACTTCATCTGCAGATAATTCATCATCCACTGGTGAATGATTGTTGAAAGCAACTCGGCGATAGTTTAAAATGGTTCCAATGAAACACGGGTTATGTAATAATGCTCATGCCATTCATCAAACAGAGCGAACGAACCCCTTCACCTTAACAACTGCTTGTTACAACCCCGGTTCTGAGACACGCTTTTGCTCAGTTATCAAAATGCCATTATGTTAACACGCGCACTGACTCAGAGGCTTGGTCACGTTTCAACAGATGCAAAAGCAAATAGTAAGTTGAGATCTAAGCAGCGCGCTTTCTCTGGAAATTCATACTCCCATGACTGACTCGCCGCGAAAATTATACTAATAACCAAGTTCGCAGTTGAATTGCACTTTTGCTTCAGTCGGTGTTGCCGTTAAAACTCACTGTGGTATTCACACACAGATCAGACCACTTTTATTCAGCATAGTGCGAAGAAAAATCCAAAAACATAGTTCAACACGAACATCGCACGACAACGAAAAGAAGTTGCTTTATCTCGAAACCCAGCATCAAAAGTTCACTAAAGGAAGATTCATTCACCAGAATTTTCGAGGTTGTGACTATCATGTCCAAGCTTCTTGGGCTGATTGGAGAGTGAAACTCCATAGTCAACATCCGGTTGCTCCATTCTTGATCAGTGACAATCTTGCTTTTCGCTTTCTAAAGAAGAAGGGCTTAACCAGCCATCGAAATCCCAGTCTCTTATAGCGTCTGTCGGCAAGAGAAATATGGGTTAAGGAACGGTGAAGTTTTGTCATCTTCGCACGGATTCAACTGACATGTCAGGTTGAGTTATGCTTTCATTTTCAGTTGTCTCCACAAAGACAGCTGGTCACGACGGATTGCTCTCCGACGCAGAGTACAGTCCAAGGAGAGCATGTTGGTGATCTAATTCTCTTTGGGACCTATCTAAAGTTCGCTGTTGAATGGGAATGGGGACGAATCTGCAAAAAGATTCCTCCTTTGGAGGTCCACAAGTCATGAGAAGATAAAAGACAGAAGATCTGGACGAACCTATCCAGCATCCACTAGGGTTGATGGGGTCATTTCAGTTTGGCGTCGCAAGCTTTGTCTTCTTCCATGGGGTTCATCAATATCCCCATCCCTGTCCCTTCCCTTCCCTTCCCTTCAAGCCACACATTCACATGTGATCTCTAGTGTAATCTGAATGGTTATACCGCAAACTGACTGGATGCGTTCAGTTCTTTTTTTCTATTGCAAATCTCAATCATGAACAGTGTAATATTCTATCTTTCAATGTCTGTCCGTATTGCCATTCGCAAATGAACCTTCCTTTGGCTATTTAGGCACCTTTTGCTTTCATGACGTAGTTAAGCGAATGTGATTGGTTTTGCGATAGTCCAAGCACAAAGATAGTAGGTTAGTGACCCATTCCTGCTCTTGGCAAGTTCCTTCCCCCTATGAAATGCCTGGGATGGACGACACTCTACGTTGCCACTTTTATGTCCGAATTGAAGCGTAAAGGAGTAAACTTACCAGGAAACGAACAGCATTGCATGAGACCTCAACATCTTACGAACGAACCGCATTCCCTTTTTCCATTTCTTTTTTTCTAACAATAGAAATCGAAACGGACGTCGCAACAACGGTGTCGACCCAATTATGCACACAAAGATCGAATGTGGCGTTCGTTGATTGACCCTTCCGACCCATTTAGACATGCATAGACACATCTAATTGAACAGTTTAACACGTTGATTGCGTCAACATGATCTTAGATGTACTTAAACACGTCAATATACGTTTAAACACATTTAAACGCGTCAATATACATTTGTCAATTTCTAGTAGGGTCGATAATAGTTCGACCCTACGCATATTGAGCCTGTTTGGTTCATCATTTGCAAGAGACTGGCCAAATGTAAATTGCATTTGGCAAATTTTTTTTACAGCTTTAGGAAAATGCAATTACATTTCCAAAGACCTCCGAAGGTACTTTGGAAGTTGCATTTCCGAAATGTAAATAGACTTTTTTTCTTCCAATTTTACCCTTGCTATACTATCATAATTACGGAAATGTCCTCGAAAACCCTAACCTTTCCGGCAAAGCCCTTAGCCACCAACGGGTGGCCAGCGAACCACCGGTGAGCCGCGGCTAGCCTCACCTGAGGTCGCCCGACTCAGGCAAGGCCACGTCCATCCCTGTCCTTCCCTTCAAGGCACACATTCACATGTAATCTCTAGTATAATCTAAATGGTTATACCTTAAACTGACTGGATACGTTTACTACTTTTCTTTTGCAATCTCAATCATGAACAGTGTCATATTTTATGTTTCAATGTCTGTCGATATTTTCATTCGTAGAAGAACCTTTTTTTGGCTTTTTCGGCCCCTTTTATATTCATGATGTATTTGACCAAAAAAAAATATTCATGATGTAGTTAAGTTAACGTGAATGGTTTTACGAAAGTCCAAGCGCAAAGATAGTAGGTTAGTGACCCATTTATGCTATTGGCAAGTTCCTTCCCCCTATGAAATGCTTGGGATGGACGACACTCTCCGTTGCGACTTATGTCCGCATTGAAGCGTCAAGGAGTAAAATTAGTAGGAAACGAACAGGATTGCATGAGACCTCAACATCTTACGAACAAACCGCATTCCCCTTTTCTATTTCTTTTTCTAACAATAGAAATCGAAACACGTCGCAACAACCATGTGGATCAAATGATACACACAAAGATCAAACGTGGCGTTCGTTGATTGACCCTTTTGACCCATTTATGACATGCTTAGACACGTCTAATTGAACAGTTTAATATGTTGATCGCGTCAACATGATCTTAGATATATTCAAACATGTCAATATACATTTAAACACATTTTCTACACTTTAAATATGTCAATATACATTTGTCAATTTCTAGTAGGGTCAATAATAGTTCCATCCTATGCATATTATCTCACCGGTGTTTCCAATCCAATGGTAAACTAATGGACGAGGATATCTAATTTCTACAACTACCAAGGACGGGGGAAAATTATCCAAAAAGTCCTAAATTGGTTAATGTACTTTGACCAATTCACTCTTGATTTTTTTATTGTGTCAATTGAGTCCTAAAACTTTTCATGTTTAGCCAATTGAGCCCATCTGGCCAATTTTGACTGGAAATCACTAAAAAGTGGATGTCAGCTGGCTGTCGTGACACAACTGGCGCTAACGTGGATAATTTTAATAATATTTTAATAAGTTTTCCAATTTTTAATATTTTTTCTTTTATTTTCCTTTTCTTCGCTTTCCCTTCCTTACTATTTTTTTTTTTTT
>BCNH02000004.1:7489827-7505739 GCA_001662345.2 Metrosideros polymorpha var. glaberrima | reverse complement strand
TTTACAAAAGGTGAAAATGTTTGGGACTCAATTAGCACAATTTAAATGTTAAAAACTGAATTGACACAAATTCTATAGGTTTAAGATTTTTTTTGGTAATTTTTCCAAACTTGGGTGGAAGAACAACCAAAGGAAATGAGAGTTCAATCTCGATCCACTTACTCCTATTACTCTAATCTTAATTAGTACCACTAGAAGTTGGGTTTTTCTTCATATATCAATCGAGAGCGCGTGCAAGTATTCGTGTGTATGCGTGTATAAAATTCCGCATAAAATATCTATTTCTCGCCCTAAGTTAGGACATGGAGGGAAAGACTATAATTTTCTCTACTGTCAGTGTTTGCGTATCATTGACAAGTAGAAGGATGAACCAAAAGGTAAGCTAAATCTGAAGATTCGTCTCACCCATTAATTTAAAAAATATCCAAGAACATCATGCAGAATTTGGTGCAAAATGGGACTCACTTTTGGCCAAAGCAAGTAGAGAGAGAGAGCCAAGATCTACAAAGCCTTTAAATATGAAGTGAAGTAGAGAGAGCACGTGGAGCTCGCAGCTCTATTTGGATAAAATTTGTTTTTTAGCATATTGTATTCTTAGTATGCATCTACCTTCTTGTTAAAAAAAAAGAAGTCATCGGACCATCAATTGTTAATTGACCTATGAACTGAAAAAGGGAGTGCATGCGGAACCCCATGCAAAAGGCTTCTTTCTTTCTCTCCTTTTTCCTAATGGTACGATTTTGGAATTTGATATTTCCTTCTTTAATTAAATCAGTTTAGGATATTCACTTGGTACAGAACATTTGAATTTATTGTTTTTATTAATTTAACTTGGAAGATACCACGGGATCTAGTTGTTTTTTTTAAGGTTTAGCTAGGTTTTTGTTATAATCAGTAATTTTTCTGTTATTATTGAGAAATAAATTCTAAAGAAAATGGTTGCGACGATGCTTATTTTTTTATTTTATATAGTATCATCACGGTTTGCCTTTTTGAAGAAGTACAAAAAAATTGAGAAATTGCGCTCTACATGTTTTGTGCGTGTAAGCTTTGGGTGTTCGTGTTTGCGATTCGATTCACTGCTCTGCAATTTCATTGCTACTTGAAGCAAGATTAAAGGTCTTTATTAGATGAGTGAGTCCAACATGCAACTAATAAAAATAAAAAGGAATCTAGTTCTTGCAAACGTCAAGACTAGACACATAAGGTTACACGCATACGCGACGAAAATAGCTAAAGCGATCAACACTCGCGAATTATTTTTGGACTTTTCAACCCTAGGAAGCTGTCGACGCATCTGCCAGTGGCATTGATTGGTTTTACAATTCCAGCGTGCCTTCTCCAAACGATGAAGGGGACCACCAGCCCGGCGACCAGCAACTGACACATAAAATCCCCCTACCAAATTTGCTGGGACCTCCTCAGATTTGGGGGAATTGGGAGACTAGACTATAAGAGAAGGCAATGCCGAGGATAGAGATGCAAACCATGCTGGTGCGAGGCAATAGTGGAATAGCGGGGGCCCAGATGGTGCCGATAGAGGCGAAAAAAGCCATGTTGTTGACAACCGAGAAGAAATATAGATTCGGGCTATTCATGACAATGTCTCCGGCTTGATGTCGGCTTTCAACACCAGTGCCGCTGGAAGGCCCTTCATGCACACGTTTGCTTGGGGACTGCGTATGTGCGAGCTGCGACTCATGCCTTTCGTCTTCACTTGTAGGTTGATATTGGAAGCTAGAAGATCGTGGGAATGTGATGTTCGGTAACAACAACAATGGTGAAAACTGCCTCGTTGACAAAGATCGGGGCTGGAGAGAAACCTAAGTGGAGACAAAGAAGTGACGCTGCGTGGAAATCGAGCCTGGGGTCAACCGTTCGATGAACCTATTTGGACGGTCCAAACTTCCTGTTTATCCGGAGACTTCATATTCGAATGAAAGGGATTTCAAAGAGTTTGAAGGGCGTAATCATAGGCTGGTCGCCATAGGAGGTACAGAGGTGATGGTCACAATTAAGAGAAATCGAGACACAGGGTTTTATCTTGGTTGACCTTAAACTAGAAGTTACATTCAGCAAATGATTCCACTATAATTAGCACCTCACACATCTCTGTTACATCACTCAATAACAAAAGAAACATAGAGAATATAGTATATCTATACAGTAACTATTCATGGGCTCAAATTCAAACTACCAATAAAATACATGTCCAAAATATATAAGCAGTTTGGCTTTCAAGGGGCCCTACCCCCTTCAACCTTCGTGCTTTCCTGTCGATGGGGAGTATAAACCACATTCCAACAGGACAGTCAACATGGTGGAGCTAGTCATGCATATTACTGCCAAGAATTGTCCCCACCGCTATCTTAGAGAGTTGCATGAATTGGTTGCAAGGTTCTATGTTTAGATGGATATTTGAACCTAAAAGATTTTATTGCAGATGCAGATGCAGATCACTTCTCCCATTGCACGTATGTATTCAAATATGGACGAGCAAATCTCTTAGCTTGTAGATTGGAGGGAGATGCTTTTATTTTTATTTTTCTTGGGGGATCAAGTGCAAGTTGAGCATAAACGAGCAGGTAAAGTGCCAATTCGAACATGGCATAAAATGTGAAATCTGTTAAGGTGGCCATTTTCTTGGATTGATGATCATGCCGATGTGCCAACAAGCCAGTTTCATGTTATCCTCAATAACAACAATCTAAAAGAAGATTGACACTTTAATAATTTCCGTTGATAAGGTTGTTGTTTAGGCTCAAGAGCAAGAAGTCGAAGTTTTTGAATTCCCTTTTCAAAAACCGGAGGATTTTGAACTTGAAGAAGAATCTGTCAGCATGTTTTCCATGACGATGGAGAGATAATTTTGGAGAAAAGCCCCTCTCCTGTTGATATAAATTTAAATACAGATGAGATTCGGGTGCAGAAATTTGGAGTGATAGAAAAGGGAAAGAATAATAGTTAATCCAAAATTGATTTATTATACCAGGAAACCTAAACAATCAATTGATGGATGGATGTTGAAGTTTGGTTGGGATCTTTTCTCGGATCAAGAATATTTTGATTGATTTTGCAGTTGTGGTTCCAAATTCTAAGAGGATTGTAGCAAATATACTTCATCAGATAAACTAACATTATAAAAACCCGAGGTCGAGCTTTCTTTCCAATGAAGGTAGAATGATGTGGGGCGCTCAAGTTTGCATTTATGTCTTTTTTTAATGCATTAAGATGTCTTATCTTTGATGGGAAGATATCATATGATGAAGTTGCTCTTTTAAGTTTAGTTAGGGTTTTGTTATATTCTTGGTATTTCTTTTTTTTTTAATTGTAAATTCTAGAAAAAAGATTGCAGCCGTTCTTATTTGTTGCGTTTTATCGGACTAGGCAATTTGCCTCTTTTGAGTTATACAGAAAATCAAGAGATTCCGCTCTTTGCATTTTGAGCGTGTTCGCTTTGGGCATTCCTTTTTGCGAGTTGTGACTCAGCGCTTTGCTTTTCCACTGCTTCATTTCATAAAGTTAAATTAGGAAAAGGCTAGTCGGAGTCCCGAATTCAAGCAAGATTAAAGGTCTTCAGAGGAACTAATAGATGAGTCCGTTACAGGCAACAAATAAAAAGAGTCTATTTCTTGCAAACCTTAAGATAAGAAACATAGATTAGATGCACACGCGACAAGAATTGCTAAAGTAAACAATACTTGCGAATTACTTTCAACCCTTCGATCCTTGGAAATTGAGTCTCCTTGTGGGATAGATTCGTTGAAATCCTCTGTGCTTTATCTTCATGTACAAGAGGAGGCACAACCCGGCGAGCAAAGAGAACTCAAAAAGTATCCCTACGGAAATTTCTGCCACCGCATAGGCTATCGGAGTTTGGATTGATAAAGAAATAACGTAAGCAGTGCAGAGAAAGGGTATAGAGATGTAAACGATGGAAGTGGCCTGTAGTGGAAGAGTGGTAGCCAAGATTGTGGCAATCGAGCTGAAAAAAGCCATGCTATTGCAGATGAAGTACACATATAGTCTCCAACCGCTCCGGATAATGTCTCCGGCTTGATGGGGTTTTCCAAGAGCAATGCTGCTGGAATTGGCACTACCGACAGTGGAATTGGCCGTGGGATCTGAAGAGGATTCCTGCCAGTATCCTCCCGGAGGAGTGAGAGTAGCTTGGTAAGTGGCAGCCACAATTAAGGTAGACACTATAAGAATTACTTCGCGAGTGGCTTCATTTTGGACCCTGAAAAAATGTGAACACTTCTCAAAGGCAGTCATTGCACACTTCTCAAAGGCAGACAGTTCCCTGCTAAAAAACTCTGGTAAATATCTGGCAAGATGTCCTTCACGGCGAAACCTCTCCGCGACATCTTCATCCTTAAGCACAGTCAACAACAGTTTGATGATCTGGAAGAAATGCAAAGGTTACAAAATGAAGTGTGTATCCCTTCAATTTCATTCTCTGCTTTGTCACAAGCTTTGCTATTGTGCACAAAATGAGCTCATGCCATACAAGATTGGATGATGGTAGTGATGTAACGACCGATGTACCAGGGAGAGTTTAATAAATTTTATTTTATCAAATGCAATCATTGCAACCAATGTAATGAAGTTCACAATCTTTTCAAAACTTCGCTATAATCCTTTCACCCGAAATTATTTTCCTAATAGCTAGAAATTGCCCAAGTAAGTTGTAACATAAACGAATCCACCGAAGTAATGACTCCAGTAACTATAATTTCTCATAAAAGTTTATAACTTAACCACGTCAACCGAAAGGTTTAGAATTAAATTATATTTTGTATATGCTTTTTTTTTTCATTATGAAGAGAAAGACTATCTTAGACAGGTACATTTAATATGTATGCATAAGATTCAATTGATCAGGGAAAAATTGTCCTATCCACAAAGTGATTATTTTATGGTCGTGTTGATTGTCCTTGTTAGCTTCCATTTTACTAGCTTCTATATTGTACAATATGGTCGGGTGGACGGATTTGAAAAGAAATTTTACTAATCAATAGGAAAAATAAAAGAATGGAAAAGAATGAATTAAGTTATTGTTATGTTAGGTAGGAATGACTATGATGGAAAGAGTTGAAAGGAAATTATTCTTCCAAAACCATCCAACTTAGATTTAGAGCTCACTAAAAATCGAGTTTTATAGGGGTTCGATGGGAACAATTTTCATCATACCTTCTCTCTCTGCTAAATAAACTCTAAGAAACTATATCCCTCCAATCAAAACATTATTAGGCCAATCAAAATGAACTCAAATTAGAAGCATCACGACCTTAAAATAATTTTCCCACTAGCAGTTTTTGAAATGAAACTATGGGTTTATTTTGATAAAACTGCAAAAAAATAGCACTAGCGTTGATAATCTTGAGTGCTGAAAATACAAATAAAAAACCTTTTGCAAACACATTATTGAATATGATTAATTTCTTACCAAATATAAGTGTGATTACTATTGATAGGTTTATACCAATTAATGGGGAAGATTTTGATTACTATCAATTATACTGATTACTAGATTAAGTGAATGTTTTGAGTCTTTGACTGAATTGGGTCTTTTGAGTCAAATACTAATTAGGATTATCATACAAGTTTAATCTCATTCAGCGCTAAATATTTAATTTTCGATACTTAATTGGATTTACAAATAGGCCCATATGTAAATGTTGAATTAAATAAAAACAATTAAAAAAATATCTACAGATACTCGTATCATATGAGTACTTGACTTTTTTTTGGAAAAAGAAAAAAACTACTTATTGACCTACCCTTATGCCATGAAAGGTCTATTATATGTTTGGATGGAATGATTTGGACAAAAATAAAATGATCGGAGTAATCACTGAGAAAACACAGAAGATAAGAGAATGGATCAACTTGTAAAAATTGTATTCAATATAAGGGTCAAGTTTACCCTCTGGTGACCTTGTGCATGATAAATTTCAGAAAGAGAATTGGAAGTAGAAGATTGGGAGGGAAGGAGTGATATCCATCCCTCCTAATTCCTCTTCTTCTCTCCTTTTTAAAAAACCAAAAGAAGTGATCCCGTTCAAATCTCCTCTCTCTGAATGTTTCTAACGCAATGTATTTTCAACCCGTGGTATTTCATTGTTTATAACATTTGTTCCTAGATTAGCTTGCATCGAATTTAAGGATTGAATTATAAAAGCACGAATAACCATGAAATTGATGAACTATACCTTGACTTGCTGTTTGGACACAGCAATTTGTAAAACGGTTTTATCATCTTCGTCTTTCCACTTCAAGATTTCCGTCCGATCGACCCACCTAAGCCATCTAAACAAAACCTCGAATGCTTTGAGATTGTCGTTCTTGACGGCAACGTGAACCGCAGTCTCACATCGGCTTGTCAAGTCTTCAATGGACATTTTGCAAGTGTATAGGAATTCGGCCAGGAGTTTTAGGAGCTTCTCATTCTCTCTTTTTTCCCCGGCTACAAAATGCAAAGGGGTGATCCCACCTCGTCCTCGGACTCGAATCAACTTCGGGTCAAGGGTTATCAGTGCCCACACAGTGTGATATTTCTGGTGTTGCAAAGCCAAGTGCATGGGACTGTAACCCTCCGGATTCAGCTTGCGAGCAAACGACGGCTTCAAGATGGCCAACTCCATGGCCACTTGGGTATTTCCGGTGGCCGCGGCAATGTGTAGTGGAGTATTTGGGAAGAGGTGCTTAGATACACGATCTAAGAGCTCTGGCTCCTCCACAATTAAGTCATGGAGCCAAGCAACATCATCAGATGCTATTGCTTGTTGAAGCTTAGACTCTCTAGCCTTTTGTTCTTCTTTTTCGGCCAGACTCTTGCCCATCGTGTTACTAGGGAAATGTAGGAGAAGAGGGGCTTTGCTCGGTGACAATCGATGGAAGTAGGAGTGGCGAACTTGCAAAATCATATGTAGTGCCACGGTCAACGAGAATGTAATTTGGGGAGTCAACAAAGTGTGCAGGTGGGCCCAATGGCAGGTTGGGCGTGAGTGGGGCCCAATATATCTTAGACAGGTGCGTACTGGTCAGAATCCCACTTTTACTCTTTTGCTTCTTGCTATGTACATGATTTATCGAGAAGGAAAAACTATACTGTGTCATGGCCCGTATGTTGAAGTCGAACTGTAAAGTACTGAATGGTATGCTCTTTCTAAAAAGTGGATCAAGCATTTAATACTCGGGAGGCTCAGATGAATTTTGTCTGGAAATATTTTGGATGGAATGTTAGTTTTATTGGTGATATATATATATGGCGGCATGTTGTATTGTGGTTTCCATTTGATGCTCGTAGTCAATCTACATATTGAGACATGACATGGTGCACATGTCTACGGACCTATTCTGTTTCAGGGCTTAATCGAGGGCAACGTGTTTTTCAAGACTTAATTAGAGCGAAGTGATTTTTGAGGCTTAACAATAGCAGACACGGCTTGTGCCTCATTTCCTGGCAAAGCGTGACTGTAAGGTCTTCTTGACATGAGCATAGGATGAGTTTGACATATTCTGGCTATATTATATTGCATTGTTTATGATATGGTGCATATCTTATGATTTGCCAGAATATACGCAATGCTTGTGAAATGAGTAAATGCGATGCATACTCATTTCTAAAGCTGCATTATTCTTTCCTTGATCCCATAGGAACGGTGATTTTGCTCACAGGGGAGAGAGCCTTTTTTCCTTCTTTTTTTTATTTTATTTCTCCATGCAAAATAAAGAGCGAATAAAGCTGAAAGAAAATAATTAAAGGAAAAAATAAAAGCAAAAGTGCCACTTCACTACCATTAACGGATCGAATCTTTCTCCGGTAATAGAATATCATTCACGCCTTACTTGTTGTTGCTAATCCCAAACGAAATAAGATAATTTGCAGAATTTAATAATACATTTATTTGTAACGAGTCCACTTATAAACCGTAGCACACGATTATCTCCTCGAGCTCATGACCTCGCATCGGTTTTTCAATTCAATTCAATTCAATACATGGAAGTGAGTTCTCTACTTGTTACTATGACGGTTTATTGAATGAAGATTTTGAATTTCAAGTTTAGCATCGAATTAGATCGGAAAATAAAGCTCTTCAAATCATGGATGCACGATAAATTTGACAATTTGTGTATAAACTGGTGAGTCACCGGTGGGTTCTTCATCGCTTGCTCCTCTTTAATGTATTTGGCAGTTGAGCTTTCCATAGTCATAAATCAAATGGCTGCTAATAATAGTTCACTTGCTTTTCAATCTCAAAGCTTTTACTCTCGTGAATTACAACTACGTTTGCAAAACCGTAATGCCAAATTAGTTTACATAGCTACTACCTTACTTTGGGGAGGTATTTAAACTTAAATATCTCATACCCTATGACTATCAAAAACTAACCTTTAGTTGGAATTTCAAACCAACCATATAAATGATGATAACTTACTCAAATAAGATCGTAACTTTGTTCTAGAGTTGGTTACTCGAGCTTCACAAGCATTGTTTATTTTGAAAAGTGGTTGCTAACTATAGCTAATTGATAAGCTCCTAGAAAAAACATGTCAGTAAATTATAGGAACAGTTGATACTTTTGAAAAAAAAAAAAAAACTGGTAAGTGGACACAAATAAGAATTGGTGATTTCGTATAAGAGTTGATGACATGAACACGTCAATCAGTCCTGGAAATGAATTTAGGTCATTTATTGGAACAGTTAATAATTTTGAAATAATCAAATGTACATTGATACAACTCAAATAAGAGTTCATAACTCAAGCTTCACAAATAAATTTGTTAAGATTTTGAAAAAGCTGGGTAAGGTTTAAAAGCGTTGGTAACGTTGTACAAGTGTTGGTAACTTTACCCCATTGGTAAGCTTCATAAATAAATATTGTTAATTTATTGGAATAGTTAGTAATGTTGAAACAATCAAATAAACTTTGGCAAGTGAACCCAAATAAGAGTTGCGAATTTTGTATAAGTATGAGTGATTTGAACACAATTTTAAAATCCTAAAAAAAATGTCCTCAAATTATTGGAACAATTGGTAATTTTTCAACTGATTCATATAAAGTTGGTAATTTCATATAAGAGTTTATAATTTAAGCTCCTCAAATAAATGTTAGTAAGTTATTAAGAGAACTAGTAATTTTGAAATAAGTTGCTAATTTCATGTAAGAATTGGCAACTTTAACCGATAAGTTCTGAAATAATTGTTGTGAACAATTGGTAATTTTGTGGTAATCAAATAAACGTCGAAAAGTGGACTCAAATAAGAGTTGGTAATTTTATATAATAGTTAGTAGCATTATCAGTTGATAAGCTACGCAAATAAATATTGGTAAATTATTGCAAAAATTGGTAACTTCGAAACAATCAAATAAAAGTGAACCAGTGACTCAAACGATAGTTGTTAAGCTAGAATTAGTTGGTGACTATGGAAGAAAAATGGGCAAGTCAATTAAATTAAGGTTGGTAATTTTGAATAAAAGTTAGCACCTTATCATGTTCGTAAGTTATACAAATTAATATTGATTAATCATGAAAACAATTAGTAATCTTGGAAGTACAAATTAATATTGGTATTTCCAAAAAACCGTCGGTAACTTAATAATATGTTACTGGCTAAACAAGTATACATATCAACGATCAAACTCCATTTGTGAAAAGAAGGTTAATGTCTCACTTCGTTTTCTGAAAATCGAAATTGTGATGACAACTCGGAAGACCAAAAAGCAAAGTGCTGGTAATCGATGAAAAGAAGCACAGTGCTAAATTTGCCATCACATGGAAAACGTTTGTACTGTCGTGTCTTTATTCCGTTCTTTGTCGGGAAAAAACAGAGGAGAAAACGGAGAATTCTTGGAGAAGAAAAGTACTTTGCATACTTGACTAGTTAATAGCATCTTCAATCCTGATTACTGGCAATACAAAGGCTTTATTGCAGATAGCTAACAAAAGATAACATAAAGGCCTTAGGCAAAGATATCATATAATATAATGTTTGTATTATCATGTCTGTATAGTGTATTGTGTTAGCCTGCAGCCACATTAAAAGTGTTTCTTTATTTCTTATGATGACGTTGGCACAGGGCAAGTAATCCAAATCTGCTCAGGAAAAAACCGACCGACCGCAGGGGGCTTGAAGGAAATTGGAATGGGGAGTTTGGCGGTGAGAATGCTGGGTTGCGGCGGTGGTGACTGGAAGAACGCCGGAGTTGTTGTTGAATCACGACCAAGGATTGGGCTCGGTGAGAGTTAGTAGCTCTTGTTCGAATCTCTGAGTCTCTGAATCTTTGATGCTCGATTCCTTTGGTGGGATTGAAGAACTAGGTGTCATATAGATCTCCTCAAAATGTCAACGTATTCCGACCTAGAATGAACACATACTCACCATTTTCATGAGACCGCACGTTGAGTTCTCCTATCTTGATCCAGCAGAACCGGTTCAGTTTTCTCCGTCATAGACATACCTTAAGATATTTTCTCATCAGACAAACTCAAGAACAATGTCTTATCGTACTCTCCACAAAATTTGAGCACGTTCCAACAGTTAACGAATATTCACTTGTTCTAGAGTTGGTTACTCGAGCTTCATAAATAAATACGATAAATTATTTGAAGCGTCCATTATTTTGAAAAGTGTTTGCTAACTATAACTATTCTATAACTATTTGACAAGCTCCCAGAAAAATGTATAGTTGATACATTTGTAACAATAAAAAAAAAAATACTGGTAAGTGAACTCAAATAGGAATTGGTAATTTCGTATTAGTCAGCTCTACATATGAATTCGGGTAAATTATTGGAACAATTAATAATTTCAAAATAATCAAATGTACGTTGGCATAACTATAAGCGTTGGTAACTCAAGCTTCGCAAATAAATTTGTTAAGCTTTTGAAAAAGTCGGGTAAGGTTTAAAAGTGTTGGTAATTTTGTACAATTGTTATTTAACCCATTGGTAAGCCCCGTAAATAAATATTGTTAAAGTATTGGAATAGTTTGTACTGTTGAAACAATCAAAAAAACTTTGGTAAGTGAGCCCAAATAAGAGTTGTTAATTTTGTATAAGTATGAGTTATCTTAACACATTTTTAAAATCCTATAAAAATGTCATTATATTATTGGAACAGTTGGTAATTTTTTGAAGAAAAAAAAACCCATTGATAACTGATTGAACTAAAGTTGGTAATTTCAATTTATAATTTAAGCTCCACAAATAAATGTTAGTAAGTTGTTAAGAGAACCAGTAATTTTAAAATAAGTTGGTAATTTCGTGTAAGAATTGGTAACTTTAAACCAATGATAAGTTCTAAAATAAATGTGGTGAACTATTGGATAGTTGGTAATTTTGTGGCAATCAAATAAACGTCGATGAGTGGACTTAAATAAGAGTTGGTAATTTCATATATTATCAGTTGGTAAGCTGCGCAAATAAATGTGGATAAATTATTGCAACAATCGGTAATTTCGAAACAATCAAATAAAAGTGAACAAGTGACTCAAACAGTAGTTGCTAAGCTAAAATTAGTTGGTGGCTTAATGGAAAAAAAAATGGGCAAGTCGCTTAAATTAAGGTTGGTAATTTTGAATAAAAGTTAGCACCTTATCATGTTGGTAAGTTATACAAATTGATATTGATTAATCATGAAAACAATTAGTAATCTTGGAAGTACAAATAAAGACTGGTACTTCCAAAAAACCGTCGGTAACTTAATAATATGTCAATGGCTAAATAAGTATACATATCAACGGTCAAACACCATTTGTGAAAAGAAGAATAAGGTCCTCTTTGTTTTTTTTTTCTAAAGACGAAATTGTGATGACTACTCGGAAGACCAAAAAGCAAAGTGCTGGTAATCGATGAAAAGAAGCAAAGTGCTAAATTTGCTATCCCATGTATAACGTTTGTACTATCGTGTCTTTATTCCGTTCTTTGTCGGGAAAGAAAGGAGATAATGGAGAATTCTTGGAGACGAAAAGTACATTGCACGCTTGACCAGTTAATAGCATCTTCAATCTTGATTACTGGCAATATAAAGGCTTAATTGCTGATAGGTGATGGCTAACAAAAGACAACATATAGGCCTGAGTCAAAGATATCATATAATATAAACGTTCGCATGATCAGGTCTTCAATGTGTTAGGCTCCACTCCAGCCTCGTTAAAAGTGTTTCTTTGTTTCTTATGACGACGTTGGCACAGGGTAAGTAATCCAAATCTGCTCAAGTCATCCATGTGTTCAGCAGAGACTACTAAATTAATCACTAGTTGGAAGCAATTCATACCCAATTTGGAGAGAGCGAATTCTCAAAAGTGGAGGCAATTCTTCTTTTATGTTCGAAAAACAATTATGAATTGTAGTTTAATCGATCGATTGAGATGCTCCCCAACCTGCAGAGGTTAGTGCTTTACTATATGTCCTATTGACTGTTTAAATGTGTTGTCCCTTTTCTATTTTTTTCCTTCTCTTTCGTTGTTCCTTTCTTAACTTTTCCCTTCCCGTTACTGCCCCTCGCCCTATCTCTCTCTCATGAAACAATCCCTACAATACTACCCAGTACCCACATCACATGCAACTCTCTCTCTCTCTGCCCTCGGTTCGAGCCACCACCACTTGTCGCCTCCTTTGCCTTGACCCTGTGTGTTGTTTATGTCTATTTATATATATATATACACACACATGATTGATTTGTACTTGCATTAGGGTTAATATCACGAAAAATTTCAAACTTGTACACTTGTGTTTGTTTCGATCATTGATTACTCTTCAAATCTGCCCATGAAACGTTGGATCCGACCGTTTACCAAGTCAAGTATATAAATTATTGTCCCGCAAAATAAGGTTTTACTTCTCTTTACGTACAGGGTCTGATGGGCCTTGATGCTATCTTCTAGGATGGATGTGTCATCAGCCTAGTAGGTTCGATCTCGTGCAAAATATTACCTTGCAATACACAAATACATGTCGAAAAATATCTAAAATCTTTAGTTTGATCTGTGTTGTATAAGTCAATTTAAAATAAATAGGTTGAACTCAAATATGATTCATCATTCACCGCAAAATTGCGCAATTTTTAGACTCAGGCCATGTCATTTTTTTTCCGTTGCAGTGTTGGATATACTGTTTGACAGTTGTAACTTTTCAATTTTGTTATGCTTTTGGCTTTGATTAAACAGTTGCGGAGACAGCAACAGTTCGAGAGAGTTGGCATGACCCCTGCCGCTTGGTGCATGGTGCAAGTTGAAGAGTTTGACATATGGAATTAAAAGCATGGATAGATCTAGAGTTTGTCTGGAGGGATTTCACTTTGACATTTTTCTAATCTTAAATAAGTGAAATTCCATAATCTATAAATGTTGACACGTAATTATTTTTTAATCATATAAAATATGAATAATATTTCAGATCTCGACGAGAAAGCAAAAAGGTTACTTCTGAATTTTCATAAGTTTTAACCAAGAGGATAGCTGGACGTATATAAAGCAGAAACCACAGTTTGATCGAAACTCAGGTGGAAGAACAACCGAAGGAAATGAGAGTTCGATCTACATCCACTTATTCCTATCAAGTTAATCTTGATCACTACTGTTGGAAAGTCTCGTTATCAATGACATATATAGATGTATGAAGGTCCATATAAAATTTATATTTCTCGCCCCTAAGTTAGGTTGTAGACAAAAAAAAAAAACTATATCACCTTCTCTAATCTAAGTTTTCATGTATCAATGACTATGGAAGCGATCGTAGAGTGACTTGGCGTCCTAGGGCTGGAGAGAAACCTCGGTAGGGACAAAGAAGTGGCGCAGAGGGAAAATTGAGCCTTAGGCCAACCACAGGAGACATCCAGTTCATCTCAAGATTTCCTATTCGAGTGACGGACCGTCGACGTGGTGGAGCTTGTCATGGAGATTACTGCCAAGAATTGTTAACATTACCATTGTCTTGGAGAGTTCAATTAATTCTCTACAAGGTTTCAAGTATTATTACATATTTGGCACTGAAAGATTTTATTGCAGATGTAGATCACTTTTTCCATTACATGTACGTATCCAGAAATCGACATTCAAATTTTTTAGCTTGTAGATTGAAGGGAGATGCTTTTTCTTGGTGGGATCAAGTCCAGGTTGAGACCAAAAGAGCAGGTATACCGCATATTAGAACGTCACATAAAATGTCAAATCTGTTAATGCGGCGATCTTTATGGATTAACAACAAATGAAAAAGATCGGCACTTTTATAATTCCAGTCAAGAGCAAGAAGTCGAAGTTTTTTAATTTCCTTTTTCCAGAACCGGAGGACTGGGAGGATCCTGAACTTGAAGAAGAATCTCAGGGGGAGCATGTTTTCCATGACGATGGAGAGATGATATGGAGAAAAAAGCCACTCCACGTTGATCTCAATATAGATACTAATGAGATTTTGGGGGAGAAAGTTGAAGCGATAGAAAATGAAAAGAATAAATTTAGTTTTTGATTTTCACTTGGTATAGAATATATGAATTTATTCGTTTTGTGAAATCTAAACTATATGCAGTGCATATGATGCAATTTTAACCTTAATTATGTCTATGTGATCCAAAGCACGTATTCACTAAATGACATGCAAATTATATCGAAACAGTAGCATGAGGTCCCACCTCATGCCGTGCATGCGCCGTGCACGTGTCGAGTGCGCTGTGCATGTCCAGTACACATTTTCTAGGGCTTTGGTTAAAAGGCTCGTTGATTTAAGGTGTATATGCTCAAGAAAATACCGATAATTTGGTGATTTTGGTGTAATTATTTGCAAAATAGCTTTGACAAAAAACAAAGGAAAGATAAATGAAGTTCATGGACGTCCTCTGATTCTTCATCAAAAAGAAAGTTCAAGAACTACACGAACTTCTCTGATTTCCATACAGTGAATTAACCTCTTGCAACTTAATTGGGATAAGGACCTCAAGAATGCCATAAGTTTGGTACAGAGATCACTGGAGTGCCATAACTTTTTTTTTTTGCTCACTTGAGTGCCATATCAAAGTAAAAATGACCACTTGATAGCTAGTTCCGGCAAATAGTCCTAGATGAAATTTTTTATTATTTTTTACCATTTTTATTATTTTTCTTAATTTCTTTTTCTTACAAAATAAACTAAAAAAAATTTTTAAAAAAAAGGGGAGGAGGGGGACATCGCAAGCGGCAAGGGCTTCCACAGCCCTTGTCGCCGCTGCCCCACCATCGCCGGCAATGGTCGGCGAGGGTGGAGGATGGTTGGCAAGGGTCGCCGAATCTTGGCCAAGGGCCGGCGACCCTCACCGTCGTAGGTGAGGGCTGGGCAACCCTTGCCCAGGCCTAACCGAGGGTCGTCAGCCCTTGGCGAGGTCCACCACTGGTCGACGCCCTTGGCCAAGCCTGGGCAAGGGTCGGCGACCCTCACCTGCGGCAGCAAGGGTCGCCGACCCTTGACCAAGGTTCGGCGACCCCTGCCAGCCATCCCCCACCCTCACTGGCTATTACCGGCGATGGTGGGACGGCGGCGACAAGAGCTGTGCAAGCCCTTGCTGCTTGTAAAGTCCCCCCTCCCTCTTTCTTTCTTTTTTTTTAGCATATTTTTTAAGAAAAAGAAATTAAGAATAATGAAAAAAGAAAAGAAAACCTACGATGAATTTTTTTAATTTTTAATTTTTTTTAAAATAATAATAAAATTGTACTTTCCAGCGTCCACATAAGCTTTTTTGGTGTCCACGTCAGATTTCTGGTGAGCCAAATCGCCGATGGTACTTAAGTGATCATTTTTTGAAATGGTATTCAAGTGAGCCAAAACAAATTATAACACTTAAGTGATCTCTGTACAAAACTTATGGCACTTCTAGTATCCTTTTTTCCAACTTAATTCTCTTGAAAAAAAAATGGTAATAACATTTAGGTTATA
>BCNH02000004.1:7454040-7471297 GCA_001662345.2 Metrosideros polymorpha var. glaberrima | reverse complement strand
GTTTCGATTATGTTTATTTTCTTGAGAGGTTAACGATTTACTACATTTGTTCTTGGCTGTTTAAATTAGATGTCCTTATTTCTTTTTCTTTTTTTTCCCCTTTTGATCCTTTCCTTCTTGCTTTTTCTTGCCTTTCTGTCTCATGCCTCTCTCTCTCTCTCTCTCTCTCATGAGGCAAACCCCTACAGTGCAACCCCCACCACATGCAACTCTCTCTCTGCCCTCAGTTGACGCCACCACCACTTGTCGCCTGCTTCACCATGGCACCTGTGTCTTATATCTGTGTGTAATGTTCTTTACCAATTATTTTAGTATGATTGATTTTCATATTTACCTTGTATATATGTGCATAAAATTTATTTTGGAGGAGAAAGAAAAAGAAAAGTGGGAAAAAAAAAATAGGTTGGTCAAACGTTGACCGTTGATCCGGTGGACCACTGAAGTGAAATGGTGTCCATGTTGCGTGAAAGAGTGCGAAGAACCAAAGGAGAATAATTATGTTCCGAAAGGGCAATCTTCAGAACAACTTTGTTCTAATTGGTTCAATGCATCATAGAGTTTGTAATTAACCTATGGAGAAGATGCAACATATCAAATTAAATTTGGACATAACAAGTTATTTGGATAAATGGAGTATTTTTTATGATTATTAATCAATCCTTGGATATCACTTCAAAGACCTCTAATTTTGATATTTCAAGAAACACTAGGCAGATTAACACTGTTTAATTAGGATGCCTTCACTAATTTTAGCGCTATTCTCTCAATCTTTATAGCAATTGCAATGGTTCCAGTGCAATCCAGAGTAATATTAAGAAATTGAAACTATTTGGCTAGTGGGAAAAAACAAGAAAGAAACTTGAACTAGCAAAATGTAATGTTCATGCAATCAATGTGAATTGCTTACGTTATTACCGTAAACTTGGTTGAATCCGAATGGTCAAGTTCTTCATTGAATCCTTGTGGGCTCTCAAGCTAAGGCTTATCTTTATTTTTTAGGTATCTCATATAACATCGTTTTCCAATGTGGGAATTCTTGAGCCACGCATGAACAGGCCTAGTTTCAATTTTTGGGCCATAGGTTAATGTTTATGGTGAAAGATTGTGGTCGGTCCATAAGAGAGCTCATTCCATCCATGCCCGATTGAAAATGTCATTGCTCTCGTATTTTCTAGATGCCTCGAAGATTCACCTACCATCTTTTATGGATTAGTATCAGATCCACCGCGTCGCATGAGGTCTTCCACACAAGCACGTCGGTGGCAAGATATGTGTCTCATGCAATCAATGGCGCTTATGATGGTTGTGTCATAAGCCTATTAGTATCTATTTTGTGCAAAATATTGCCTCATAATTGTTAAAACATGTCTCAAGATTGAGTCCAAAATAGTAAGAAAAGAAAAAAATTAATAAATTTTGTCCATGTCGGCGGTTTCCGACCAAAATTGGCCAGATAGACTACATTAGCAAAGCATGAAAAGGATTGCAATTAAATTGACAGAATTGAAAGGTTTATGACTGAATTGGCATAAGTGCAATAGATTAGGACTTTTTTGGTAATTTTTCCTGTTTTATCATATAATTTGGTTAAATCCAAATTGTCAAGGATTTAATGAATCTTGTGGGTGTTAGGAACGCAACACGCATAAGAGAAAAATTAGAGAAGAAGACAAGCAAATTTTTATGCAAAAAAGCCATTTTCGAATCAGAAAGGGAAAAAATCATGATGTGACACAAAACAAACTCTTCACTATTAGTGGTAGTGTCGAGCTACAATTACAAGAGATATCCCCTCAATATATAACTGGAGTTTAGGGCACACAAAATTACTGTACAAATTACATGTGTACCCTTAACAGTATTATCTTCTTTAGTATCACTTTCGTCTATCGGACTCCACAATTTCATCGGTGGTTTATGTAGCAAAGTCTTATTATTTCTTAGGTATCACATATTACATTGTGTGACAACTTGGCCGACCATTCTTGGACCGACTTTGTCATTGAATTTTGCACTTCTTGGTGGGACTTCTGGGCCACGCATGAACAGGCCTACCTTCAACTTTTGGGCCATCGATGAATGTTTATGTTGAAAGATTGTGCTCGGTCCATAAGAGGCAAGACTTCATTCCGTGCATGATTGAAAAAGTCATTGCTCACGTATTTTCTACTTTCTAGGGCCCTCAAAGATTCACCAAAACGCATTCACCTATCTTCTTTTAAGGTTCAACCCCAAAAACAAAAAAAAAAAAATCTTCTTTTAAGGATAAGTATTAGATCCACCGCGTCATGCAAGTCCACGTTGATGGCAAGATAGGCGTCTCATGCAATCGATGGCACTTACGATGGATGTATCAAAAGCCTACTTGGTTCAATCTCATGCAAAATATTACCTTATAACACACGAACACGTCTAAAATATATTTACAATCTTTACTTTGATTTGTGTCATATAAGTCAATTTAAAAGTAAATAGGTTGAACTTGTTGGGCTGTAATTCATACTCCCCATTGACAGAAAGGCATGGGAGTCACGCTCCACAGTGAGCAGGCAGGGGTCTGAGGGGGCTACCTCGACGGGAGTCATAGGGGGTAGGGTCTTAGGCCATCGGAGGGCTTTTATAGTTTGGACCCATATTCTATTGGTAATCTGGGTTTGAACCCATAAATAGCTATTGAGTAGCCTAAACCTTTATTGGTCATTATGGTTTTCTTGTGCCACCTATATATAATCTATTTCTCTTGTAATTGTGAATTCTAACAGAGAGGTGAGAGGTGCTAATTATAGTTGAGTCATCTGCTGGATTTGGTCCTAATTTAAGGGTGAATCGGGATAAACCTTGTGTTTCGATTTAATTTTCTTGCCTTTACTCTATATTTCGTTATGTTTGTGCACCTAATCCTAATAGAACTTGAATATGAATCATCATTTATGGAGAAATAGCACAATTTTAAGAAAAATGCCATGTCATTTCCTTTCTTTGCAGTGTTAGATAAAATGTTGACAGTTGAGATTTTCTGAACTTTGTTATTGTTTTGGCTTTGATAAAACAGTTGCAGAAACAACTACAGTTCAAGAGAGGGGCCATTGGTTTGACCCCTATCGCTTGGTGCAAGTTGAAGATTTTGCACAAATGGAAGCTTGTATAGATATAGAGTTTTTATGGAGGGAATTTATATATGACTTAGTGCTTTTATTTTTTTCAAATTTAGCAGTGCATGCAATTTGGCTCTTTTTTTTTCTAACCTCAAATGCCCAAAGCTTTCATCATGTACAAATGTTGACATGTAATATTCTCCACAATTTTCAAAAATTTGAACAATATTTTAAATTTCGGCTAGAAAGCAAAAAAAAAAGTCACTCTTGACTTTTCATAAGTCCCAACAAAACCAAAAGGAGAGCGAGACGTACACAAAGCAGGAATCAAAGTTTGATCGAAACTTGGTGGAAGAACTATTTGGGAAGATTGCTAAGAGGGATTCCAAATTCGAGTCTGTCAACATATACTGTTGGACTCATGGTCATTCAAAAACTTAAACCAATGAGTTATAAACAAACTAATATATATTAACTACTTCATACCATGCGAATTATCCTATGTTGGACTTTTCTCACATAACTCACATTTGCATATCAACAAAGACAACCAAAGAAAATGAGACTTCGATCTCAATGCGCTTACTCATGTTATGTTAATCTTATTTACTGCTATTGGCATCTTGCTATTGGAATCATGGGTTCTTCCATAGTGACAATTATTTATCTTTCTATATACATAAATTTTGATGAACCAAAGGATAAGCTAAATCTGAGGATTCATGATGCATCAAAACTTAAAAAAAAATCGATGTGTTCGCTGGTTTACATGTTAGACTAATTTGTTGCATGCAAGTGGCTATCCATTATTGATAAATGATATGAGAAATCACCACCAATTGATCTGAAGGTTTAGATTTTGCCTATATGCTAGTCCTTTTTTTCTTTAACTAGGACTCTTGCATGCATGCTTTGTAAAGAAGAGATGACTCTTCAAAGCTGGCCAAGTCTTACTGAGTAATAGCTTAAAATCTACCAATCAGAAATAGATATCGCACTGAGAAATCACTGAGAGATCTTGTCGTGAAAGTGATATAGCACCCGCCTATTTAACTGCATTAAACATGTCAGTTCTAAAAATTACTGAGAACATATCTGCATAACCAAGTTACTATTTCATATTTCCCTTCTACTTTGCTATACAGAACTTGCAGCGAACTGTGACTCAATGTTGACCTAAGAAAGTCATATGCTAGCTTCCATTAGTAGAGAGAGAGAGAGAGAGAGAGAGAGAGAGGACCACACAGCAATAAAGCCAAGATCTGAAAAGCCCTTTAAATATGAAAGGAAATAGAGATAGCATGTGGAGCTCGCAGCTCTATGCATGGAGCTGTGTGTGGATATATTTTGTTTTCTAGCATATTGTATTCGAGATATTCGTCTGCCTTCAGAAAAAAAAAAAGAATCATCAGACCATCAATTAATAATTGACCTATGAACTGATAAAGGGAGTGCATGTGGAACCACATGCAAAAGGCTTCCTTTCTCTCTTTCCTTTTTCCTAATGCTCTAAAGGCTCGAGAATTATAAAGCCTATGAATGACAGGAGACTGAAAATGAGTCCTGTATATCAAGGCCAATGCAGCTTGTTACTCCATGAACAACCCTAGCCTTTCTGATATGGCGAGGGGTACATACAGTATATGTATCTGCAGATGCCAATGCAAATGCAAATGCAAAGTCTGTGCCATTTACACGACAGACTTCTTCTTCTGTCCTCTTCTTTTTGTGGCGTTTGTCTTGCTACATGTCAGCTCCTTTCTGTATTTTCACTTTGCTATTTTATATATATAATTGTGTGTATTATCGTGTCTTTGTTCCGTTCTTGGTCTGGGAAAGAACAGAGACAAAAGGAGAATCCTTGGAGACGCAAAAAGCAATCTACTTTGCATACTTGACTAATTAATACCGTCTTCAATCTTGATTACTGGCAAAAACTCAGGGGCTAAGTGTATAATAATGGGGGTTCCCGTTAAGACCATCTCTAGGCTTTATTTATCGATAGCTAGCAAAAGGACAACATTAAAGGACTCAGGCAAAGCCAACTGGGTTTGTCCGTACGGGCACCACATGATAATCACTTAAATCGAGACGATAGAAATAGACTTAGTTTGGTGCACGAAAGTTGATTTATGATAATACCTAAGTATATGACAATTTTTATGTTCATAGTATATATTTAACCTCATACTTATTCCTTCTTTATTTACTGGGGTCATAAGCAAACTTTATGAATCTTAAAAAGAGAGAAAATGGGGTTTGTCAGCTGATTCCACCGGACTACTTTTACATATGCAGCTTTCCCACACCAAGAGAGCATTTTCTATGTTCGTGTCCACTAGTATCATGGTCCATGCTCTAGGCATTTCCGAGAGAGATTCCTTAGATCATTGCTAGATATCTGCAACTCCGAGGCAGATTTAAATTATTTGTTTTTTCTTTACGATGCTTTTTTTTTTTTAAATGATACTCGCGTGGATAAAACTTGAGCAGATGATCCCACCGAAAAATTCTTCCTTGAGCTTGACGGGTCAAAATTCTGTCTCAATTCGAAGTTTCAAAGGTTATATTTGGATATATCTCTGTCGGCATAAAACATGTAACGAGCTACTTATTAATACCAAATGAAGAAAGGTCAAATTAAAACGGTCGTCGGTGGCCGAAGTCACATATGTTAGGTCAAGGAACGAAAAATAGATGTTCGTGGACAGGCATGGGAATCACATAGCTCGATTAGGTAATGTTTAGAGTCGTTGCCAATCAAATTTGATTTCGAACTCAAGCCGATTGAGCACCTAAAACTAAGGACTAGTAGAATGCTCCTTAATCTTTGAGCTAGGGATATACTAAAAATCAAAGACACTGTATTTGGGAGTATAGTTAAAGCTGGATTAAAAAAAAAAATGAGAGCTTGTCCCTAAAGGCTCGGAAGACCGACCCTAATGACTACTAAGGACTACACATTTGTATGATGAGGTATTTCATGGGGTACATGGACATGCCAAATGATTATTTAATTTCGTGACGTCACTTGGTATAACCTAGCACACACAACAAATCAGGGTGAAAATTTAAATATGACCCTCACTAAAAAATTAAACACGAGAGAAGAGGGGGTGAATTAGAGTGGAGTTTTTCATCTACTGTGTAATCAGAACAAGTAATAGGTGCAAAAACTCGACCTAATTTGGCCCCTCTTTCTCTCTCTCTCTTGTGTGTTTATTGTGAGCTGGTGTGCAAATGCTAGCCTAATACTAACTGATCATTACACCAAGAAAAAAAAATCTACGATAGATTAAAGAAAGAAAGTGTGAATATAACATTTATAATAAGTTTTTCTACGGTAATTAGAGCATAGGATTGGAGAGTTAGATGATAGTGAAATTATTTTCTGTAGTTCCTAGCATTCGCCAGACTAAACAATCCAATAAGTGGCCTACATGCTCTGAGCACACTACATTCCCTAGAGCTCTTAGATCGAATGAATTCATGCTAGACTCACCTCATTCCATGGGCGTACGATTCCTAACTTCTATTTTGGACTGTACTATTTAAAGTGAGATGCATTTTATTTGTTTGAAAGAAAAACTTTCGATAGAAACTAGACATGCATTAGAGAAGAAGAATGGTCAAGACAACACAAAATGGTCCAAAATCGGTTACCTCTAAATCGAGCTTTGTTTGTACTTGAATTGATAATACTTTTGTCGATGTATGGGTCAAAAAGTTGGATTGCGACCTAAACCAGCAAAATCTGAACTAGACAAACAGAAAACCAAACGATAACAGTGCATGCATGGAGAAGGAAATCTGCCATGACCGAAGTTGTCGATCCAATTTAAGGACCTGATCCTCATGTCTACATGAAAATGTTGAAGTTGAAATGCCGTGGGCAAAGGCGGATAGACACTGACATGGCCGAATATGGCAGGTCTAACATTCGCCTATCGGAATTGACAATGAGAAAATTGATCTCGATAACATATTATACATAGAATTGCATAAAGTCACGGGGTTAACATGAAGTAACTTACAAGAAACAAATGCGATCATTGCACCTTTTCAGCAATGAGAATGTATATGTCAATGTCTGATCTTTGCCATTTCGCCAAATTCCACTAATAATAGAGATTGATCAAGAGAGTTAGGTAACGAAGTTCCCCACTGGACCACTGCCAAGTAAACCCTAGAAGAACCAGTCAAGAGTATTAAGTGGAAAACCTAACAATCTGAAGCCAAAATCAAAGTTATTCTTATGTTGATTGACAAAGACATGCACGCTGCATGTTGAATGATTGCTGCTTCTTGCTTTGATGAAAGGGATGTCTGTTGTTGAACTGCAAAAAGAAACGAGAGTGCTCAACTAGTTAACCAAATTTCATAAAATATTTCTCACTATATCAAAGTCAAATATATATAAATATTGAAAATTCATCACCAAAAAAAAAAAAAGATGAGAAATAAGTAGAGCTAATTATTCGGTATTTTGGGGGGACAAGCTAATTATCTATTTAGGACACTGAATTTTTTAGAGGTGCAAGAGTCTTATGTTGTCCCCATCACAACAATGCATGCCTAGCATTCTAATATTTGGGGACCTGAGAGGATAGTGATATTGCAACTATGCATTTATTAGCGAATTAAAGGGCAATTTTTTCTGCTCGTGGACAACCTTAACAGGGAAAACCCCACCTTGGATTAGCGCCATTGAAACTTTCCCATCTGATTCCAATCTGTAATAATGGACCACCTCATGCATCTTACATAATGGTCTAGGGCAAAGTTAGGCAATAACAACCCTATAACTAGCTGGCATATTGTATTTTGGAAAGTCTCGATCTAACAACAAATTATTATCAATCCCTTCTTTATTGATTTTATTCTTGTTTTGGAATAGCATTAGTATTTTAAATCCTAATGAAACCTGTTTCATTGTTTTTTTTTTAGATTTATCTTTCTATTTATGGACCTTTTCATCCAGATTTCAATAGATCTTCTAGAATTGATCTTAGACTTTGTAAAGCCTCTCAGGCTTTCTCTTCATGGATGCTAAAGTTATTAGGTAGTTGATAGCTATGATACTCGAATAATTTCATCTGCAGATTTAGCAAAAGATATGTAAGAAAAAGAACTTCGCCTCTCTTTATTTTTATGACAAGAAGGAACTTAAGTAATAGATCACTAAATATGTGATAATTTTTTTACATTGATTAATTTTCCAAACAATAATTCTCAAATGAAAGAACTCAGCCTCGATTGATTGAATATCAAGCCAATGCCGATTCGCTATCCAATAAATAACTAATTTGAACAAAATATGATTTGATCATGGAACCAATTGTCCCATTTTAAGGACATATGGAAACACCTTTCATCTTAATTATACTTGGCTTGGAACTGCTCCATCCACGTGCATTAGGTAACACAACACGAATAAAGCGGCTAGCACGATGTACAATATTAAAAAAAATGCTTATTTTAACACGAAAAGACTTCGATAGAGAAAGACGGACTATTTAACTGAGCTGGAAAATATAGTTTTCGCTATGCAACAAATACCCCTATCATATTTAGTAAACGTAAATTGCCAAGAAAATAAGGATAAAAATTAGAAATAAGCGAAAAGAAAAGCAAATAGAAATTTCACCTGGAAAGAAGGTTCTTTGGCCAAAGTGCAAGTAGAAGGGCATTGCATGACAGACAGGTGAGAGACCACAAGGCCTGTTTGGCCATTAGGACCCTCCTCTCGTCTGGGGACAAAACACCCCCCATTGAAATTATTGAATTCACAAAAAAGCTCTCGCTTTAGAGCTTTGCATTGACCTCTCTCTCTCTCTCTCCCTCTCTCTCACTGGGCCAAAATTACTTCTCCACCAGTCCCATTTTTTCAGCACCGTCTGAAGCTTTCCCTTTCTCTCTCTCTCTCTCTCTCTCTCTCTCTCTCTATCTAGCATTATCCGGAGTCATTCACTCTCTCTGCACTGGGTTCTCTCTTTTGCCTGCTGAATGCATTCAGTCCAGCCATGATCCTTCAATTCAGGTACTGCTTTGGTCTTCCATCTTTCTCTCGTCTCCATTTCTGAGCGTTTTCTTTTCTGGGTTTGCTTTCATTCGCCTTCTAGGTTAGGTTTTAGCATCTGGGTCTCCAACAGATTCGGGATCTGTGTTGCGGTTCAGCTTAAATTTGCAGTCTTAAGATCTAGATCTGATTTTCTTGAATTGGTGTTCGATCGTTTGCTGATGCGGTGAGGCTTCCGACGGCCTTGAGTCTCGACTTGCTTGTAGTTAATCAAGAGCAGAACAAGCGTGCATGATCTTTTGGAGCTGACTATTAGCTCATGCTTTTACCTTGTTGTGGTCCTTGAAGTCTTTTTGCTTTGCTTCTATTTGACCTTATTGTTTTTATTTTTCGTTTTCACAATTTGAGTTTATAATTTTTCGGTCCGAAATATTGTTCATGGCTCTTGTGGTTTCATTAGCTACAGACGGAATCCCTAGTTTCTTGAGTTACTGAGTAACAGATACTTGATTTCATTCGAGGTTTTTGTACGGCTTTCTGCAACTGGGAATGTGATATTAAGCACTACATTGTTGTGGAAGTCTACATATTTGCTTCTGATTTAGCACAGGTGGAAGTTAATCTGTGCTTTTTTAAATCTGATCTTTATTTTTCTGTTCGGATGTTCTTCTGTGCTGCGTGAAGTGAAGAGTAGGAAAATATTTGAGTATGAAAATGATGAGTTTCTGCTAATTTAACATAGTTGATATTTTCCCAGTAGAGAACATTTTTACCAGAACTGAAAGTGGACCGCATATTATGTGGGCAAGCAGATGGCAGATGCAGTTCCATTGAAGATGAGTCCCGAGCCTGGGATATCTTCATTTTGATTTGTTTATAGATTCTCTGCTTTTGCTGAGTCCTTATGGCCTCAAAAACTACCTCGAGAACTTCCCCTAAGCAGCAAACAAAAACAGCTGGTTTTATCGCAGTACAGAGGAATGATCACAACTTTTCATCTTCACAAAACCTGAAGGCAAGCAAGCCCGAGCCTGTGAATCACGAAAAACCTCCTAAATTTCTGCTGAACCATTTGAAGAATGAGTCTGCAGTACCTGCTGAGAAGAAAAGGCCACCTCGTCCAGATCAAAATGGCTCGGTTGAATCTCTAGTCAGTAAAATGAATCTAACTTCCTCACCTGATCCGGAGCAAAAATCATCCGAAGCGCATTCTGCATCTGTTGAGAATGGAGGCTCACGGGAGGCCTCTGTTGATCAGAACAAGAAGACATCAGAACAGGGAAGCGTGAAGAATAGTTCTGTTTCTGGCAAAGTTAGTGACAGCACGAGCAGCCTCGCAAAGACAAGTGGAAGCGGCAAGGTGATTGACCGTGTTGACTTTGTTGAGAGTGGGAAGAGCAGCATGTGTAGAGGGAGTACAAGCAGTGACATTAGTGATGAAAGCAGCTGCAGCAGTTTGAGTAGCAGTGTCAACAAGCCTCATAAAGCAAATGACTTGAGATGGGAAGCCATCCAAGCCGTTCGATCTAGGGATGGGGTCTTGGGTTTGAGCCATTTCAGACTGCTAAAGCGGTTGGGTTGCGGGGATATTGGCAGTGTTTATCTGTCAGAGTTGAGTGGAACCAAGTGTTACTTTGCAATGAAGGTTATGGACAAGGCATCTTTAGCTGGTCGTAAAAAGTTGCTCCGGGCTCAAACGGAGAGAGAAATATTGCAGTGTCTGGACCATCCCTTCCTCCCAACTCTGTATACACATTTTGAAACTGATAAGTTCTCATGTTTGGTCATGGAGTTTTGTCCTGGAGGAGACTTGCACACTCTTAGACAGAGGCAACCCGGGAAATATTTCCCTGAGCAAGCAGTAAAGTACGATAAGTGAACTTCATCCTTGACACTCTTTGATTAAAACTCATACATGTTTAGATTGATTTTAATTAGTAAAATTTTCTTTAGTGATTTCATTCTTGGTTTTGGGGCTTGGTGGGGAAGGCTGAGGTAGCTAGTTTATCAGTTAAGTTGGTCTGCAGCATCTTTTAAGCTGATGTCTACGCTATTTTGTTGACATTGCGATGAGAGAGAGAGAGAGAGAGAGAGAGAGAGAGTTTCTATTATTTCATACTTCAAGCTAACCCCAGGTTACACATGATGCAGTACACGACCTATAATTTGACTAGTATGACATAGGTAGTCTACATTTCGGAAAGACCTATCAATGTAACGGCAGCTTACATAACAATCTTCCTTGTACCTAGATATGTCCTTTGCCTTTTGGAACATTTCAATGTAGCAAGATGGAACTAGAAATCACAATATAGCGAGAAAAGATATATCTTCAACCATACAACTTGTGCAAAATAGCTTGGTTATATGGCACTTACATATGAAAAAATCTTGAAAGTTGCCCACATTACACTCTGATCTTTATTTGCAGATTTTATGTAGCTGAGGTGTTACTGTCTCTAGAATACCTCCATATGCTTGGGATTGTTTACCGCGATCTTAAACCCGAGAATGTTCTTGTGAGGGATGATGGGCATATAATGCTATCAGACTTTGACCTTTCTCTTCGCTGTACTGTGAGTCCAACTCTTGTTAAGACATCATCTCTCGAGTCTGAGCCTCTCAGAAAGAACCCTGTCTATTGTGTCCAGCCTGCTTGCATTGAACCTTCTTGCATCCAGCCATCCTGTGCAGTTCCCACCACATGCTTCGGTCCTCGCCTGTTCTCCAGTAAGTCCAAGAAGGACCGGAAACCCAAAATAGAAACTGGGAACCAAGTCAGTCCTTTGCCCGAGCTCATTGCAGAACCCACTGATGCCCGGTCAATGTCATTTGTCGGAACCCACGAGTACTTGGCACCAGAGATAATTAAAGGAGAAGGTCATGGAAGTGCTGTAGATTGGTGGACCTTTGGGATTTTTTTGTACGAGCTTTTGTTTGGTAAAACCCCTTTCAAAGGATCTGGAAACCGAGCCACATTGTTCAACGTCGTGGGTCAGCCACTGCGATTTCCAGAGTCGCCTGTAGTCAGTTTTGCTGCTAGAGATCTAATAAGAGGGTTGCTAGTGAAAGAACCACAGCACAGATTGGCGTATAAGCGAGGAGCGACAGAGATCAAGCAACATCCCTTCTTTGAAGGTGTAAACTGGGCACTGATCCGCTGCGCCACACCCCCAGAGGTACCGAAACCAGTCGAGCTAGATCGAATACCATTACCACCAACATCAGCAAGCGAAAAGGCCACTGTTGCTGCCACTATCCCTGACAAGAAAGGTTCTGATAATTACCTTGAATTTGATTTCTTTTAGTGCACTTGATGTTTAGGTACAATTTATATTCATAATTCAGGATATAGTTGTTTATCATCCTTTGGGGGGTTGTTAGGAGTGAGTTTGATGAGTTTCCTTTGCTTGCAAGTTGTAAGAATAGATGGTAAGGAACTCCGTGTTTGTTTGTTGATGCACGTTAACAATGTCAAATGTGGATTATATCATCAGTTCGTAAAGTTCACCTCTCTCTCCCTCTCCCTCTCTCTCTCTCCCAAAAAGTTTGCTGATACGCCCCGGACTGTTCTACTGTTCTATCATCGGCTTTTGGTCGGTACATATGCTGTCGTAGAAGTCATTCAAACTGTTCATTTACTGCATCTGGAGGACAATTTGGCAGGATGACTCACTTTTCTGTGAAATGTGTTGATCCAAACAAGAGTTTCGAGGAAGCACAGAGTCACTCTTTAGGCTTAAGCATGCAAGTGAGAGGTGTTCAGCTTTCAGAACTTTGTGTGCTCCCGGCGAACCGTGCTGAATTCCTAAGCTCCGCAAGGAAGTGCTTGATATATGTTATGGATCTCCAGACAAAACCAAGGAGCTCTATTTATTTATTTTTTTCCCTGAAATGAAGACAACTTAGAACAAGCTGAATCAGGTCGTGGGTATATGACAGAGAACAATCTCAAATTGAGCCCTTGATTCTTTTTATGGCGTTCGACTTGGTAGGCCGGCCAACCCAACTCACCCTTTGTGCATTGCTCGACGCGAGCATGGACGCCGTTCGTTCTTTCGATGGGGTTGAGGAGGTGTATTAGCTTGGCGACCGAGATACTGCATGAACCAATAAACAAAGATGCCAATCTAACAACGCAGGAAAACTGTTCACCTTAGCCAATGCACTTATTTGATAGGCCACCAATAGGTCTAATTCCCCTATCAATAGAAGATCAGTATGGTTTAAGTTTTGTTAGGCAAGTGTTAATGTAATAATCGGGCTTTGCCCCTCTTTTTATTTAAAAAAAAAAAAAAAGAGAAGGGCAGAAATAAACAAAACATTGAGAAAAAGAGAGAGAATGCGGTGAGCGTGGATCGAACACGCGACCTTCAGATCTTCAGTCTGACGCTCTCCCAACTGAGCTATCCCCGCACCTTGCACCTAATTCCAAATATTATTTTTATATTAATTTATCATTTGGATTTACTCAGGCCGGTCAAAGTTCTTTTTGGGCCCTTCGAGATGGGCTCACATGCATCACTATCACAGGAGGGCATATTCGGAAGCATCTGATCGGTATTCCCACTTCCCTGTGATATCACTGATATTATATTATATATAGAGGAACACATCATGATATGAATCATGAACCCTAAAAAGTTCAACCACATAGAATTGGACTTTGAGCTTTAGCAATTAATTAAGAATGTATGCGCGAGATAGTGGGGTTTCTCATGAACAAAACACTTTCATGGCGCGCACGTACAGTAGGACAGGACAGTCGGCGAAGATTGGACCATGATGTCGATGATTTTTAGTAAAAATTAATTGAAAAGGCTACATTGAAATTTCACACAAAGATTTAAGACTAAAAATTGATAAAATTTAAAAATTTAAGATTAAATTGGCATCTGTACAATAAGTTTTGAAAATACAAACTTGCATATCCTCACTTTTATAGAATCACGCATCTATTTACAACATCATGATTATCGTGATTCTTTCGAAAGTGCCCTTTTCCATTTTTATTTCATCCATCAATGCATGAACCCCAATCTCTAAGACCCGAAATTTTACCTCCGCAACACCTCACCAACATCACGTGCCATTGCGGCCTTTGATCGCTCGCCTTCAACCGCCATCACCGCAAATGGATTGCCTTGTGCCGCACCGCGAGGGACGACGTCGATCATTTGATGACAAGCCTAGGAGATCAATTGCACAGGGTCGACATTTTATGCAAGGGTTCAGATGACCAAATGAACTTGCATCTTCAAAACGCTACGCTTCATAATGTGTGTATTCTCCTCATTGAATCTACGATGAAACCCTTATAACATATGAATGGGCATGAGAGAACTCATACATGTGTGCATCTTTGAATATGTGCTTTAATTAGATAGGATGGAATACACAGGAACTTATGGCTAATCTAATGTCCAACATTGAAACTACTTGTGTCTACCTTAGTTTTTACGAATTTTATCTACGTCCCATGAAGCCGGATCACTTCATTTATGTTTCGGATACTTACCTATGTGATTTACATCGTCGAATCTGCGTATATATACATTTAATTATGTTCCTAATTTGATCCATGTGGTTAGTAAAATTAATGGGTTTCAAATCTTTAAACATGCGAAAAGCATTAGTTTTTTTTATTTATTGGTATTTTAGCTATAGAAATCCTTCGATGTGGATGCATGAAATTTTCGCATAACACTTTCACTATATCCGTATTCATCAATCAACCATAAAATATGTACGTCCTTATTAATCAAAATATGTCATGTAAATTAAAATTTCTATTACAAGTATTTAAAAAAAAATTGTGCTCATTTCATTTTGTATCATGTGTATGGTTAGTCTTCCCTTGCGCTTCTATTCGAATGTGTCTATGAAACTGATGAGCATGAACAATGATGAGCTCGCATTTAATTTCATTAACTGTCTATGAAATTGAAAGAACTCTTTAAAACGTTAATAAATACTCTAATGTAACCTCTTCCTAATAACCTATAAAAGAATACCTGCATCTTCTCTCCAACACATCCTCCAAATAACATCCTAAATACAACACAAAAGTGAAAATAAAAAATAAAAAATCTCTCAACCAAACATGGCCAAGTCCACCATCGTCTCTTCCGTGCTCCTTCTTGTCTGCGTCGCGATTTTGAAGCCAGCGCTTGCCGCCGTCGAACCGGCGCCGGGATACGACGTCTCCCTCGAGGGGTGCATCAAGCAAATGACTCAGAAGTGCGGTCTGGAGCTCTTCCGCAACATCTTCCACGACGGCCCCGACGTCAGCGACTCTTGCTGTGCTGTTGCCGTGAAGATGGGCGATCCTTGCCACTCCGAATTCGTCGACGTCGTCCTCAGTAACGACAACTTCTATGCTCGCACTGCTGAGTATCTGAAGAGAAGCTTAAACACATGGAAGCGCTGTGAATCAATCGTCGGACGGCACTGATGCACCAGCTTCTTCGTAATATAGATGGGTCACTTGTTATGTGAGGCTTTAGGCACATATGCTAAAAAGAAATAGAACTATGTTCAATAATCATAAATGGAATAAGGAGGGTCCTTGTTACTTCACCATATTAAGGCACTTCATTATGATGATTTTATTATATCGGTTCCTTCTTCATTTTAAAAATGTAATTTAAATTTAAATCTAGGTTCACGCTATTTTCACTCGTCAAATAACTTTAGACACGCCCTAAAACATAAACGGTCCAAAGTACGGAGCTCAATAATGGTAAGATTGATGAAAGAAGAAACATATGCCTTTAATTTAAATCAAATTAATCTGATGATTTTTATTAACCTTTCTTATACTGCTGTTTCTTCTTCTTTCGTGTTTCAATAGAGAATTTTATGATTATTCAACGTATATTGTCATGAAAATATAAGATTGTCCATATTGATCAAAACAATGATATTATATTCCATTGCCTTATGTTGTTCTTCATTCTTTTTCAAACAAACTTTATTTCCTCAGTTTTACTTACTAATGTGCTCAAATAAATTTTATGAAGTTTTTTTTTTCGTAATGGGTACGAACCACGTTAGTGATCTTTGTTAATTAAATATCTTAAGTATAAACTATAATCATAAAGAATTCACAAGTTTACTCAAAGAATACCCCTAAATAAATTCAACTAAATAATTGAATTATTGCAAGGAGTTATAGGAGATTGAACTTTAGAGAGCCACTGTAGATAAATGTACTTTACAAATATGCTGTTAATCTAAATTTCCATCATTAAAATAAAAAGAACTATATAGAAAAATAAATTAAGATATTATATTGGCTTATCATATGCATGACACGATAAATATAACACTGCTAAAAAAGAATACATTAGTATTCCGCACATGTTATGGAGTCCATCTATGTTGTTGTATGTGATTCGTATTGCTAGCTAAGAGTTTGTTTGGAGTTATAGTTGCCCTCTCTCTTTTTTCCTATAGAGCTTGTTATTTGATTTGATTTAAATATCAAATATTTGAATTATTCCCAATGCATGAATATCGACACACTTAAAGTCATTCGAAAATTTTCACGATTTCAGAAAAATAAAAATAAAAAATTTTGTCCTTTACTCTAAAGTTTTGAAAGAAACATGGAAAAGACTTACAAAAAGCAGCATAAATAGATCCTAAAAAAACTTATTATCTTAAGAACTTGATATATAATAATTAATATGAATGACGAGGGGAAGAATCTTTCTTAATCAAGAGGGTGAGAAGAAAAGTACATCAACACCGTGTGGGGTCAACTGGATGAACGGTCCAGATCGGCTGGTGGAAAAATACAAAAAGCAGTAAAAGGAAAAGGAAGCCTGTGGTGAAGAGCCACGAGCCACGCCACCGTCAAATAAAAGCAAAAGGCTCCAAAGGCGGTACCTGAGCTGAGAAATTCTGCAGCTTCCATTTTTCGCTTTCTGATTTTTTTTCTTTTTTAAATTATTTTCCCTTTTTATCATTATTTGGAGTATATTCAGCAGACACAAATCATAATAAAAAAAACCCATCTCTTAAAAATTATGGCCAATTTCATGCAAATTTCGCATTTGTTTTAAAATGACGGATCGAGATTTTGCGCGCAATACATAACCAGAAAGAAGAGGCCGTTTGGATGGGCTTATTTTAATTC
>BCNH02000004.1:7427312-7453799 GCA_001662345.2 Metrosideros polymorpha var. glaberrima | reverse complement strand
GGTTCCAATGTTTTATGAGATCTAAATCTAAGTATAAAAAGCTCTCCTGCCGAATGATGACGAGAACTCCCTCTGGCCCGCCTCTCTTGACCTCTCTCTCTCTCTCTCTCTCCGAGAGTAGACTATTACCAGTAGTTTAAATGAGTCAAGAAAGTACTGTGAAGCTTGAACAGTAGTTACGAGAAGAAGATGGTTTGAAGCCGTGAAAAAAGAATTTTTTCTGGGTGTCGTTGCATTTCTTTATTGGGCTGCTGAAGGAAAAAGAAAAAGAAAGAAAGTTATGGCTACAGTTCCTCAGGAAGCGATCAATGAGCTCCAAGCTTTGATGGATCGAGGTCAGCTTCTGCTGCAAACTCATGAATCTTTTGGGTTATTATTGCTTTTTCTATCTTGATTCGCTTTTGCTTCGGTTCTTCAGTTTGCCTTTAGATTCTCGCGCTCTCGCTTTAATTTTTCTTGATCTCCCTTCTTATTATTATTTTTTTAAAATTCTTTTTGGTTTCTTGGGCTTTTGCTGGCAGTTGAGGAGCCGTTGATGAGAACATTCGAGGTTCGCATTTTGCTTCTCTCTCTCGTTTCTGGGTATATTCTGATCTGTTCATACAGAGGCGAGATCATTTGAGCTTTTCTTGTGCTTTTCTTGGGTTGTCTCTAGTGGCGATTTTCGGGTGACTTAGTTTTGAATCTTCTTACTTTATTAGAGTTGGAAATGCTGAGTGTAATTGATGTTCCATAAGTTCAATTAGCTGTTAGGGGAATAATCTCTGTCTGGGACTTGATTGTTCAGCTCTTGTGATAGACAAGATTGTCTTGATCTGTTTGGTAGGATGATACTCGGGCTAGACTTATATTTGAGTTCTTGGGTTCATTCGAATTAGTGTTGTCTGATTCCTAATTGTGAAGGACCTGTCATTTCTTTGGATTTTTATCTCATAAAAGAGTTGATCTAGTTTCATCATTAGAGCTCGACAGTCAGAGCCTTGAATAAAGTAACAGTTTTTGTTCATCTGGTAAGCTTGTTCCTGTGTTCGAGGGAAGTTCTCTGTTTTTTTGCCTTCCCTTCCCATATTTTTTCTAGAGAATGAGAGGGACTGGCATGCTCAGGCAATCAGTAGCATCGGTATTAGGTGAACAAAACAGTAAGTTGTGGCGTTTCATGGATCGGAGCATGATGTTGGGTTGCCCAGGGAAGGTATGAATTTGTGGATTTGATGCTATCTAGTAGTTTCTAAATAGATCGAGAAGGTTAGCCAAACATGTCAAGGTTCAGATCAGATGGATATTCTTAGAATGGGTGCTTCGATATGAATACCACCCTTTTTTTATCAGCCTATGTTAATGCCTAGTGCTAGTGGCCTGGCCCCACCCTTTCACAAATCAAGCAGCCTCTTACAATGACTTAGGTTGTAGCTTCCTATCAATGTTGCAAGGTGCATATGCTGCAAGAAAAAAAAAATACAGGTGAAGATAAGCCTATGACTCTATTCTCTTGAACTATTCAGGCTGTCAGCATCTGATCCACGCCCATATGTAGGAGACTAAACCATTTGCTTTTTTGAGTTTTCTGTACTGCTGCTTGAAATCAAGTGACACAGAATAGTTCTATCAGCAAGTGAAGCTTATCAGTCTCCTCCTCCTCCTTTCTAGGATATCATCCACGTCTTTTAGCAGAGTAGTTTATTGTCCGCTGAGAAAGATTTATGATTTACAATGGAAGCATGGCTCTATAATCATATTTACTTTTACCTTAGTTTATCACTCAAGAATGATTCACTTGCTTTGTTCTTCGTTCATTTTTGTTTTAGGTGTATGGATGTTTCTTCTTTCTGAGGTCCTGGTTTACGAGAACTGACTAGATTCTTTGATTCATCCTTTGATTTTATTAGAACGTTCATCAAGGGTATCTTAAAGAAACTCTGGTGCGTTTTCTAAAGGCGAGAGAAGGCAATGTTGCCAAAGCCCATAAAATGGTGAGAATTACAACTACCTGAAAGAGCGGTCCTTTTGTATGATGAGGAACTTTTACCTTAGGGTTGCCTTTCATAAATGAATGGATCCATTTTCTTGCAGTTGTTGGATTGTTTGAAGTGGCGTGTTGAAAATGACATAGACAACATTTTGTCGGTGAGTTAACATTCTATTCAAGTTTTACATGTTCTCCAAGAGTTATTGCTTAGATGTTTGCATGCTAATTTTGGAATTGTAAGAGAGAGATAAACTGTTTTCTTTTTGCATTTGCCCCCAACTGCTGTTGAAGTGAATGATATTAACTGTAGATTATTTGCATGTATGAAGTGGATGTGTTACCGCCTATAGGTAATTTTACAAACGAATGCTTAGAGACTTCCAACTCTTAGTTAATGTCGCTATGTAACTTTGAGGTTATTCGACTGCTACAGATTCTTTCTTTCGGTCAAATGAGCAGTTTTCTCAGGAATCATAGAAATTTTCTTGCATATCATATCTACTACCTGGATCAGAACTGAACATGAGGAACATATGACTGCATTGTGCTTTAATTGACGGATTCTGACATCATGGTTTAATCACAGCTCAGGAACATGATCCATATGCTTGATCTCATATTGGGAATGTCTAGGAATTTTTTACTATCTGAGACCTTCAATTAACACTTTTTTGAATCTTTGGTGGCAGAAACCAATTATCCCTGCTGACTTGTACAGAGCTGTGCGAGATTCACAGCTTATTGGGTTGTCAGGTTACTCCAAGGAGGTATTTTCAACGCCAAATCTTCTTCTCTATGTTCACATTATAGAATGACCCACATGATCCACTTCATCGTATAGTATGTGTCACACTCTCTGAGGAAAAAGTTAAGGTGATTTTTCGTGAATTGGATGTATGCTTATACCAGTCACTGTACAGGGACTCCCAGTATTTGCTAACGGGGTTGGGCTTAGCACCTTCGACAAAGCTTCGGTAAGTGCTTCTATCAGGTACTTTCTTTTAGTGCTTCTTTAACTAACCACCAAACTTTAAGAACTTTGTGATGACCTGGTATTCTTGATTACTTTCAGGTTCATTATTATGTGCAATCGCATATTCAAATCAATGAATACAGAGACCGTGTAATTTTGGTGAGTCTTATGTCAGCTCTGGAATATCCTGACCTGATTTAGCTGTTATTTTGACATGCAATCATTGGTGTAGCCTTCTGCATCCAAGAGGTACGGACGACCTATTACCACCGGTTTTAAGGTTCTTGATATGACCGGTCTAAGGCTTTCAGCCCTTGGTCAAATAAAGGTATGTCGGTGTTTTGAAGTGCAGATGATTCGCATTCAACTCTTGTTGCGCCATTTTCTCAGATTTTAACTGTCACGTTTGTACTTGGGATGTATCTTGAGAACATCCTACCTTGGGAAGCACGTTTCTCTAATTGAAACAGTTGGTATTAGCCATTTTAATCTCACTTCATATTATCTGGACTGGTAACCAACTAATAATAATACAACATATAATCATTATTATAGTTTCACAAGAAACGTAGATTTATTAAGCATGCATTTTCTAGTTACACCGGCTTTCCAGCAAACAAAGAAAAGAATAACAAAAGGAGCTACTTCAGCGACCGAGACATCCCCTTTATTCTAATCACCCCTCATTCACTGAAGGGGCTTCTATTTTATGAAGCGGGTTTGAGCTCTAGATTTTTTAAGCTATGGCAGAGCATAGTTACTTTTCTGAGTGACACACATATGTACTTACAAGTAGGATGTCTCAATATGTTAATGCGTACTTCTTGCGCTGATGCTCGTGGACTCAAAGATGATATATTTCTTTTGTTTAGGTCTGTCTGTTCAGCAGTTTCATTAGAAGATCCTTTCTCTTTTCTTTTTTTCTTAATGTAGTGGGTTTCTTTTCAAGTAAGTTAAGAGTGAATATACTTTAGCTGGCCTGTGTTTTTCCAAGTAATTGCTGAGATTCTAGCCATGGAAATTGCTAATAAGCAGTGCTTTCACAAAATAGAATAGGGCGAAGTAAATATGACAAGGATGTTTGTTCATGTATTTTAATTCATAGCCTTAATGTATCTCTCATTACTGACTATAATTTTATGTTTGTCCAGTTGTTGACAATCATATTGACTGTTGATGACTTGAACTACCCCGAGAAGACGAATACCTATTACATTGTGAACGTTCCATACATCTTTTCTGCTTGTTGGAAGGTAAGCCTACATGGAAGTATATATTCAATTGGCTTTCTTGCTCAAATCAAATGCATCAAAGGATGTCAAGCACATAGAAAAATATTGACCTGTTGCATGAAAAATGTCTTTCTTTTGGAGGTTGTCTATCTTCTTTTGTCATTGCACCTGTGTACAGCTTCAACTTTGAACAGGTTGTGAAGCCACTTTTGCAAGAGAGGACAAGAAAGAAAGTTCAGGTGTTGCTTGGTTGCGGACGTGACGATCTACTAAAGGTTGGATATTTAGCTTCTCGCACAATAATTAAACTAGAGTGAATGGCATTAACCTCTCTCTCTCTCTCTCTAATTCCTAATTTTCATCTAACATGGACTCATCCGACTCATTGAGGTGTCTCCAATTCCATAGCACTCTTAGTGATTATTATGACTTCCTATTGAATTCTTTCTAATTCTGCGTATTTCCCCTTGTACTCCCCTTGTAGATAATGGATTACAGTTCCCTCCCACATTTTTGCAAGGGGGAAGGATCGGGTTCTGGTCGGCATTCATCATACGGACCGGAAAATTGCTACTCCTTGGACCATCCCTTTCACCAACAGCTTTACAGCTACATCAAGGAGCAATCTCTGATCCGTGAACCCGTCCAAATCATCAAACAGGGCTCTGTTCATGTTGCTCTGCCCGAGGGCGCTGCAGAAGGGACGGAGATCGCTAAAACCATAGAATCAGAGCTACATAAGTTTCAAAACGGAAGTGGGATGCCCGACTCGCTGGATGGCTTTAAAATCAATGGCGAGTGAAGCTGTCAGGATCAAAATGCTTCGGACGGCTATGTGCAGCGATGAATCTAACAAGAGCTGATCATTTCCTTGATTCAATTACGTGAACGATGATGTGTGGGCCATTCCCGGTTGCACGACGTAACGGCACGATACATGTGGCTCGCCCTAATATCTTTGTTATCTTCTCAAGTAACCTAATCCAGCCGGATGTACCGTAGTGTACTAAATAGCCTAAAGCCATGTTCCTACGAGATGTATGACCTTCTGGCATGTTGTAATATTAATTTCTATATGCAAGTTTGTATCATTTCCACAAAGAAATCTCTTGGAGGCTCTCAGATTTTGAAGGAAATGCTCCTCATCTTCTTTAGCTGATATGATTTTGTTGGATGTTGCAAATGCTTTACTAAGTCGTCTAGCTAGTCAATATCGTCAGTTTCGTTGTTCATAATGTATGCATTAGGTGCATCTCCATTTCACTCAGTGAAAATATTCTGTTAACTACTAAGCTACTTAATTATGTGCATTATGTTCTATGGTGAGTTATAACCCAATCCGTCGACGAGGGCAAACAACATTAAACAATTCAGACGAGGATGCAATAAAGAATATTTCAGACATTTCTCAAGATCTTATGATTATATATTCCCTTGCCGACGAAGATTAAGATATACCAATGAGTACATTCTTGTTTTATTTGGTTATTTATGTAAAGAATAGCCACTATAAAGAAGACCGGCAGATCTGCAGAGACGACCTGCAAGACAAAAAGCTCCTCGTAAGTTCAGATTCCATGATTGCATCACAGCAGCAGGTCGCAAATGATGTGCTCCTGGGGCCTAAGCACGAAATGCATTGCTCTGTCAAAGAGCACGTGCGCATCTAAACTTGAAATGAAAAATGCTCTCTTAAAAGATGCATCGATCTTTGGAAGCACTGCACAAAATATTTCCTTGCGTCATGTTATTGAACAATGTTCAAATGACGTGGCGATTACATGCGGCACTTTACATTTTTAGGGGAAACCATTTATTTGCATTTCTCTAATGCCCTAAGGCGTTCGCACAGATTAACTTAATGACATGTTCTTGGGACGAAGGTGTCTTCCAGTCCACCAAATAGGTCAAATGTTCTAGCATCTTGCACGCAGTGGACACGTTTAAGTGACGATTAGGGCCTAGAGGCAACAGCGAAAGAAGCAGAAGTGCAAGGCATGTGTGTGTCCTAGCATCTCCTGGGACCCATACTGCAAAATGCTATTAATTATTGAAGTAGCTGAGGGAAATCCTCGATTTTCTGTGTTAGGATTGAGCAATTACTGATATATTAGGAGGTTGTAACAGGACAGCAGTTTCTCCAAATTAACTGATATAATGATATTCCTTACGAAAGCAGTAAAGGCTTACATAAGCTCAACAACAACGGCAGATGCCCCACCTCCCCCATTGCAGATCCCACCTACACCGTATCTCCCATTCTTCTGTCTCAGCACCTAAATCACCACCATGTAATTACCGATATGGTCAAAGCGCATAATGACTTAAGCACCACCGAGAAAAAGGAGATGATCATCCAGCTTCAAGCTTACTAGTGAAGCGACATTGCCAAGAAGAATGCAAGATAAGCAAGTAAATTTTACCCCTATCAATGTGACCAGTATGCGAGCTCCACTGCATCCTATTGGATGTCCTAGTGATACAGCTCCACCGTGCACATTGACTCAATCCTGAAATCAACAGACATAAACAGAGGTCCTAATAAGGTAACATAGCTGGAAACATAAAAAGTACAAAAAACAAACGAATAAGTTCAAACAACAGAGAACTTAAAGGACTTGATCTAAGAGTGCACTAAACTGAATGGTACGAGTAAGTTTGTGAAACACTCACAGGTTTAAGAGCAAGTAGCTTTTGATTGGCAAGAGCCACGACCTGCAGGGACAGTACCAAACTATGGTCAGCAGATCCACCAGAAGAATGTAAGGCTTGGTGTCAAATATCTAAGCATGACTCCGCACAGAGAATGCTTCATTAATTTCATAGTAGTCAATTTGACTAGCATCAAGACCAGCATTTGATATGGCTTTTGGTATTGCAAGGGCTGGGGCGGTCGTGAATAGTTCGGGTGCCTGCAAGAGAATAAACTTGAGCAAATGTCCATCAAAGTTTTATAGATAGAAAAATAAAAATGTTAGAATTTCATGGCACCTGAGCAGCATCGGCATATCCTCTGATCTTTGCAATCACTTGCAACCCAAGTTCAAGTACTTTCTTCCCACTAACTAGAACTAGTGCAGCTGCACCATCACTGCACAGAATGATAAAGGGAGTTGAAAGATTTGACACAGAAACAACCAGAACAGCCAAGACAGTTTGGTGTCCAGAAACCCACGCTCTAGCTCGTGCTTATACCTTATGCTAGATGCATTCCCGGCAGTAACAGAACCGCCATTCTCCTTGAAGCTAGGCCTCAGTTTCTTGAGTTTTGCAGAGTCAAACTAGGGGAGGAAAAGAGAAATGGCAGAGAAAACAGGTGAGGATAAGAAGGCATCTAAAAAGCTAAACAAACCCTAAAGAGATTATTTTTTGACACCGTATTACGATCTTATCCTCTGTTGTTGCTTATCCCTCCTTAACCAAAAGGATCCAACATAATTGAATAACTGCAAAAGAATTTGAAATTATGTCTGTTTCTAACACCTCCAAACCAGAGTAATTACCTTTCCTAAACCTTCATCTTTATCTACAATTGTTGATGGCTTTCCTCTTCCTCCCGAAACTTCAACCTGCAAGTGCAATACTGAAATCAGAATTACATCACTTAATCCAGGAACTTCTGTTCTGTGAAATGGAGATCATACCGAAACTATCTCCCAGGCAAAGAGACCACTATTTTGTGCAGCTATTCCTCTTTCGAAGCTCTGAATAGCATAAGAATCCTATAATCAACCATGAAAAAAATGTAAAATCCTTTCAAGTCAATGGAGAAACCTGCAGCACATTCAATTGGGAACATGAGTAAATCCACGTAAACCCCTGTTCCTGGTTAAAACGAATCAGCTGGAGCAGCACACAAGCAACAAAAAGTTCATGTATTTAATGTTAAGCCACATGAAGATTCATAGCCTCAAACATGCGCGTCATAGGGAATTAAGAAATGACAGCACCCTGTTATAACAAATCAGCTAAAGGAGCACACAAGCAACAAAAAGTTCATGCATCTAATGTTAAGCCATGTGAAGAGAGTCATAGCCTCAAACATGCACGTCATAGGGAATTAAGAAATGACAGCATCAATGAATTCCACCTAGACGCTACCATTATTCTCTAGATGATAGTTCCAAATACAATCTGTTAAAATAGAACAAGTTCATTGTTGTGAAGAGAAGTGCAATAATTTATATTGAATCAGATCGTCAATCAATACCTGTTCTTCTCTTGTCATGCTGTGATTCTCAGCACAAATTTCTGCGCAAACACCCATTCCAAAGTCATTGTAAACATCCCAAAGACCATCTTTGAGCATGCCATCAACAATACTATCATGTCCAAGTCGAGATCCCTTCCTGTTCACCCAGTAATATACAAGTGCATGAAAATGCTTGCCCGGAATTTTTAACAAGAAAATTTTCCACAGGGTCCAGCCAAATATAATGAAAAGGAAAGTCAAAACAATATGGAACAATACCATCCAGAGGTAGGCTCTGGAATTCTTTATGTAGCCTTATAGCTAGTACAAAATATGCTTTGGAATTACTAGGGAAGAACAACACACTAAAAATTCATGTATCTACAAATTGGAAGAGATGTATTCCAGAACTCTCTAAAACACAAACCAGCATAGTACACATACCAACCTTGCTTCAGCTAGATATTTGGGTGCATTAGACATGCTTTCCATACCACCAGCCACAACAAAATCATTAATGCCCAACTGAATGGTCTGTGCTGCAAGCATTGTAGCTGATAAAGCAAGGGCATTTAACATGTCAACACTCTTTAGAAATGCGAACCACTAAAAAACGTTAAAAGAATGCGTGTTTAGCCTTGTCACCTTTCATTCCTGATGCGCAGACTTTGTTCACAGTAGTGCAAATCACCGAATTAGGTATGCCAGCGCCTAGAGCAGCTTGTCTAGCTGGGGCTTGCCCCAAATTTGCAGTTAGGACATTCCCGAAGAACACCTCTTGCACCAGTGCAGGATCTACATTAGCTCTCTTAAGGGCACCTTAAAACAAACATGAGCAACAAAATCAGATTGACCTTTCAAAGCTCACACTATGATTGTGTGAAATCAAAGAGAAGGGAATTGGGTATTACACTGAATAGCTATGGAGCCAAGCTGGGTAGCTGAGAAAGAAGAAAGGGAACCCAGAAAGCCACCCATGGGCGTACGAGCAACACCAACAATACAAACATCTGTTGGAGGCAAAACATCAAACAGTCAAACTTGGAAGAAAATCAAATGAATCATAGGGAAAGGGACACTAACAGTGCCATAACTTTCATACGCGTGTCATATCTTTTCAATTGATTACTAGTGTCATTACCTTAAAAGACGTTCATTTCAGTGACACTGGCAATTTCTTTTGCCAACGGTGAGATTTATTTAATATAAAATCATTCGGCATGACTTGCAGGGGAATGTTGTCATCAAAAATGTGTAAAAGATGTCGTTTTACCCTTTCCTTGCCCCAAATTGACGAATTGGGGCTAAATTAGGTCAAATGTAAAACCCTAACCCCATAGCCAATCTTCAAAAGCTTGTAAAATGATGAGCCTTCAAGTAATTTTTTTTTGTTACAACATTATTTCTTGCACTCGCTGCCACCTGCCCTATGTCAGACTGAGCAGTGCTGCTCTCCTTCAGAGCGCTGCTCCACAAGACCTACTTCAGCATCTTCAACTCCTGGGCCAGCCCTGGCTGCGGCCGTAGCTGTTACGGCATCAGCTGCGACCCGGAGTCCTGCCGCATTGCTGAAATCAACCCCCGGGGCAAGTCCAAGGACCCCATTTTCTAGAGTGCCAAGTGGACCGGCTACATAGCCGGCAATAACACCCCTCATAATATGGAGGCTCAAGCTCGAGCCTCACCATCGCCAACCGGAAGGAACCAAATCAAATCATTCGATGGCTTATCTACTTTGGATTTAAAAAAAGCCAAGTTGGATATGTTTTCATTGAAATAAATCCACCTAGTATTCGTCATATCACTCAAGTGAATGTTTTTTAAAAGTTACGACAAAGTTATGGGATCAAAATAAGCGCAAACAAAAATTATGGCATTGTTGGCGTCATCTTCCCATGAATTATAACAAAGGCAAGTATTTACCCTTTCCATGGAACTAGAACTACTCAAGATGCTATATCCAGAATAAGCCAGCCACCCAAATTCAATCACCAAATCAAACTCGAACGAAAGTTCGTATTTTTTTCTGTACTGATCGTCAGCCGAAAGAAAATCTATTACAGGGTCTGTCTCTCGTTTCTTTCCTTTGTTTTTCCGTTCTGTTCATTTGCTCGTTGTGTTCCAAGAAACGGAGCTAGATAAGCAAAATCAACCAAGCCACGATCATTCAATCACGGGAATATAGATACTGAGCAAGAGAAACGAAAGAACCTTGAGGGTGTATAGACTCCGAAGCAGAGGCCATCGCTGCGTCCAGCTACGTTCTTCTCAACAGAACTGCGACATGCCCAGAGACGAAGAGGGGAAAAAGAAGGTACAGAAAAAACAAGAATTGTTCTAAACCATGAACGCCGAGAGAGAATTACGAAGTTCGAAGAAGCGGAGCAAGAATTCGGGAGCTACTACAGCAGCGCGTGGTGGATCAATCTTGAAGACAGAACAGAAGCCGTGCTGCGTTTATAGGTGGGCTCGTGTTCGTGCCCATATGACCTCGGGATGCGTTCTTGCATTTTTAACTGAATTCTTTAAGCGAAAAGAATCCTTAAACGTATCTTTTCTATCTTTGTACAGTAACAGATCTTAAACAGACTGTCTGTCTCAGTGATTATATTATCTTGGTCTCTCTTGTTCAGCTTAAGCCCTTAATAAATTCTAGTTAAAGCAATCACGATTGATATTATATAATTATGAAGTCATAGCTGAGAATAAATTTATGAATAATGATTAATAATTTTAAAAAGCGGTTTGTCAATTGCATTGAATGAACGATAAGATTAATGTTGAACAATCAATAATTCCATATTATACTTAAAAATTATCAATTAGTGTATGATTAATGTTTATCCGCGAACAGCTGACCAGATCATGTCCAGGTCATGTCCAGATCTTGAAGCATGTTCGGATATCTTTTACATTGGATAGAATGATTGATTTCAGCACAGACAAAGCAGCACAGTGGTAGTACTACTGCTGTGAACCCAAAAGGAAAAGGATAATATTAGCTTCTTTGACGATTACTCAGAAACATAAAGTACTTCAACTGAGGATTAGTATGACCCAATCTCTTGTCTGACGAGGAATAAGAGTGCACAAAAGAGAGCAAACTACAAGTAGCATCTCCACAATACAGACTCAGCAGATGGGTATAAGGAAAAAAATGCTGATCTCCTTCTGTTTCTTTGTTTGCGCAATTCCCATCAACTATGAGACGATGCGCCTGAAGGTCAGATTGATCCGGACCCCCACCGCTTTGGCACGCTTTGGTACCGAGTGGATCCAATCACGTTGTGTGTAGCCTCTCATCACTAGCAAGGAGCCATGCTTCAGGACAAATGTATGTTGATCAGCATCACTGCCGATCCTTGATCGTTTTCTCACCGGTTCATCATCCGGTCTTCTTGCTGACCACACCAAGACAAAATAGGCATCAGTACATTGACTTACATAGACTTTTATTCAGTCAGAATTCTACTATCAAATCATAGTCAAAGTGTCGAGAAGTTCTGTATCATAATAAGCAACATAGACTAGGCATAGTTTCTTGCAGCTCCTTTCGGCAAGTTAAAGGATCAACTTCACCTTGGGAGTTTTTACTGGGTTTCTTCTTGAGGAAAAACTCACGCTCACATCCAAAGGAAACAGAGGCGATTTCTGGAGTAGATCCATACAGTTTCTCGTCATCAGAATGCCAACCTACATAGTCATTGCCACCTTTGTATCTATTCAACAGAAGGGAATTGAATTTACTCCCAGGAAGCGCATTGTGAACCTTCAGAAAAGAGTATACATAGATGTTAACACTGAGAGAAATCACAAAAGTACAATTTTTTGAAGAAATTGTTGAAATAAAATCTCAATCACACAACATCCTTACTGCCTCCAAGATTTCCTTGAGCAGAGGATAATCGTCCCATGAGTAGGCATGTGGTTGATATCCACTGTAGACCAAATCTGTCAGACCGGCATTCGCGACATAACATGTGTCTCTGGGCTGCAATTGAAAATTCGTACTTTAGAATAACAGCATAAGCAATGTTATATATACCAAAAGCGTTTCATTGCTCGAGCACTGCAGAACGACATAAGCTAGAAGGAACCTGCCAAGTCCTAATAAATTTTTGCCATCTTCTTAACTAAATCAAATTAATAAATTTTTGCCATCTTCTTAACTAAATCAAATTAATGGTTTCTAACGATGCATTCTGTTTGACAAGCAAACAAACGGTGAATCACAGACTGACTGTCGCCAGTCAAGTTATTTGAAACTATAACAGTGCTAATTACAAAGCTATGTCAAATACTTCTGCCGCTAACTCTTCTAACATCAGTCATCAGGAAAAGAAACCCACCTTTTTTCAGTTTTACCAACCTACAATGTTTGGCCGTGAACCAGAGCTAATGATTGGAGATCTTCTACCTAGATAATACACAGCTTCCCCATTCTGAATTAAGACATAAAAATCTTTTGAATCAAATTCCATGACACAGACTTCCAGAATGGCACGGTCTCTACAGCACCGCCACAGAAATCACTAATAATTTATAGAATCACCTAACTGAATAAGAAGATTACAACTCGAGACCATTCCCGCAGGAAAATCGAAATTCATTTTCTGTTTCGAAACAAGGAGAGAAAATTGCCCTTGAATCTATAGGATAAGGGTGGTCCAGTTTAGCTCTTCACTCATAACTCTCACCTCAAAGTTTTAAAAATTGAGCATTTAGAGAACTTCATTCCTGCTTTTGACTTGGAGTCAAATGCCCCGATCCTTGAACAATGGGCACATAGACGAATGCGCAAAGAATTTTCTTTCAGATTAACATCACTGCCGTTTAACTGAAGACTACAAAGGCATGTATTGATGAAACAATGAGCGGCTCCTTATAAACGCATGATACAAACCCTAGCAGCTTCTTCTGATAGTGAACAAAATAACCCAGAACCACATAATCGTCTCATCAACAAAAGATCGCAACTTTAGTTAATTCACCGAATCAAAAGCTAAGCTCAACTTCTTTCCTAGATACCTTACAGGTGAAAGAAGCCTAAAATTCTCCTTTGTTGCCCTGAGACGACCACATTCTCAGACAGCATTCCAATTACATAACAATCGAATAAGAACTACAGCATGCGGAAATGCAAATGCGTCGTGAATTAGATGTTAAAAGACCTGCAAACAAGAGCGACCAAAGACCCGGATCGAGGGTCTCGTCCAAGGAATGTGATTGTTGAGGTAGTCGAAGAATCGCCAGGACTCGTCGCCCGAGAGGAAGCGAGGCATGTACACGACTTCGCTTCCACTTCCAAGATCGACCCTCGTCGATTTCTTCGCGAGTTCATCACCGGAGCGAGATGAGTGCGTTGGGTTTTGTTCTTCTTCTTCTTCTTCCGAGATGGGTTGCGATTTCAGTCGAAGGGTCATCGTAATTTTTTAAAGGATCGAAGAAGAGCCAAATAATAGCCATTTCAGCGCCAAAGGAGGTTGCTTTTATACGCCATTTTTCGAGCATTTTATTTTATTTTTTCTCTTTTTTGTAATTTATTCTTTAGGACCCAAAAGATTTAAAAAGAATACTCATGCAATCTTTTAGAAAATCTTGCAAATCATCCTATTAGTATGCAAGCATAAATTTTTCTTTCTTGCTCTTAAACTAATGATGTTGTCTCCGAACCACCATCCATGAAGCGTCATAACTTCGTATGCTTGATAACGGTTGTGAATGTGCTACGACCGTAATGCGTTTTGCCAAACATCTTATAATCTCTCAACTTGGATAGAACTTCTAACCCCGGATTACGTAATTTTTATTATCTTTCATTCCGATTGAATTCAGCATGACCCAAGATCACAGTTTGTCAATCTGATGATGAGAACGAATGCAGTTATCACCCCTCCAAGATTTTCCTCACGTGAGCATGGGTGATTGTATATCAAATCTCATTTGCAGGAACAAGTCAACAAAATGGTACTTCTTCATATCAACCTTCTGGCACATGATAAAAAGAGTTAAGAAGAGATCACATTACATTGAAAAATCTCTCTGCTTCATCACTACTCCATACACACTATTTTTCTTTATCCAACAACAAAGAAGTCATTCTTCAGTTGGTGGCTGGACCGCCTTGCGAAACCTAAACTAGCCGAAAAATCTAAACTTGATCAGGCTATGAACGCTGTTAGCGACAATGCTTCAGCCTGCAAAAGAATTATCTATGAACTTGATCTTCAACTGAATCTCCCCGGACTCGACATCACTGAGCCTCAACCACACATCCTGCACGACCTCGCCATCTATGCAGGCAATGGAGCTTTCCCTGACGAGGCAGTTGTCGCCATCCGGGACGACCTTTCTCAGCGTCGTCTCACCGGAGGAAACCTTTAGGATCTGTCTCAGTCTAGCAGCAGAGACTATGGGTTGAAGGCTTATGTGGGCATGTCCCATTTTGTCATCCGCCTTGAAACGGTCTCTGTCAAACACTTCCTGTAGCAAGTGATTGAATTATACGTCATTCCATGCCAGCAATTGCACACTGAATCGATGGCCTTAAGTTACTCCATTGATGACATGTGAAGTTCATAAATATAACGCACAAGCGCCCATCATGTTTTCAAATTATGAAAAGTTTCCAGAACGAGAACAAAATGTGAGGTCGAAAAAGGAAGAGAAGGACAATGAGATTAACAACTTGTTTGAGATAAAAGAAACATTCTCTCCAAGACTTAAACCGGTAAATGTGCACTTCTGTTAGGTTTCCCGAGATTTCATACTCTCACAGGTTTATAAAGCAATTGACCACATTTAATGGCTTTGATGCGAGAGGCTTGATGAACATTCTAATCATAAGCATGAGAACCCCAACCAGAAGACATGGAACAGAGAAGCATCAAGAAGCCAAAAAAGAGAGTTGAATTTGGCTTTAAAAGTATAACTTATCAGAATTCTCGCATTATTTAACAGATTAGACCATTCCATTTTTCAGCTAATAAGCATAACTGGAACTTTGGAATGGATGGATGAAAAGCAGATTAAACATTCTATGCTCCAAAACCTCGATCATAACTGTTGTGTATATAATGACGAATGCACTTGTGCACGCAGAGAGAGAGAGAGAGAGAGAGAGAGAGTTACCAAGTTTAGCATTCCCACAGGTTCTGCAAGGGAAAAACTTAGCTCCTCATTCCAAACAGGATTCAGGCAGCTGTTTATAACTTTGGTCTTTGCAGTCTGCTACATGATGACAGTCGTAAGCGCCAAATTTTCACCGAAGTGAATAATTAAATGTATAAACTATGGAAATGAATCGAAAGTCTCAAGGAAGAGGCATTCACACTAACGAATTATCAACAACCAAAGCACTTCAATATGACATGTGTGACAGCCAAAAACACTGGCATCATTTCATTAGTTCTCATACTGTTAGTACCTGGGCACACGTTAAAAACTGACCACAGCACCAGATCATCGAAAACCAATTGAATATGAAATTGACAGGCATAGACAACTTGGAACACAGAGGATCTAATAAGAGACCGAGCATTCACCTGGTTGCCCAACTTGACAACAACATAAGGATCGCTGCTCTTGAAGTCCCTGATCACTAGACCTTTCCCTCTCACAACAGTCACTTTTAACTGTCCCAATGGCTCTCCCATATCTTTGAATTCACAGAGAGAATTTCTGCAGAGGCAGAACTTTAAAAGGGTTGGAAAATGGAAGGGAAAATTTCTATCAAACAAGATTACACAGGAGTAAGAGAACAGAGCAACATGTTTAAATCATGTCACCACACAAGAATTTGCAGAAAAATGAAACAAGAAATTTACCAGATCAAACACCACCTCCGGAGTTCCTGAAAGAAAGTAAGCATTTCAACACATGAACAATTGTTCGGAGAAATCCACATAGAATTCTAGAACCACAAATGTGTATGCAAAGCAGCAGGAGCTATAATTGAGGTGCATTTGAGTGCGTTCTTTTAAAAAACCAGAAACAAAGAACAAGCACAATCACGCAAAAAGTGTTGGTAAACTGATGGATACAGTCATCATCCACCACCGCGTGGCAGATAACTTTATTTTTTCCCATAGAAAAGGCAAAACTTTATGACTTGTGAGGCTGAGTATAGAATAACATCCAGTGTAAAGTACACTTTCTTCATCTTCACATTTAAATGTGTGTGGCGACAACCACAGCTTCAATTTCCTTGAGGGGACATGCTGTTCAAGCCCCAAAACAAAACAAGAATCTCGAAAGAGAAAAGGAAAAGGGAAAGGGAGCTTCGAAGGAAGCATCCAATGCTGCTTCAGCTACAGACAGACACCAGATTTTTACAGGACAAGAGCCAATTCTGCCACCAAGAACAAATGGGTTCAACCCAAAACTTTAAACAAGAACAAATGAACAAGATTAAACAGCGGACAAAACCATTGATCAGCAAAAGATTATCTTTCTGAGACCCAACAAACAAGCACGCACACCCCCGCAGCAGTATAAAAACTTACCCAAATGACGATCTTGCAGCGAAGAAGATTCAGTTGTTGGTTTCAGGGGCTTGAGAGAGAGAGAGAGAGAGTACTATCTGACGTTGTCCGTGGAGAAGAGGAGAGTTTGGGGGAGACCAGGTCTGGTGTCACTCGTTCCTTCTCGCATTAAAAGAGGAAAGGCGTGACCTGCCTGAGCTGAGCTGGGTCACCCACTGCGATTATTGGTGCTGGACCAGGCCAGTAATATCCCAGGATCTATCTCATGACACGGTCAAAGTTGATATCACTTCATTCCTTCCTTTAATTTATCTTTTCTCCAATCCGTCAAACCTTCTTCTAGAATGCTAGGAGTCTATTTGATAACAATTTTAATCCAAAAAAGTAATTCTATTCAAAAGTGGTTCTTTCTAATTCTGATTTCTAAACAAGTTTCAGAAACGCATTTAGCAACTGCATAAAATTTTTGTTCTTGAAACAGAAACGCGTTTGGTAACTACATATAGTTTTTGTTCTAAAAAACAATTTATTTTCCTAATTTTTTCATTAAAGTCAAATAATTACATCTTGTAATTATGAAGTGCCTATGCCATAAAAAAGTGATTTTTTACAATATATTAAATAAAGAAGTGATGAAAAATATACAGATATACATTCATATTAGGGAAACGAAAAGTTATTGTTGATGATGAAAAATATAAGAGAAAATATTTTTTTTAAAAATCAAGCGAGGTTGTGTGTGTGAGAAGGAGAGAGAGAGAGAAGAAAGAGGTGACTCTTGGCAACTGCATACCAAAAAAAAAAGCAAAAGGTGTACTTTGGTGGATTGCGAGGCAACCATGAGAACAAGAAAGGCTCTTGCATAGTGGTGCCTTCAGCTTCACTAATTTTAGTCCCCCTTTCACAAAAAGCACCAACAACAACAAAAAAAAAGATTTAATCAGCTTCAAGCGTTTGAAATCCCCCCTCAAAAAAAGCAACCACATTCGTCTTCTCCTTCCCTACTGCACTAATATTACTTAAAAAAAGAAAAAAAAAAGAGAAAAGAGAAAAGTTATATAAAGGTAGTGTGTTAGTTATATATATATGTCTCCTCATGCGAAAGAAGAGAAGCAAAAAGAAAGAAGAGAAAAAAAATTATTAAAAACCGTCTACATCAGCACCGGCCGACCAAAAAAATTGAATTGGCAAAAGTACAATATGTTTAAGTTTTTTTTTTTTTTACAAAATTTTTCCGTATTTCTCAAAAGTAATTTTAGAACAAAGAATCATCTTTTTTATTATTCTTGTTTCTGCTTCAAAATTGATTTTGTAAACACTTTTTTGGATCAAAATCATTTTTTTTTACCAAACGTGATTCTACTATGGGAAATAGAATTAGAGAATCAGAACCATTACCAAACAGACCCTAGATCTCACCAATTAATAAAATCTATGCGCAAAGTTAATTTACAAAATACTAGAGTATTTATTATTAAACCAAGTGAAATTTCAAATGCTATAAAATTAAACATAAGTCAAAAGCCTAAAAAATGAATTCGACCTAAACATGATTTTGATTCTCTAGCACACACGACCGCCGATCTACTCATGATGGTCTGAATTTTCTTCATAAACATCAATATACCTTATACGAACGAGATAAAAACAAATCCGAAGCTACAATTCCTAGACCTGAATTAGATGTATCTATTAATTATTCTACGTATGATACTTGTGGGGAGTACTTTAAACACCTTCTTATTCGATTAATATAAACGAGAATTAGGATTAATGCAGTCAAAATTCAGTGGTTATCCATAGCAAGCTTAAAAATCATACGTTTTATAAACATGTTTATCATAAGCTTTTATCATGATCCGTCCACCTAATCGACATCAATCTTTATAATTGAAAACTTAGGAAAAAGAAGAATTTAATTATGGTGTCAATTACAAGTTTGAACAAGTCAGAGAAACAAAAGCGAGTAAACCCCAATCTCAAGTGACCAATTGAAACATAGCACCGACTTGTCGTCAACGTCATCACATTAAACGCTTTGGCAAAAAAAAGGATTTGCCGCGTATTCAAGATTCTTTAGACATCTTCCTTTCCGGCCTTATTTCTTTCTTTTTCCCCCACGCCACAAATTAATAATTCATTTCATTTAAAAATTTTATTATAAAGACCACCTAAGGATGATCTCGTTGGCAGAAGCAATCATAATAATTTTATAAAGGGATAATGACACAAATAGTCCATGAACATTTTCGATCAAAAAAAAAATAGTCTCTGAACTTTGACCCAATATGCAATGTAGTGTTCGAATTTTTATTTTGTTCAATATGGTTAATGAACTTTCAATTTGTTCAATATAGTTCTTGAACTTTTGATACATGACTATAAGAAAATGTTCAACATTGTCTCTAAACTTGAATTGATAGAAGGATGTCATTGAACATTTTCTTATAGTCCAATGACTAAATTGAATATGTATCAAAAGTTTATGAACCATATTGAACAAATTGAAATTTTATGGATCATATTACATATTGAGCTAAAGTTCAAAAACCCCATTAAACAAAATAAAAGTTCGGGAACCACATTCTACATTAAGCCAAAGTTTATAGACTATTTGTGTCATTTTTCCTTTCATAAACTCAAAATCGTATGGATTCATTCATAACTTTTTGGTTCACAGAAATAAATTCGAAAGGACAATTTTCTAAAAAGTCATAAATTTATTGAACAGCGGGCAATTCAATCCCAATTTTTTTAATTTTACAAATTTAGTCCTGAAAATTTGACGGATTTGCCAATATCCTTCCGACTAATTTTGGCTGGAAACGCTAACGTAGCAGTCGTGCCACATAGAACAATCAGTGTCTACGTTAGTAATTTTTAGCTTAAATTGGCCGAAATGACTAAATTAGCAAATCTTCAAATGGTTTATGACTAAATTAATATAATTGAAAATTTTATGATTGGATTTGCTGTCGTACGATAGATTTTGGGTTTTTTGGAAAATTTTCCTAAATTCCCGAACAATAAATCTTGTGAATTGACAGAGTATCGATGTCACGTGTTACCAACTTTGTTCAATCTGACCCAAAAGTAGATCAGATTTCTATGTCATACAGATGTTAAAGATGTCCTCCAGTTTCGCAGCCGTGAGAAGCAAAGCGCAGTTTTGTCATATTTTCAAGAAAGGAAGCTATTGACTGCTAGCTCTTGGGAAGACTTTAGGAAAATCATTATTCTCTCATTATATCTAATTAAGCAAAATTTCAAAGAGAGAGAGAGGACTAAACTAGTGAATCAACATGCTTAGTCATTACGAGTCATGTTTTTTAAAACAATAGTTGAATACCCGTACATTGCACGGATTCGAAAATTGACCAATTGAAAGTTTTAACTATAGTTTGTGATGTGTAATTTATTTTCATTTATTGAAAATCCCAATTCTCTCATAGTAAAATGTGTTGATAGTTATAAAATTCTTTTTAGACACATATTGAGCAATCAAAACAGATCATTTAAACTAACAATTCTTAACAATATTGACACTTTTTTGTAACGATAATTATAAATTGAATACGTATAACTACTGAAAATAAATATTACTAGAAGTTAAATAAATAGTTCAGGTTTTTTTTTATAGATAAACTGTTTATTAATAGGTCAAGATCCATAACAAAGTTACAATCAGAAATAATTATATGTCCCCAATGATTTATAGTTTGTAAGTAATCGATCAATTCGAGTGATGAATTAATACATTATTATCATTAAACTATTTAAATTCAATTTATCATCTGTTATTTATATAACTATAATATTTGATGTGTTATTTGAGATGACTATACGTAAGTATAAATATGTCATGGATATCATTCTTAATTATGTACTTCAAGTCTTCAACTTATATTATCAATTGATTCACATACTCAACTCATATTGTCAATCAAGTAATTAATATTTCTAAAGTTTATCGTCTCATAGAGTCGAATTCGATAATGTGGATTAATAACTAATATAACAGTAAATAATGGAGTACTTGAATTTTTCATGTGTAACAATTTCTGTTTTATATTAAATAATCGAATTTAATTAACTATTGAGAATGTAAGAATATATCTGGAACATGTAAATTTGAAGCTATTCCCGATTATATGGAAAAGCTATTATTTGGCTCCCCTTAATAATATCTAGTCTCGATTTATCCACGAACCAAAGGAAGGAATAATCGTTTCATAAGAAATGAGTAGACCCTCGTTCATGTTCTTATCGTAATTTTTTATTAGATTAAGGTCAAACAAAAGAATTTCCGCCAGGCTATTACCTTAATAAAACCGTGCCCGATTGCCTCCTAAAACTCATATTTGCGCAAAAATTGTTACTCCATTTGTCATGTTATTTGTCTTTTTCAAGGGAAAATTACCAAAACAAAGTCATGAACTTATTGTAATTGTGCCAATTGAACCTTAAATCTTATTTTCGCTAATTGAGTCCTAAACCTTTTGTATTTGTGCAATTCAGTCAATCCGGCCAAAATAATTTTGGTCAACTAGTGCTGACGTGGCGCCGCCGAAGCCGACGTGGACAAACAATATTACTAATCTCGTATAGTGTCATGAATAGGCGAGAAGGGTCCTTTGCTAGTATTTCCTACTATTAGGATTAGAGATGTATTATAGTTTTTTATAAAGGTTGTGGAGCACGCGAAATACGAAACATTGGCCATGCAACGCGACGCCCTCGAATCCCTACACTATCTCCAATCGTTGCGTCGCTTCATCAGTAGTTAATAATCCCCAAGCGATGCCACATTTCGCCAACCATTGCATTGCTTCATCAGTTCCGGTGATGCCCCCCTCTCTCTCTCTCTCTCTTTCTCTAACATTATATATACAGACCCATCACTCCAACGTTGCATGATGCATATGCAACTTGTGCCATCCTTTTCACAGCACACTAACGCTCACGACATTGATCTTTGGCACCTACGATCGAGGATTGAAGTGAAGAGTGTTTCAAAGATGGACGAAGAGTATGGGTGGGGAAGCGGTTCGATATTGATGATTGTGGTGGTCGCCGTGGTGCTCTTGTTGGCCCCATTGGTGATGGGTCCAATTCAACCCCCGGGCCTATCCCTCCTATTTTTTCCCGTGGTCCTCGTCGCGGTTTTCGTCTTCCTCTGTTTAGCCTCCTAATAAGTGTATAGGCTTTAGACATAATTTGGTTCGTTTCCTTTTCCCTCTCGCTCGCTCTCATTTTGTTTGTGAGCGTACACTGCCGTCTTTTTGGTGTTATAGAACATACATTTTTGTATGGTTCAATCAAGTTTATGAATAGTTGTTGCTCATGTTGTTAGTTCGTTGATGAATGATGAGTTACTTGTTTTAAACATATTGTATCGATGTTTAGAGGACCCAAGATGTGATTCTCCTGTTAAATTTATCCCTCCGATGCAGATGATTTTGCGATGGCCATTATTTCTTGAACAGCCTAGCCTACATTAAGTTGTCGAGGGCAATTAAGGAACGAGGTCGGCATGACAACTGAACTCGCGATCTTGCTCGGTTTACTTTAAAATGTCGATGACAATTAGCATGTTTCTTGGTGTCGCAAGTCGAAATTCTCTTTAGTTTCGACTGTGTTTGAGGGGAATTGGGAGCAGAATGTTCACAAGCATTAATGGACGAAAAACTGAATCCAAAATTACAAGTTATGCATAAAGGGAAGATCGTAGGAATTTTGTGTACAATATGTAGTTATCATGTTATGCTAATGGATGCAAGAATCACAACTCTATGAAGAGCAAAAACTCTTACATGAACACACGAAAATCGAATGGACGCGACCCTTTGATTTCTACTACGCACGCGTGAGCGTGTAGCGTTGTCATTTTAACACTGATGCTCTACCGTTCCATTGAATGTTGTTCAAGTTTTCTGGTAGTGCAATGCTGTCTGATGCTCCTGTCCATGAACATGGAACCGAAGGTATCATTATCGACGACTATTAACGCTTGAAAATGGATCACTTCACAGTTCATGATTTATTCAAAGACGAACTTCAAACACTCTGTTGTCATCTGCTTCATCAATTTGCAAAAGCCGGTTCAAGGCAACGGAACATTGCACCAAAAACTGTTTCATTTACAGAGAAAAAGAAGTACGATAAACTCACGGATTGGAGGACTGGTGATGCAAAAATAGAAGAGGGGACGACTCTCTACCTCGATCGGAAGAACAAGGGTTTCGATCTGCCATGTTTAATTCGGGGATTACCACCATGAGTGTTTAGAACACACTGAAGACCTTAGACAGTGCGGGGCTCATACTCTTGTTTGCAGGTCGCCCTATTGAGGGCGTTGGTTGAATCGATCAGTCCAGTCTTGTACAAGACATCCAGGTCATGAAAATACGGGCAAGACTTGCTGTTGGCCGGGCGCTGCTTCCCTTTCGCTATTGACTTCTTGAAGTACTTGTTTATGTTGTCCCATTTCTCCCTGCATTTCTTTGTGCTCCTCTTGTATCCCATAGCTGACATGCTACGTGATATCTCTTCCCAAATAGAGCATTTGGACCCCAAGTGAAGCTTAGGTTCCAAAGCCGCTCGGAGAGCTATGAGTGCCTGTACTTCAGACGCAGGCCACCTCTCATTATTTGGTTTCAGGTTTGGATTGCACTTTTTTGCCGAATTTGGCGGATCAAACTCGACATCCTTTGAACCTTGATTTTCATCTTCATCTTCCTCAACAGACAAGCTATTTACTTGTTGAGGGACTTGATGGCCCATGAGTTTCTCGATGAACGAAATAAGGGAGAGACTACAAGAAGTCTCTTGCACTCTTAGTTCCTCATTCCTTTTTAATTGTTCCATCACCTGCCGATGCCAAGCCTCTTCCCTACTGATTCTCTCCCTTTCCTTCTTCTCTAACATCTGTACTAATTCCTGGAGTATCTGCTCCTGCCTCGCCATCAGTTTCATTACCATATTCTTCATGAAGAGCTCGAGTTTCTTCCTCGTTCTTCTCTTCCTCTTGCGGTTATCGGGTTCTCTAACATCTGCCCCTGCATCATCGCCCTCATCTGATGACAAACTGAGGACAGAGAAAAGACCAACATGATTGCCACAATCAATATGCATTCGACGAGGGTAAAGCAGGAGTCCATGAATTTCTATCTCTTCAATAGAATCATTACATTTGCCAAAATGCCAAACCAAGACAATCATTATTCTTTCTCACAACAATTCTCAATTCAAGAGGCATGAAATGCTGAATCACATGTATTATTGAAAGAGGAGTTAGAAAATAACAAATCAACACGACCTACTGGCATCCAAAAGAAATCAAAATATACAGGTGGGCAGGAGGAAATTTAGGGAAAAAGGTCAAGTGCCACAAGATGACTAGCTATCCAATTCCACACCAGGCCGCTCCCTCCATCAGCACTAGTTAGCTTCTAGTAAGCTCAATTATCCGCATCTCACATTTACAGAAAGCAAGGCTAGTGGCCAGAGTATTGCAGGGCACAAATGACGATCAATAGCCTCTCTTCATGGTCTCTGCACTTGCATACTCATTAGCACATTATCATAGCTCAGATCAATTAGAATCCCCCAACATCACGATCACGGTTCTCCCATGAGCATGTGTCATATCAGATTAGCTCTCTCATGCTACGCGCTTCATTTCACAACATATCGCAGTTGTTCGATCTCGACCTCGACCTGGTAATTCCATTGGAAGGAACCCATAAATCCTACCCTGCAACCACCCACTTAAAATGATACGCCTTCCAATATCCCCAAGGAACCGTTCGGGTACTCTCACAATGCCCGACTTTCTCGGTTCGATAGCATCGTTCATAAAAAACTTTTCAAGTGTCAATGGTTCCCAAGCGACCTTAGAAGGCCCCTACCTATTAACCCAAGTCAAAATGCCTTATTCACTACTTGGAAAAACCTAAAGTTGACTGCACTTTTGCCACAAATTTTACAGAGGAAAAAGCGAAAGCGAAGGTAAACCATCACACAGCATCTAAAAGTGAAGAAGGTGGGAAAATAAAAATCACAAGGGCGATGACAACAGCCCATGCCTTTCGGTTAAACAGAAAGCCATGATTTAACACGAGCTTAACAACTAAGGATCAATGAGCAAAAGTAAGCACTGACTATGCCACAAATTAGCGAGCTTTAACACATAAGCAAGCAGCAACGCAAGCAAAAAAATGACTCACCACCAGGACTCCTCCCAGAATCGCCTCGGACTATCCGGGTCCCCGCTCCCCTCGCCAAGCTCCGACCCGAGCCCACACTCGCGAGGCTTCTCCCCCGCCGCGTCAGCAACTCCAGCTCCGCTCGGACCCTCAGACCCATCATCGCCCGCGGACACGCGAAGGCCGCCGCCGCCTTCCGGGGTCTCCGGCGACGACCTGGCGGCGCACCTGATCGGCTTCAGCTTCGGGCGGCGGCAATGAACGCCTTCGCCGGGGTACCCAACCCCGGCGGCTGGGTTCGAGCCCTGGTGGCAGATTAACACCGGGGATGGCTCGGGAAACGGGTCTACGCTCTCCGCGAGGGCGGCGCCGGCGAGGAGTTCCATGGGGATTACGGCGACGGTGGGGGTAAAAGTGAGAGCAATCGGCGGCGACGAAATGAAAGTTAAAAAGGAGCGACTTTTGGCAGTGCTGGTGGTGAAATGAGGAGGGTGATTTTGAAATTACGGTGGCTGCTTTATGTTTGGCATGTATTTACGGGGTTGCCACTCTGACGTGTCGAGCCATCGTGGGGTTTAGTTCTTTTGGATAATACGTTGTCTTTTCTTCTTCTTTTTCCGGAATATTGAGGTTAAAACTGATTATCCGCACAAAGAATACATATGATCTTCGGTACGATACAAGTGATTATTTAAAATAAAAATTCAAATCATTCGTTTTTTGCAAAATAAATGAATTCACTCCTGTTAACTCTTCGTATTCGAAAGGGAAAAATCGAATGCATTTTCGAAACCCAACTCTCTAATTCTTATAAACCATATCCTCTATTATATGCTTCATAGGTTTTCCCCCCTTAGGGTAATAATACTTTATATGTGGTGCTTGATTTAGATAAATGAACTTTGAGAGCACCTCTCTTCTTTATGTGCGAGTCTTGCTTCTAATCCGGCAACAAATATCGCTCAGATTACAAAACCCGATTATGACACGTCAACGCAAGTTACCGGCTCTACTTTGAAGCGTTATTCTGCATATGAATAATGAGTTCATCTCAGTTGTGTAGACAATATCTCATGTCGCCATTATATTAGAACATTTAAAATTTGAGACTATGTGGTCACTCTATAGTCTCGTAAATCATAATGAAAGGTCGGGAAGGATGATCCGATGGAATTATGTGTGACCACTTCACACACTCGATGTACATGGCTAATAAGCACCTCCGCGTGCAATACTTGTATTTGTTGTTTTACGTTTTAGTACATGCTTAAATGAAAACTAATGGAATGACGAGAAAATTATAGGTACACACGAGGTGGGTAAAGGGCTTATTTGCAAGAGAAATGATTAAGTGACAGTCATTAATTTACTGTGAGAATAATAATCTGTTGTAAGCCAAAAAAAATAATTATAAATAATTATAAATTATTAAGA
>BCNH02000004.1:7360861-7427265 GCA_001662345.2 Metrosideros polymorpha var. glaberrima | reverse complement strand
GAATAATAATCTGTTGTAAGCCAAAAAAAAAAAAATAGTAAATAATTATAAATTATTAAGAGGTTCACCCCTTCAAAAACCTTACAATAATTTATGGCTCACAACATATTATTACTCTCAGATTGTTATGCTAGCAAAGTCCCGTTTGCAAAAATGACTTTGCCCGATTTCCTTTGTGAGAGAGGTTTCTGCACTTGAATCTCTAGTAAGAAGAAAGCTACTAGAGGCACTGGCATTGTTACTGGACAAAGAGGATTGATAGACATGATCAATTGTTCCATTTGAAAGCTGCTATCCACCATTGTCGTTGACACTCGAGCTCGGCGCTCATCACCGGTGTCGCTACCTGCACCCCTCTCTCTCTCTCTCTTCTCTCTCTCTCTCTCTCTCTCTCCATGTCGCAAGCCCACTCTTTCAAATCCGACTACTTGCCTTGCCGCACTCCTCTCGCTACTATCTTACCTCTAACAGGCTAACAGTGGCCCTCGGTATTACCATCGACTTTTTTGCTCCGTCTTTCCAATTGTTTTGTTTGGCAAATCATACTGCCCACATAGAAAAGGGTTATGTACGACTAATCTCACGAGAAGGACGGACTATGCATAGAAGGAGCGTCAAGCTCCGCTGGTTGATGAACTTGGGGGGAGGTAGATGGCAAAAAAGATTAGTAAAACGAGGACGATGGCATCGACCGAGCCGCCTCTCCCTCTCTCTCTCTCTCTCTCTACAACTCCTCAGCTAGGGGTCGACCTAAAAAAACCCGGCTATAGTCGTCGCGACCCCGATCAAGCTCGGATCGACCCAGATCTAAGGTCAACTGAGATTTAAGGCTTGAGTTCAATGTAAGCTGCAAATCTTGGCCCGTTTTCGTTGTTGTCGTTGCCTCTTCTCCTCATCAATCGTGCGGCAACCAAGAGAGAGGCAATCGGAAGGCAGCATGGTGTAGTGGAGAGAGGAGGGGGTGTCAACAACCGTGTTAGTTGGTTAGGCGAGCGGCAGAGATAGCAGCCAAACATCGGCAATGGTGGCTGGCTTGAGGCTATGGCAAGCCTGCGGGGTTGGGGGAACGCAACTACTGTTCACATTGTAGGAGGCTTCTTCTTTGCCAGACAATGGCGGAGGCTTGGCTGAGGAGAAAGCAAGGATTTCTTTGTTGAGTATTTCATTAGTGCAAACTTGGTGTTCATTTAAAGGAACAAGAGATGGGTCTAGTATGGGACATCCAACTCTTAACTTTGAGTGGTGCTTATACCTCAATTTTATGACTCTTTTCATGCATACATACATACACACACACATTTATATATATATAAAGCTTACTTCCCTTAAAAATCTCTAACTTTAGGACTAATCTTAACTCTGTCTCGAACTTTTTTTTTTTTTACCTGAAAAGAATCACAAACTTTCACTTTAATTACAAATTTGCCCTAATTAACCCTCTGTCCAAAAACCATCACTAGTTTCTTTAAAATTATCAATATCATGACCTATTAGAGGTTCATTATAGAACCTGTGTTTTCATCAATATCGTCACCTTTTTATAGAAAAAAATAGCCTTCGGATGTTAATAACTTTTTAAGAAACCGTTGGTGATTTTTGGACAAAGAGGTAACAAAAGCAAATCAAGACTATAGTGAAAGTTGATGTTTTTTTTTTATCAAAAAAAAATTCGGGGTAGAATTGATATTAGACTTAAAGTATGGATTTTTTTTTAATAGGAAATCAAGCCTAAAAAAAGATAATGACACCATAATTATCTAAATTGTCATATGTTCTAGAATTGAATATCTATTCTTTTTCTTCAAGCAAATACCTTAACTTTTCAAATTTGGCTCATATGAGGCCTCCATTAAAATCATAGACGGAAAATATCAACTTGGACACTAGCATCGTTAAATAAAAGTTAGCCATCTCTTGACATCCAATCCGACCTCTTGAGATGATGCCATGTCACCAGAGATATGTTAGAGGACTAAGATAGTCCAGGTCAACACTCCCTCTCCCTTCTTATAACCAAACACCTAAATACAGAGGGCATAAATTTTGCTGAGTAAGCAAGTCGTGCCAATAAAATTATCTACGTTGCCGTCACCCTAAATAAAATTATCTATTCGGTTCAATTTTTTTACAGCATGGTTTTACGCTATTAAGACTGAGTGCTTGCCTCGTCTACTCTCATTTATAGAGGAAAAAGTGGCAAAAAAGAGAAAGAAAAAAAAAAAGTCACCCAAGAGTCTACACAGACATCCATGTGTGCAAAGGAAATTAGTTGAATAATTCAGTTGAAAGCAGCCAAAATCAGTCTCAGAGAGATAGAGAGAGAGAGAGAGAGAGAGAGAGATAAGTGATGGAGGTTTTTACTTCGTATCTTTCCCTGCATGAGTAGGTTTTGCTAAATATAGCGACAAAGCAACTAAAATCCTCCGAGAACGAAATCATTTCCACAAGTTGGGAAAGACACCAGCAAAAACAAAGAATGGGAGGAGGAGGAAAAGATCTACGGCAACGTTATCCGCTCCCATCTCTCTCACCTTCATCCACTTCCATTTCAACTGAAAAAACCAACCCATCACAGCAGCAGAACCTTCTAAACATTCATCTTATACAGCATTTACAACCGTGTCGAAGATGGAAAGACATTGAAAAGATTAGCCATCACTAATCCCACTAATCCCACTAATAATCACAATTATACATGTGAAAAACTCCTTCTTCCATTCCTACTCCATGAAAAGACCCACCAGAGATCACCTCTACCATGCCCTTATGTTCCTCCATACAATACAATACAATACAATCTCTCTCTTATGTGAAGACCAATGAAGTGGGAAGGAGGGAAAAAAAACAACCCTTTTTTCTTTAACATCATTCGTGAACAATACTTGGATCCACTAAGAAAAAAGATAAAACTAGAAAGGCAAGCTCAAACGGAAAAGCTTGGCATCAGCATCATCATCACCATCAACATTTTTTTACTAATTAATTAAAAAGGAGGGAGAAGAAGTTAAAATTCTTTTCTTTTTGTTTATATATAGATATATATATATAAGAGAAGAAAAGGAAGAGAAAAAAAAAAGGAAAGAACCTACCTTAGTCTCCCACCAGATGACCCTCCACTACCGGATCCATACATGTGATGGTGACTCTGATGATGCGCATGATGCACATGATGTCCCATCATCATCATCCCCCCGTACATCCCCCCACCTCCCCCAACCCCATACCCACCCGCCGAGCTCCCACTGTTCACGACGCTGCCCCCGCCGCCGCCGATGCTGCTGCCGTCCCCGCCGTCCGATCTCTCCCCGCCCTTCCCCATGGCCGCCGTCTTCTCGCCCTCGATCTCCCGGAACTTCTGCAGGTACACCTTCAGGGGCTCCACGTACTCCTCGAACCCCAGCGTGGTCATGGCCCAGAGCAGATCGTCGCCGTTGATCGTCTTCCGCTTCTCCCGCTGGCACTTGTCCGACGCCTCTCCCGTTATGAAGCTTATGAACTCCGACACGCACTCCTGCAGGATTCGGGCCGTCGACACGATTACCTCCCAACAGTTCATCGCGGCAAAAGGGTTTTGGACAGAAGACAGGTCTCCGGCGAGGAGCCGCCGTCATTTTACCTGCACGGTCTCCTTGGCCTCCTTGGATATCTTGGCGTTGGCGGGGAGCGCCTTCTTCATGATCCGGCTGACGTTGGCGATCGGGAGGAAGCGGTCCTGCTCGCGCGCGAGGGCGGAGGACTCGCTGTTCGCGTTGTTGTGGCCTCCCGAGTCGTTGTCCGAGTCCGCCATGAGCTCAGACGGGTCGAAGCGAGGTGAGCTCGAGAAATTCAGACGGATGGCGAGATTGGGAATGGCGAGAGCAGGAGGAAGTGAGTGCTCGAACAAGATGGTTCTTGCGGGGGCTTTACTTTTGAAGAAGACCGCGGTCTACTGGTTTTAGAGAGAGAGAGAGAGTGTGTGCGCTTGCTCGTATAGAAAAAAGTGGGTTTTGATTCTGACTGATGATATGTTTTGGGATTTTAATATCGGATCGGAGGAGGGTTGCGGGTGACACGTGGGGGCGTTGTCGGCCGTTCGTTTATTGATAAGTTTACGCGACTTGGACGCGCGACGTGCCGTCGGATGGGCTCGGGATCGCAGGATCTGGGCCGTCCGGTTCCTGCCGCACGTGATCTGGGCCCTTTGTGCATTTCTCGCGCCCTTTCCCCGGCTTGGCTCGCTGGTTGGCTCCTCCGCTCGAGCTTCCCCCACTAAAAAAAAAAGCTTCCCCCACTCCATCGCACATGGCTCCACTTTTTGGTTATTCATTTATATGTCAAATACTTTTGTTAATTGTAAAAGAGGAAATTGGAATCCCTTCGATTGATTAACTTCATCTAATTTAATCTTATTAATGACGTGGCACTGTCTCCTGTACTTGAGGAGATCCATATACATAAAAAATATTGAAATGGTTTTTTGTTAATCAGTTTTAAAAATACTGTGCAAAATTTTCAATAGTATCAATCAATAAAAGTCAAATAATATTTTATTTTTGCATACTAAAATATTGAATGATATGACCAAATATTTTCACAATTATTCACTAATGTTGCTTGATGTGGTTCCTAACTTGGATTGGATAAAGCAAGACTAGAAAGTTTCTTTATGTTTAAATCAAGTTGGACTTTTCTAGCTAAAGAAGTTCTACAACAGTTCATTTGGTCTTAAAAAACAATATCAACATTAATAAATTATGTTATAATCTTATATGTCGTTGATAGATTATGTTATCATCTTACATCTTATTCTTTACGGGATAGTTTGCATTTCTTTTTTCACTAGTAAATCGACACATGCTATGAGCGACAAATCGAGATAATTATTAGGGGAGTGATCCTTTTGTTTTGGTTCTTTTGCTCACCAAGTCATGTCTACGCTCACGATACAATTAAAGTTTACACAATTCATATCGTAATTAGAGAAACCACATGGAATACTTTCCCTTACACGACCTTCAATAATTATGTACTGTGTAAGTATATCGAATGTAAGGCTTCCAAAGTTAATCTTGCTTATGCACCATTAACCCTTTAAAGCCTTTGTCATTTTTCACTAATGCAGACATGAATTTAAAATGCAAAATTAGACCAACAGCTAATTTATTTACTTTTTTAAATTTACTTTTTTAAATATAAAATGTGGAGAAGTGAGTGTCCCCCGAAACACTAGAAGCCAGACAAAGTTGTACTGTGGGCTCAAAAGCTGCTCAAAGCCGCCATTTGGCCATTATTCTATATCGTCACCATGACGATCGGTCGATTAGCATTATAAATTTTAATTTCTGAATTCTTTTGACTGCTAGTGGAGCCGATGGGCGAATGAATTCCTGGGGTCAAAGGCTCGCTACACGCCATCGCTATGCATCATGGGTTTTGACTGCGGGTGCTCCCCTCTTGCCACCACGTTGGACGGTCCTGATTTCTTCCAATCATACTGCGCGGGCCCCGCATCGGGAGAATGGGCGCCACGTGGGCGGTGACTAGGCACCTTGATGATTCGAGCGAGAAGAGGTCCGCGGTTGACTCATGATGAGACAAGCGAGGAAGATGGAGGACTCTCATCATCTGTTCAAGTTCGATTCCTCGCAGCTCATGCGAGGAAGTGCACGGCACAAATTCGATTTCTCGCATCAATTCGTGTTTTTATCAGGCTTTGACCCATATTTTGATTCTCGACTTTGAAGGTCGATGAAGTATTTTAGAGACACGGAAGTTATATATTTAACATGGGCTTTTCATGAAAATCACTTTCGATGTGCTTATCCCTTTAATGAGTGCTGAATTGTCTGAGTGATATCGGATAGTTATCTTCTCTCTTACCTATCTATTGCACGCCACTCATGGAGTGATGTATTTGAATGTCAATGACCACAGTAAGAGGCCACCCAACTTTGGCTGAAAAGACAACGAGTTTAATAATGTAACATCATTCTTAAGTTGATTCAACATGAAGCCAATGAAGAAATTGCATCTCTCCTGTGCTTCTCCACTTGTGTCAAAAAGGGGGAAGATTCCATGGGAATCCTCGTAAAGGACACATTGGAAAAAGCAAGCAAATTACAAGATGCTTGTAAGACCGATACTTTAAGTTCCCCATGCTTTTTAAACTGAGTAAAAGCTATATATCATAAGAACCATCTTTAACTTTTCAAAGAAGTGATCAACAAGTTTGGTGTCAATGATTTTGCCTATAACATTTCACCGGTTTGTCCTATATGATGGAGACTTGATGGACTGTTCTTTTGCCGGCTAAATTTCAGTTAGGGGTGAACAATGGGACCGGTCAACCCGGAAACTAGACCAAACTTACCTTACTGAATTGGTTCAAGGCAGGTTCTAGGAAGAATTAGTCCGGCTCTTGATTCTGAAACCTTAGAACTAGCTTTTGTATACCTCGTTACAAAAATAGTGAAATGCAACCTAAGAAAATCAAACCTGCGACCTCCAGCTTCAAGTAGGCACATAAGGCTACTCGCACCAACTCAACCCTTCCCCCGCACATGTCGTTGTCTCGAATGTGAGATAGCAACCTCAAATTTGAAATTCTCAATTAGCAGAGGTCTCTAGTCTAAGATTGCCTGAGGCTAAGTACGCCATTGGTGAGGTGGTTGTGGCCTTTGTGGTCATGACGGGCTAGCGTATGCAAGATATGCAATAATAGAGATACACATGGAGCAAAGGGACGACAAAGCAAAGGGGCAATGAGGGTGTGGAGCAAGCAATGATGGAGCCTCTCCTATTAAAGTGTGGTTCATACTCCCCATCAATTAAAAAGCACGAGGGTCCCACTTTTCGGTGAGCGGATGGGTTTCCAGGGGTTGCATGGATAGCGCCCCCAAGCCGTCAGAGAGCTATTATAGTTTAAGTTTATATTTTATTAGTAGTTTGGATTTGAGCCCATGAATAACTACTGTTTATATATACTTTCTTTATCTTGTTATTAAGTGATGTAATTGAGAGGTATGAGATGCTAATTATAATGGAATTATTTACTGGATGTAATTCTAATTTAAGGGTGAATTATGATAAAAACTGTGTCTCAATCTCTCTCTCTCTCTCTCTCTCTCTCTCTCTCTCTCTCTCGATTTTTACTTTCTATTTCGTGTGATTGTGCACTAATTCCTAACATCTCCTGCGGATGAGACATGCTTAGCAGTGAATAGCAATAGAATGTCTTCATTTAAAAGTCTAAACTTTTAGGACAATTGGCAGTGATTTAGATTCTTGCTGTAAATTTCTCTAGAGTCATAATGTTTTGGTCAATTTGGATGACTAAATCAGGTCTACTCGTCTCCTACAAATTGCAAGAAACTTTCAACCCATAAAGAGCTCTCTTTCAATGAGAGGTTAACTCCGAAGCTTACCATTGGGCAAATAGCAATCCTAATCTTACTCCTTTTAATTACTTGCACGTTTGCCATGTTTGATCCTAAAGAACTGCTTAAAATGGGAAAAGATGTTACTTTAGGGTTAGCATTTTAGGATGGTGGTCTATCTGTTGAAAAGATTAATTAGGGGTAGATTCGAACTCTTTTGGATGGGAAAGTCATTGTGTATTGTTTAGTAATTACATCGAAGTAGTCATATATCGAGAAATAATGAAATAAACGCTTCTATATATTTCTATACGGTGATTAGTTTCGTCTATTTTAGGGCTCCTAAAATGAACTTATAAAAGTTAATAAAGAATGAAAACTTGCCTATTGATGCAAGCTATTAGGATATAAGTGCGTGTGATCATAACTTGCTAAAGAACATATGTTGCTTTACACTTAAAAATAGGAGTAACGATACGTAAAAAGATAAAGGTAGACAACCAACCTTCACGTTTTAACTGCCCTTCCAACTACCAACTCCCCTTTCGGAGATTTCAAGGATGTAAAAGACAAGTAAGCCCCTCGTTATGGATCTAAGCCACGAAATCTTTCCTGCTTATCCTTTGCAAACTTCGATTTCACTCAATTTAATCCCTTGTTTTGCGCATTTAATAGTCCATCGTAAGTACTGTGAACGAAGATCTCAAACACACATTGTGCATCTTCATCTTCATTTCACGAAAGACATGCGATGAAGATTAAAGAACAAACCCAAAGAATAAATACTGAGCTACCTAGTCTTGCAGCTTTGTCTAAAATCTTGCGACGATGACCATTTTCTTCATCTTCTTCTTCCTCGTCATCTCCGCCGGAGCTGCTTCGATGGAGGGCTCGCTTCTCGAGTTCTCAAGCCAAGACGAGCTGGTGGAGATGGCAGGATACGGCGAGAAGAAGGTGTCGACCGTCTTGGTAGCTGGCTCGGTTTCGTGTGAGGCTTACTTTCTCGGCGATGCTCATCATCAACTTCATGCTTGGCCAGTCTCCGGTCTTTACCTATGAAACTCTGCTATTTGAACCCTTTATAAGAAGTACTACTTGTGAGTTTGTGCTAGTTGATAAGACGACTGAGACTTTGCGTAATCGGTATTGTCAATTATAACCCTAAAGCTAGATCCGGCCTTCATAATTATTTAACAATTATCGTATGCTGACTATTGTTAGAATCAATCCGCAGGTGCTTTGGTTGGTGTGAAATGTCATACAAGCAAGAACGAGATTAGTTCAAATTGGACTCTAGGCTTCACCGATGAATTTGGAGACTTCACAATCGATCTTCCTACCCACCTCCATGCCATTCCGGACCTGCCCGAGGAATGCTCGGTTCGACTCCTCCGAGTCCCGAGAAGCTCTCTCTGTCGACCGGCTCGTGTTCGTGGATACAAGAGGTTGAGATTAGCTTCAGTCCGAGACGGGGTTCGCACTTACAAGGTGGGAAGTATAAGGCTCATGCTCGTGCAGTCCTCAAGGCTTGCAATGGATTATAGAAGCAACAATAAGAGGGTCATGCATAGAAATCTATAGCTAGTTGATCATATAAAAAAATCCCTACTTGTACAATTAAGTTTTAGATACCACCTTGAAGTATCCAGAAAATATGTATAACAAGAGAAGCAGGAGTGATTATGTGAATAGACATAGACTAAGAAAAGAAGAGTTTCGTCCAAATAATATAATTTGATACATATTGAATGATGATTATTTTGAAGGCAAGGCAAGAGCATGTTGGCGATTTGATGGTATTGAGCAAGTTGTACTTGTTTATATGATTTTCTAAATGTGCGTATATGTTAATCAGTAATTGGATGATGTAGTGTAAGTTCTATGCTTAAATAGGTTTTTTTTTTATTTTTTAAATTCAACTTCAGGTGTTATAGGCTTTAATTGGGTAAAGATATGGTCCACTAGCCAATGGTGCATAATTTGGACCTGAGAGGTCTGGTGGGAAATCTTATTAGAGGCCCATCTAGAATTTGCTGCTCCCTTTCTTTGTTCTGTTTTCTTTTTTCTTCCCGTAAAACATGTTGCTCTTTCTTTCATCTCTCAACCACCTAAAATTGTTAGTTTTTTGTTTTTTGAAATTTCGAACCATCCGAAATTATTTTTCTTGTAGCTTCTTTTAGGAAAAATTAGACAAAACCCCTATGATCTTTGGAGCAATACATATTTGCCTTTGAACTTTCAACTGTTTTATAATATTTTTGTAACTTTCATTTTGTTTGGACTGTTCATACTCCCATTATTTTTCCATTAGCATGTGCAATGCACATGATTGTTACGGGGTAAAAGCGTACTTTCATCTCATTTTTTAAGCCAATCTCTGTTTGACTCTTAATTGCTGTAAAAATGAAAAAAAAAAAAAAAAGGGGGAGAAAGCTACGCTATTAAACATTTGTGTGCTGAAAAGAAGATGTTTGGCAAATGCACTAGCGTAAGGGATGCCAAGTGGTGACATTTGGTGGGATGGGGAGTTTTTTTTGGAGAAGAGACAAGTTGGGGGGTGTCTGTTTATGATAGTTGGATGTGTCTGATCTAGTTTTCTGATGAAGTTTCAATTTGTCTTGTGCAACAGTTGAACTACTTCTGTGCACCTGAACTGCCCTGTAGAGCTGCTAATGCTATTGAATGAAGTTGGGTCATTTTGTGTAAGGAGCTGCTGTTTGCATGGAAGTTTGGTTTGATGCTATTTAATGAAGTTCCCTTTTGAGCTGCAACTGAATGTTGAATGGAGCTATAGAGTATGCTATTGAATGAACTGCTGTGTGCACCTCAACTTCAACAGCAAAGAGTACTTTCCATTGTGCACCTCATCCATTGATGCATTTCCGTCTCCTCTGCTCGTGCAAGATCCTGATCCAAGGTCCTCATTTTTCCCTTCAAGCCTCTGATCTCAACTTGAAAGGAGTTCCAATTGATCAGCATCACCTTCATCAAGCATTTCCCTTAATCGATTTGATACTTTGGCATCAACTCACGCAATAAACTTGCACTTCCCCGGCATATTAAACCCGGCACATCCTATTAAACCGAGCGCATCCGTGAAACCTCCTTCCTTAGTTTATTCTCGTCCTTGCTGTTCGTGGTGGTGTTTGGAGGAAAATACCTCTGATTCGAGTTGAAAGCAAGACGATTGATGAGATTAAGTTGGATGAGGCATACTTCTACTTGCCATAGTCCTTGGTCTAATAAGAATTAGGGTTCATTTGTCACTTAGGGTTCTTGATTTTGAGTTGCAGCTCCACTTATCTAATCTGGGATAAGTGGAGCTGCCAATAGGATAAATTTTTCCAAGCTGGCGTGCCACGTAATTGCTGGGAAACGGGCGACATGAAAGCCTAATTAATGAAAGGACCCCATTGAGCGGGGACCAAATTGAATAAAAAAGAAGTATGGGGATTATACTAAACAACGAATGAAAGTTTAGGGACTAACGTGACATTACCCTTCTTTGTGGGGGCCAATGCGCAAATAAAGAGAAGCTTTGGAAAGAGTGAAATGGAAGGGAACCGAAGGATCGAAAAAGCAAAAAAGCCACAGGTATTAATAGGAACCAATAGCAGTTTGATTACAGCAACAGCATCCTCTCCCTCACCCTCTGTCTCTGTCTCTGTCTCTCTGTCTCTCTCTTCTCGCTCGCAGCGCGAGGAGGAGGGTGAGGGAAAAAGGAAAGGACTTTGTCAAATGATGACGTGACGAGTATTCCCGCACTAACCCCCATCACAATCACTGGGCCATCGTCCGATCTTCCAAACTCATCGGAGTAGCACAACACCACCCTCCTTTTCTCTGCTGGGTTTTCTCTTTCTTGGGTTGGGGCTTCTTCCCTCACTCACTCTGTCCTCCAATTTCGTTTCCCTTTTCTTCCCTTTTATCCTTTCTCTAGCCTCCGATTCTATTCCTTTCCTCCCTTTAGTTTTGATTGCAATTCCTGTCTCTTTCCCCCCTTGAAATTCCTGCTCCTCAAACAGGGCAATCCATCTACTGTCGCTTCGATGGGTTCCTGCTTCTTCGTAGTGGAAAAGTAGCACTTTTTGGGGTGAATGGGTTCGTGGGTCTAGTCCTTAAAAAGCGTTCGAATCGAGCTTGAATTGTGCGAGTGGGGGGCTTTTCTTGTTTAATCTTTTTTGTTTTTCTTTTGTGTGTGTGTTAATTCTTGAGGGATTTCCCCCTTTGTAGCATTAAGGATAGATAGATAGATAGATAAAAAGAAAAAGACTTTAATTGAAAAGATGGGGAATGTGAACGGAAGAGAAGATGGGTTGGGCAGTCCATCTGGAGTCGATGAAGAAGGCGGTGGCGGTGGTGGTGATGGTAGTGCCCAGGATAGCATGGGTGCGGCCGATGAGGCGCTCGTTGGCTACCATGCGCCGGCTGAGTTGATGGGTCAGTCTCCTCCTCACAGCCCTAGAGCCACCCAGTCTCCTCTGATGTTCACTCCTCAGGTTAGCCCCCCCCTTTTTTTCCTCCTTTTCTGTTTCTGGGTTGATTTGATTTTGTGATGTTCGTCCCATTTGGAGGGCGTTGGATGTAATCTCAGGAAAATGAAGACTTGTAGCAGTTCTTTTTGGCATGTGGTTTCTGAATGGTTTTGATCTGATGGAGCTGTCTCTTGTTTGGTTTCTGTTTGGGAGAGATTTCACTTTGGATTTGAGTCTGTTGTTGTGAGCTTAGTAGTTCTTGTGATCGTTGGAAGGTTGGTTGTCTAGAGAACTATGATTAATAGTTGAATTGATGATCTCTTAGAAAATCTTTCTAGGATTTTGGATTGATGATGAATTACTCTTCTGCGTGTGTTTTTCTTTGGGGTTCATCAGATGTTTGTTTAAAGTTCAAGTGAATTCTGGAGTTTTCTTTTGGTTAAGAACATACGGTGAGTGTCTTTAGCTGGACCCTTTGGTTAGTTGGCTTCAACATCTCGAAGTGGGAATAAAATTCAGCTGCTGCAAATTTCTGAGCAATTCCTTCTAGATCATGAAGATCCGGGATATGTGAAATTGGAGCATTCTTGCAAAAAGTATTCTTCCTCGGTTTATTATGTGATTTGTGATCCCTGTAGTTTGTAGAGCTTCTGACTTCTTTTGTCAAGCCCGATCTGCGTCGGTGGGAGTTGAACAATTTCTCATCTGTATGAGATCTTGTCGATCCCCTCTTTGCCAAACCATTACCATCTTTATGCCTCAATGATGAATTCTGTACCTAGGTCAGAAATCAGTTTATTCCAAATGAAAGAAATATTTGTTTATTTGTCATGAGTTGCTTTCATTTAGATTTCTAAAAAGATCTAATGGTAGTTTGCTGTCTACTACTTGCCGGTGTCACCTTTAGGTCCCGGTGGCTCCACTACAGAGACCAGATGAGATGCATGTTTCTGGGCACTCCTGGATGCAAACTTCCTCTGGTTATGAAGATGCATGTAATGAACAAGGGATACCAACCATGATCACATGGTGTTATGGTGGCAAGGAAGTTGCTGTGGAGGGTTCGTGGGACAACTGGAAAACAAGGTTCCTTGCCTTTTATTTCTTCAACTTTCTGTTCTGGTGTTGTTTCGTCTTCAATGTTGTGCTGGAGCTGCACTGCACACAACCTCAAGTTTGAAACCTTTACCCTATTGAGCAGGATGCCCTTGCAGAGATCAGGGAAAGACTTCACAATAATGAAAGTATTGCCATCGGGTGTTTACCAGTATAGGTTCACTGTTGATGGGCAGTGGAGGTATGCGCCTGATTTACCCTGGGCCCAAGATGATGCTGGAGCTGCTTACAACATTTTGGACTTGCAGGTATGTGATTTGTTGTTAAGAAAATGGAGTTGTTATTGTTTTAAGAGGCTAGAAATGCCTTGACCATGGATAGTTTGTCTTCAAGTGGGAGTAAGGTGCTTTCGTCTCATTTACAGTTAGGTTAATGGCTGGAAGGATGGTTCGTTCTTTGACAATCTAATCTGAATTAGGGTAGTGTGCCAAGTGGAAGCTAGTGTGAATGGCTTCTTTGTCATTGACTGCCTCGCTCAACATTTTTTTATTATCCTGGCTTTCACCTTGGGTTTCTAGCCTTGTTCTTTTTTTGTTGGTTAGTGTCCTAACTTCTTATATGTGGGAGAACTTCCTTTATTTCATCTTCCCTTGGAAACCACGTTCTTATACTCAAATTTGTGACTTGGTTGATTGTTCTCCACCAACTAAATGGTAGTCTGATAATTTTTAAATTTTACAAGCACAATCATGACTGTTCAAAGGCTCCTGATCATAAGATACTCAGATTGATAAATGGGCTCGATTAGTTAGTCTGTCAATGTATGGCACTCTTCCCAGCCCATTGATTTCCCCGAACAAGGTAAATGATAATACTCATTACAAAGGATGCCTTGGATTGTTGCTTTGGAGGAAGAATGACTTTATATCCTGATTGAGGCAGTAATCATGAGCTCTATCTGTTCTGGGGACACGTACTGCTTAGATAATGACAGATTATGTAAAAAAAATTTGGGAATATCTGAGCTGTGAAATATCTGCTACTTGGATGGATGTCCTATTTTCGAGTATCTTTAGATCTAGCTTCTTGTTTTTTGGAACACGAGTAATTTGTACAAGTATCTCTTTCAAATGTTATCGATGCCTATAAGATGATTGAATGGATTAATAACTGTATTCATTGTTGTATAGATCTTGATGCATCTCTTAACTGATCCATCTAGGTACATGACACTATATTCCTTTATTCTATTGCTGTTTTGAGTAGCATGCATGAGTTATTTTTGTACAATCTGGATTCATGCATGTTATATTCATATTGAATAATCCACCATTAGACTTTGTCTAGTTCACAAAGCTTGGGTTCCTCTTTCTGGTTGGTTAGTCTGACCAGTTCATCCTGGTCAGCTAGCATGAACGTCCTTTTATGAGGAAGAACCACGATTTCACCCAACTGGATAGTGGATACTAGTGGCTGTTGTCAAAGTGGCATGACAAATCCACCACATGGAAGTTTTAAATTGAAACGAACAGAGACTATTTTATTAGATCAACTTGATGTAAATTCTACATACTCTGCCGTTGAAAAATTTTCATCATAATTGGAAAGTTCCTTTCAGTAATGATCCCAAAGAAAAAGTTTCTACACGATGTGCTTTGCTAGAATGAATTACAAGCTGTGAATGTCACGGATGGGAAGTGTTGTCCCGTGACATGATCATAGACTTAATGCACATGCATGCTGTGCATGATTTTGGAGGTGACCCTTGGGAAAATAATTAGTTTTAAGCAATTTTTTCTTCGGACATTAGCCGAACATCTTACCGCTCTCATTGTATGTTTTACATTTCAACAGTTTATGGTTTATACAGCCTTTTGGCCTAGGGGGAAAAAGACAGTTTATACGGCTATCTAATATGGATGACTCTCTTCTCTGTTGTGGCGTCCCTTAATTCATGTTTGTTTTCTCATATTAGTGGAAGAGTAACTACTAGGTGAATATTTTTTTACTATCTCAATGATAGAAATGTTATTCCATCAAGTGAATGGATAAGGGTGATGCCATCGTCCAACTAGTTTCATGGTAAAATGTGGGTTCATAAGAATCGGCATGAGTTTGGTTCAGTTTCACGTGCATTCCTTGTACTTGCACACAATATCTAGACGAGTTTGAGAATGGGAATTTCTTATGTTTTATTCTATCAAACTTTCCTCTGCAATACTGTCCATCTGTTCATTTATATGTGTTTGAGAAGGTTTGATCATGAATAAACCAAGGATAGATCTCACTTTTCAATGCTATCCTTTTTCTTAACGAGGGATCACTTGATAGGAGAATGCTGAAATCATGAAATATTTCACTAACTTAATGGATTTGATAAGATGCGAACCAAAGTCTGTGTGGAAGGCCAAAGCGCGGGATTTTTGCAATTTGACATATTTTTAGTGCAATGAAGCTTATTTTGTTGATTCACATGAAGTTTAACAGTATCAAGAAAGATCCTCTTTTTAAGGCCACCATAGTCATGCAGCTTCATATGTTTATTGAAGATGAGTGAAGAAAATCATGAAGTTACGGTCTCACGCCTTCACTTGGATGAATATGCACCCGCAATTGACACCGAAGTCAGGGATGTGTGCATATTACATCTTTGGTTTTTCCCAACTAGTGCATGGAGTTGGATGTTTGGATTATATTTTCCATCATGTGATAGTAAAGAGGAAACTTTGCCGAAAGTGCACTCATGTATGTGAAGTTGCTATTTGATTGCGCAAATTGGTTTCCAATTGAGGTGACCGGTACTTCTGATTTTCACTGCAGGATTTTGTTCCTGAAGACCTCGAGAGCATCTCCAGCTTTGAACCTCCACAGTCCCCAGAGTCGAGCTATAACAACTTGTTTCTTGGATCTGAGGATTACGCAAAAGAGCCGCCCATGGTTCCGCCTCACCTACAGCTCACGCTTTTGAATGTGCCAGCACTTCACATGGAGATTCCAGCACCTTTGTCGAGACCCCAACACGTAGTGCTCAACCATCTTTATATGCAGAAAGGGAAAAACAGCCCAGCGGTGGTTGCACTTGGCTCGACACACAGGTTCTTAGCCAAGTACGTGACGGTGGTGCTCTATAAATCCTTCCAGAGGTAGAGCATGTGTACTTTGTATCTGAGTGGGTTGTGTAGTATTCAGCCGTCTTTGGAGGTTACTACCATTTAATTGAGAGGGTAATGCATTTTGTCAGTGGCTTAAACTAGGAGGTCAAAAAGAGTCAATCGAGAATGGAGCCTAACTGTAGTGATTTCGATGTAGACCATTTGATCTGATAGATGTTCATGTCGATTATTTGGTCCGGCCTCTTTCACGGTTTCGCCCACCCATGCAACAAGGAATCTATCGAACTTGTAGCTCTGGAGTTGCAATACTAAGAACTGCTCTCTCATTTTTTGAGGAGAGATTGAATGACAGCCTTCTTTAATCATGTTTAGGTTTCAAATTACAGTCATGATTGGATTGTTGGCATTTCTGACTTAGTGACATAGCAAATCAAGGTAACATGGAATTCCAAAATTGAGGCCAGATGTAGAGATAGTTGCTTCAGTGAGAATAAACCATAACTACTGTTCCACTGAGAACAGGCATGCAATCTTGTACGAAATACAGAGCAGGTTCCCTATCTATGCAAATCTTACAAATCTATGTTCCTCTGCTCACGCTCACACAGATTCAGCTTATCTCCAAATTTGCAAGATGACAAATGAGTAACGAGCAAGCTCACATAGACACAGCTAATTGAAAAATGGGCAATTTGGGACCCTAATTCCTGGCGCGGTCGGACATGATGCTAGAGGACAGTGATCGACATCGGTTCCCCACCATTTCAAGGTTTTGTTCTCGTTCTGCAGAGCAAAGAACAACAAAACACCCATAAAAGCTGTCCCAGCATCCAATGCCGCGGATAAGACGTAATTATATTTCTGCCACCAGCGTTTTTGGTATCTGAAGATGAAATAGTTGAAGATCGTTCCAGTGATGAGCCAGCTCGCTATATTGGTCGGAGTGGCTGGCGGCATTCCGGCGAATCCATAGGATATGACCGGAATGTTTATCAAGGCGATCCATTTCTTTTCTGGGTACATTTTGCTCAATGCCCAAATTGGCACAGGCAGGACAGCTCCGATGAGGAACAACCAAACTAGGTTCCTGTATAATCCTCCTGGTCCGAACAGCCTTCTTGGTCCAATCAATCCCCATATAACAGAAGCATCGAAGGTAACACGGTACTTAGGGCATGTCCATGGAGAATTGGGGTGGAGCGCTTCGACGTCGCAAATGTTCTCGATGCTATCTAGCATCCACCACGCAACTGCGAGGTTGACTACTCCAGAAACTAAAGTACCAACAAGCTGGAAAAAGGACATCAAAACCAAGAAAAGAAAGAGCCGTTATGCCAATACAGATACAATCTCGTGATACTAGTGAGAGCTGCGAAAGCAGGAACCTGTGAGCTGCAGATACCTGAGCTGTGTACATGCAGCGGGGCGGAATCTTCATGTAGTGCCCGAGTTTGAGATCAGATAAGAATGAGAGAGCATGAATGGTGCTGATCCGCCCGTAGATCTTGAAAAGCAGATTCGCAATGGGTTTTCCAGGGAGCACATACCCTATAAGGAACTGCGCTATGATGTCATATCCGGGTTGCTGCAAAAGAAGCAAATGGAAAAGCGGCATGTTAGCAATGCAAACCTTGCACTAAAGAACACAGAGAGAAGCAACCCGAGTAACTAGAACTCCGTTGTTACTTGGTTGGTGGTCGCTTGAATGACCCCGATTGGCAGTGTAACAAGAAAAGCCAAGCCGAAGGCGAATATCATCCCCCACCATGGCAGCTGAACTTCATCTTTCCACACGAAAGACATCACAAGGGATACGATGGCGCTTCCTAATAGTAGAATGAGGAACCACCATTGAGGCACTTGTTTGTAACTTCGCATTAGCTTTGCGTGGATGTCTAGTTTTGCATTCTTGATGGCAGCTCTACTTTGCTTCATAATCTCGCTGTAGGACCGAAGCACGAAACAGTTCCATGAGTTTATCCATGCTTGAGTTGATAATTTGACAGTACCCGATACATCTATTCAATGAAATCAATAAGCTGGAAGGCATACCTGCCGTGGAACAATGCCACATGAGTGAGCGTAGCCGTGAACCGAGCGAATCCCGATGCTATTGAGAGGGCAAATAGGGGGCTCAAGTATAGCTTCCCGTAACTTTCATAAGCAGAAACATTGAGATCATATTCTGGAGTCAATATCTTGGTGGTATCATACTTGAGACCGTCAGACTTGAACAGCTGATTCGAAAATATTGGGAACTTTCGAGCATCGAAAGTGTTGTACTTCCAGTAGCACAAAGGCACTATTATGTATATGAACATGATGAAGCCGATCCCGACATTGGCAATTGAATGCCACGGGGTAACGAGCGGGCTCCCATGATAAGCTGAGATTCCTGCCCAATCAAGTGTGAAGGCACCGACCCCGAGTCCATGGTACCCCGATCCTACTTGTTGGGCAGTGATACTGTGTGGCCTGGCCCAGCAGACCCAAGAGAAGAACGTCAGGATCGGGAATAGGTAGCCGGGAAGTGCGTAATAGACAAAGCTCGCCCCCATTGCCATGAGAAAGAACTGCATTCGGGTAAATCCTTTTGTTTTATGTTCCCTTTCGTGGAGTGCTCTGCGAATGAGGAAGGAGAAAAGGAATAGTGAGTCATGCTGTTCAACATGAAAGAGGAAATAGAGAGGAACAAGGAAGAGATGCGCTTCCGATTGACATATCGAGGGGCGGCAATTTTCGCAGGAGACTTTCTGATTCACTCAACCGCTTGCTAGCAAAAGGAGATTGGAGTTCTAGCCAAGACACATGAGGAGCAAGATTAGGAATTCAACTGTGCATATTTTGCTGTTTTTCCCCTTAATTTCAGATTTGACACCGTTTAGACACATGTATAATCTCACAGTAGCATCCATTTGTATTGATTGATTGTGGAACTTAGTGCTAGAGAATACATGGATTGCTTCTGTTTCGTTCGTCTATGCATGATTAGTTCGATAGTTTCAATGATCGGAACTCATGGAGGATGAGAACTTCAGATATCACGACCATTTTACGGACCTGAACAGAGAAACCTGAGCAAGATTCGCAGGCCACCACATTTCGACAGGATCCACAAGGTACTTCCTGAGCAATCCAGCCCAGCCATATCCCAGTATCTGTATACCCACAATATAAAGGTCAAACGGTTTAGAAGACGATAAGGAGAGAAATTGGAACTATACGCAATCTAGAGCTCCCTGTCAAAACTCAATCTCAGTCCAATTTAAACTAGGAAATGAACCGTTCGGACCCTCTACGTCATGTTTTCGTCGCACATTCCTAGTTCTTGATGCCAATGCTTAATTCATGCTCCATACTAAATGACTGAGTCCTTTTGTAGGAATTTTATTACAAACACCAGATGCAGAACAACTAGTCCACTCAAGAGCCGTATCAATAATTGAAAAAGGTTGGGCGAACACACAAAGACACCAGACCACAAACCACATGAACAAGTCAAAAGGAGAGCAAAGGAATCTACTCTTTTCCTCACCTGTGTGGTCAAGACAATGAGGAGGCCACAGAGGAAGCTCAGGTTCTGCTTGTAATAAGCCTTCATGACTGTGATGGCTCCAATGGAGTAAGCATCGCCCCCACCGATGGACACTCCGCAGTTGGCGAAAATGGTGATGATCACATGCTCCTTCATGTTGAAAGGCCCTGGGTTCAAGCTAAAGCCATACCCAAGCACCTTGCACTCTCTACTGGGCAGAGTCCTGGCCATGAACCTGCCAATGGGCAGCACTGCGATCTGCATGAGGATGGCCGAGATGGTGAGGGGCTGCGTCCGGAAGGTGAAGAAGGTGTTGAGGAAGATGAGGATGATGCACGAGGCCAACCCGAGAGTCCACACCCGGAATGTCATCACCGGGAGCGACGGGTCGTCTGTTTCTGGCACAACTAAGGCCACTTCTTCCACCGGGCATCTTTCTACTTCTTCTTCAGCTTCTTCTGAGAAGTCTTTCTTTGGCTTTTCTGGGTCTTGCGTTTGGTCTTCGGCGGCCATTGAAGGCTCAAGGAGAGACACAGCTCAGTCACACTTGTCTTCTATCTGCACTGGAGTTTGGTACTTCGATTGGCAAGTGTTGCAGGTCGGAGGTAGTTTTATAATACAAATGGGACATGGAGTTTCTTGTGACAACAATACCCTTCGAGATATTTCGCATCGCACAGATTCGATTCCTCGTATTACCAATTATAAAGGATCGCATGTTTCAATTATTCATCCGAACTTTTACCCGCATAGGTTGATGAGATTGCATAGATCCGGGAGTTACCTATATTAAATCGGCTTCCTTGTTGCAAGGAAAGAAAAACAAATTAAAAGATGAATATCTCGTACAGTTTTTGTGCTTTTTCAACCAGAGCTTTCCCATTCCCACTTCATTATACGTTTGGATTTGACAGGAACCGGTTCTTATGGGGCCCTGAAATGACAAATTGAACCTGCTTTCTAAGTAAAACATGTTGTTTTGGTATTATAATCTTATCATCATGCAATAACACTTTCAATTTTAGACAATTCAATTAAAGCATCTGCTTCTCAGTTGGCTAAACTTTTCATTTCGACGCCCTCGTTAAAAAGTTTGACGGCACAAGTAAATGTGATGAAATGAAATAAGGTGACATTGGGTGGAAGAACAAATAGAATGAAAGGAGAATTCAAATGAATAAATCATAATTGTTAAACATGTCCCTATAAAGAATACGTGACAAAAAAACATGAGGATACATACAAAAATATAAAAGAATTTGGGAACAAAATCGCTTATTAACGAATGAACATCCGTTCATATAGACGAAATAACATGATTGGGCACGACGTAATGTAGTACTCATTCCGATTCGAAAGTGCGTATCATACACAATAATCGAAATCAGTTGGCTGAATTTTTAGGATTAGGCGCACAATCACAACGAAATAGAGAGCGAAGATGAAAAAGAGAAATCGAGACATAATGTTTTATCTTGGTTCACCCTTAAACTAAGTGCTATATTCAACAAATGATTTCATTATAATTAGCACCTCTCACCTCTCTATTACATCACTCAATTATAAGAGAAAAAAATTATATATGCGTAGCTATTTATGTGCTCAAATCCAAACTACAAATAAAATACAGGCCAAAATTATAAAAACCCTCTGGTGGCTCGGGGGCACTGCCCCCGCGATCCACGCTAGGGCGGCCCCCTCGTACCTCCGTCCGCTCACTGGAAAACAAGATCTCCACGCTTTCTTGTCGATGGAGAGTATGAACCACACCTCAATAGGAACAATAATTTCATTTCTGTTTGTTGCCGTATACTAAATATATCGGAGATGTTGCTGTATGGCAGAAAGTATAGATTCGTTTAATCATGACACTCGATAAGTCCATGCTTAACTGAAATCTTAGTTTCTTTGAAAAAGTGTATGTTATCTAAAAAATACTATTTTAATTATTAACTAAAAAATAAAACACAGTACTAGGATAGATGAGTCCAAAACGGAAAAATTGCAAATTCATTCCTAAGCCTACGGTACAAATTTTAATTTAATCCTAAACATTTTAATTACTAATACAATAAAAAAACCTTTGAAAGAGATTTCAACTTAGTCCTCCCGACCAAGTCTTGTTTAAAATTGTTGACGTGGCAGTCCACTCAATGCCGGCCATCCTACGTGTCAATGTCGTCGTCGCCGACGACGATACGTGGACAATATTACTCGAAACGAAGCCAATTTTATTCCTAAAAACGGAATTGAGCAGCAAGTTCAGGCGAGACTTGGCTACGAAGGCTTGATTGCATTTTGACTCAAATGTTTAGAACTATATTGATTCAATTCAAAAGTTTAGTATTAAATTTAAATCTGTACACTAGGTTTAGTACTAAATTTACAATTCTCCCGGTATAAAACAAAAGGGTCTCTGTCTCTCATGCTATCACGCACACACATCCGGCCGTGCAAGTCAAGTGTCCTAGCAGGATATTTTGTCTTCTCTGATTAACCAATATTATCAATCAGATACATCCTGATTTATATAATTCTGCAGCAGCTAATTTAAATTACTTTTTTTATTCCATTTCACTCTCTACTGCAAGACGACAATTTATGTATTTATTTCAACTGAGGGTCTCCATCAACACCTTCTTCCTAACCCCATTTCCGCATGCGAATCGATGAAAAAGCCAGCTCCCATGCAACATTTTTTTGTCCTTTTTTCATTATTGCTTCCTGTTTCTCGCAGCTCCCTTTTAACCCTACTAGCATGATTCCGACGATTCTTTGTTTTTATTTATTTATTATTATTTATAAAAATCTATAAAACAGAAACTCGAATTAAAAAGTTAGATTCTGACAAAATGCCCTCTCAAGGCACTGTCGGACAGTATTTAAAATAATTAGAACATTATTTAAAAATCTCAGCTCGATAAGGATCTTGTAATGTGAAAACAAAAAACTTGCAGCTGTTTTGTGGACCATCTTCAAGAAAAGATAAACATTACATTACATTCACTTGTAATTGTCGAATTAAGGTTCATTTGAGCCTAGTTAAGGCCTCCACTGCTCGCAGATAAGAGGTCCATTCATTGACAGGAAATATGTTGTTTTTAGCTCATTTTTTATTATTATATTTTCGTTCTGGTAAAATGTGTTAAAATCTATTTTTGCCGCTATAGCTGCCGGAGGCGTCATGCAGACAATTTTCAGAGAGTATGGGGGCAATGGTAGTCTAATTTGCAACTTATATATTATGGTGGGTAGGGCTATCTTCACCTTTTTTTTAATATTAAAATACAACGTTTTTAATTTGATTAGCTAAATTAGCCTTAGCTTTGATTAAGCATACATTGATATTTAACAACCCATTTTTCAGGCGCAATTATAGTCCCTGAATTGCTACTTATTTATCTCAGCTTACTTGAGAAATTATCCTTTTGAAGAACATAATTTACTTCTTCCCTCAGAAAGGAAAAAAAAAAAAGGCCATAAAATGTGCCTTTAGTAAGACACTCAAATTGGTATATATTTTATTTGTTCCTTCCAATCTTAAAAACATAAAAACTAAACAAGATAAACTATCAAAAAAGAAAGGAAAAGATTGATATTAAACTTTTTATCGATGCATCGTCAAGAAAGTCATTAATATTGTTCGCAATCTCATAATTCAAGATGATTACATATATGTAGAGAGTAGGTGAGTTCTTTGATGAAGAAATACAAGTTTGAATTGGAAGAGATTGTAACTATATTTGGTCCTCCATCAAAATCACGTAAAGCTCCAAAAAAATGATGTCTTAACAACTCACACCAACGACATTATATGGCCAACAAACCCATGAACTCGGGAAAAATTGCCAACCAAATCCTAAACCTATTGCACTTTTGCAATTCAGTCCCAAACCTTTTAACTTTGCCAATTGAGTCATAAACCTTTTGCATTTGTGCCAATTCAGTCCTTTTGATCGGCTGGCGCTAATGTGGACAAATTTAATAATATTTTAATTTTTTTTAAATTTTTTAATCTTTATTTTCTTTATTTTTCCTCTTTCTTTTTGGGTTTTCTTGCCCTGTGGCTGGCGAGCTCCGACAAGGGTCACCGGAGCTTGCCGGCCACAGGGCTAGGGCTGCGAAGCCCTTGCCAGTTAATGTGAAGAGGAATTAGATTATTTCTCTTGCTCTCCAATCAAAGCATGTGTCCAGAACATGTGAGAGCGGTTTTTTTATTTATTTTGTGCAGTTGTCTCATATTATTTTCGTAATCGCTATCATTGTGGATAATGCTTGTTACATTGTTATATATTAGCGTGAATGCGTACATGATGCTGTGTAAAACTTAAAAATGATATTTTAAAACAATATATATCGAGTTAATAGTAAGATAATGAAAAACAGTGTGTTGGAAATTCTGGAAGAACAATTGTAGGTTTTGTTATAATGAAAATGAGAAATTAGATCATTTGAACTCATAGTATGTATGTGAATACAAAAATGGAAAATAATGAGGCTTAAGAGACATGAGAATGTTTCAAAGTTAACTCATCCTTCTGCTTACGTTCGTATAAACAATTTCTTGTAAAGCAAAATGACAGTTTTTTTCACGTGAACACACTGTTTGGATAGTTATGGATAAGATTGATTAATTCAAAAATAAAAATCGATACAATCTATTAGTTTTTAAAGCATCAAACTTTTGCTTTTCATAATCGGATTCCTTTTATCTCCAATTTTATACTAAGGAAGGGAAACTTTGACACCAAAAGACCACAAATCTCTTCTATTTAAGAACCTTCGTTTTTTTTTTATTCTTTCCAACCAATTTGATTGTAATTCCTTAAAATCATGTTCAAGATTATTGAGAAAAAAAAAAGTTGTCTTGGAGGTGCATATGTTTTTCATTCCAAGTTCTCCTTGTAAATGATGGATTTATAGAAATTACCAAAGTATAGGAACTCATCTAGTAGGTTCTAATACACGTTGCGGTATAGATTGGACACCACTTCCTTGGATTTTCTCCTTTTCCTATTGTCGACGGTTAATGATTGTTCATTCCAAATTATAGTCGATGCTGAAGATGCTATACCACGAGTATTATAATTTACGAGTAAAAAGTATCATAGAGCAACAAATTAAACATAGTACAATTACAAGTTAGACATGATGAATATTGTGCAATGAAAATGCTGTTGAACAAACATGTATTATCATACATAAGCAAGCATTGTTTTCAAATGAAAAATTTTAGATAAACTTTAGACGATTATGTAGTTATAAAAGAAAACAAAGTTAAATGTAAGCAAACGGCTAGTTGGGTACGTTTATTTTTGTTTTTATTCATGAGCAATAAAACCATTTAATGTGGTTTTAGTTATTTTTTTATTAATCTTACTAACTAACTAATTTTTACGATTGTGTTACTAATTAGTTTTGCATTACTAACTTTTATATGTTTGGTTCCGAAATTTTATGTTTTTTTTTTTAAATTACAAACTTCTCTTATATGTGACAAAAAACAACTTTTATATTTTACCAACTTTATTTACCTTCTCACTACGTCTTAAACTTACTAGCGGTTATATGTAATTACCAACCAACATTTGGGTGACAAACCAACTTTTTCTCGATCGAGATCCCAATAGAAAAATTGGTAAATTAAACAAAACAAAGAAATATTGGTAACTAATTCAAATGAGGATTAAGAACCCATAACTAGTTAATAACTCACTCAGAGAAAAGTTGATTAATTCCTTAAATTGAACTTAGTGTTTTCGTAAGAGTTGGTAAATCTAAGTCATAGTTAAGAAAAATTAGTAACAGTCAATAATTTTTTTTATTTATTTTAGTAAGAAACTTGTTGGCACCTCAAATTTGATTATCCATTGCAGCCCCTAAATAAAAATACTAAATCATTTTTCATATAATTGCATGTAGTTTAATTTAATTTTCAGTGTACATGCATTTGCATTAAAACGGATCGGCAGCAACGAGATGGACCTAAATCGATCGCATGGACTAGGCCCGCACTTAAAGTGCAATTCGGTCAAGCATAAGAGAGTAGGGGGGCATCATCGAGTTTCAATTAATTGAGATTTGGTCTATGTGAATTAGAATCAACATCAGACCAAATAAAAAATAAAAAAAAAATAGAATCAACAAAAGGCTATGAGCTTAAGTTTATTAGAGCCCATAAAATAATGTGGCTGGAAGATAAGCCCACAAGAATAAAAAATAAGAGTTAAAGCCCACGGTCTCATCAATGTGGCCGAAAATTAGCCTTGTAGTTGAATTAACCCTAGCTTGCAATACTATAAATAGACATCGGGGGCTTCTTGTTTCGCATGAGAGCTTCACAGTAGACGCACGGCGGCCACAATATACAGTGAGAATTCGTGAGAGACATTTGTCTGGGGAAGGAGACGATCCAGAGAGTAAAGAGAAGAGGACAAAAGGAAGAGTCAAAGGGGGTGGGGGAATTCATTCACGGCCACACGATAAGGAGAGCATGAGAAAGAGCGAGATATCGTGAGAGATAGGGCGTGGAGCGGTGCTGGTTTTCTTTTGATTTTTGTCTAGATCTGATGAAGAAAACCCAGCAAGTATCGTGGTGCTCGAAGACAAGAAGAAACTGCAAGTCAACGAAGGACATACACGAAGACTCCCCCTCTCTCGGTTCCCACTCTTTCACCGAGCAAAACTTGCAGACTTCAACGCCAGATTTTGGTGACCACAGCCTGCGTACAGCAAGCCCGTTGCTGCATACGGAACCGTTAGGGTGCGGGGCTGAATCGAACCAAATAGCAAGCCGAATCGATTACGAACCGAATCGCAAAATCATTTCGGCTCGGTTCGATTTTTGGTATTCGGTTTTCCGTATTCCTTGGGAAGCTCGTCAAGACTCATGCTTCCCAGTGGTTTCCCCAAACACCCCAGCTGGTTTTGGGCCTTTGTAGAGGGAGCCTTGCCTTGACGGTGGATGCGACGCGGTTTCACCACCGACGCCGCCACCATAACCACCTCCTTGAGATCCTATTTTCATGGAACCAGATTGCGGGACCTAACTCGTATGATTTGAGTGCATCACTTCAAACCAGACAACAAATTAGCGCACACCCTTTTGTGAATCTGGAGTGGCGCCGGTGTCGGAACAGAAAAGGAGTGATCTTGAGATCCAGTTCGGCTCCAGATGTGGGTGAGAAAAGGGAAGTCTTTTAACAGAGCACCAGCGACGAAAGAAAGAGAAAGGCTTTGGAAAAAAGAATGGAACCGAAACTTGCCAAAGCAAAACCGAGGTGAAAAGAAGAAATCTTTCCAGAAAGTGTTGAGGAACAGAGATCGCCAGGTGATGCCAATTTCTCAACGGATGCCACCGGCGAGCCAAATCCAAAGGAGCGCACTGCTTGATGAGGGCGGTCTCTGTGTGCTTGATGAGAGGGTGGTGCAGGTGTCGGGCCCGATGGCAACGGGTCAACGGACGATGGGAGTGGCTTGTGATTCTGCGAAGAAGAGAGAGAGAGAGAGTGGAGGGGCACATCCATATTTAGGGTTTGAGAAGCCGTTCGATTCGATTAACCGAATTGATAAAATCCTAATCGGCAAAAGAAATGTGGTTTTTTCCCATTAACCGAATTTTCCGGTTCGGTTTCGACACCCCTAGCTGGAACAACTTGTTCCTATTACCAGCCTTTCACCTCGTGATTCAAACGACACCCCCAACTGCCGCACCTCCTGTTGTTGTGTCGTTACCAGCTCCTCACTGATTCCTTGTCGAGCCGAGCATCACCGAATCAACCGTTGGGACAATCTCAATTGCGCCATCTTTGAATTAGGTAATTCTCATTATCCGATTGATTCTTTAGATAATGTTACCTATTTTGAAAAACATTGATATCAAATTGATTTTCTAGATAATATTTCCTGATTTAAATCGATTTCAAATATTAATGTGTATTTTCTAAAATAATAGAAAACTAATTTAATTGACAATGTGCATAATATCGGTAGTCCGACCTCAATCATGAGATAATGCCCCCTAATTTTGAGTCATCGATTTTATCAATCACTATATTTGGATTAGATATTTTCCAAAAGTCATGTAAATATTTTTCGAATATGATGTTATTTTTATGTGTTGCCTAATTCAAGAACTCAAAAAAATCATCTTCCATTTAAATAATCAGCAAGACGAGATTTATTAGAAATCTTACCTTTAAAGGTAAAAGCTTTAGTAAGATAATATTTTCTAGGTAGGATTTCATATAAGAACATGGGATTTCCTAGAAATCTTATCTAATAGGTTGTTGCATCTTAAATAACTTTCATATAGATTAGGATTTCATCTTCATATAAATAAAATCTGCATATATAAAATGTTTAGAATTATGAATAAGATTTCCTAGATAATTTTAGGATCTAATTTAAATTATTTTCTAGACATATAGAATAATATTCATTAAGGGTAATTATTAATTCCGAAATTCACATAAAAATATTAAAAAATATTTTGCCATGTCTTTTTGCTATGTTGTTTGGTATGAATGTCTAGGTTCATCTAGTATTGTGCCTAGTTTCATTTAGTATGTATAGGTTCATTCGCTAATTTAGTATCGTATGTTTAGGATTATTTAGTTAGAATGCATGTCATATAGGGTAGTTGCATATCATTTTGCCCGTCATTAAAAATTGTATATTTAAATTTATATAGCGCATGTCATTTTGGATAGATATTTAATTGTACGTCATTGTATGTCATTAGAGTTTGGTCATTTAGATTTGTCTTACATGCCATTTACAGTAATTGCATTCATGCATTTCATTTTCATTTAAATAAGTGAAGCCCAAAAAAGAGATTGCATTATTCGAAGTTTTGCGTTTGGGCTAGGGATTAGGTTACAGCATCTAGGCATGTTATTCATTTTCCTATCCTTGCAATTTGTTTGATGCTTTGATTGTTCGGTGTTAAATAATGTTTGCACGCTCGCATGAACACCTCATATGTTCGGACTTTAGGTTAATGCAAAGATGTCTGCTTAAATGTTTTCATAAAATGAAAAAATGTTCTGAAATGGTGTTAGAATAATCTAGCTTAATCAAGTCTCGAGACTCACAATATCTAATTCATTCAAATAAAATATTTCTTACGATACTTTATTTAAGTGTCTAATCGACTTACCGTAAATTGATTAGTGACGACTCTCAGTGAAATATTTTGCATGATTAAATATTTGAACTTAAGTTGCAATTTGGTATGGGCTTGGGAGAGCTCGAGTTAAATGTGACATCCTAATTTTCGTTTACCTATTAATAGCGCAGGGGATATTAGTTGACGTCGTTCCTTAATTGATAGTCCTAAACGCCGTTTTCGACTAATTTATGGATGTCTGTTGGTTTTGTTTTAGTCGTATTTTTAGAAGTGGCGCGATATTGTGACGACTAATTGAGCTTAAATTTTGGATTACTAATATTACATGTACAAGCTAAGGGGTGAATTAGGAACACAGTTGTGGATAAGCAAGTACAATTATCGCGATAAGTACGTTTATCGATCTTGATAAGCTAGTTTGCTTATCATGCCTTTTTGTCTCATTTTTTAAGATCATATCCACTCTTTTCTTTCCCTCTACCCTTAAGCTGATCTTCTCTCTTCCTCTCATCATTGGCACAAGTCCCCTTGAGAAGCCATCATTTGCGCTGCCCACCTAAAGCCAATAGAAAAACATGTAAGTCTTCTTCTTCAAGAAGCTAAAAGAATGGGTTTCTCTCTCTTTTCTTTTCCCCATCTACTGAGCTCTCTCTCTCTCTCTCCCTCCATCTCGCACGAGCTACCTCTTCGTCTCTTGTTCGATTGGTCTACGGAGCAAGCTAGGCTAGACAGCGCCTGCTCATGGAGAAGGAGAACACGCTTGGTTGCCATTTTCGTTGAGCTCGTCCGGCGGCAAGTGAGAATAGAACTTGGCTTGACTCGCGTACTTGTTAGGTCGAGGCAAGTGAAACTTGCCATTTCTTTACTATTCGGTCCATTCTTGTCGCAATTAAGGTTGTTCGTTGAATAAAAGTAGTTGCGAGTCTCGGAAACTAGGTAAACGTGTCTAAAATTTCTGCTTGTTGAGTGGGTAGGTGTTAAAAATTTAACCAAGATTTGTTGCGAGCGGATTGAAATTGTCTAGGTTGGGATACAAGGGTGGTATTACACTAGAAATTGTTATAAGTAGTGTGTAGACTGTTAGATATTGTTGGAAATGCACCATATGTCGATGTAATAGGCGTGTGGAATGCTGAATGGTGTTGGAAGTGTATCATAAGTTGTTTATGCAATTAGCGTGTATACTGCTGAATGGTGCTGGAATTGCATTATAAGTTGATGTAATTGGCGCGTAGACTATTGAATGGTGTTGGAATTGCATCGGATGTTGTTGTATATTGCTGTAATTAGCGTGTAGGCCACTATTTTGGCTTCTAAGTGCGTGAAAATTGAGCAAGAAGCTACCATAGAACATTACAATGTGCTATCTTAGCTGAAATTGAGTCGCAAGCTGTTGTTTTAAGCTAGGATTACCGGAAATGCATGCTTTAATTTACCGGTTGTGTTGCTATTTGCTGTTTTATGCTAGAACATGCTGGAAATTGAGTTGCGAGGTATTATAATGGACTATGATGGGTAAAAACGTTGTTGTAATACACTTTTGCATTGGGAAATGCTGTATGGAGCTGAAGTTATAGATCGAATAGCAACACAACCGGTAAATTAGAGCATACATTTCCGGTAATCCCAGCTTAAAACAATAGCTCACGACTCAATTTAGCTAAAATTGCACCTTGCAATGTTCTATGGTAGCTTCTCGCTCAATTTTCATGCACTTAGAAGCCAAAACAGTAGCCTACATACTAATTACGGCAACATCTGATGCAATGTATGGTCTACGCGCCAATTACAACAACTTATAATGCAATTCCAGCACCATTCAGTAGTCTAAACACTAATTGCAACAACTTATGATGCACTTTTAGCACCATTTAGCATTCCGCACGCCTATTACAGCAGCCTATGGTGCATTTCCAGCAATATCTAATAGTCTACATGTCACTTATAACAATTTCTAGCGTAATACCACCTTTATATCTCAACCTAGACGATTTCAATCCACTCGTAACAAATCTTGGTTAAATTTTTAGCACCTACCCACTCAGCAAACAAAAATTTAGACATGTTTACCTAGTTTCCGAGCCTCGCAACTACTTCTATTTCTCGAACAACCTTAATTGCGACAAGTACGGACTAAATAATAAAGAATTGGCAAGTTTTACTTGCCTCGAGTTAACAAGAATGCAAGTCGAGCCAAGTTTTCTCCTCACTTGCTGTCGAACGAGCTCGACGAAAATGGCAACCAAGCGAATTCTCCTTCTCCACAAGCGGGCGTCGTTGAGCCTAGCTTGCTCTATAGACCAACCGAACAAGAGACGAAGAGAGAGAGAGAAACCCATTCTCTAAGCTTCTTGAAGAAGAAGACTTGCATATCTTCCCATTGGCTTTAGGTGGGCGGCGCAAACGATGGCTTCTCAAGGGGACTTGTGCCAATGATAAGAGGAAGAGAGAAGGTCGAATGAAAGGTAGAGGAAAAGAAAAGGGTGGGTATGATTTTAAAAAATGATATTGTACTTGCTTATCCACAATTGTGTTTCTAATTCACCCCTCAGCTTGTACATGTATTAGTAATTCAAAAATTTAAACTTAATTGGTTGATACAATATCGCGCTACTTCTAAAAATACAACGACTAAAACAAAATCAATAGACATTCATAAATTAGTCGAGAATGGCGTCTAGAATTATCAATTAAAGAACGACGTCAACTAATATTTTCTGAGCTATTAATAGGTAAATGGAAATCAGGAGGAAAAATTGTCATTTCAGTCCTAAACCTATTGCACTTTTGCCATTTCAGTCCTAAACCTTTTTTTTTTGCCAATTCAGTTCTAAACCTTTTACAATTCTGTCTGTTCAGTCCATTTGGCCGGTCGGCGCTGACGTAGCACGTCGGCCGGCCAAAATAATAATTTTAATATTTTTCGAATTTTTAATTTTAATATTTTTTCTTTCTTCTTGGTTCTTCTTCTTCCTTTGCCTGGTTTTGCTGGTGGTCGGCGAGGGTCGCCGGAGCTGGCCGGCCATTGAACGAGGGCCGCGAAGCCCTCACCGGCGGCCGGCGAGGGTCGCGGCCCTCGCCCGGCATGGTGCGCGACGCCACGACGCCGCGGGCGAGGCTGGTGAGGCCATGGCCAACCTCGCCCAGATCTGGGCGAGTCGCGGCTCGGCCGGCGAGTCGCGACCCGACCGCCAACTGCTGCTGCTTCTCCTCCTTGTTCGTCTTCCTTGTTCGTCTTTTGCGACTCGAGCTTTGGGTCGGAGCGAAGGACTGGAGTGTTCTCTTCGGGCTATTGAACATCGCGAGGCGCGGTCGCCTCGCCTCGCCTCGCCTGCGACTCGCCGGTCGCGGGCGAGGTCGGCCATGGCCTCGCCGGTCGCGGGCGAGGTCGGCCATGGCCTCGCCAGCCGCAGGCGAGGCCACCTTCGCCCGCAGTCGGCGAGGCCGCCTTCGCCCGCAGTCGGCGAGGCCATGGCGAGGCCAGCCTCTCCCGCGGCGTCTCGCGCCAGGCCGGGCGAGGGCCTCGACCCTTGCCCGCGGCCGACGAGGGCTTCGCGGCCCTCGCCTAGTGGTCGGCGAGCTCTGGCGACCCTCGTCGGCCAGCTCGCCGGCCTCCAGCTGAAACAGGCAAAGGAAGAAGAAGAAACAAGAAGAAAGAAAGAAAATTAAAATTAAAAATATTAAAAATATTAAAAAATATTAAAATTTATTATTTTGGCCGGCCGGCCGACGTGCCACATCAGCGCTGGCTGGCCAAATGGACTAAACGGACAGAATTGTAAAAGGTTTAGAACTGAAATGGCAAAAAAAAAGGTTTAGGATTGAAATGGCAAAAGTGTAATAGGTTTAGGACTAAAATGACAATTTTTCCGAAATCAGGATGTCATATTAAGTTAATTAACTTAATAATCCATTAGCCTAAATGTGAATTTTAGGTTGTGACAGTTTGATGACTCAATTAGGGATCGTACGGGAACTAAATTTTTTTAGGCTAATGAATTACTAAATTAATTAACCTAACTCAAGCTCATGTCAAATCACAACTTAGGTACAAGTATTTAATCATGCAAAATATTTTGCTTGGAGTCGCCACTAATTAGTTTACTGTAGGTCGATTAGACACTTAAATAAAGTATTGGGCGAAATACTTTATTCCTATAAACTAAAGATTATGAATTTAGGTATTTCTAACGCCTTTTCGATATTTTTTATTTTATGAGAATATTTAAGCAGTTAGCTTTGGATTAGTTTTTCCTAATTCCTTAACATGTGAGATGATCAAAGCATTATTTAACACTCAATAATCAAAACATTAAATAAATTGCAAGGGTAGGGATAGAAATGACATAGGTGGACGCTGCAATCTAATCCCTAGCGTTTTATCCCAAACGCAAGACTTATACAAATGCATTTTTTTTAGTTTTCACTTATTTAAATGAAAAGTATGCAATGCAATTATTCTAATGGCATGTGAGGTATTGATCTAAATGACCTAACTCTAATGTCATGTAATGACGTACATGCATTATATGACCCTCACATACAATTTCTAATGAAGGTCAAAATAAAATGCAACTATACTATACGACATACACTCTAAATTAATTAACCCTAAATATATAATCTAAGTTATTGAATGAACCTAGGCATGATACTAAATGAATGTGTCTAAACATGATAATAAATTAATGTGTCTAGACATGATATTAAATGACGTAGCAAAATGACATGGTAATGTATTTTTTGGTATTTTTATGTAAATCTCGAAATTGATAAATAGAGTAATTAAAACTAACATAAACGAAGATTATCCTAAACGTCTAAGAAATAACTTAAATTAAATACTAAAATTATCTAAGAAATCTTATCCCTAATTTTAAGTGTTTTAAATATGCATATTTTATCTAAATGAAGATGCACTCCTAATCTATATGAAAGTTATTTAAAATGCATCTAACCCACTAGATTAGATAGCTATATGAAATGCAAACTATGAGATGAGATTTTCTCACTAAATGTTTTTTTAAAGATAAGATTTCTAATAAATTTTACCTTATTAATTATTTAAATTAAAGATGATTGCTGAGTTCTTGAATTAGGATGCAGATAAAGATGACATCACATTTGAAAAGACATATTTGCACTACTTTTGGAAAATGTCTAATTCAAATATGGATGACGAATAAAATCGGCAAATCAAACCTATGTGGTAGTAGATAGGATTCTCTGATTTCCCATGCTATCAGGGGCACTATCTCACGGTTGAGTTCGAACCGTCGACATTTGCATTTGTCGATAAGGAAAATTCCTTTATTTGAATTAGCTTTCTAATATTCTAGAAAATATCTATTAAGATTTGAAAACGGTTTAAATCAGGAAATTGTATCTAGACAAATCAATTAGATGACATCTTTCAAAGAGGTAATATATAATATTAATCATATAATGAAAATTACATAATTTGAAGATCACGCAAATATTTCGTTTCTCGTTTGAACTCATTGATTGGATCAAGATCACCTCGGCTTGGGATGCGGTGGTGGACAATGGTTGGCTGACTACTCGCGAATCTAGTGTGCATTGTGATTCTTTAGATCTGCAACGGTTTAGACTCACGACAGCTCGCGATGAAGAGGCTTTCTCCAATGACTCCCATGGGGCTTGGCTCGACAATTTGTCAAGCACATGGCGTGCACCGTGGCTAAGGAGGTTCCGCAGCGGCTGTTCAATTGGGCCTTGGTTCTCCCGATGTCTCACGACGGGGAAGGGTCCTCCAATGGCTTATCTACGGCGGATCTACTCGATTAGGTACTCGGGACTTCCTACAGTTCTTCTCGAAATTCCTTCGAACACTTGGCGGAAGTCACAGTTCAACGGTCGATTTGTGACTACCAGTAAGGATCGGGGGTGTTGTCGGAAAGACACCGGGCTGAGGTACGTCAGGGTTGCGTCCGCTCACCGGGAAAGGGCCGCCGAGGAAGTGGATTGTCGCAACTTCATGTTCCATGAAGAAACAAAGCCCCTTGCTTTGTTTTTATCCTGGAACAGTGGGCATCGGTTACGGGAAGTGGGCTCCGTCGTCTAGGCTCGGTGCGACGATGTCAAGGGAGGGCCTTCAACAGTAGCCTTAGGGATTAGCCGCGATTGTTGTCGCCCTTGGAAAAGTGGCGATAAACCCGACTCAAGTGAAAATAGAGTGATGGCTCTAATTCAGCTAGGCAGAGCAGGGGGTGGCTCGAGGCTCTAATTAGTAGTTCGTCACGTTACAGTCGAGGCCAGCAACTCATCGGATCGGTTACATCGAGTATCAAGCTCATGGAGGTGCAGTAGGCAGCAATGGCGGCCACAGAGAGGACATTGGCGCCAAAGAAGTCTCGATCAAGAATGGGTTCTCAATCAAGAGCTCTCTCTCTCTCTCTCTCTCTCTCTCTCTCTCTCTCTCTCTCTCTTGTGTATCCGTCTATGTTTGTGAATTATGATCGCTCCCCCTTGAATAATGAGGCATAATCGTGTTTATATAAACAAACCTAGGGCTTCGCAACTTTTGCATATTTATGGAATAGTCCTCCAACTTTTAGATATTTGCAAATTAGTCCATGAGAGACGAAATTCCTTTAATTTGGCCCTCAAGAATTCGGCCAGCCCATTGAATGGGCTTAGTCGAATTCTGTCCCTCTTCGTGGGCTTGCTTGCTCTTACAAACTTAATTCAAGCTTTTTCCGATTAATTATTGGACTTTTATAAATAAATAAAAATCCTTTCTCCCTAATTATAATTTTGGCGGGCTGAGTTAAGCTCTATTTAGGCCTTAAGGCTTGCAAATTTCGACCACTCCTTCCCCTTTTGCATGGCCGAATTTCTCATGTTATTCTAGCCTGGTCTGCCTATCTGTTCAAGTCCAATTTTGCCACTAGTCTGATTAAAATGTAAATGCAGGACATGTAAATGCAAAAAATTAAATTTAACAATATGTAAACTATATGAAAATGATTTGATATTTTTTGTTAGGGGCGGGGTCGGTCTCTAATTTATAAGCAATTTAATTCTATAATGGATAGTCCAAATTTAGGTGTCAACATAACTGAAATGAGAGTTGGTTATAAAAAAATAGTGAGTAACTAATCGAAGAAAAGTTTGTTAGTCACTCTAATTAATGTTGATAATTTCTAAAAGAGTTGGCTTTGCTCGTAATGCAACTAAAAGTTTGCAAACAAAAAGAATAGTTGACAACAACAAAAAAACGATGTTAAGCAATTCAAATGAGAGTCGGTAAAATAATATTAGATGGTAATTTGATAAGAGTAAAATTGGTAAGTCCAAGCAATTTAGGTGGTAGCCTCTAAAAAGAGGTATTTAATGTAAAAGGTTTCTAATTAAGGCAAGTTAAAGTTGGTAACTCGACAAAATATAAGTAAATTAAAAAGATCTAGACATTATTAAGTAATTTAAATGAGAGTCGGTAATCTAGACAATTTGGTAAGTCACTCAAATTTAGATTGATAATTTCTTGCGAGTTATTAAATTCAAAGCTCTAGTAAGTTTTGTATAGAAAAATTGGTAAGTTAATACAAAAATTGGTAATTTGCAAACTACAGAAAAATTGATGATTTCATAAAAGTGTTGGTGGTTTACCAACAAGGTACTTGGGAAAAAAGTCGCTGCTTACTTTCTTCAGCGGCAGTTGTTTTACCCTTATTAATACTCATTAAAATTTATCAGCATAGAAATAGGATCTGTATTTTTGTGCACGAAACGACAAATTTATGCGGTGTCTTAGATTTGCAACTTCAGATTTACACATGGGAATATCGCCGTGGGCAACTTTAGATTTGCCCAAAGATCATCAAATGGAGTATAGCTATTCCTAAGGCAAATAGTAGCGAACGACTTCAAGTGAGAATGTCCCATTGTGGTGCTAGACTGAATTACAATCAAATGGGATTGTTTCTTGCAACAAAAAATAAACAAGTTTAGCAAAGAAAAATAATTTGATGGTTGACATCAGAATCACTAGTCCAATCAACATTATATTCCGCTCGCGATAACGATGAACGCTCGAAAGAGCTACGATGATGATGTCCCCTTGATATATCTTTCGATTCGATGCGCAAAAAAGAAGCAAAGTGACCAAGCAAGGATAAGAAATTCCTCCTAGTTTCACATGAATAATCGAACATGTAGGGAAAATGTCACAAAACAGATAAGCAATCTACCAAATCATCATATTTTCTCCTACTCTGCTTAAATCTCATCTCTTTTGAGCTTATCCTAAACTCTCGATACCGAATTATCTGAAACATGCGAGATCTCACATGGACAGCACTATTAGAAAACCGGGCAACCTTGGACCACGACCCCCGGTTCGATCGGGCAAGTCGCTAGTGGACAGTGGTCGATCTCCGTCCCCCACCATTTCAAGTTCTTGTTCTGATTCTGCAGAGCAAAGAACAGGAACACGCCCATAAAAGCTGTCCCGGCATCCAGCGCTGCCGATAAAACGTAGTTATACTTCTGCCACCAGCGCTTTCGGTATCGAAACATGAAATAGTTGAAGAACATCCCCGTGATGATCCAGCTTGCGATGTTCGTGGGAGAGGCGGGTGGGATCCCCGCGAAACCGAAGGACAGGACGGGAATGTTTATCAGGCAGATCCACTTCTTTTCAGGGAAGATCTTGCTCAGTAGCCAAATTGGCAGAGGTAAGAGAGCTCCGACAAGGAACAACCAAACCAAGTTCCGGTACAAGCCATCTGGTACGAATAGCCTCCTCGGCCCGATCAGTCCCCATATGACCGAATTGTCGAACGTGACTCTGAATTTGGGACACGTCCATGGAGACTCAGGATGGAGCGCCTCGACATCGCAGATGTTCTCGATGCTCCCCATCATCCACCAAGCTACCACAAGGTTAACTACGCCCGAAACTAGACTAGCCACCAGCTGCCCAATTTATAACAAAAAGATCAGACAAAGGGACTGAGTAATCTCAAGGCCCTACTGCTGGCGGTCCGAGCTAAGTATACCTGAACTGTGAACATGCAGCGTGGAGGAATCTTCATGTAGTGCCCGAGTTTGAGGTCCGACAAGAAAAACAGTGCATGGGAGAAGCTGAATCGCCCATAGATCTTGAAAAGCAAGGTCGCTATGGGCTTTCCCGGCAATATGTAACCGATCAGGAACTGTTCTACGATTTCATATCCCGGTTGCTGCAGAAGAAGTCACACAAAAACAACACAGTGCTTATGTTAATTAATTTAGGGACGACAAATCCAATGTCGTATGGGAATCTGAAGACAATGAGAATCAACTTCATCAGGAAATATATTTTTACCAGGTTTGTGGTTGCTTGAATGACCCCAATGGGGAGTACAACAAGCCATGACATGACGAAAGCGAGAATCATCAGCCACCACGGCAGTTGCACAACGTCTTTCCACACGAAGCATATCATCACCGACAAGGCAACGGTTGCCACTGCTACAATGTGGAACCACCATTCAGGGACTTGTTTATAGCGCCTCATCAGCTTCGTGTGGATGTCCAGTTTCATGTCCTTCATTGCGGCTCGGCTCCTCCTTATGACATCGCTATGAGATGGAAATGTAGCATGATTCTATCCATGTGTTAGTTGATCATGATCATGCCACTCTCCATACTAAAGTAAGGTAATGTAGCGCGATTCTATCCATGTGGTAATGAATCGTACAAAACAGCAGCCATTTGAGAAACAACACAGTTTATGAAAGAGCATCGTCTAAACTGGAGATGCTTAATCTTGGAAATAATGGAAGTAAGTTACCTGCCGTGGAACAATGCCACATGTGAGAAAGTAGCGGCGATGCGAGTAAATCCCGATGCTATCGATATTGCGAATATAGGGTTGAGGTACAGCTTCCCGTAGCTTTCGTAAGCAGCTACATCAAGATCATATTTCGGTGTCAATATCTTGGTAATATCGTACTTATGCCCGTCGAATTTGAACAGCTGATTCGAGAATATGGGAAATCGCTGGGCGTAGAAGAGGTTGTACTTCCAATAGCAAAGAGGCACTACCACATATATGAACAAGACGAAGCCGACCGCAACATTGGCAATTGTCTGCCAAGGCGTCACGAGCGGGCTTCTGCGATAGGCCGAGACACCAGCCCAATCAAGGGTGAAGGCGCCAATCCCAAGCCCATGGTATCCCGAGCCGATTTGCTGGGCAGTGACACTGCGTGGCCATGCCCAGCAGACCCAGGAGAAGAATGTTAGGACTGGGAACAAATAGCCAGGGAGCACATAGTAAGCAAAGCTCACTGCGAGCGCTGCGAGGAAAAACTGCATTTGTGTCAGGCCTTTCGTCTTGTGTTCCTTGTCATGGAGGGCTCTGAATATAAAAAAGGCAAATCATAATCAAGAGTAGACAGGTAAACTGATAATCAAACAGAATCAATTAGAACCTCTAAGCCTATCCAGGCAACTATAGTCAAAGAGATGATACATCCTAGAAAATGTCAAAGGGTCGCATGAGTTCCATTAAAACTGTACTAGGATAATCAATTCCCTTTCAGAGCATGTACATAAACAAGCATGAAGAGAGTTGTACAATTCAGACCTGAAGAGAGAGACCTGAGCAAGGTTTGCAGGCCACCACATCTCAGCAGGATCTACCAGGTACTTCCTAAACATTCCAGCCCATCCATACCCTGCTAGCTATTTGAATCATCCAGCATACAGACCCATCAGTCACTCAAAACTTGGCTAATATAAATTACGGTCCCGTGAAATTCGGGAAAAGTGTCAAAAAAGTCATAAATCTATTGCATTTGTGCCAATTCAGTCCTAAATCTTTTAGTGGTGCCAATTTAGTCATAAACCTTTTGTATTTATGCCAATTGAGTTCTTCCGGCCAATTTTGGCCGGGAATTGATGACGTGGACATTGGCCGTTCGCCGGCGCTAACGTGGACATTTTAAATAATTTTTTAGTCTTTTTCTTTTGGCGGGGGTCGGCCGGCCACAGGCGAGGGCCGGCGATCATCGCCGGCCTTGGGCGAGGGCGTCTTGGCCCTCACCCAGATCTGAGCCAGGCAAGGGCGCCGCGGCCCTCACGAGGTCTAGGTGAGGGTGCGACGCCCTCGCCTGGGGCCGGCAAGGGCCACGGCGCCCTCGCCTGGCTCAGATGTGGGCGAGGGCCGGGACCCCCTCGCCCAGGGCCGGCAACGATTGCCAGTCCTCGCCTATGGCCAGCAGGGGTCGGCTGACAACCCTCGCCGACCCCTTTAAGAAAAACAGCAAAGAAAAAAAAATTATTAAACAATTTTAAAAAATTATTTAAAATGTCCACGTCAGCGTCGGCAAACGACCGGTATCCACGTCATCAATTTCCAATCAAAATTGGTCAGAAGGACTAAATTGGCACAAATGCAACAGGTTTAGGACTAAATTGACATCAATAAAAGGTTTATGACTGAATTGGTACCAATGCAATAAGTTTATGACTTTTTTGACACTTTCCCATGAAATTCGATTATGCAATTTTCATTAATAAAAGAACATGTTTTCCGATATGCACAATCTTGAAATGAGAGCAACATATTCCTACAATCATTTTTCCAAGATATGAGAAAGTCCTGGTTCCATCCACTCTGGGTTACAAGCAAAACACATAAGTCGTTTTGTTCATGATATCTGGTAAGCCGTAAAAAGAAAGCATAAGTCTGAAGATTTGAACTCAGTCCTCAGGAACGAAAAATGCAAAAAAAAAATAGTGACAGAACCTAGGCATGGCAGCTACTCAAAGGAAGACCAGTACGATGAGTTGTACCTGTGTAGTCAAGACAATGATGAGGGCACAGAGAAAGCTCAGGTTCTGCTTGTAGTAAGTCTTCATCACCGTGATGGGTCCAATGGAGTAAGCATCAACTCCGCCAGTGGCCACTCCGCAGTTCGCAAAGATGGTGATCAAAACATGCTCTTTGATGTTGAAAGGCCCCGGGTTCAAGCTAAAGCTGTACCCGAAGACCTGGTACTGCTTAGCAGGCAGAGTCCTGGCCATGAACTTGCCGATTGGCAAGACAGTGATCTGCATCAGGATGGACGAGATGGTCAGCGGTTGTGTCCGGAACATGAAGAAGGTGTTGAGGAAGATGAGGACGATGCACGACACAAGGCCGAGGACCCAAACGCGGAAAGTCATCACCGGGAGCGACTGGTTGTCGGTCTCCGGCACAACCAAGGCCACTTCTTCCACCGCACATCTTTCTTCTTGCTCTTGATCTCCTCCTGTGATCAAGGCCACTTCTTCCACTGCGCATCTTTCTTCTCGCTCTCGATCTCCTACTGTGTGATCTTTGTTTGGCTTTTCTTGGTCTTGGGTCTCGTCATTGTGAATAGTCATTGAAGCAATCAAGTTATTCAAAGTCAAACCAAAAAATGGAGCACAGAGCTCTGCGTTTGATCTGCACTACTCAATTTGGTGGATGCATATAAGTAAATGTATCGTAATGAATTTGTTACACATAAATATTTGTATGATTTAACAAGTCAAAGGCTACAACAAGATCTAGATGGTCCCTGTAGTTCTTGGAACAAGTTCAACATGGAGGAGAAGCCACTGCAGTAATATCTATTTTAAAGTGTCTATGATGCAATAAGACTATGGTCATCATTTAAATAGTGAGTAGTACTGTGTGAGTATATTAAAACTGGTTTACTAAATTATGTATACTAAATGACATGGCAGATCAGAAATGAGTATTTAAACAAGTGGGTCATATTTATCATTCAATAAAAATTTGACTCATAAGTTAGAATACCAATTTAATCGGTCATAATGTAAGTAACATTTTTCTTAAAAAATTAAACACCACTTTCGTTTAATAAAATAAGTTTTTAGACCAAGTGGATGTCATCTTGCAAAATTCTGCTCCCATCATTTAACTGCTCCCATCATTTAAGTACTTCTTCTTTTAAACTTATTTTGGATAATAATTGTTTATTGACAGGCTATAGAGTCTGATCAGCACTTTTCTTTAAGCCGAATTAACCTCGTTGAATCAGCATTTAATCCGCAAAAAGGTATCTGGCAAGTTGCGATATCTTATAATTCTTCCTCGTAGCTCTATTGCTTCGACTTTCTCTAAAGATACTTAATCTTTTTCATGTCCATGTTGGATTATTTTATATCAGACGTACGCTTTCCATCCTCGAACCCAGGTACTTTGTCACGGGTGTGCCATTAAATTATCTAGGGGTATTTCCACTTTGTGTAAATTCAGAATAATGTTAAGTATTCCAAGACCGATAAGCTAAATGGATTTATTAAATAATGTGACAGTTTTATTAAGACGTTGAATATGATCCATTTATTAAAATGCCCAATCACATTAAGCCACATATTTATTACTTTGATTTAGAAGATCAATTTTAGTATATCTATTTTTACTCTTGATCTAATTAGTGATTTTTTATTCAACTTCCAGTATATCACCAGTACACTACATAAGAATTCCCACCAATCTTGCATGCCAAATAGAAAAATCATATTTTTTACATTTGAAAGTGGACGAATATGTTTTGGGCTCATTCAAGAAACGTGCTGAATTGAAAAGAGGCGAACACTGAGCTCTTAAACCTGTTCATGTAAATCATCTTTGTTTGTATTTGATCGACAAGATATAAAGTCGAATGGCATAAGATCTGATTTAATAAGAAGTCATCTGCATTTTCCATGTCCTATTTTTATGTTGATAAGTACAGTATAGATAAGCTTTCTTTTCTCTCTCTCTCTCTCCCTAGCAAGTTGCTCCCTCTTGACCGCCGCCTCTGCAGAGACATCTTGAGGGGAGGGAGGGAGATCCCTCCCCCTTTCCCTCTCCATCTTCTTCAACCCTTTTTCATAGCCCGTTTAATCTTTGTTATTTCTTTCCCTTGCTTTGTTAGTATCTCTTTTCTCTCCTGATTTATTCTGGAAATTTGTATGTGTGGATAAATTTCTGCAGCTGATCTTGAGTGAATGTGGAGTCCAATTTGGCCATTTGTCCGGTTAACAAGACTCGAGAAGGATGTTCACGACGCAGCTTCACAACTTCTTTGAAATTATGTTGCTCTCATCTCCCAATTTAGATTTAAGTCAAGTTTTGGGGGTTTTACTCGAAACTAGATTTAAATGTAGATTTAGGAGTTTTCTCAAATATTTGATCTGTATTCTTTCAACATATTGATGTTGGTATTTCTGCACGGCGATGGTGATAAGGATATCGTACCTAGACGCGCACCGCAAGTCGTTGCATTTAAAGTGGGAGATCTCGGCGTGTGCTTATCACTGTATTTGGTGATCGGCCATCGAAAGTTTTACGGTGACAGATCTAATCTTGATTATTAGAATGTGCTCTTAGCTATGGACTGTGCTTTGTTTGTTGGTTTCAAGCTTTTGCTTTGTTTAGCAGTTTATTTGGGTTTTGCTATACGTGAATGCCTTCTATGTACTTTCGAGTATTATTATGATGTATGAACGACATCTTTCTTTCGACAAAAAAAAAAAAACGTGCAGTATAGATATTTATCCCACCCCGTAGAACATTTAGTGATCCTAGAACTAGTCAAAGGTTGAATAAAAATGTAATCAGATAAAGATCTGCAGAAGCCAAAAATAAGCACTATAAGAAACTTTGGGACAGAATTTAGATTAGTTTGCATTCACTTTGATTTCAAAGTAAGAGACTAGAGACATGCTGTGAGGAGAATTTGTTAGCGGGTATTTTTGGAATCCTTGTTAAGTAGCTGCTTAAGAAAATGGGTATAATCTTCGATGTATTAACGGTTCTAATAAAGTAGGAAATTGGAATTTTGAAAATTGAGACTTCTTTTATAAAATTTGCTTGACAAGTACTTCAAAGAATACTCGTTAACACGTGTTATAATAAATTTTGCTACATGCATTTCGTTTATTTAAAGTCAACTACTTAAACACTATGCTAATGAGGCATCAAATTTAGTGAGATTAATTGTGCATTAAATTTTTCGTACGTATAATCCTCCAATAGAAACAAAAGAGTCAGCTGTCGTGGTGGACCAGCAGCTGAGACAATGATGAAATAATTAATACGTAAAGCTTCATTTGGGCTTAGTTGCAGCCTCCACTGCTAGCGGCTGAGCGGCAGTTCGGTGACATAAAATGTGCCAAACGTGTCTTATTTTAAATCTACCAAAATTAAGTCGTCAGGCTCATTTTGAATTTTATTTTTTCAATTCGTCAGTTTGTTTCTTCGATTTTATAATATTCGATCTTGTCTGCCATTGTTATACCCGATAAGTTTGGTGATGCAACAAATGTAACGATCAAGATGTTTCTGCCGTGACCCGAGGTTTGTTAGATTAATAAGTTCTTTGTGAATGATTTATATTTGTTTGAGAAGTCTTACTATGCTAATGGACACTTACATGCAAATATCGGGATCACTTTGCTGCCTGAACAATCCTGTTTTTTTATTCGCCCTAATTCATTCTTAAGTTAAATCTCGGCCTATGTTGTCTAAACATTTCCACACATTAAAATACTCAATTATGTCTCCGTCAATTGGTTCAAACTTTTGGATGGATTGATACCGATTTTGCAAAACATTATATAATGCAAACGATGAAGATCAGAGATACATTATGAAGACCACCAAATAGCTTCAAGTAATATTTAACGAGTCCCATAAGAGATAACATATATCGATTCCAAAGATAAACTTGACTTGCTCAACTCAAACAGACAAACACCAAAGAGTTGGTTGTCTTGTCAAGTGCTTGGTTGGTAGGTTGTGTCTCGATTTCGGAATGGTAAGACGCGCATTCATCGAGATTAGTCGAGTAAAAGGTCTAGCTAGTCTTATTACTCGGGGTCGGCTTCAGAATGAATCGATCCCAGAGAACTCAGCTAATCACTTCTGGCCTTGGAACTATTGAATTCCAACTTATATATGCTTGAATAAAGCTTGGAGCTTTGCTTGGCCATGCTCACAACCATGCTTCAATACATAACAAGATAAAACAAAAGGCTCACAAGCGTAGCATCAGCTTGACCTAGTTATAGGAAAGCCCATTTTAACATGTGTTCTCTTATATAAAAGATCCATCACTTGTAGATCTAATGAGCGTAATAAGACCAATGCCCATATATACTCGAGATCTTTCTTTTAATCGATGAAAGGATGGGAATGGGTGATCAACATCGGCGATGCCAAGCATTGTCATAAGTAGGGATGAGCAATAGAGTAGGTTCAATCCGGGAACAGAGTGGAACCAGTTTTACCCGATCGGTTTCGGGCCGATTTATGGGAACCGATCTTAAGGAATAATTCGGGCTTAGGCTACGTTTGGGAGTAGCTTTCCCCAGTATTCCCAAAGCCCATTGGCCACTGAAAACCCATTTGGCCAAATATTGGTGTTTGGGAAAACTTGCATTTAGGAAATGCAAGTCTTCCAAATGCTGAAAGCCCAAGGCTGCCTTGGGCTTTTAGCATTTTGGGTATGTTGTGGCCAAGGTAGGCACCGGTGGTCTGCCGGAGAGAGGGACGGGCCGGCGACGGCCACCGATCGCCTGGGGTCGTGCGACTGGCGGCAGACGATCGGCCTGAGGTTGCGAGGCGAGCAGTGGCTCGTTAGAGAGCTTCACCAACCAATCACCGAAGAGCCACGCCAGTGGCAGATTTTAACTTAAAAAAAAAAAAAAAAGCTTTGCAAAATGTAATTTTCCCAAACACCATTTAACCAAAGTTGTTTCTAAAGTATGATTTTACCAAACACTATTTGCATTTCGAAAAATCCCTTTAACCCAAAGGTATTTGCAGTTTCCCAAAAGACTTTCTCCAAAAGTTTTCCCAAACGTAGCCTTAATCAGTTCAGTTCTCGGTTCTATACTGTGAACCTATTTGAAACTAGATTCAAATTGATTTTAATCCTAAATTCTCTTAAACACTTTCTCATCTCTCATTAAGGTCAACATGATATACGAAGATTGTCAATCTTCCATGCCTGCAGTAAAAAAAAAAGGTAGGGAAATTCTAAAATCAATTGGTTTAGTTCTTGATTTCAAAAATTGTGAACCAGACTCTTGTTTCCAAGTTCTTGATTTAGAACCTATACATCATAAAATCAGTCACCCCTAGGAATAGGAGATTCACATTTTAGTCGGAATGTTTGATTTGAGTTATAACTATTATTAATTATAAGCAAACACATCCCACTTGCATTACCAGATGCGAGTTGGAGAAAGCTTATCATCAATTATTTCTAAGTCCACGCTTATCAATTATAGTTGCAGACTAGATGATTCTACAAATTTATAATCTACTATCACTTTAGAATGTTAATAACGTAATTTATAAAAATTACTGACGCGTTTACAAAACTCTGATCATCACTTCTTGAAAATAATCAATAACACTCCGAAAATTTCAGGTCACGTGTCTTCGAAATTTTCCCTAAAATTGAGTGGGTGTTTTCATTGGTATAACAGGAACCTTGTCTCTAGGCCCTGACAAAGCAATAGGCCCACCCAATTCCATGATGATCCTAACGGTCCTAAGAAGGCTTTTTCACCTAAATTAGATTTGAAAAACGTTAAAGAGAATTAAAGTATAGTTCACATAACATAATTCATTTTTTTAAATATAAATAATACACAACACGATAAGTATCGGTCTATCAGAAAAAGTTATGATTTCTTTACTTAATTATTCAACCACTATCTCTATGTCCCTCGTTAGTGTCATCTCTTTTATTCACTGAATCCGAGAAAAGTTTGCATTCTGCAGACACTCGACTGAAGTTGGTCTCTGTAATTTTCCGTTCTCATCCTTAGCACTGCGAGGATTGCCTCCAGTAAACAACTTCCCTCGAATGCACAGCCCAGATGTTGCTCTGTCACCAATTTACTCAGTTTCATGCAAACACATTAAAGCTGGAAAAGAGGGGTTCAAATGGAGGGACAGCAATTGCATCAGACACTGCATCAAGACTTCTTTGGAAGCATCGGCTTTTCGGTGATTCCCATGCTACGGATTAGCCTTTTGTTCCGTCGAATACGACCTAGTGAAGACCCTAGTGCATCTCTTTTTGTGGATACTGTCTTAGTTTGCATCTGATGAGCATGAATCTGGAATATGGTCCATGACTGGCCTTGTGGTCCAATGCTGCACCTGCTAGAGCAAAGACGTCGCTGCTCATACCTTCACTCTCGTTTATGTGGTATGATAGGCCACACATACGTCCCGATACGAGTCACATGGATAAAGAGCTAATGTGAATCGAGTTTGTTCCATCATCTTGCAATGGCCTGTTCTTTGAAATATTGGTGTTTCCTAGATCTACAAAGCCCTAAATCTGGAGAGATAATGGCATGGGTCAACAAAGATTACTGAGTAAGGATTTTTACAAGAGATTAAATCCCCGAACTGGTTCGATGCATTCCTTTTTCGAGTTGGATTCTTGATAATGTGGAGAGCCATGACGAACTGAAACTTCCATTCCTGATTTTGACACTTGTATAGGAAATGAAATATTAGTACGTATATGGGCGAGTTGCAGTTCTACTCGGGTCATTTTCGGGTCCAATTAGGGGTCCGAATATTGAATCGAAAGGTGAATAAGTCCTGCACGATATGTTCCGCAAGAGCTGGTCGGCATACTCTGTGGGGATGCACTTATGAATGGTACTCTAGGCATGGAAGTCGTTTTCTCGTAATGACAATGTTCTATGTCGAAAACTTCTGCATAAAAATTCTGGTACCACAAGTTCGCGTACGGATGAAGGTCCCATCTAAAGCGAACAAGAAACTGAGAATATTCCTCAATCATGGATCAATTAACAACGTAGTCCACCATGGTTCGCGGCATTTACCATGTTGCGAAAATGTGATTCTGAACCTTTTTCTCAACCTCAATTTTCAACACTTTTCACCAAAATGTAGCTTGGCTTCTAGGAAGCAAGACTATTATAGTGTCCAAAAATATTTTTCTAGCTTGAGAGAGAAAAAGAGAGAGAGAGAGCTAGGATGAGAATGTACAGGTTATTGCAGAGACATATTTGCTGAAAATTCATCTACACTTTCACATCAAGAGAGTAGACAATTAGTAACACAGATTACAGAACATCAACGGATTACAATTAGCCAACGACTCCTGGTCTCGCAAATCTCTTTATTGGCAAGCTTAAGTACATTGGAAAATTGCCTCGACACGTACTCTTAACCAAGTCCAAGGTTCGAAACTCTCTGCACTACATCACAAAGCAAGCGTTTGGGTTCTCATCGCTGAAGATCTGAGGTGGGTACGAGTAATATTCCATGTAGTACTTGGAGGGCCAGTACTCGCTCTTCTTCATGTCCATCTTCGTGCCGTCGTCATCCTTCCCTTCCTCGCCATCCTTCTTCTCTCCTTCTTTGCTTTCTTCCTTCTTCTCATCTTTCTTCTCTTCTTCCTTCTTCTCCTCGTCCTTCACGATCACTGCTTGCTTTCCCGTTCTCTTCTTAACATAGTCGACCAGCTTCGGCGGGTCAATCACGCCTTTGACTATTACCCGATCATTCGCCACGTCGGTCTCCACCGCCTCTACTCCTGCAAAACATCGATAGAATGAGTCTTCCTGAAAGGTAAACCGCTCAATGAAGCCCAAGCAAGCAATGATCAGTTAGAAATTTTTGTTGGTCCTAAATCAAAATACATCGATCATGATTCACAAGCAGACACTTGCCTTTAATTTTCCGGATTCGTTTCTTTAAAACTTGAGCGCATGCTTCGCAATGCATTCCAACCTTCAACACGACTGTTATTGAAGCCGGAGGCTTAATAACCAGACATAGAAAATTAGTAATTGTCAATCACAAGAATGTAGGATCAGCCAAGAGGGGAAAAACACATGAACAATACGGACAAAGGAATAGGACGTCGTAAATTGGCATGCATTTTACAACAACAACAACAACCACAATCGTCCAAGCTCCTTGCTATACATTTTCCTACTAGTAATAGCGAATATCAATCCCATGAACATAAATTTGCAACAAGGTGCCATTAATTATAAGCAACAAAGTGAATTTGTAAAGTAAGGGATAGTATAAGGTTTTTCCCAGAGCTATCTACTAAGTAAGTCACAAGTTTTATACAAACTTACCTATAGTATAAAATGTGCCATCATATGTGGTATGGTCTTGTCTTGTCGCATCATCCATTTATAGTAAATAATAATAATATGTACCTTACATGCAGCATCCCTAGTATCATTATTCAATTCAATAGGGCTATTGTCTCACCGGAGCGTGAATGCACAAGTGGCAAAAAGAATCCAAAAAACACTCATAACCCAAGGTACGTACCAAGCAAAATGACAAAAAAAAGGCCATAACCTAACTCCAAGACCAATTTATGTAGCTTGGGTCCTCCTCATGGACACCCACGTACGATTCACCTACCTTTTTTATTTTTTTATTTTTTTATTTTTAACTTAGCCTATTTACCGTTAGGAAATGGACATGAAATGTCGACATAAACAAACATTGACGAAATAATCCAGGAATAAAAAAGAAGTAACAAGCAAAACGAAATATCAAGATTTATACTCATGAATTATGATTTGGTATGCGTCGAATAACTATCTTTTTCACAAAAAAAAAAAAATTTGAATCGCAAGACCTTATGAACATTAGCGATCATCGATTGCTTAACCACATGAGGTTTACAAAGTTCACGTGACCAAGTGAAATTCAACCTTGTGATTCATGGAGGATGGACAAGAATAAGAGATAAAATAATATTAATAAAAAAAGAACAAGTGAGTTCCTTTTCATCACCTTTTATAAAGTTAGGGTTTCACTCGTGACACTATGCATGGCTCCACTATATTAAACAACAGAGGCTAACGATTGAAATCGATCAACATGGTGGGGGTCAAAAAGAGCCCACTTCAACAGTCTCCTCTCTCTCTTACAGCTCCAACTCATTGCTCACTGTGCCCCCACAGCATGTGTCATCTTTTGCTGACCTTGTCTAGTTCTTTTCGTGTCAGCAGTATTAAATACCAACTTTCACTACATTCACTCCCCAACTTTACCCAAATTTACTAATTTACTGTTCTATTCTATAAGGGTTTGTTGATGGAACCACATCTCCATTTTCATTCGATGAAGCAATCATCAAGTGTTGTCACTTGTACCACACAACATCATAAGACATTTAACTATTACGTGTTGATTCCATAGTCGAATTCATACAACCTCATAGATGGCTCGATCAATCTGGACAAGTAAACTCGATGCGATTTGCAAGAGCAATAATTTGATTTAGAAATTAGAACCCCTATATATAATTATCATCTGATGTCATTTTTTTCCACATGATGTCATCGTGTATGGTTATAATCATTAGAATTGAAAGGAGGTGAAATTCCAAATTGAACAAACAAATGATGGAGGAAGTGGTTGGAGCTGGTTGGTGCTTCAAATGATTTTAGTGAAGCCCTCAATATGATACATTCCAAATCCTAACGGTGGATTCTCCACCTCACATTGTTTCAAGGAAATTTGTAGCCTTGAAAAGAATTAATGAAAATCTCCCAAGTCCAACCGGTTGCCATGTACTTGTAAAACAAATATATGGCCAGAATTGCACCGTTATTTTTTTTTAGAGAACAGTACTGTCCTCTAAGCTTCTCCCTACATTAAATTGCCATGATAATCAATTGACCCTGGTTCTTCTATATTTAGCAAAAGACTATAAAACGAAGAAAGGTAGTTGGGGTTTGGTGGTGTGGCTATGACTGATTTGAAATGTGAAATGACAAAATAAAAAAATTTATATTATATTAAAATTACCTCCTCCTTTTTCTCCTCCTTTGGTTGTTCTTTAGTTTCTTCCTTGTTCCCCTCCTCGGGAGGCTTGGGCAAGGGCGAGATTAACTCCACTTTCCTGCCACTTTTCTTTTGCAGCCTCTCGCACACTTTTGCAGGGTCTGCTGACTTCCCTTTCACCACCACTTTACTGGCCTTGCTATCTGTGGTCACCTCTTCCACACCTGAATTGATGCCACAACATTCAAAGTCAATTATATGGTAATCTCTTTGGGCAAAAAACAAAAAGAATCTTATGAAAATTTCCTGAAATTTAAGATTTATTGTTGATGTTAACGAGTGGTTTCAAGGCATTCATTGAGTGTATTAAAAAAATATTTAGATTCTCAAAGTATTGATTATACCCAGAATACAAATAATGAATATTACAAAATTTCTTTAAATAGTTGCTTGACAAGTATCTTAAAAACACTCTTGAATAAAATCCTCAAGATAATTAGATTAGAAAACAAAACTAATACCTAAAAAGGGTGATTAAGGGATATTGTAGTATAATTGTAACACGCTCAAGCAAAATTGACTGGATTCAATTAGGAAAGATCATGCATCTCAACGGTCCAGTACTTTTAAGGATGGTGTGCATGATCTCACAAGTGAGTAATATAAAAATGAGTTTGAAACCCAAAAGAGAACAAACCCTTGAGCTAAGGAGCTGTCTCACTTGTAAATTTTAAATTTTTGAATGATGACATACATTCCGATGGATTTGAATATAAAAAACTCACATGGGGAGTGGTGATAAATCTTTTCACAATAGAAAAACGAATTTAATAAAAATAAATAATAATGAGACCTTCAAACCCTTTCAAGGCTCTCGCAACTTTTCTGGCACAAGCCTCGCAATGCATATCGACCTTGAGCACGATCTCCGGCGCCTCCTCTTTCTTCTCATCCTTCTTCTCTCCTTCCTTGGCCTCCTCCTTCTTCTCCACCTCCTTCTTTTCCTCTTTATTCTCCTTCATTGTTCCCACAAACAGAGAAACAACACTCAGTTTCTGTGAGTGCTATGGGAGAGAAATCAAAGTGGGGAAGGGAGGAAAATGGAAAAAGAAAAATAATCGAGCAAATGATAAGAAAGAACTGACTTCACCCATTTCTGTGATGGACCTGGAAGAGCTTTCTCTTCGATGTGTTCAGCAAAAGAAGCTCTCTTCCACTTTGCTACTCTCTCTCTCTCTCTCTCTCTCTCTCTCTACACAGACTTCTGTCTCTGGAGAAAGACGCAGTACATAATAAGTAAGGGACGGAGGATTCTGCAAATCTGACGTGGAGTTGTTTATCGTAGACTGCCTTTAACGTCCTTTAGCAACAGCAGAATGTCATCGATAAAAATATATCATCTAACGATTATATCGTGTGATATATAAATAAAATAACACACGTATTATTAATTAAGTCCTGTCATTTCCCATGCATGTTTAAAAAAACTAATGAACAGAGAATAATAATTTAGAGTGATGATATAGAGTCCGACTATTTATAGCGAAAAAAATTCCGAATAACTCGAAATGGTGTGAATGTAATTCGTGCAGAAATTAGGTAAAAGTACATCAGAAATGTCAAAAGTTTTTTTTTTTGGATTATTTAAGTGTCAATTTTTTTTAAAAACGATCATTTAAATGTTAACTCCAACGAGAAGCTGACATGGCAATCGAAAATCTTACGTGGTTATTTTTTATTAATATTTGAAGCTAATATGGCTCGTTGGAAAATTTCACATCACATTTTTTCTAAAAAAAAGCTAAAATATAAAAAATAAAAAAGAAGGGGAGGGGGGGGGAGACTTGCAATGGCGAGGGTTGTGTAAGCCTTTGACGCTGCCACCCCACCATCGTTGGCAATGGCCGATGAGGGTGGGGGAAGGCTGGCGGGGGTCATAGAGCCCCAACTAGTGGCCGGCAACCCTCGTCGACAACGAGGGGTGTCGGGCAAGGGTCGTCGGCCCTCGCCCAGGCCTGGCCAAGGGCTGCCACTAGTGCCCCCCCCTCCCCTTGGCGACAATGGAGGCCCTTGGCCAAGGCAAGGTCGCCCACCCTCGGCCGACATCCCTTGCGGTCGGCGGGGTTCACTGGCCGAGGCTCGCCGACCCTCGCCGACCTTCCCCCACTCTTGCCGGCAATTGCTAATGATGGTGGGGCGGCAGCGGTAAGAGCTTGCACAGTCCTCACCGCTGCAAGTCCCTTATTATTATTATTATTTAGCTTTTTTTTTTTAGAAAAAATAAGAAAATTGGAAAAAGAAAACAAAAGTTGATGTGGATTTTTTTAATTAAAAATTTAATATAATTTTTTTGGTCAGAATATCTCGTCTGTGGCACTAAAGTGATCCTTTTTTTATTTTTTTATTTTAACACTTAAGTGAGCCGGCGAAAACTTTTGGCATTACACTGATTTTCGTACACAATTTTTGGCATTTTTGTTGTACTTTACCTGTGGAAATCAATAGCATTTAATGCTTTTCGAAAAAAAAAATCAAATGATTATGAATGACACGTTCGAAATATAAATCGTTTTTCAATCTTTTATAATATCATACGGTTGAGAAATCGTGCCTATTCAATCCTAGAATCGAACCGAACTAAATTGAATGGACCTTACTTGATCAGCTCCAAGCCGATTCCAACGGAAATTGATTCGGTGCCCGAGTAAGAAACTGGGGAATTGGCCTTAACTAGATTGATTTCCAATTCTATCCCTAAAACCGCCTAAGCCTATTTGAGAAATGGCCTTGTAAGGCCGGTTCTATTGGTTCTTGGGTAGAACCGGTTTAGAGGGCAGTTCAAAACCAACACTAAAATCTCTTATATTTAAAACTCTTTTTAATTTCTTATGTGGAATTATTTTATTTGGTCTTTTCTTATGGGAAATTTTCACATTACAAGTGCAAAACAAATAGGTTTGATTAAAGAAATAAAACAACAACGAAGATAGGTTTTTTCCAAGGTTGATCAATTTGATTCCCGATTCTAAAAATAGAGAATCAACTCTGAAAGGGTAGGTTTTAGATTTTTGGTTTGGAACATACCCACTCTGTAATTGATTATCTTTGTAATATCATGTATGGAAGGTGATATAAATGTTTGGCAAAAAAAAAAAAAAAAATCCCTTCATGTGCATTTCATTTTTTACCTTCGAAATGCCTGGTACAAAGATAGATGGAGTCATTCTAAAAATTATGAATCGACTTTGATAGGATATGTTGTAACTTGAAACTGATCCCTCTTGTAATATTGTGTATGGAATGTGATATAATTGTAAAGAAGAAGAAAAAAAGCCCCTTTATATGTATTTGGTTTTCCACCTTGCAAATTGCTAGTACAACTTTCATGTCGTAATTATGGTGGATGGGTTGGACCTGAGCATGTCCTTAAAAGGCTCAAAGATGAATAAGGGGAAGTATTCTTTAGGGGTGATATACTCCGTAAGTGTTGATTTATATTTATACTTTTTCGAAAGAAAAATCTAAGGGAAATTGGGGGTGCAAGGCGTGTGAATATCGAAAATAATGTATCTAGGCAGCACACCAAGTTACTAGACAGGCGCTGGAAGCCCCCCTGTAGATGGAAACACCATCTTCTTAAGGGTGGGTTTGGTTCAGCATTTTGAAAAAAGCTTTCAACTTGAACGTTTCTTTGCGAAATGCTGAACTGTTTGGTAAGTTTTTTTCAAGGAAGCATTCAGCCAAATGCTGACCTTGGAAAGGCTGAAATGCTGAATGCTGGAAGGACCAGCATTCAGCACCAGCATTCAGCATTTCAGCCTTTCCAAGGTCAGCATTTGGCCGAATGCTCTTTTGGAAAAAATTTGTCAAATAGTTCAGTATTTTGCAAAGGAGCATTCAGGTTGAAAGCTTCTTCCAAATGCTNNTTGGAAAGGCTGAAATGCTGAATGCTGGAAGGACCAGCATTCAGCACCAGCATTCAGCATTTCAGCCTTTCCAAGGTCAGCATTTGGTCGAATGCTCTTTTGGAAAAAATTTGTCAAATAGTTCAGTATTTTGCAAAGGAGCATTCAGGTTGAAAGCTTCTTCCAAATGCTGAACCAAACCCATCCTAAGAGAGGAAGATTTGATTACCATTTAACCGAAACCAAATCTTCTGATGACCCCAAAGAAAGCCCCTGGTCACATGTAACCATGGAACGTGATATAATTGTGAAGAAGAAAAAAAACTGTCCCTTTATATGCATTTGGTTTGCCACCTTGCAAATGCTTGATACAACTTTCATGCCGTAATTATGGTTGATGGGACTCGCAAATAAAAGAGTAGGACAAAAATGGCAATAATTCCATCTAATAGCCTACCTCCCTGTATGATGTCCCTATTCCCTATTCTCGCAACCAAAAAACAAGTCTCAAATTCATCCTTTTCCCAATCCAAAACATTAATCTATTTAACAAATTCTCCAAACTCATGAAGTCTCGAATTTGATTGCTGACATAAGATTGCCAAATCATACTATAATTTAGTAAGAAATGGGAGTAATTTTTCTCATGTATGTATCCATTGTAAGCTAATTTCCCATTGACCGAAATTAGCCAACCATTTTTGTATTCGAGATGTTAGGATTACGAAGATTAGTTTTCAAATTCAATTTATGAAGTGGTGGTGTATGAATTCTAGCTAGATTAAATACAGATGACAGATTCAACCAAATCCAATAAGAGTCTCTCAATCACTTCACAAACCGACTTTGTAAAATTTGTAAAGTAATTTTTACAAAGTCAAACGTCGAGATTGGGGTACCGACCCACTAACATTAAAAAAAGTATTAAAATAGATAATGTCTAAAATAAAGAAAAGTTTAGGAAGGCATGAAGATTGGTTCTTTTAAATGCATGGCTTAAATTGCATAGTAAAAAAGAAACGGATAGGGTTTCTCTAGCTTTGTTGAATTGCACACAACCATTCATCGTGCACTTACATAGTTGGTTGGAGGCACGTGCCTACAATTATATTAACGCTATAACATGTGTATCATCTATTGGTGATTTAATTATCTTTGACTTTGATCATTCTATAGGATTTGAGCTAACTTTTGTGCGTTAGATTTAGTTCACGTTTTTCCTGAGATTCTTGTCAAATCAAATCATTCGTGCAAAAATTATAAATCCATAAGTGAGGTTTGGCATTTCTTCGATCATAATAAGTCAGAATTTGTTGTCAACTCATCATTTCTTTTGGTATGCATTTAGGCATATTCTTGCAATTGACATAACTTACACGAGCACATTATTTGTCAACTGATATAGTGATTTCAAAATGAAGTTTCAACTCGAAAATCACTTCATAGGACAAATCTCATTGGTCGACCTAACTTGTGTGATGAGTAATTGAACAACTAATTTCTAAGATTATCAATACTTAAATTATTTTCTCCATTCAAAAGGCATGATCTACATTGTCTTAGTCCAAAGTTGTCATAAAGTATGGTCATTCTTTTTGTAGTGATGTTAGAGGACTAAGTATGCTCGTTCTTTAATGATGATGTTTGTAATGAACATCAAAAGTAGTGTTTAGTTTATGGATTTGGGGCAACTTTTTCTATGTCCAAACAAAAATTCTAGTCAGAAAACGGTGTACTTTGCTCAAAGGATCTCCACCGTAGCCCGCAATCTTTTGGCTTGACTGGGGAAAATGCTTAGTTACTGTTTGAATTCTAGATTCAAATGAAAAAAAATAGAAGAATATCATATTCCAATTAATCGAATATTTACAGATGATGACATAATTATAAGATAATTGTTTTCTAAATTTTGCACGTGACAATCAATTTGCTTCACCACGTGCATCTATCTATTATTCATTCAACATTAATTGTTATCAATGAAATTTATTTGTTCATTTTTCAGATCTTCTCTATAAATCATTATACTTAAATTAAAAGAAAATATTTTACGAGGTTTTTATTTTAATTCGATTTCTAATTTTTAATCACTCCTAAAACTATTGTCCTTCTTGGATTCTAAATCTTAGTGAATCATACGATGGAAGAACATACAAGTGATGGTGGGCTAGAGGAGGAGACCAATATCTACAGAAAGTCAGAGGACAAATCAGGTGGGGCCCATAAGATGACTCACCATTTACTGAACGACACGTGGCACGATAAGCTTTATCTTCATCTCTCTATTTTGTTTTTTCTTCAGTGAAATGAAAGTGCGAGTGGGAAAAAGTGAGAAAAGAAAAGGTTGATTGATTTTTCGTCCTTATGCGCCCTAGTTGACGCTCACCTACAGAATCTCAAACCAAGTACTAAAATAAAAATTATATTCCATACATAAGTACCGCCACTATTTATTTCGAGAAAAAAATTTATGACAAAAAATATAATTTTAAAAATCATTTTTCAAAAAAACTTTTTTTCTATGTAAGTTAGAAAATTCTTTTTTCTATCTTTAAGCATGTATATGTTTCATTAACCGTAAATAGTTTTTCATTGACCAAATATTTTCCACAAATCAAACGTGTGAAAGTCCAAAAAATTAATTTGTGAAAAATTCTTTTACTCAAACAAACATATTCTATATTTCATTTTTTTTATAGGTACTTTATTTAGTTATATATATGTGGCAATTTTGGCTTCGCGAAAGTCAATCTGTACTCGTTGATAAGGTGAACATACTCGCTTTAGAAAAATAAATTCTATTTAAACCATCTAATTTAAAGTACATTTCTTTTTTATTTAGAAGCTGTCGCACAATAGAGAAATGTAATTTGTTTCAACGATAGATTATTTGCTGTGTTTAAGAAAATTAACACAACAATCTGTGAGCGATAAATCCAGTTTAATTTTTTTTTTCTAGAAGAGAAGTTCCTATAAAAAAAAAAGGTTAATATATGATAAGTTAATTAATTGTCAAGAGAAGATTATATCAGCAGTATCTTCCTTATAACATCATTCAATTCTTCATTTAATTCATCATTTTAGAAAGTATAATGCTATATGTCGATTTCTTCACAAACTTGTTTACTAAACGAGACAAGAGTATCTCCAGCAAAACATTTTTTTTTCCAAGTAATGCGATGGAGAAATTGGAACTGAAATTTGACTGAATGAACGGAATAATTTTGGATCAAGACAAAGATTCATAGCTACGACAAATGGAAAAATTGAATCTTCCATTCTATCCAATTACCCACATATCAAAAGTTGATACCAAAGTCTTATCTTCAAGACTTCTGAAAAGCAAAAGCCACGTCCATACCGAAAGGGAGGTGAGTGATTCAGCTAAAATGGTTATGGTTGGAGCAAAAAATAAAAAGAAATAATAAAATAGAGAGAAAGCAACTACAGTGTTTTTCTATCTTTTTTTATTTTATTTTATTTATTTATCATTTCCTTCTGATTTTTTTTAGTCGAAAAGGGCAGCTTGAGGCCTTCTCCAATCTGACTCGTTTTACTAACCTTTTTGTTTGTGGCAACCCTATATACTTCACCATAGAATCACCTTTTCTTTTCTTAACACATTAATTTGGTTTTGGAATGATAAGATCAATCAATTTAGAGGGAATGCCATCGAGATAACATAAAGTGGTTTTGAGTGCATATCATACCTAATTTGACAACGATGACTACGCTGATGGTTTACTCGGAGAGACCTTAGTATCAAACGAAAAATAAAAATATCCTCACTCAATTCGAACCCTTTGATGCTAACATCATCAATCCTCGACTTCATGTAATTATCTACCTTCCCATATTCTGTCCACATGGACAGACACATGAGTGTTCAAATTAAAAGTACAAGAATCTTATTTTGCATTCTCGATGGGAGACTTAAATGTTGAAAATTTTAAAGGATAAGGAAATGGAAATCATGCTCTAGGCCTACAAATCATTTTGTTTTTCGGCATGTCCCTTTAACTGAATATCATCTACTTGTAGTGGTGGACCTGGGTTCTGTGCTAACAATAGAGCCCATCAATTTGGGGCCTAAAAGTTAAGCATCGACAAACACAAGCATTTTGTTCAATTAAAAACTATTTTAGCAATTTGTTGAAAATTTAAGGAAGTCTTATTTCTCTTGCCTATCATGGAAACAAATGTCCCAAATGCTGATCTAGTTCTAGATTTATTCAAGTCTTAATGTACTTCATAGCATTAGTAGATGGACATTACATCTAGGGGTCATTGATTTTGGACAAAAAACTTGGGACCTACTCTATCAGAGTCGATTTCTTTAGGAGCGGTTCCCTTGGGATCAAGTCAATTTTCATGTCATCATACGCACGATTCGTCAAGCCTTGGCAGTTGAAGGAAATGTATGTTTTAGGAGTGATTCAGTTTTCAATTCTTTCTTGTGCAATGATATGTTCCGTGTAGTTCTCGCGACCCTCCTGACGGGGGAAGATAGAAATACAGGTTCAGCAATGATGCCAACGGTCCTCAATCGGCGCAAGTTCCTCCAAACTCTTACCTCACAAAACGTTGGGATTTTCATTTTTATTCGATTACCCCATGAGAATTCTAAATGGAAGTCACTACCAACCTATTGGGGTCGGTATCTCACTTGCTACACGACTAGAGATTTAGGGTCGAGGACTTGATTACACTAGTTATCTAATTAGTGGCATTTCGGTACCTAAACTTGATTATCTGTTAGCTAAGGTATCACATGCAGTCTTCTTATCCAATTATGAGTTCTAAAATTCTTATTAGCTAAGTGTCCATGCAATTTTCTAGTGCTCATTATGGTCCTAAAGTGTAACCTAAACATACTACTAAAACAAGCAAATCAGAACGCAATCTTCTTATCCAATTATGAGTCCCAAAATTTTTGTCTGCTAAGTGTCAATGCAGTTTTTTGTGTTCATTATGGTCCTAAAGTGTAACCTACACATTTAACTAAAACAAGCAAATCATAACTCATAAAAAGCAACATAAAATAAATGCAATCAATTGATCTAAGAAAGTAATGAAAAAATGAGCAAAAAGTAAAATGCAGTAGAGTTACGTGGTACTTTGTCATCCTAAGTCGGGGTCCCAATCGGGCTTTAGGATATTAGGTACTCATTTAGTCCCCCACAAGTTTCTCCTCGGATACAACACGTCTACATTACTTATTCAATTATTTGATGTGAATCCTAAATTCAACTAAGCTATTTACTAAGATTTTTTTATTTTTATTTTTTGAAGTGACGTTTCTAAACAACAACAACAACAAACTATTATTATTATTATTATTATTAAACTAAATCTATTTCATTCATTAAGACTAATCAGCTATGCTAATCCTAAGTGATCTTCAACTAAACTAAGAATAAAAAATCTAATCAGTAATGAACACAACAATCATCAAACCATCAAGTAAAAGCATGAATTACACTAAAAATCAAATAATTTTAACGAAATGAAACTGAGCTAAATCTAAAGCTAAAATCTAGCAATCTAATGAAAAACCTATATTTTTTAAATTAAATTTCTAATTTTCTTTTTTCGGATTTATTTATTTGTTTATTATTTTTTTGGAAAGAGGGAATCAGGTTGGGCCTTCTGGTCCATCCAATATAGGCTGCGATTAAGCTTCGCGGGTCTGGGCTATGGACATAAATTGGGCTCCTATTAAGCCCTCTTTACAATTGGAAGTAAACCTATCTTTCTGAAAATCAAATTCAACCCAAGTCCATCTGAGACAAGCTAAACCCAAACTTAATAAAGCCTTCAACTCATTTAAGCCCGTTACAAACTCAAATTCAGACATGTAAAACACACAAACCCGGTTTCTATTAAAATCATACTAAGCCCACACTAAGCCTGTAACAATGCTATTTTCAATTTTAGGGCCCTTTTTCTTTCATGACCATGTCCGGTCCATACTAATCTCCTACTAGACCCTTCCTCACTTTTTGCTTTGATTATAATAAATTCCACTTTTATTATCTCAACACCAAGCCTAAGGCTGAATTTGGCTTAGTATTTTCAAGGAGCTTTCGGCCTCCAAATCTCATTGAGAAAATGCTGGGGTGTTTGACGAGCAACTTTCGGTCAAATTCTGGCCTTGAAAATACTGAAAGCTCAATGCTTGAGAGACTATCATTGAGCTTTCAGCATTTGCAAAGCTGAACCAAACCTACCATAAATCTATCAAGACCCATTCACATTTTCTTCTTTTTTCTTCTCTAACTTTTCTTCTTTCTTTTCCTTTTTTATTATCTCCAATTACTTTTTCAGCTAATGTTATTGGCCGGCAAAACCGAGAACGTCCAGCATTTTGGCAAGTGTATTCCTAGACTTTGGAGCTTGGCGGGCCCCTAGTGGTCCCATATGAGGAAACTCCATAAATCCATAAACCCCCCTATCCGCCTCCCCAGTTTTATATGGTCATGGTTGAAGATTAATCTTTCTAAAACTCTCACCACAACCAGGTATACCCGAGTCCATCGAGGCAAGGCCCTGGGCTCAACATCGATGGATCGGGGGCGCGGGCACAGGGAACCTACGCATGGGCACTAGAGTCTTGGGCTCGACCTCGATGGACTCAGGCTCAGAAGTCATGGATCCAAACATGGGTGTTGAGATTTGACGCCTTGTCTTAATGGACTTGGGCCTAGCCTTGATTTCACTAGGCTTGGCATCCTGGGCGTGCCTTGATGCACCTGGGTGTGGCGATTGGGGTCTTGGGCACGGCCTAGATGGACCCATGACGGGCGTTAGGGTCCTGGGCCCAGCCTTGATAGACCCGGCTTCGCTGCCAAGGGCCCAAGAACAAGCGTTGGGGTTCTTGTACCCAAGTGCAGAGTTTCTGGTCCAAGCACTGATACCTAGTCATATTTTGAAAAATGACTAACTACTATTGACCATTAATTAGTTTTAATTGCTCTAAAACCACTTTCAATAATGTAGAAATATGTCGTTGCCTGTTATCCGTTTCAAGTGTTTTGAAACAGGCACATGTTTGAGCCATGGGTCGGGCAATCGGACATTGCAGTCCGGGAGTCCGGATGGTTGTGCGGAAAGCCCAATCCATCCTGTCCAATGTTCGGGCGACAGGAGGTACTCGTGCGGGCTCTCGGATGGTGCAAGCCTCGTTTATACGTCTAATTGGAAAACACTGACGATGAACACTTAAAAAAAAAAATACTACAATAGAGAGAAAGCGACTAGAGTTGTTTTTTCCCTATCTTTTGATTTTTTGATCGAGAAAAGCAACTTGAGGTTTAGAATTAGAAATTCAAAATCAGACCATACCCAAAACTTGATTCCCAATGGACTTCCATATGTTTATGCTACGGACCATATGTATTTGCCTTATCAAATCTGACATTTTATCACTCACCTTTTTCTTCTCACAATCATGGGAAAAATTGTCAAAAAAGTTATAAACCTATTATACTTTTACCAATTTAGTTTTAAATATTTTAAGTTTGCCAATTGAGTCCTAAACCTTTTGCATTTGTGCCAATTCAGTTCTTTTGGCCAATCGGCGCTGATGTGGCGTTGCCAATACTGACGTGGATAATTTTTAAAAATATTTTAATATTTTTCAAGTTTTTAAATAATTTTTATAATTTGTTCTTCTTTTTCCTTCTCGGCTGGCGAAGGGCCAACCATCGGCCACCACCTATGATTGGCTTGGCCGACACTTGCCTCACCTAGGTGTGGCCGACCCTTACCAGCCTCGCTCGACGTCGCCCGATCTAGCCGCCATGGCCTGGGCGAGGGTTAGTCCGGTGAGGGTCGGCTTGGTGAGGATTGGCCAGGTCGGCCACAGCTGATGGTCAGTGGCTAGCCCTTCGCCGGCCAAGAGAAGAAAAAGGAAAATGAAAAAAAAAGGAAAAAGAAGAAAAAGGAAAGGGAAAAAAGGGAAAAAGAAGAAAAAGAAGAAAAAAATTAGAAAAATTATTAAAAATTAGAAAAATGTTAAAATATTAATAAAAATTATCCATGTTAGCGCCGGTAATGCTACGACAGTGCCGGCCGGCAGGTTTAGGACCGAATTGACACAAATCCAAAATGTTTAGGACTCAATTGGCAAACTTAAAAAGTTTAAGACTGAATTGGCACACATACAAAATGTTTATGACTCAATTGATAAATTTAAAAGGTTTAGGACTGAATTGGCAAAAATGCAACAGGTTTAAGACTTTTTTGACAAAATTTCCCAATTTAAGCCTTTCCCTAACTTCCTTTCATCGTCCAATAGCATTTGGTTTTATGGTCTTCGTCTTTACTGTCTATCTGTTTTCTTATAACTGCACCATTGTTTTTTCATGCCGTGTTTGACTGCCACATTTAGAAGCAAGATGAATTGAATTTGACTATTCTTCGTAGCCATCAAATGAACAAACAAAAGGAGATAACTAAGGAGATGCTATCCTATTTCATGACAGCTGAAGAGTGTCCTAATCCCACGGGAGTATGTGGTTATCATCTTCTAACGAGACAATCCTGTGGAGATTCATCCAACGCAAGACAGCTCAGCCTGGTCAGCATGGTCGTCCATTGTGAGTTTTTAAATAACCTTGTTGATGAAATGGAAGCGACATAGCGATACTCCACTACGGCATCTGCGTGTGGAAAAGGAAGGATTCCCATTTAAGATTCTTTTGTACCTTGGCCTACTACAGTCTACAGATTCCAAAAAGGCCATTGTCATACCGTCCATCCAATCGAACAAAGTCCCACACATGCGAGTTTCTTGGACTGTTCTTTTGTGTTAGTTGCTGCTGAATTTTACTATGTCTCTCAGCTTGTAATATATTCAGTTGAGTCCAAAAGCAATAAACGATGCATTGAACATTGGACGAATTTGTAAAAAATTTTCAGAATTGACAGAGCACGATCGAGAGAGGTTGTCATTTGATCATTGACTCGATCATTATTTGAGTTGTCGTTTACATTATTACAGGGCAATTTCACAACTGGGGATGAAAAAATTAGGGTAAATTTCTGATGGTGTCGGTAAATTACTAATTTGTTATCTGACAATCATTATGATAATCACTTTTCTTAATCAACGACGATAGAAATGTTCCATTAACTTCATAAATCTACCAACTACGAAACATTTTTCAAAATTTTCCTTGACTAGACCTGTCAGTCGTGCCGAAAGTTGGGTAGTTTTTAGGAAAATGCTTGCATAATGACAGTGTGACTGTATGGCACCGTGATGGTGATGCTAGCCCCTTCCTTTTTCTAACTTCCTTTCTGTCAGCCGCCTAATTAGTTTTTTTCTCATCGAATAATAGCATTTGATTTTATGGTCTTCGTAAAAAAGGGATGACTTTCCACTTAATTAGCCACATCTTCAGTTTTTTGTAGTATTATAATTGTTTGTGAGTGAATATAATAATCAGTGAGGAAGAACATTCTGGCAAGAAATTGAGCTGGTTTTGTACGGGGCATACGCGAATAATGACACGTGAGTTTTAACTTCTATACAAATATCAATAGATTGAAGGACCTAGATTCACCACGTGCTCTTAGCAATTGTTCTGAAATATTGACATGTAATATCGTATATAATGTCTTTATATGAATAGAATTTTAGATTTTAAAGAGAAAGCAAAAGATTAATTTATTTTTCGAAAAAGAAAAAAAACAAACAAAATCCTATTGTACTTGCAATTGTCTAGTTCAGCAAACGAGCCCAAATATAGTGTTTGAAATTTACTTATAATACCTATAGAATTTCATAGCAGATACGATTTACAAATTCATATAAAAGTTGATAAATTTCTGATTATGTGGGTATGTTACTTACAGGTTATTTACCAATCAAATTAAGAGTAATAAATTTTTTTTATCAAAAATATTAGAATTAACCAATTAATTTCGGAAATTTATCAAATGTGGGAAAATTTTCCGATTTCCCCTTAACTGCACCTACACTTGTCCCGAAAGCTGGGCAATTTTGGTGTTTCGCTAATTTCCTTTCTGTCGGCCACTTTTTTCTTTTTGTCGGTTGTTGGCCACTTATTATTTAGCCACAACATTTGACTGTTTGGTCATCGTCATAAAAAATTACGACTTTCTGTTCCAACCATCGTCTCATCGGCCCATGGCATTTGATTGGTTTTCCTGTAACTACTCCATTATTTCCTCATGACGTCTTTATGCGGACTCTTTCAGGGTTAAGAACATCGGTAAGAGAGAGAGAGAGAGGGAGTGAGAGACAGAGACGGAGAGAGAGATATTACTGCTATGGCAAGCTCAGATGCGGGAACCTCGTCGGAAAGCGAGTACCAAGTATTTCTGAACTTTAGAGGACCCGACACTCGTAAGGGATTCACCGATGTCCTCTTTCATAGCTTGACCGATGCTGGAATTCGCGTTTTCCGAGACGACGAAGAGCTTCGTGTCGGTGAAAGGATCGATGAATCGCTTCTGCGAGCCATCGACAACTCCAAGATCTACATACCCATCTTCTCTCGGACCTATGCTTCGAGCAAATGGTGCCTCTATGAGCTCGCGCTGATCGTTGCAAACACCTCCAAATCGAAAGGTAATAAAGAGATACTACCTATTTTCTTCGACGTGGAGCCCGACGATGTTAAGCTAAAAACTCCATTGTATCGTGATGCCATACTGAGTTTAGAGCTCGAGAAGAAGTTGAACAATGAGCAAGTAGATGCATGGAGAAAGGCTCTCATGGAGGTTGATGCGATAAAGGGATGGGAAGTGAAGATGTACAAAGGGTAAGTTAGCTGCTTTTCAAGATGCTTATTTTCCCAATTTCTCTTAACACTTAATCATAGATGTAAAGATTCCAGTAGGATTGAGGAGAGACTATTTGTAGTAATAAAAGTATGGTAAGACTAAACGATGAAACTATGCTACGTTTGTCAAAAAAAAGGTCATCGTATATAATGGGCCAATAATGATATTAATAGCTAGTTAGCTAAAACAATGTTTGATTGTGGGCAATAGCAGGAAATTGAATGGGATATTCCTATCTAATCGTTTAATCTTCCAATATGTTAAACAATTCTCCTCTTGAATATACGATATTCAACTTTTATAGTCCTCGCTCGAACATAAATCGTAAGATGTCAATTTCAAATGCATAAATATTTATACATCTATTTTGCTCGAACATTACTAACATAATCCTACGATTGTTAATCTCATGTTGGAACCGTTGCCAAGGGCATACAAAGTATGTTTTAGAGTGATGTTAATGTCCAATATGGACTCTTAGAAGGTCACTTCTAGATCGTTAAGCTCCCATTATTTATTCGATTGTTGTGGAGTTTATCCGGTGCCTGAATAACCTCACTTCTTGCTAGGTAGTTGTGATTTCATATTTTTCCCTCACTAAAATTGTTTTGCATTGTGGCAGCTATGGCGAACTGATCAAATTGGTAGTCGAGGTGGTCATGAAAGAGTTGAAGACAAAATATAAGAAGGTGACTAAACATTTAGTTGGAATTGATGAAAGAGTAGAAGCAGTAAGCAATTTATTAGACATCAACTCTGGTGACGTGCGACTCATTAAAATTTATGGCATGGGGGGTATTGGTAAAACGACTCTCGCCAAGGTCGTCTTCAACAAACTCTCATCTCATTTTGGGAAGTTTTGTTGTTTCCTTGAAGATGTTCGAGCGAAGTCATCTCTTGACGATGACTTAGTTAAGTTGCAAAAAAGGTTATTGTCCGAAATTGGCCATCCTGCAGGAACAAGGAGCATTGACAATAGTGATGATGGAATGAAGGGGATTGAAGAAGTACTTCGCAATAAGAAAGTCCTCATTGTACTCGATGATGTTGATAACAGCAGACAAGTGGAGAAATTAGTTGGAGAGAGTACTTTGCACTCTGGATCTCGAATAGTGATTACCACTAGAATTAAAGATGTTTTGCGAATCCCTAGACCAAAGTATCATATCTCAGATTATGAAATGGAGTGGATGAGTACTGATTGCG
>BCNH02000004.1:7322937-7341204 GCA_001662345.2 Metrosideros polymorpha var. glaberrima | reverse complement strand
GACAAGTTTTATGACTTTCAATATACTTATCTCTTAAAAAAAGCTTTAAAGATGCAATCGATCTATAAATTAAGTTAAAGTAGTTTACTAATGCAATCGTTTTTTAGCGCAACTCAATATAGCATATGTGCTCGAGATTGAACTCGATTCAACTCAATTATCAAAAACTAAAATGTTAATATCACGAAAAATCTCAAATTTGTACACTTGTGACAAATTTATCTCAAACTAATTTCTTGATCACGAAAAATCCTAAACCGATACACTTGTGATAAATTTACTCCAAATTAATTTTTTGACCACGAAAAACCATAAACTGGTACATCTGTGACAAATATATTCCAAACTGGTATATCTTTGATAAATTTACTATCCGTTAGTTTCTGTTAAATTAGGTTAATACTACGAAAAATCCCAAACGGGCACACCTGTGACAAACAGAGGGTAAAACCCCAAACTAGTACATCCCGTCAACTGTCACGTGTCATCAAATTCAACAATTTAATGATAAAATTTGACGAAATCTAACGAAGCGTAAATTTATCACAACTTTGTCACAAATGTACCCGCTTGAAGTTTTTCGTGGTCAAAAAATTAGTTTTTGGTAAATTTGTCACAAGTGTACCAATTTAGGATTTTTCTTGGTATTAACCTAAAACTAAATCACAATGTTAAGCTTGAACTCCATCTCAAGTTCTTATAAAAATAAAAATAATGAAGTATTTTTTTTCTTCATTTTCCTAAGATCCTTATAATTATTAACACAAAATATATACTTGCGTGTGGAAAAATGAAAAAAGAAATTGAATAGAGAGAAATAAAAGGGGGCCGGTGATGTCAAAGATTTGTCACGTCGTCTCTCGCTCCCACCAATAATTAGATATGATCATTGACAATCATTATATCGCCAAATAATAGCACCCATGTCTGATATCACATTATACCCCGCATCTATCATCAAATGATAAAAATTTAGGTTATGTTTGTTTTGCGAAATATATTTTTAAGAAAACAATTTTCTCATATTTCGACATTTGGATCTTTTAGAAAAATGAGTCAACGAAAACCTATATTTAAATTTAAGAAAATGGTTTCCTCTTTAAAAAATAAAAAATCAATTTTTAAAGTATGACTAGATATCGGCGCTTCAACCAAAATCTTTGTGTTTGGGCACGGAAACCCTAACGCTTGTTTCTAAGTCCCCGACGTCCAAGATCGAGTCTCCAATGCCTGTGCCTGGGTCCCTAGTGCCAGTACTCAAGTCCATCAAGGCCAGACTTGGTCCATAAAGGCCGAGCACAAGACCCAATACCCATGCTCGAATCCCCGACACCCGAGACTAGGTCCACAGGGTTGTGCCCAAGTCCTTGGCACTTGGGCTAGGGTCCACGTCACCTAGGCTCGGGTCCACAAAGGCTGTGTTCAAGTCCGTAGTGCTCAAACTCGGGTTTCCAATGCCCAAGCCCCAGTCCATCAAGGCTGAGGCCGAGACCCCGGGGCTCGTGCTCGAGTCCATTGAGGTCAAGCCTAGGTCTCTAGTGGCTGAGCCTAGGTCCTTAGTGCCCAGGCCCAGGCTCACGACACCTAGACTTGGGTCCATAGAGGCTAGGCTTGGGTCCATCTAGGCCGAGCCTAGGACCCTAGTGCCCATGCTTGGATCCATCATGCCTGAGCCCGAATCCATTTCGTGGACTTGCGCCCATGATCGGATTCGATGGACTCGACGCTCGAGCCTAAGTCCATCAAGGCTGAGGCCTAGGACCTTGATGCTTGTGCCTGGGCTTGTAACCATCGAGGCTAGGCCCCATACCCCTATGCCTGCACCCAGATCCCTCGCGCTCAAGCCCATGTCCATTGAGACCGCCATTCTTGACCCCAGTGCATGTGCTCGAGTGCTCAACACCTTGGTCGGGGTCCATAGAGATTGGACCTCGGATCTTTGTGCCCTTGCCTGGTTCTCCAGTTGCCCATGCACACGTTATTAGCACTTGAATAGTATATTTTTAGAAAAATCAAATCAAATTTTCCTGTCCAACCAATGGAAAATATTTTCCGGTTCTTTTTTCAGGTTTTAGCCAACTAATGAAAAACATTGTCCCATTTCTAGAAAATTACTTCCTGAAAAACTTTTTCCAAAAATGTAACATTTTTCGTGAAACAAAAAGAGCTTTAATAGTCCTGTAAAGATGCTAGCTAGGTAGACTATGACTGATTTTTTAGTATAAGAACTGTCCAATGTATGTAAATTTCATCCTGCACTGTTACTTGACAAGTAGTTGGACTGGGGTCTCAGTTGGAACTTCTAGATATAGCCTGGCCCAAATTCATGCTTAGCAGTCTGATCTGATCTGATCTGATCTAGCACCAATAAGAAAATGCTCTGCTAAAAAGTTGATAACGAGCCAAACCTTATTGTTTCCCATGATAGATCGTGCTGGAGCATTTGAACATTTGCGCATCATTAAATGATGCTCATGTGGTTTTAGCTTCTAAATATTCGAACCACAAATGGGCTCAATGACATGTGTTTAGTAGTTAATAAATGACATCATACTCGAGCCACCATCAAGGTTTCGATTCGTGTCTTAGATGATCTTTGAGGTGACCAACCCATATTAGAACCTAGGGTACATAGTGCAGACACCCACTATTCTAGGTTTATTTGTATGGTAACTCGCTCCAACAAATTTATGATGGGTTTATGCCATGGCTCGAAATTTTGTGTAGCATGACAAATCAAACGCATGAAAAGCTCTCTAACTGTAAACAAAGAAATAAGAAAGGTGAGCCTCTTCACATAATTTTAATCTCTTTGATGAACAAATGAAAATAATAATAAACATATCAAAAACGCTTCTAATTCAAACAATGGACATCTGTAAAATTATTATCATAAATACAAGAAACAGATGACCAAAGAAACTATTTAAAGTGAAACTAGGAACAAGTAATGTCTTGTCCAACAAGAGAATTCGAATTAAAAACTCGTATCCCGAGAAAAAGTACATATTTGGATTCTCGTAACTTTGTGCGCAATGTGTAATTCAGTATCTAAAAGAAAAAAGGATTTGAGTTCCTTAAAAATTTGTTTATGGCAGATACTTTGTGAATGTCTCGAGTTCCTTAAAAGTTTGTTTATGGAAAATACTCTGTAAATGACTCGAGTTCTTCAAGACATCCAATTCAATAATCTTCATATTCAATCTAATTGCTATTTCAATTTCACTATTAGATTCAAGCCTTGTTGAAGCACTCTAAGAGTAAAACCTGAATGCACCAAACCACCGATGAAAAGAGAGCGCGGCTTTAAGATTGCCCGGAGAGATGAACCAATCAAAGTCCATAAAAGCTCGTTTGGACACCACGTAACTGCTATCTTAAAAAAAAATAAAAAAAAATCAACAGAACTATAAAAAGATGGCATCAAATATCTTCTTCAATAAAGTAGATCGCATCACTCTGCATATTTTAGTTTTATGATACGAGTTTTATTCCACTGATATAGTTGCCTCAACCCAACCCCTCCTTTCTTAGGAAGACAGACATCCTCCCATATGACTTTTGCCTTTCTGCAGAGGAAAGAGCTACAGACATTTTCAAGCTTTTTCCCATGATTAATACCATGGAGCACAAAGCTAATAAACAGCAATCTACCATCAAAAGTAAGTTTCCTAAATGCCCAATGATCTATCTTCATAGACTACAGATATTTGACAAGATTGCTAACTACTTTTAGTTTACCAATATCTACTTAAACAGTAAGTTGCTTGCCTGCTTGGGTCGCTTGCTATTTATGGTCGGATCGCACTTCATAAGTTTCACCAATATCACCAATTTGGTAAGAGTTTATTATCGATAGTCCAATTGCGAGTTCACAAGCTTATATCACTTGCTAGCTTCATCATCCCAGGGAGTCTCAGCGAAGTTCACAGAATCTTTATAGTCAAAGAAGTTGGGGAAAATTATCAAGAAGTCTTAATCTTATTGCAATTGTGACAATTCAGCCCTAAATCTTTTTTTTTTTTATCAATTAAGTCATAAACCTTTACATTTGTGCCAATTCAGTCCATCTAGCCAATTTTGACCCGTTGGTGCTAACAATGAAATTTTTTAATAATATTTTAACTTTTTCTTTTTCTTTTTCTTTTTTCCTTTTATTTTCTTTTCTTTCTCTTTAATTTTTTTAGGGCCGAGCGTTAACAACCCTCATCGCACACTAGGCGAGGGCTGCCGTGCACTCGCTTGGCCCAAATCTGGCGAGGGCGTCGCAACCCTTGCCTAGGCCCTTGCTTGCCCTCAGCCCAAAAAAAAAAATTAAAGAGAAAGAAAATAAAATAAAAATATTACTGATATATTATTAAAATTTGTCCACGTTAGCAATTTTCGGTCCAAATTGGTAGGATGGATTGAATTAACACGAATGCAAAAGGTTTGAGACTCAATAAGCCCAAAAAAAAAGGGTTGTAGGATTGAATTGGCACAAATGTAAAAGATTTAGGATTCAATTGGCTAAAATAAAATGTTTATGATTGAATTGACACTAATGATGGCAACACCATGACTCGAGCTGGCAAGGGCCCTCAAGCCCAGCAATGCCTGGATGAGGATCGTCGAAACTCACCAAGTCCCCAGTGAAGGTCAACAGCTCTCACTAGCAAAATTGGGGCGGCTGTGCCGCTAGGCCTTGCTTTCTCTCTCAATTTCTGTTTTCTTGTTTTTTTTCTAAATCTTTGGATTTTCCTTTTAATTTTTCAGCTTCTGTCTTCTTTTCTTTAAGTTTTTGGCTTTTTTCTTTTTGCATTTTTAGCTCAATTTTTAGATACTTTTTTCAAGTTTTTTTCCCATGGCACCACATTTGTCTTTAATACACATAAGAAAATGTTGCGTTCAACTCAACAACACCAATTTAACAATTTTTAAAACTTTAATATAGTATTTGAAAATCTTAAACTTGATTCGATTGCACTTTTCTAATAAGTATTAGTGTTTTTGACGCACTTACTGCTTCTCCGTCTTTGTTTATATTTTTGTTTTCTGGTGCTTTGGCATTGTAATGAACTTGTGCTTTGGCAATTCCATGTTGAAAGAAAAAATTCAGTCTTTCTACATCAGATTCCATTAACTTCTTAAAAGAATGAGAAAGTGCAAAGAACAATAGTAAAACCACTTACGTAAAGCAAAGGTTGTTTAACAGTATATGGAGAATAATTGTATGCATTATTAGGCATTATCACAATATTATCCAAAGGGAGAGATGGAGCCAAAAATTTTAGAAAAAAGAAAATGTAAATAAGAGAGGCTCAAGAAGTCTTGTCTCGTCTATGTTTTATGTATGGCCAATTCTCCTGCTATCAAATTACTCTACCAAAATTCAAATACCACGCATAATTTGTCAAATACAAAATGATATGTGGATTTGCTTAAGTGTATTAGAAGTTCTAAAACTTGTCACGAAAGTGCAATTGAATGCTAAAACTTTCAAAAAGTGCAATCAAGTCTTCAAATTTCCAATGCACTTATCCCTATCTAATTTTCACGGCCTTAACTTTCTATTCAAGTTACCATCAAGAATAAGCATATTAGAAAGTATATCATTACGTGTATTTACTATCATCTTTGTTCTTCATCTTTCATGAACTTCGTGTCACGATCTTACTTATCAAACAAATAAAAATAGAAAGACAAGTACTTTGCAGCTTAAAATGTGGATTGTTGTACTAGACACCAACATTAAATTATTGTGGATTTATTCAATGCGGGCAGGCCATCTGCTTTTTCCTTTACTTGACCTTCAACCAATTTCAACCAACACATTTCATAAATTTCCACGCTTGGATAGGTGTAGACTCCAGGCTTTATGTCTATGACATCAACCATCGGCCTTTTACTAATTGCTGTAAACTCTTACCAAATTGGCCGTACAAGAATCAACCACCTTAATTTACAGTCGATTTTTTCTTGCTTGGGACTAAAGTTCTCTCAAAAGCACAATTCAATAAAATTATCTGAAAAAAAAAAAACAATTTCTCAATTCAATTTCTCCCAAACAATCTCGGATTTTTCGAAAGTCAAAAGTCGAGCGAGATGACTTCAATTTCCAAACCATGGTATGAAATCTCCTATCTTTTTCCAATTTTTTCTAAAGTGATTAGCTCAATTCCAATTTGTCAATTAGTGGGCTAATGATGGCTTAAGATTTCATAATGCTCGTTTGGTCAAAAAGGAGAGAGATCTCTTTAAAGACACGGAACCAGCTAAGAAGCCACGATACAAAAGCATACCAACCTGTTCATGCACACGTTGCCCCTTGTCAGCACCCCCAATAAAAGAAACGCTTTTGCACGTTGTATCCATGGCTTTGCATATCTTGAGATAACAGGAACAGTCAAACCTTTCGCTGGGTGACCGGTTAATGGAGCGGCGCCACACCAAATCATATTGGGGCCCGACAGATTGTTGCTGTCGGCGCCGGTTGATAATTTACTATCGAGACCGGCGTTTTCCGGTAAGATCTTTCCGATCCGTTCAACACCATCCGATTGTATTCTGGTCAACGATTGGATCCAATCTCCTATGTGGTTTTGGAATCACCGCCGACTGGCCCCCCAATTGGGTAGGCAGGCTCTCCTTGTCACACGCCCGCGCAAAGAATAATTAGTGGAAACTCGTGCCCACCCGAACGTGTGGTGTTTCGAACCTGTGCCTTTTATCGGGGTAGAAGAACATGCTTTTACCACTTGAATTTTCTCTATACATGAAGCTGCAAAGGCCGATTTTGAGTTTGATGCAACAAGACAATTTTTTACAAAAACAATGTGGTATGCTCCGTGTTAGTCATATATATCGAAACACCTTAACAAGTATGAAGTCTTTACAACATTTTGGACGTGGCTTCTTGCAAATCTTTAGGGTAATATCATCTCTAGTCGGAGAAAATTTACATTTGACCCTTTTTTTAATTGGTGGATCACGAATACGTTTCGATTCAGTTTGAATGTGAAGGATATTGATAATTGTAATTACTAATCCGACACGGAAAATACGGCCTTAATTTGTAGCAATATTCATTTTCCATATGTTCCTGTGAATGGAAAGGCGACCGGCATGTGAAGCGAAACCAAAAACCTCCCCCCAGTCAATTATTGCAACTAAAGCAAACGACGTGCCGTATAATCGACATCACTTCTTTTTCTTTTTTTTTTATATTTGTTTTTCTGGGATTTGTGAGCTCACCAGATGGAACTGGAAGGTGGGAAGTTTCCATCAAGCACCAGAACATGCAGACAAAGAAAAGATTGAAAAGAGCCAGCAACGTCGGACCCCACAACTACCGGACAACAAAATAATGGCACGGTCCGATGGGGGCGTCCGGCATTCGTCCGAAGATCTCGGCCGTTGAAGTTCGATGTAGGAAGGATCCAGAATTTCAATGGCCCCGCTGTGCGCATTCGGTGGAGGCGCTGAATACCAGCAACGACGTCTCGACAGTCATCATACCACGACGCGAATTTCTCCCACGAGCCGACACGTGTCGCCCTCCCATTGGAAGCTGGCCCGGAGGGCTTCACATGTTCACATGATGCGAGAGTTTCTTGTCCTCGTTTATACGAACGTGACCCCTCGTTGATCTTGCCCGTTCACTTTACTATCATCTCTCTCTCTGTTTATCTCCCTTGAGCTTTCACTCCTCAGAGAGAGACAGAGAGAGAGAGTTTCACAGTCAGTCGTATTCCTCCTGAAGCTTGAGAGATCAGATCTCTCAAAACTCACCGGAGACGAGAGCTATGGCTGAAAAGGTGCATCTTATCTTCCTCATCCTTTCCATTTATCAAGACCCTTTATTTGTGACTGATAGAAAGATCATTATCACCCATATATGATCAGCTTCTTTACATTCTTGCACAAAAGCAAAGAACTTTTCTCATTCTTCTGGTGTCAGAAAGAGCCATGCTTCTCTCTTCTTTTAGCTTCGTTTTGTTTGCAGAGTACGAAAGATCTTTGCTTGTATTGTTCACTCACTTGCTCTGTGTTTGTGCGTGTGTGTGTGTGTGTGACTGTGGAGTGTAGAAGGTAGCAATGGTCATGAAGGTTGACCTGAAGTGCTATCGCTGCTACAAGAAGATCAAGAAAGTGATCTGCAAATTCCCTGGTGAGTCTCACTTTTGCTTGTGTTGATATGGTTGTCCTTCTTTTTTTTCCCTTTGTTTATTACCAGCATCGACTCCATATAACTTCAGTGAGGCAATCACACTCGGCAATAGATAGAGCTTTCATGCTAAACGTTTTGTCAAGTCATAATGAACTAACGACTGTATGTCTGGACTTCTAATCCCGGGCTGTCTTATTTCGTAACCGGTAATTCTGTTTCTACCGAAATTGAAAGTCTTCCACGCATTGTTCCTGATCTAATTACGAATTTAGGATGAGGACCTTGGCGGATTAGATTCTGTAAGTAGTATTATGATTATGTATACTTTAGTACCCATATTTAGCTGTAGAAAGGAAACTAAGTTAATTTGTCGGTGTTATCGTTTTTGGAACAAGAGAAATCCAAGACCAACTATATGACGAGAAGCAGAACAATGTGCTGATCACTGTGGTAAGCTGTTGTCCTGAGAAAATCCTTGAGAAAATAGCCAGGAAAGGCGGAAAAACAGTGGAGAGCATCCAGATAGTCCCCGAGAAGAAGAAGGAGCCTGAGAAGAAAGGAGGCGAGAAGCCGAAGGAGGGAGAGAAGAAGAAAGAGGGAGGAGGAGACAAGCCTAAAGAAGGCGAAAAGAAGGACGCACCAGCTGCAGAAAAACCGAAAGACGGTGAGAAAAAGAAAGAGGAAGGAGGAGACAAGTCTAAAGAAGGCGGAAAGAAGGAAGCGCAAGTTCACAAGCATATTGTTGAGCCCGTTTCAGGATACCCCACGATTTATCCAAGTGGAATGTACTACCAGCCGCCTCAGCCGTATTACCAAGGATACGGCGCCGTGCCGTACTATCACGGGGTGCCAGCTTATTACAGCGAGGGCGGTTATGGTGTTAATAGGGGCTACAACACGAACCGCCACGACTACTTCAGTGAAGAGAACCCCGAGTCGTGCACAGTCATGTGATTGGTTCATGAATGGATCGACGTTGCATGTACATGTTCACTTGCTAAAGGTTTTAATTTTCATCAGTTGTGCTTAGTTGGAGGATCTGTCAAACTTGGTGGATACTTGTATCTGTTCGTAGAATAAATTTTGGTGGGAAGGTCAATGATTTTATGATTCTGTCTGCTGAAAGAGGATGAGTAGGTTGTTTGGTATTTTAAATAGATTAAATTACCCAGTCACCAGTTGTTGAAGCTTTAATCAATGAGGACAGCCGATTCAAATCAAGTCCGTTTGCATGATGGCTATGATCGTGCTGTTCAGATAGATTTAGGAACTTAAAATCATCATGGACGAAACATTTCAGTTGGCAAACTGCAGACTTTGTTGCATTCTGTCATGTAAAAGTGAGACTGCAACAATTTGACGATGAAATTTAACAGTTTCATGAAGCTGATATCGTAGACCATCTGATTCATGGTATCTAGCATCTGCTGCTAGATGCTGCGGTTCAGGCAGGGATACATGAGTTCCACATTTTGGATTTACTTTTTTGCCAGTGATTTTATAGATAGGGGAGACATTCACTTACGGTTGAAGCTAACAGAAACAACTTCAGCATTATCAGCAAGTAATGATGGGGAGTTTTAGTGATACAAGACTAAAGTATGTAAGTATAATCCTCGGAAACAAGCAGCAAAGCCCCCTAATTTCGGGACTGAATTATATCGGATGTTGTCAAAGTTCCAGAGTGATTGACGTCGAGATTCTGAAACCTTTCTAAGATCGCCGTAACATCTTCCTGGCTGATCTTTCCCATTTCCTGTAGCTTGTACACGACAAACTCCGCTGCGCTGCAAAAAGAAAGCGCCAGCAAGAAACTAAGACATTTGCTCAAATTATTTATTTGCATAATTGAATTTGTAGATTAACATTCACCTGACAACTTTGTCATGATCAAGATCTGCTGCCTCTAAATCCGAGCACGTAACGTTTCGCGTGAGAACCCATTTTACGAGTGATCTTTGCCTTCTTTCTGTGTAAATTTCAGCGAGGTAGAAAAAAAACTGAGCCACACTAATGGTACTAGCCAGTATCCAAAACACGGCAAAGATTCTGCCACCGGTGATCGAGAAACTTTCATCTCCGTAGCCCAGAGTAGTAATGGTAGCGCAAACACAATAGAAAGCATCGACAAATTTAAATTGCTCAACGACCGACAGAAACACGGTTCCAAGTACAGCAAGGACCACGAGAAGAACGAGCGAAGCGAGAAATTTATATTTGATTTTGTGGGCTTCGACCTCCTTGAGGATTTCGGCCGGACCGACCTTTTCATTCATGTGCATAGCTCTTACTAAAAGAACTTCCTGCTTTTCGAGAATATAATCGGCTGCTTTGCTTAGGATCAGCCCACCAAGAGCCATTCCTGCGAAAACATACGTTGAGGCAAGAAGTTTCGCCAATGTGCTATTTGGGACAAGATCTCCATATCCCACAGTAGTCATGGTGACAACACAAAAGTAAAGAGCATCAAGTAGACCATTTGTCTTCTTGCCCGAGATTTGGTTCCTCAGGAGAAAGAAACAAAAGCTTCCTACACCAAGGTATGCAGCCAAAACTATGAGGATCTTTATAAATGTGGGTTGTTTAGTAGACTCCAGCAGATGAGGTTCGTTGCCATTCTGCTCAGGGAAATTATTTACTGAAAGAGCATTGCGGCGGTGTCCTCTTCTTTGGACTGCATTGCTCTTGTCCTTGGGATGATTCGAAGCATCAACTGAATTCCCAATCAAGGATTCTCTGGTATCATCATAGGCCACATTAAATGCTGCAGATTCGTCCTCTTTAAGCAGCCTGCATTTTTGGAGCATTCAGCAATCGGTCAAGGTATATTCCATGAATTTTCTGTCGTCTTGTTTACCGTCTGGTAGTGTGTGTGTTTGTTCAAACTTCGCCATGACCTCAAGCTCCCCATACCGTGATCAAGAGTGCGTTTGGTCGAATTCTGCTCCAAAAGCATTTCTGGAGCAGAATTGCGTTTCGTAAAAAATTACTTCTTGAGCATTTTTCTACTTCTGGAGCAAAATTACATTTGGTAAAAAAAGTAGAAATTTCTACTCCATAAATGATTTTCTCTTCCCTTTTGGATGTGATTCTTATTCCCCCACATCAAGGGCCTGCGCCAGTCACTGGTCGCCGAAGTAGAATGAGGGCACGTTTGGTAACACTCTAGAAATGCATTTTTCATTTTGGAGCAGAATCACTCCTTGGGCAGAAGTTGAATTCTAGAGCAAAATGAAAAACAAATGCACCCCAAATGTCTAGTCTCTCTATGCGATGCAAAGTAAAAGGTGAAAAATTGGCAGCTTCTCCTCCCAAATAACCTTAAACTGGTGATTCTCTTTGATTTCATGAAATAGATCTCAGGCTTATAAATTGTGATGATGGAGACTTTGTTTCCCTTTAGACATTGCTTTTTTAATCAAGATCAAGGACAATTTCAATCAACATAGACCAATACGTACTAGCGTAGACAATATTGCAGATGAGACGCAGCCAAGCATGTAAATGAATGGATTAACCAATGCCAAGAAGGCTTGGACTCAACAAAAATTCATCCTGTAATTCAAAAGGACATGAATGGATCTATATTTTGAAGAGACATCAAATATTGTAGTCACACATAAGAACAGATTCGTGATCTTATAAACACTAATTAATCTGCAACATATCCCAGAAAGGCCAGATGATCATGAGGAGACTCAAAAAAGATGCACAAGCAAGAAAAGAAACATGGGAGATTTACGGCAAAGCCACATGCGCATGTCTGCATCTTGAAGCTGAGAATGAAACAGGGGGCTCTGTCTAATTTACCTGAGAAAGCGAGCTCATAAAAGACAAAAATGACTTCACCAAAGATTGCATTGCCTCCATCAGAAATGGAAAAGGGACTGCAAAGATCCAAACTTTCCGGAAGAGGAAGCTGAAGAGTCACGCCCGTTGTTTCCACGCACCCATTATTAAACAGTGTCCCCGCATTAATGCAGGCGTGAAATTCTGTGAAGATAAGTATCCCTTCAGGCTTAAGGCACGTCTTGGAGGAGATGGATTCCTTGATGCGGAATAGAAAATTCAATTAGACAGTGATGAAAAGGAACCGCCTTTGAACTGCGAATCTGAAATTGGCAATTTGGGCCCAAGAGCGAGTCCCCAAACATTGCCTCACTCGGCCTTCGTTGGCTGAAATGGGCCCATCTGAATTTTCACGGGTTTGCGTTTCCTTCCCTTTTTTCCCGGAAAACGAAAGAAAATTTTCTGATCAAGTTGGAGTCTGGAGAGCGAAGCAGAGAGAAAATGAGACTGTTGAAGAAGCAAGCAAGCAGCAGACAGAGCAGCTAGGGTTTTAATTCTACCTCCAATTCCCTAGCTTTTATATTTGTGCAAATATCAATTTCACTGCTCAAAAGAAGGCAGCCATATTCAGCTTAGCTCGCAAGTCCTCCTCTCTTTTTCTCTTACTGGTTGTGCTCCAGGTGGGTTTGTTGTTCTAAGGGAAAGGAGGGGAAAAAGAACTCATCTTGGCAAGGTTATGCCATTATACTGCTGCTTGTAGCTTTCAACTTCGGCATCTAGGATTAATATTCGCTGCTTCTTGGATCACTTGGGTATTGATATTTCTGTATTGAGAGCTGTGTAGTGCTAGTATTCGATAGTTTCGTGTTATGACATCATTGTCATCGAAGAACATATGGATACAGCGGCAGCAATGCCCGTGTGGGGATTGGAAATGCTTTGTTACATATGACGGCGGCAATGAAGAGGCTGCGGTTGCCTCCCAGTTGGCGAAAGCGAAAGCGGCATCGGCCGAGGCTATGGTAGTCCCGTATGTGGGGATGGTGTTCAAGAGGGATGATGACGCGTTCGAGTACTACAGCAACTTCGCGAGGAAAAATGGTTTCTCCGTTAGGAAAGAGCGCTCGAGATTGAGCCCTCAGTTGGGTGTTTACAAGCGCGACTTTGTTTGTTATCGGTCAGGGTTCGCGCCTGTGAGGAAGAAGCCTAGTGGGGAGCACCATAGGGATCGGAAATCCGTCCGGTGCGGCTGTGATGCGAAGATGTACTTGTCGAAGGAGGATGTGGAAAGCGTTTCGCAGTGGTTTGTTGTGCAATTCAGTAATGTTCACAATCATGAGCTGCTGGAAGACGACCAGGTTCGTCTCTTGCCTGCTTACAGAAAGATTCATGAAGCTGATCAAGAGCGGATACTTTTGCTTTCTAAAGCTGGGTTTCCTATTCATCGCATAGTGAAAGTCTTGGAATTAGAAAAGGGGATTCAAGGTGGACAATTGCCATTCTTGGAGAGGGATGTTAGGAACTTTATTCAGAACAGGAAGAAAGTTGTTCAAGAAAATGATGCTTTGCTCAATGAGAAGAGAGAAAACGATATAATGGAACTTCTTGAGGCCTGCAAGGCATTGAAGGAGGCAGATGAAGGCTTCTGTTATGATTATAGCGTTGATGAAAATGACAAACTTGAGCACATCGCTTGGTCATACGGCGATTCAGTTAGTGCGTATACCATGTTCGGTGATGTGGTGCATTTTGACACGTCATACCGATCAATCACTTACGGTATGTTGTTTGGGGCATGGTTTGGCATTGACAGCAATGGCAGGATGATCATTTTCGGATGTGTTCTGTTGCAGGATGAGGCGTCACAATCATTTGCCTGGGCTTTACAGGTTTATCTCTCTGTCCCTCTAGATAGATCCATATCATGTACTCTGCATTTCCTCATAGATGATGTTTCTCTCCCTGGATACAGAGTTTTGTTAGGTTTATGAGAGGAAGAAGTCCTCAAACAATCTTAACTGATCTAGACCCAGGCCTCAGAGATGCAGTTAAGGGCGAACTACCAAACACAAAACATGTTACTTGCATATGGAATATTTTGCCCAAGGTATCAAGTTGGTTCTCTGTTGCACTTGGATCTCAATATGACGACTTCAGGTCTGAGTTTAATGCATTGCATCGTGTAGAGAATACAGAGGACTTTGAGTTACGATGGAATGAAATGGTTTCTCGGTTTGGACTGGGTTCAGATAAACACATTGCTTTACTTTATTCAATTCGGACATCTTGGGCTTTGTGCTATATGAGGGGTCACTTTCTTGCTCAAATGACGACTGTTGCATTTTTTAGATCTGTAGATTCATTCCTGAAAGGAACCTTCAGCCCAAATGCATGCTTGCGTAGTTTTTTTGACCAGGTATAGCACTTGAAGGTTTTGTCCTCTCCGTGGCCTTATATTCCATTTGATATCCTTTTCTTCCCACTTCTTAATGTTGAGTTTTTGGGCTTTTTTCAGGTAGGAATATCGGCTACTTTTCAAAACCAGTCACACCATGAAATTCAGTATATGCCTACCAAGGCATGCATTCCAATGGAAGAGCATGCACGAAGCATTCTAACACCTTTTGCTTTCAATGCTTTGCAAAATGAACTCATGCTGGCCATGCAATATGCCATGTCTGAATTGGCTGATGGTTCCTACCTTTTGCACCATTATAAGAAGATGGATGGCGATTGTCTTGTCGTGTGGATACCAGAAGAAGAGCATATTCACTGCTCATGCAAGGAATTTGAATCGTCAGGGATTTTATGCCGACATGCCCTTTCTGTTTTTATTAAAAAGAATTACTTTCAACTTCCTGGAAAATACTTCATTACTAGATGGCGCCGAGAAAGCTCTATAACATGTTATGATGAACCTGCTCCTCAAGATACCGACAATGAATGGTTTCGAGAATATCAGTCCCTCAGTGAGTCACTGTTCACAGAATCATCGCTTACGAGGGGGCGTACCAATTATGTCCGCAGGGAATTAATGAAAGAAGTCAGGAGGATCCTTGAAGAAGTTAGGAGCATGCCAGAGACAGATGGCATCGCAGTGGATTTGACACTTTCTCCAACTGGATGATCTTTCTGATGGTCCTTGTGTTACATGCAAGTGTGTGAGCTTCTTGCATTTTCACGTGAAGGATTGAGCAGATGATTGAAAATGGTCAGAAATGTGAAGAGAAGTGAAGATCTTTTACTCTGTTTCCAGGTCGAGCGCGAGAGGGAGTGGACTGTACATGGAGGGACTTGATATAGACATCATTACTCTGTAATCGCCCATCAGTGGCTCCAAGTGAATCACTCCTGAAGCTGAAGATAAATAACCAAGGATGACGACACAGGCACGAGGTACTCTTTGTACAATTTGTAAGCAAAAATAACTGAAGTAGATTAGCTGCATTTCACCAACAAAGATGAATGTCTTCATGAGAAAGCTTAGTTCTTTTTTGTTTTTCCGTTTCTTTTGTGAATCTTCCTGAGAGCGCAAAGCAATTGCGGGAGCAAATTTTGATTGCATATCTTTTGGCTCAGCAGTCAATGGTGTGTCATGCTGGGAAGACATGAGATATCTTCATGACATCTCCTGTATATGGATTGTTTCAAATGGATGGTATAATATCTTTCTCCTTTTTGGGGTAAATGGAAGTATGAATGTTTAACTTGCATTAGCTTCTGTTCTTTATTGTTAAGGCTGGGACACTTCTATCTGTTCCTGACGCAGAGGAAACAGTAGACTTGAGTAAACTCGCAAAGGTACACCCAAAAGTACACACACAAAGTGCACCAGAGATAAAATCTCGATAGTTTATTAATTCAAAGATATAAGCTGTTTACAGTAAAAGAAGGGACCAATAGCTTAAAAATCCTAAAGAAATCCTAAATCAAATTTAACAAGAAACTATTAGTTGAGTGAAGAAAATCTCATAAAATATTATCTTGAACCTAATCAACTAACTAATGAAAAAATAAAATAACCCGAATCTCTAAGATAATAATCTAAAAATTAGAATCCTAAATACTAGGAAAATAATAACTTGTTTGTTTAGGATTAAATAAAATCAATTTCTCGTCGAAATTTAAAATACTATCCAAATTTGAAAATTTTTATCAAATATGTGTGTGTGTGTGTGTGTGTGAACTTACATGTATATCTTATCAAAATTTCAAATGTTTTCGGGTTAAAAAAATTCAATGTGCATTTGTCGTGAAAGTTAGATTAAGCAAAAAGCTAAAGATTAAAATCTATCTAGATAAGCCCTACATCAAATCGTGATCTTGAAACTTATCATGTCCTCCGTCATTCTCCAGCTGCGTAAAATTTTTGGCCCGGTGACTTGTGCTAGAATTTCCTGCATATATATTATTGTTAATTCAGGTTCAAGTCTCCTGTAGAGAGACTGGTTGCTGATGCTCCCATTTGTAAAAGTCCCCTGGTTCTGTTTAATGAAATTGTTGGGCCACTGCTATTGTAAAAGTCTAAACTGTCAAAGTTATTGAACTGCAGTGCACACTATGTTAACACTTTCCCAATGCAAGCTTCACCTTACACACGCAAGGAACACGGGCATTAGGCCGTTTGGCCGAGAACATTAACAGGTAAATGTGTGGAATAACAAACTTGTCACCTATGCTATGATGCTCCTAGCGAAGGAAAAAGGAAAATCTTATGTTCCGATACCATATTAGGCGACCATTTTCCTTGAAAGTTTACAATTAGAATACGATTTCTTAGTGTGCATAGCATGTTTCTCGACAGAAATGCTGTTGTGGTGATTGGATTTCTAGGACCCCACATTCACATGCACATAAAGATAGGTACAGATGGTTCTTTCATGTGTAGGATAGATTAAGTATTAGCCGAAACACTTCGAATTTTATCAGTTCTCCTTCACTTGTTGGATGTTTCTAGACCACTCTGTTTTTTATTATATGTCGTATGCCCCTGTTATCTTTACATGATTCCATTTCAATCTGAACCTTCTCTCTCTCTTTCTCTCAAGATGGACCCCATGTCTAAAGCCAAGCACGCCTCCGTTTTAACAGATATTTTGTGGAAATAGTAAAGTTGTACAGATTTTGAAAATGATGAGCAGAGTTCTTGAGACCACACAGGTGTGCGAAGCTCAAAGAATGGTCAGTTTTCACGACACAGTACTAGGAGAGAGCAGTGTCTCACTCACCATGAGTTCTGAGCTTACATGTCCTCTCATTGTCACATTAAGATCTTGGCACTTTGGGGGCTTGTCCCTGTTTCATTGTGCTGTAAAATGGCCCTAAACTTCTTTCCTTATTCCAATTTGCTGCTGATGCTCATGAAATAGTCTTTCTTTATGCCATGAATATTTGTGTTTTAGAAAAAAAAACGTACTGAGCCTGTCGGTTCAATTGAGTACTGATACAAGACTTAACAATTTCTTTTTTCACCAATTCAAGAGGATATCAAACATCAATCCGGTCTGATCTCCTGTAACATGGAATTAATAAAAATCATCCTTACATTATATTGTTATCAAGGCAATCACATATGGAATTGAGGACACGACCCTTTTTAGTATCTGGGTCAAAATTCGTGATTTTTATGATTTTTTAGGAACACGCCCTAATCTTCCTCGCTAGAGGGGTTTTTATGTGCATACATTTTACTTTCTTAGACATGATTGCCTTCAAGTTTCAACAACCCCGTTACATTATTGGGTTCTTGAGAGTGTCCAATATCTAGCTTGACATTCTACAACAAGATCATGTAGACCACAAGAAATTGATGATGAAACCGAGAGGGTCTCTACTGATAGTATGCTGATTTCTCCTCTTGCATCTACTTGAATTGATTGATGCACCCAATAATTGGTACGCATCATTTCAAAGTGCCAACACTTGGAGCTCCTCCACTGGCGAGCACATGAGGGGGGTGGCAAAAGCAAGGAAATTTCCACCACTTGGAAAGATTGTCTAGGAGTCGGTTTTGGTGTCTTCTGCCTAGTCTAAGTGATGCCATTGGAAAAATTGTCCAAGAGTTGCTTTTGGTGTGTTCTGCTTAGTCTGCTTGAGTCCAGCATGTCTTGTCTAAAAAGCAAGTTATAATTCAAGGTTAAAGCTCAGATGTCGGCGTCACGTTTGCTTCTCCTAGCCAGTGAATTTGATCATGAAATTTGTCTCGTTACTGTGTACTATCAGTACATATCTTTGGTGGGTCTTACACAAACATGAGGTGCGTTGTTACTAAAGGAAGGCTATGGGATATTGTGTCTCAATCGCCTTTCCCCCCCCCCCCCCCCCCCCCC
>BCNH02000004.1:7306863-7321919 GCA_001662345.2 Metrosideros polymorpha var. glaberrima | reverse complement strand
AGAAATTTATTCTTCCAAATACTGACACCTATGGAACATTAAGAGCTAGGCACAGAGATATAACTTGAGGGAGGTTAAAAAAATAAAAAAAATAAAAGGCTAGACATTTTGTTTATGAAACTTAACTGCTATTCGATCTAGGACAGGACTAACAGTGCTAAAAGATACAACACGATGACCTCAAACCACCAAAAAACAAAAAAGAAAGAAGTCATAAACATGAGAGCTTGGTCGTCATTCACCCTAAAAGAGACAAACCCTTGATGGGATTTGCTTAGTTCGCTCGTTATGTACATGGCTGTCTTACAATCACACTGCAATCAGCTGACTTTTTGCTTCGATCCTGATCTCCTCTTTCATCTTTCTAATGAAATCCTCAAACTTTTTATTCAACTCCTCCGTACTCATCATCTCTTCACTCTCTGTAGCAACTGCTGGTGGTTCGGTTTCTTTCCTCATGCAGCCACATTCTTCTGGTTCTTCTTCTTCTTGTTTGCTGAGTCTGTCATCTTCTTCCATGACCCAAGTCTCATTTTCTTCTTCTGCTTCTTCTGCTCCTGTATTAGCAAATCCAGTTTCTTGTAACATTTGCTCTTCTTGTTGCTCAGCGTCATCTTCTTCCTCTTTATCTTTTCCTTGAGCTTGAAGTTTCTCCTCCTCCTCCTCTTCTTCTTCTTCAGCTGCAAGAACCAGATTGTTCTCCTGGTATTCGTTATCCCCAATGGTAGCGGCATTTTCAGCAGTCACAGCTTCAACTTCAGATGAATCAGAAGCGGAAACTTTGATCTCATCCTCAGGTAAGTCATGAAAAGCCGACTCGTTTTGTTTCTCGAACAATTCGTCATCACCATCAAGATCAGACCCAGATGGTGAAGAGCTGCAAGAACTGGAGGAGCTCTTGGCAAGAAAAGCTAAGATCCCATTGCAAACAAGGAACATGAACTTCCTCTCGAGGGGGCGAGTGAAAATCGAAAAGAGCACCGTGGAGAAGCAGATGTTGAAGGAGTGGGGGAAGAGAGAGTATCCTGAGGAATAACACACAACGAAAGACAGCAGAGAGATTGAGATGACAAATTTCAAAGCCCTCTTGAGGAAGAGCTTGCTCTTGTTGTGGAATTTGTGAACATCCTGGACTTTCATCAAGCTGTCATTTTGATCCATCTTTTGCTTTGGTGCTTTCATTATTGGGTGCAAAGCTAAAGGCAAAGCAGTGTTCGTGGAAGTGAATGATGCAATTCTCTTTGCTTCGTGGTTTTTGGGTCGACATAGAATCATGGTGGCCCCTTTGTCTCCTCTTATAGAAGTCCTAAAGTGCTGTAGCCAACCGGGAGCGCCGTGTGAAATTGCTAGTATACCCTTTGCGCGATTGGGTTTTCCTACCTTTTTGTTTTAGAAAGGTGTGGAAATTGTAGCCAACCCTCTTCGAACGTTATCAAAGGAGTTCCGCGCTCAAGTCCGATCCCTTCAACAATAATGAACTATTTATCGTTAAAAGATGAATCTGTCATTGCAGCTCCACTGCTGTGCAAGCGTATCCTCTTGAATTTTGGGATGTCAATATGCCATGAACTTTCTTATAAAAACAGATGGGTATGGACTCAAAAGTAAGTCAACTTTTTTCAATGGGTGGGAGGACATCTTTGGAGGCACACAACCATGAAGAGTATAGATCTTTTCATTCCAACTTCGTCTGAAAAAGAGAACAAAGGTAGCCGCTTTGAAGTTTCTAGCTAAATCCACTACAAGATTTGCTTGCACAAAATGGTTACCTAATCATGCAGGTCAAGCACAAATCATGTACACGTGTCCGTGCTTAATCTATGTAGGATATAGTTTATTGTGCGCAGAATCTACACAACAACATAACCACGCAAAGTAAGTTAAAGAATTATCTTGTCTCTTGAAGTAATTAATTTTTTTGCCTATACATGTCATGTAGTCCTCGTCATCAGCATGGTCAAATCTAAACACCCAGAAGGCATCCAAAAGCAGATCTTGTAATGGAACCTTTCTGCTAAACTAAATTTGTGGGATTTGCTTCTGTCCTTGGAAGATGGCAAAAACAGAGACAGATATCTCATGCCAAAGTTGTTAGCATTATCATTTTGTTCTTGTCTCTTTCTTTGTCGTTTTGCTACTTTGAACAAAGGCATGGCATGACTGCAGATGATTTTTCTCCTGGGATTATGGTCCTTGTACGTTCAAGATTCTTCTATTCCTATTAAGGACAATGAAAAATGTGGAATGTCTCAGGAATTCAACTGTTGGTGAATTTGCAGAAGCCTCAGGAAATTGTTAAGCTATATGACACTGTATCTGCACATAGCGATTTTCTCCTGCGAGTTTGAATCCTGTACAGCTTTCATGAATCTTTTTGGCATGTTGCGGTACGGCAATACATCTTATATCGGTTTTTTCCGTTTGTTTCACGAAAGTGAATGATTTGGAAAATATTTTCCTAAAAATAATTGTCTATATCACTTGAAATAATTAGTCGATGGAAAATGTTTTTATTATCGACAACAATTTATGTCTAAACATTTTCATAGACATTGAAAATATTTTTCATTTATTTATTTTTGTAAGTAATATAAGCGATCAGTTTTAGGAAAAAAAAATTTCTAAATTAGGACGAAAATTGCAATAATTACTCCATGCTATGGTCTCAAAAAAGTAAAATTTGCAATAAGATGTTATGGTTTTTAGGTGCAAAGTCTAAGCCATTCTCCCACTAAATCATGAACCTTAAAAATATGATAAGAATCAGGAATTGTGCTTGGGAGCTTGAACGTAAAAAGGTGCAATTAGATTGGTTTCACCTCATAAATATCACATTTCAGACGTACAATTAAGATTAATTATTTGGCAAAGCTATGTTACAGTTGGGGCAGTCTAACATATAAGGGAAAAAAAACTGAAGTTTGAAGAAAACATTATCTTAAAAAGTGGGAAACGGAGCACAAAACAGGCAAGATTCCTAACTTCGTCAGAATCAGACAATTCTACATGTTACAGCATTTTCAGAATCCTTCTAATTGATTTTATTATTTTTTTAATTACAAAGCTAGATTCCACTTCCAGTGAATTCTTGAATTATGTCACGTCATCACAAATTAGCAATCTGCAGCTGCTTCTGAAGTCCAACTAGATGCAAATTGGGAGTCAAACCTTCTTGAAATATCAGATCAGCAAGGGTTAGGTGAATGAGAATCAGAAACTTTCCTTAAGCAGCTTTCAAGTTCATTGCAAATCATTCAGCCTCAATATATATTATTTCTTCTTTTAGCATCCTTTTTTTTTATTTATAAGCAAGTAATTCATTGAAAAATAATACATGCAGATCCCTTAACTTCTTTTCTTGCTTGAGCAGTTAATAAGTACTAATATAATTGCTAAAGGCTTGCTAAGTCTATGCTTTGAGCACTTGGGCATGACCTTTGTGGTTGGACCTGGCAGCCATAATACATATAAGAAGTCATTTAATTACAGCAGTTGAGTTAAATTTCAGAGTACCGACCTTTCAAGTGCCATTATGTCTGATTTATATGGTAGCTAAATATTCTGCCTTGGCCCATATTTATGTTTCTAGGCGGATAGAGTATATATAATTAATTTCATCTTTGTTCTGAACATTAGATCAATTAAGATAGGTGAGACCATAGATATGGAATGTCCTTCTTTGCATTTTACATTCTCTTTATTCAATGAAACTCTGCCTGAGTGGTATTCCCTCATAAGCATCTCAGAGTCTACTTTCTACTTAAACCTGTCAAACGAGTGGGTCAGGTCAAGTTTGAGTTGGGTCATAAACGGTCCTCTTTGCACTCCTTTTAATGTTTTTCATTTTTATTTTTATTTTTTAAAAAACAGAATTTTTTTATTTTTTAAAGTTTTTAAAGTTTTCTTTTCTTTTCTTTTCTTTTTTCTTTTTTCTTTTTTCTTTTTTCTTTTTTCTTTTTTCTTTTTTCTTCCTTGGCTGGTCGCCATGGCCAGCGACTGGCCACCTCAGGCAAGGTCGAGCTCGCTCGAGGCCGACGAGCTCGAGTCTCACTAGATCGATGAGGCTTGAGGCCGGCGAGCTCGTGCCTCGCTTGTGGCCGACCACTGGCTGAGGAAGAAGACAAAAGAAAAAGAAAGAAAAGAAAACATTAAAATAATATATATAAAAAAACATTAAAAAATCAGAAAATGTAAAAAAAATTAAAAATGACCTAAGCTTGTTTGTTGTTACTAATGGTAAGAGATTAATGGGTTAAGTTAAATGGGTTGTAAATGGATTGAGACTACACCCATTTATGACTCATATATTTTGGGCCCTTTATTCTCAAAATCCATTATGGCTAATCTTGGAAATAAGGAGTGACCCATTAATGTCTCATTTAATCAAACATGGGTTCATAAATGGGTTTTAGACCCATTTTGACAGGTCTATATTCTACTCCTCAGCCTCCTCCTTCTCTTGTATGAAGGTGAAGCATTTTGAATTCAGAAGGTCTTGTTTACAGAGGCAAATCTATGTCAGATTGCGTCTGATCTCCAAAGCAATCACCTTCATCTAAGAGGATAATCCAGAAATCCAGGAAAAATGCGTGGAACACTTACATAGTTAGGAAGACATGTTTACATGCATAATGTCTTACCAATTGGCAAGGGACTAAAATGAATATAATCTAAATAAAGGGACCTAAGCAGGTCCTTAAAAGGCTTAATTGGGAAAATCTATGAGCGGGCTACTCACGGGCATCAAGCTCTTGGAGAGTCCTGAGTATTCCCAGCTAAAGACGGGAAGAAAAAGATAGTCTTCAGAGTTACAGGGTGCAAGGCGTGCGGCACTGACACGTTAAAATAAGGAACACATCCAGGCCGTCTTACCAGTTGGCAAGTGACTCAAATGAATACAATCTAAATAGAGGGCTTTGGTTGTTTGTTTCATGTTCCGGGTGGAGAAAGCTAAAGAACGTTTGGACAAATGGGAAGACAAGAAAAAGTCCCTCCTAAAGAGCTAATCCTTCAATTACGTCAACTCGGGTAACGTCGCTATAAAGGCCGAGCCTGTTAACTTTGAGGGCAGCAAACTATTTATTTCAGCCAATAACCCGCATGAATTGTTAGCCCAATGGCAACAAACACACTCGACGAATAAATGCCTGACGAACGATCACCGCTACTAATCGTTGATCGCCCACGGTGTCATTGTCTTTCTTGAAACAGAGAATGCAGAGAGGTATTGGGATTCGACTGCAATGGAATTACATATCCCAATTTGGTTTCTAAGTTGATAAGCACGTACTAAGACTTGGCTGCAACTACTGATCAGTCATTTTCCATTGTTGATTGTTGCAACTAGCCGACACGTGATCTTACTCAAAAGGCCAAGAATCGTGCATGTTACAGGTGACCGAAAAATGAAGACTGGATTCACATAAACTTTAATCTTCTGAGCATGATAGCAGGTTGGTGCTATGAAGAGTGATGATTAGGACCTATTAACCTCACGCTAAGCCGCTAAAGGGGTTCTAATTATGTCTTTGATTAGTTAAATCACATTGTCATCAGGTCATAGTCATTTAAAATTTGATATTTACACATCGTTGCGTTTACTACTAGACGTGATTGTGAGCCTAGGAGTCAGATGGACCCGACAATATCCAGGCGAGATTCAGCAAGGCCTGTAGCTATTGGACCCGACCCAAACACGATAAAAATGTTAACGAACGTTTGCTTAGGCGATGTCAGCTCTTAATATGCTGCCATCTTCTAAATTTAGTGAATGATATAAAGGATATAATTTTGAGTGAACCAATCAAAAATAGAAAATGAGTGAGTTGGGCTATTGGGCCTAGACTAATATAGAAACCATTAGCAAAAGCAATCCCTTACATATATTCCGTGAGAGAGACGAGATCTCGTTGCAAAACATGCCTAAGTCAGTACACCCCATGTTATGTTAGATTATCTTACATTAAATTCAATTAATGCGATGAAGAATCCTATGCTAACCTTGGTGCCTCAGCAACATATTTATCTTTTTATTAGAGCCCGGAAAATATGAACAAGAAAGATGCCATCAAACAGGGAGCAATAATGATGACCTGACCATACTTTATAATTTAGGTCAAGAAATTTCGAATGTTCAAAAGTTTCATGATCTAGCTGCACTGACCGTCAATTATTATCTTTCCTTGAATTAATCCATTTATATTTTCGAAGTGGACAAGTAATTTCAAAGGGACAAAAGTACGAGAAAATGCTGGGTAGGCCTGTCTTGCCACGTAGACCATGCGTCAATCCATGTCCACATACCATATTCATATTCATATTCATAATTTGTGTTGACACGTCGTAATCATAATATTGATTTTACATGTCAAATTCTAAAGTTACAAAAAAAAAGTCTAAATTCGTGTCAATTCGCATAAATTAAAGATGTCAAATCATATTGTATTATATAAAAAATTTCTCTCTGTAATTTATGTTTTATATAACATCATCAGCCTTAGGATTGAGCGGTATTTTCGCATTATAGTGCGTAGCTTTTTTTCCACATTAAAGAGTTTAAGATAGCTTACTAATTTTCATGAATGTACGGCAAATTAATTTTAATTTTGACCAAAGTCTAATCAAATTTTTTTGCCCTAATCATCACTTTGCATTTCATAATAGCATTAGTATAAGGTGCTCCTATACATATAATCACTATCCCCGTACACATTAGTTAATCATGAAATTTTAAGAAAGTTTTTTTCTTACAGGAAAAACTTTCAAACCAAAATGTATCATATAGTTCAGTTCGTCAGTTTAATTTCTAGATAACAATCCATACGACAGCATGGAAGAGATTTTGGCTGAAATAATTATCACATAGGTAACTGCAAGGGCCAAGTGCTCCAAACCTGAGACAGTGCACAAACAAGTCTGGTGTTTGTTGAGCATAACACTAGTCCCAATGAATTAACAGTAGACAAGTTTTTCAGATGTAGAAGGCAACCTCGTCAAGGAATGAACATCGTCGTTGATGCCACCTGTCTCAATATTCAAGGCGGTCATACTCAGACACTGGATATCATGAAGCTGGCGAACAAGTGTGGCGACAAGCTCCATGAACCATCATTTGCACACCGACTACTTCAGCAAGTAGCCAATCATAACCTAGGGCTTTACCTGCCTGAACACAGAATCCAATCAAATTGTCCATATCCACTATCTATTTTAAACAGGCATCTCATTCTATTCGATCACCGGAGTGCAGGCTACCAGCAACAGCCTCCAGGATCTCACGGTTTGACCTCAGTGACGTGTCAATGCAATTTAACAGCGCTGCAGTATGTTCCTTCATCATCCTGTCTAGGCGGTCGACACCATAGCCACCAAATATGCGAACAAATGCTCATAATTCTCTTGGATCAGTGACTACTCGGCAAAATATCCTCCAACAGGTATAGTGCTCTAGAAGCAATTATGAATTGGAGCAAACAGGATTCCAGCACCAGATATATCTTTAACTATACCAGTTGCATATGGCCTCAGTTGCAGATCCTGCATGTTGCTCCACTGGTTTCTCAAACAAGTGCAGAGAAGAAACAGGTCCAGCAAAGACTTCTGTGAGTAGAACTTCTCAAATACCCGAGTGAGGTCCATGCTGATGTGCTGCTCTGCTAGGTGGACTATGCTGATATGTCTTCGAAGCAGGGATTACATGATGCTGGGACGATTCAGATCATTATCAGTTTTCAGTAGAGAAAGCAATCGCCTCCTGAGGTTTCCAAGGATGCATTGTCTCATGTATTGTACATGTAAGTAAATTTAGGGTAATAAAACCAAATTCCTATATGTCTGTGATTCTTACTTAAGAGTGAACTATTGCCACTTAGCTCATGGAAACTATATGACTATACATTTTCTATAATGACATGCTACAACAAATTTGCAGCAGTAGCATATCAGGAGCACTCAGGATACTTGTCCAACTATACACAAGGACCGCTCTCTAAGGGTTGAATTAACTTGCAAAGGGAGTTACTGAACATGTTCCCCATGATAGAATAAACCTGATGTGCATGGTGAAATACAGTCAAAGCACACGAAAAACTTACTGCGAGGCAGCACCATAGCTTATCATACAGTATTGTGCTTTTTGTGATTGCAAACTACTACTGACAAGTCACCCATTGCATTTTATAGATTTTGTTGGAGTAAAAAGAGAAAGAAGAGGAGAGTCGTGAGGGAGCATAAGCGATTAAGATTAACTGCTCTTAAGGGAGGAAGTTGGTATGCCTCACCTCTCCTAGAACAATTACATGGTTTAGAACACAAACTGATCCCGTATCATTTAAGACTGACATAAATTGGTTAGCCTCTGCATTGCAGCTTCTAACCTGTAGATGAGGCTATAGAAATTACCATATTATACGATCGCCACACTCTTTCTTTTGAATGAATAAAGAAATGTGAACAAAATATCAGGAAAGAAAAAGGCCAATCTTACAGAAATTCCATACATTTTAATTGAATTAGTGTTCTCAGGATAGCTTTCATGCCCTGGGAAAGGAAAACCTAGAGGTCCTTCTGGAGATTTTCCTGAAGGGACTGCAACTCTTGTTGCATAATTCATATAAAAAGCAGCTTGTTCCGGAAGAAGCTGAGAATATTCGCAAGTTCAGTAATGTAATTGTTGAAATGAGTGATCCAATTTCTAGAAGTCTCTAGTTTACTCAAGATATTTATATAATAGATACTTGGAAGAATAGTCTAGAAAGATGAGATTAGATATTTCTAGAAGAGTTTCTAGAAAATATCTAAGATATTTCTAAAAAAAAGTGTTGTGATATGTGTAGAAACATCTAGAAAAATATTTAGGCAATTTGCTCTAGATTTTTCCTTAATGGCGGTGGAAGAGGACTATAAATAGCCAACCCCTCTCCACTTGATGGCAACGCAAAACACAAGAAGCCAAGTCCCTTGTACAAGCCTTCGTAATAATAAACTATTCTTGTCTTCCTTTGCTCCCTACTTTGTCTTCCTATGCTTGTCAAGTCCACGCACCTACACGAGCACTCACCAAACTAATTACTCACTCACTCATAAAACAAACCACATTTCCGCAATCCAACAGTAAAAAAAGAAATGCAGGAATGTTTTCCCATGTACAACATATGGTACCTAAGTCTCTAGAGCACCAATGCCCCCTTCTGAATCAAGAATATTAATTAATCCCTCTGATCCTTCCATAATTGATTCTATTAGAGATTCAACATAAAGAAATGCATCTCGACCAATTTTATTTACCTGTCAGAGAAGAGAGTAATGCTGCAATTATCCTTTTTCTTCATTTTTGCAAATTTTTCTCCTCCAACAACTTTAAATCATGAAAGTCATATTTGAAGAGCAATAAAAACTAATCATTTACTTGTCATCTAACAGAAACATAGTCAGATAACAAAACATACTAAAAATAGAGAAGATTATTCCCTACATAATTTCTCTAAAATGAGTATTCAGCGATGATTCTATATCGCAATGTCATGCCTCTTCTATTCGAACTTGCAGGCCAATAAGAAAGAGATAAAAGACTGAAGTCCATAATAATATTTGTGGTCACATTATGTTTAGGGTTCAAGTTGTTGACATGTGATTCTCAACTTTGCCAGATTTCAGTGCAGTGACTTTAACAATCTTCATCTCTCCAAAATTCTCCATATATTAAGTCCAAAACACAAAGGAGTTTTGCAATTTTTCACTTCTCACCTATCCAACCATTCGCCCTTCAAAATCAAGATTCCACTGGGTTCAGTTCAAGCTACATGTCCAATTGTCGTCACTGCTTAAGTAAACATCTTTTACAGTGGCACATCGCACAAATCTTTTGCGACATATCACCTTGAGATTGACTACCATCAAGTAAAATTTGTTTTATTAGGCCCAACAGATTCATTATGTGATGCTTCAATTTGTCAAATGCTTCTAGACAGTCATCATCCCATTCGACTTGTCCATTCTTCTTAAGGAGTTTGAAGAATGGCTTTGCGGTTTCGGACAGTTGGGAGATGAACCGAGCTATATAATTTAGCCTAACCAAAAGACTCCGGACTTCCTTTACCATTGACGGAGGTTGCAATTCATAATGGCAACTAAGGGTACAAACTTTTCTACGACAATTATCAAATAAACAAAGCTTTCACAAGATAATCAAGAGAGATGGCAAAATTCAAGTATAAAATAAAAATAAAAATTCAACTACCATAATGCAGAAATATTTATCTACGAAGAAGACCAATGCTCACATAACAAAAGCCCCTACAAAGGGAGCTAACGGATAAATAAAGTAGACGGAGTGATATGTATCATCATCTAATATGATTCGTTATGGTTGAAAGTGGGAGAAACTTGAACACAACCAATGCAACGATGCTTCATGATATAGCAATTCCTGGAGGATGAAGTTCTTGAACAAGCCTCTAGTGATAAGTATGACCCAAAGCCCGACATCCACTCTTCTTATTGAACTCATAGGGAAGTCAAAACTCAATCCCCAACTAATTTATTCTATACTACCATTAATCGGATTCTTCAGAAACCACAAAAACCTGCAGGCCAAAGCTAATTCATCACTTGTAGAACTCCTTGATATACACCTAACATCCAAAGCATCATGAATCCTTATTACATCCGATACGTAGAAGAGCCATATGTTTGACAATGTTCAAGATTCTGTGTTTTTGTTCAACAAGGTATCGTTCCTCAGAACTTCCAATGATAACTCACAACAATAACCATTCGGAAGGGAAGTGGTGAAAATTTAAATTGGATTAGCATGATCCCTAATGCTTTTCACATGACTCAGAATGAGCTTTCTGAGCCCACACGGTGAGATAAGGAGGCACCAAACAGCTACCTTGATAAAAGCCACATACGGTTTTTCATCTGCTTCCGTGGGATCCAGAAATACACGATCCTCTTGAATGATAGCCACGATACGACAAGAAGAAAAGTTAAAACAAAAGTTTGAAGAAGAAGAAGGAAAGTAAAGACTTCCAACTTTACTTGAAGGGGAGAAGATTAGATTTTTCCAAAGAGATCATAACATTAAGTCGTCTAAGCAAAGTAAAGACTTCCAATTTTGCTTAATGCGGTACTTATCGATCTCTCTATTCAGATGTTCACTTGATTCTTTTGTTGAGGGATTATGTGAAGTGTATATTTGGGGTGGTAGTGAACGTGTGACCTATGCTTTTCCACTCCGTGGAGGAAGTAACTTACATCTACTTCAGAGTTCAGAGACCTATATGTAAAGCAAATTGAGCAATGCTTAGTTCTTGCTCAACTGCTTATAGTTATAGGCATAGCAAACTGTGTTATTGTTCTTTTTGTTGCCCTAATTTATACTTCTTTAATATGTCTGATGTTTTCAGGTCTTGTGGACTTTTCTGTTGTCCGCCCTCATTGGTTACTCGCTCTATCAAAGAAAGCGCCGATAAGTTTTCAGACTCCTTGCATGTACATGTTCCTATTTTTCTTTGATAGTAATTGCATATCACAAGGGCCGATGATTCAACTTTCTCAAGGCAAGTTTTCTCGAATCTCCCTCAGCAGTGATCTTGCCGAAGATCATTGATTAACCCAGAATGAGAAGAGGAAACAAACTCTGCAGGTTGTAGATGCCGGAGCAGGATTTGCGATATTCTTGTTCTTCTGCATGTATTTGTTAGGATATTCAGAACATGAACACCTGCTCACAAAAATTCTTGGTTCCCTTTGGTGGATCGGTTGAAATTATGCTGCAGATAGAAGCGGGATCTCTTCCTGCTATTTTTCCTTATGTGCCTTCTCTTGCAGAATGAGTGGTTACTGAGAAAATTAAAGCACATGAACCCGTCATCAAACATGGAATCCACATGAAATCACTATGTTCTCGCGACGGGTCGGTCCTTTCTTAATCGACTATTGTAGTCTGCTCAAATAGAGAGTCCTTAGACTGCAGGCAAAGGTGGAGGTACCTTATCTGCCTCAGTCAACATCTCTTGCGGTATTTTTGTGGTACACTCCATCTCTCCAGTAAATGTGGATTACACTCATGTAGGATCAGAACAACACACTACAAGAATGAATGAATATGATAAAGTTCATATTGGACTTGGTAAAGGTGGATCTACCACGAAGTAATGAGGTGCAGGCTGAAGTCGCGACAAGTTGCATGCGCATGAAAGTGCAACAGTAAACAGTAAATGTCGGTAATTCATCTTGATTAGAGTACAAAGAATAGAAGTGGAGTCATCTGCCATGAACATTGGCTGTGAAATGATAGGTTCGCCTAATGAATACACGGTAGAATATCTTCGAGAGGCTGTAGTGTAGAGAATCATAATCCATATGACGACGATGATCGAATAAATATGTTCACTGGTCAATTTAATACTATAAACAGTAGCATGACTCAACCCACTGAAATAAATCCACCTTGTGCTTTTATCATACCTATAGATAGATGCCCAAAACCAAATCGAGGTCAAGTACATTCACTGCACAACGAGTCATTACATGTCCCTAAAATTCATATTTTACACCAATGAGTCAATAGGCGTCCCTAAAATTCATCTGCGAATTTAGCTTCCCTTATTTTCATGCATCAACTATCGCCTTAGTTAGGAAAAGTGACTGTGCTAGGGGAAAAGGCCCCATCTCCTCATGAATTCCGCAGCTATTGCAAGTAGAACTATAGATATAATGAGCCATAATCTTGATCCTCCTGCATTAACAAAAGATCAAAAAACAATGAGACAGTAGTAATAAGCTAGGGTCGCATCACAACTAATTTCTTCGTTGGAAGTATGCTTCGGTATGGAAAACTAACAAATATAGGAAGATGACAACCAAAGAATCTCTCTAAAATCAAAGATCGAACTTCAAAATTTGAAAACCTCTAAAATTCAAGGTCTAAGTCACAAGGACCTTGACAATTTTCAGAACATCCTTCAAATGAAAATACAGATTCAAGTACCATGGATCTAAAGATCTTCACAGCACTTGGAGGTACTGCACTCCGATAACTAGGACTTCGACACTCTTCAAATTGAGCATTTTCTCGTATTCATAAATCTGAAGGATGGATTTAGAAGTGGAGTCTCCTGATGCCACAATCTCAAGGGGAAACAAGGTGGAGGGATCGATTAAAAAAGAAGAAGCCAAATTACGGTATTCATTATGCGGAAAGAATGAGGTTCTCTTCATTCAATTGACATGACTTGAATAAGGCGCCATAGACCTCAATCGACTTTCACGAGAAGATGAAAGATTAATATCTAGCGCAAGATTTTCTTCCCTTTTTGGTTTGCTTTACAATAAAGATCTTGAGTCCTTGCATATAATACTTCAATTCTGTAATACACCTGAGCTGAAGCTTGAAAGGATGGCCTACATGGCGGTCTATAGATTCGATGTTTTGTTTTCAACTCACCGAAGTATTCCGTCATTGCCTTGCCTTGCCATATTCCCACCTTTCACACGACATTCGTTTACGACGATAACAAAAAGTTTGACCTTGTAGAATCTTTATTCAAAACGGCCTCTTCAAGGCCATATTTGTATAAGTTATGATATCATAGAAGTCTCATACCGCCAGTATTCGTGTCCTGAACCGTAGCACTTGAGTCCGTGGATACTGAAATAATTGCCCTGCAGTAGTGCAATCAATCAGAGTTAAAGCTGGGGAGCACAACAATCCTTTGCTGCAAAGATGAGGATAGTGTCTTGATCAAAACCTTGAATCGTGAGAGAATACTAATGCTGTTACAAAACCAAGATGTGCCTTTTTCATGACGGTCTGAGTCCTCATACTAGTTGAATTTAAGATAACAATGTCTCCTCCCATGCCGCTGCATTTCAATCATTCCAATCAGTAAAGGACCATACGAGTGCTCTTGAACTCAAACCCAATCGAATGTGAAGTGACAAAACACGTACCGAAACCATTCAAAGCAAAGATGGGGAATGAACCCACATGTTCACGAGAATGCATCGACTGATGTAATCAAAAAGCAAACATTAACCTAAAAGGCATGAGTAAGAGGCAAAAAGCATCGTTCAACATCATTCAATGTAGATCTAGCCTCCAGGCAATGAGATCAGCAAGTGTTCAATCAAGATGAGTATGTTAATTAATCATTTCAACCAAACTGACAAATAGTTTCTCATCCGTTTGCCCACAACGCTGTAAGTACAATGTTTTTAAGGCCGCACCGCATCCTCTTTACAATGAGCTCTCAACTCAATTGAGCTCCAATGGCAAGTATAGAAACCGAATCTTAGACTTAGGGCCAGATTTGCATACGTGCCTAAACAGTAAAGGAATTACTTGATGAGTATAATGCATAGATTATACACACTCTTTCTTCTCCACATTGATTATTAGAATTTTCAGGGCTCCAGATTCATCGTGTAGGGATATCAGCATCTGAGTGTCTACAGCATGTTGTTGCCGGCTGTGGATGCCAGATCTAAAAGCACTTCATGCTCCAACCTGCTGAATGAGGATATCTCCATCCCAGGGCACACGAATTTGAGAAACTAGGGCACTCTCTTAAGAGGTAGTAACATGGCAGTAACTCCCACTATATCACTGGGGACTGCAGACCCCACCCTTTCTCTCCTTTACGGTACACAGTCATACTTCACAGATTCAAATGGTTGCAGATTCATTCCGCTTTTTATATTTTATATAATATATGAAAGCAAAGCACATTTCTATCGGTCTCGTCTTTGTACCTATCTAAATTGTAAGAGAAACTGCAATTTTATTTTCTCCATGGATATAACAACCCAGTCAGAATATCAACCAACAGGTTCTTTCTCAGGTTTCCCCTTATTGATCTCGTTACTGATATCAAATGGCAGAACTTCAGGCCACTTAAACAACCTAAGCAGACGAGTGTCATAATTTTAAGGCACCTGATTAAGGTTCAAGCTAGGCTTTATCCTTATGCTACCTAATCATCACCGAGTTGCGGGGAGCGTTCACTCATTTCAATGATGAACAGTAGCTTATATGATCAAGTAAATCAAAG
>BCNH02000004.1:7284517-7303164 GCA_001662345.2 Metrosideros polymorpha var. glaberrima | reverse complement strand
AATTTCGAGGGGGTCGCTGGAAGTCCGGGACTCGCCTGGGATCGCTGCAAGAAAAACAGTCGTTGCCAAGTCTGAGCGGCGATACCCGGAGGAAGCTGCGGCGGCGGCGGTCCAAGCGTGAGGGGGTGAGGAAGGAGCAGCAGTCACCGTTCGCGCCCAAAGGAAGGAGACGATGCTTTCTCCCTCTTGTAGCCTCTCTCTCTCTCCCTTTTATCTCAAACTGTCGCTAGCCCCTCTCTCTTGTCCCATCAACCTCTTTATATGCAGAACAACATATGGGTTCTTCTTAGGGAAAGAATCAAATTTAACATATTAAACCTCTGTGTCTTGCTCCCCTTTCTTCGTCTCTTTCTTGTTTTGAAAAGAGACAACATGAGATCAAATGTATGCCCCACGTGCAACTCTCTCTCTCTTATTCAATATGCTAAAATCTTTTCTTGCCCTTCTTTTTATTTCCTTTGTCCGCACCTGTCAATTCATTGCCGATTATGGGATCAATTTTCCAATTCGACCAACCTAGTGTCCCGTGGACTTGGCTGAAATTGCTCGCCTTACGAGCTTGGTCCAATTAATTCAATTTAAGCTCAAAACCATCCAATAAGTCCACCCGCGGATCCGATAAATATGCAGATATATGGGCTTAACTATTAATGCAAATGCACTTATTATTTATATGCAAATATTTTTGTTTACGTCAACCCCTAATTTTTATGCACTGAATAACTAAATAGGTTGCCAAAATTTAGGTGTAACACATTTTTGCCAATTCAGTCCTAAACTTTTTAAATTTTGCCAATTGAAACCTAAATTGATGGCCAACTGAGGGAAAAGGGAAGAAGAAAAAAGTAAAAAGAAGAAGAAGAAGAAGAAGAAGAAGAAAAGGAAAAAATAAAATATTATTAAAAATTATTCACGTCAGCGCCGGCATGCCACATAGGACAGTCGATGTCCATATCAGCAATTTCTGGCCAAGATTAGCCGATTGGACTCAATTGGCAAACCTTGAAGAGGTTTAGGACTCGATTAGCAATTTTATTAACGACTGCTCGAGGAAGGTATGTGTATACTTTTTGAAGCAATAAATTTGATGTGCTCGATTAGTTCAAGAAATTTAAGGCGTTGATTAAGAAGCAGTCGAATAAACAAATCGAGTGCCAGAGAACAATAACGACATGGAGTTCAGTGATAAAGACTCTATTGAGTTCTACGAGAAAGAAGGGATTGTGAGACACCGCAAAATACCTGAGACACCAAGCAAAATGGCTTTATAGAACAAACAAACAGAACTTTTCTTGAGCGAGCTCGATGCATGCTTTCACATGTAGGAGTGGGCAAGGAATTTTAGACCAAAGTAGTAAACATAACGTGTTACCAAGTTAATCAATTTCCATCATCTGCTACTGAGTGAAAGACTTTTAAGGAAGTATGGTTGGGAAAACTTGTTAATTACTTCAAATTACAAGTATTCGGATGTCCTACGTATGCTCGTGCGAGTGATGGTAAGCTTAAGTCAAGGGTGAAGAAGTGCATATTTCTAGGGTATGCACATGGGGTGAAACACTACTAGCTGAGGTGCATCGATCCTAGATTATCCGATTTTCTAATCAACAGAGACATGATCTTTGAGGAGACGGCAATGCTTCGATAAAGGAGTCATGAGACACAACCAGCAGAGCAAACAAATTGTGGTGTCAGTTGTAAGGTGGAGCTTCAAGTGGAGACTCCATAGACCTCGGAGATAACAGAAGTTGAGACTGTAGATGAGACCGTAGTTCCTGAAGTCAGTGATATTGAACAGCTAGCATAGTCGCAACACACTATAGTCACGGGTAGACAGAGAAGGCAAATCAAACCACCGGTACGTTATAGTTGTACAAATATTTCTTATGCATTGATTGTAGGTGACGAGGTAGAGACAGACAAGCCTTCGTCTTACTCTAAGGCGATGGCTAGTACTGAGTTGTTGTAGTAGCTTAAGCTTTTGAGTGAAAGTAAGTCCAATTGAATATATTAATGGGCTCAAACTTGGCTCTCTCTCCCCGAGTGAAGGTATTGTGCATCTGCTGTGCGCTCCTAACAGTCTCGAATATTTTGGTCACTCGTATGTGTATCGTATGTTATGCATATATTTCATGTCATTACCAAAATGTTTCATCGCGATCGAATAATATGTTCTTTTGTTGAGAAATGGATGAAAATTTGTGTCGAGTAACGTTAGTCTTACGTTAGAAGTGCTAATGAGCTCGAATGTCTCTATGTCTCTTGTATCATGTCGAGAACTGTCGTTCCTTCGTGAAATTTCATGCTCTAGTGTTGAGATTAGGTGTCAACTCCTGCATGAGAAAAATGGAAGTGTGATTCATGTTATTTAAATACAAATCTCTAGGCAATGTTACGTAGACATGGGTATGGCGGATCTTGGCCTTATAGGAATCGTGTGTCTTGGTCGTGGGTTGTAATGTCAGCAAGATTAGGCTCTTGTCAAACGCGACCCTGTTTAGATTTGGTCATATGTGGAAGCGAATTTGTCCCTAGCATGTCACGTAGGCACGGACAAACGCTTCCCAACTATATCAGCAATATAGATGAAGTGGGTGGGGGTGGCAACAAGTGCAAGAGTACACACAGATATCTGCGTTGAGTAGACATATATTATGTCATATGCACTGAAGCATGGATAACTTACCTTTGACTGCATTACAGAGATGAAGTTTACAAAATAATATAATAAAAATAAAGGAGCTAAAAGATTGCCGACGGAATATAATAAGACAATTGGGAATAATGACCACCAACTTTGCTTCCCATGTATGAGAACTTATTCCAATATTTTCTTCTTACAATATATTCATCTCATTTTGTTTGGATGCATGAGGCAATGTGTGTTCCATTAGTCGCTCTTTTACTGTTCGATTGTCTTTTACCTTTTATGTCAGCTAAAAGCCTTTTGATAGATTTAATGAATATTTTCGCCCATGTTGAGAAATTAATTTATCGAAAGTTGCCTTTTTTGATGAAAATCAATATAGGCAATTACCAATAATTGGCAATCAGTCGATATCAGAGGCTATCGACAAGGAAAGAATAAAGATGTGTCTTTATTTTGATATGATATATATAGAAATAGATTGTCGTTTTCATTACGCTCGACGTACACAACAAAGAGAACGCTCTTCCGATCTCTCTCTCTCTTTTTCTCAGGATTGCAAAAGGGCATTTGATCTGTGGCAATCAAGGTATGTTCGTTGTGAGATATACCTTTCGATCGGTGATTCAAGTTTATGATTTTGGGCATGTTTATATGATTTATTCGAATGTGTTCTTTTCCGCGTTTTCTCATGTGTGTGATTTATTCGAATGATTTGGTTGTGTCCTCGGTTTTTTTTTTTTTTGGTCAGATTTGTGTCCTCGGTTTTAAGTAGTTGAAGAACTAGCGAGATCAAATGGCCCCGAACATTGTGATATAAGAAGGCGTCTGATTTTGATGGCGGGGAATATGGTCCGGGACGATAGGCAGGGATTGGTCGTGCAGGCTCTGATTTTAATTCGGCTCACGTACCGCACAGCCTTCAGGGATTGTATAACTTTTAGCATTGTCGATTTGAGTTACATTACTGTGATGCCATCTGAACTGTTAGCTTACCAATATGAACGATTACCGGAACGCCCGAATCGCTGCTCGTATGGGAAGTGACGCCGCGCAATCTTTGGTCTGCAGGCTTCACAATAGCGTCGGTTTTGCTTAACTGCAGTTCATCGTCCAAGTTGAGATCACTCTGTAAATCTAAATGAAGATTAATTGCTCGGACAAAAATGTCAGCCAAAATTCACTGTGAAATGCTAACATGAATAGCGGGTCATTTCATTTATTTAAGTCCTTCACTAGACTCTTGACCCACTGGGCTTGAGCTCATCTGACTTTCATCCACTTGATTGTTCAGCGACACTTAAACTAGCTTTTGCAAACTCCGACTGAGTAACTAATCAAGAGGGATATTGTACAGAATGTGCAGGATTGGCATTTTAATCAGCGGACGAGTTGTGATTAGGGGTGAATTGCCAAGAGCCTGCTCGCATTGGACCTTGCAGACAACTTTTAATGAGGTCTATCTCGCATTATTGAACATTGACATGGTTATGCATCCTGGTGTTCTATGGTTCTGTTGACTGAAGCTCCCATAAGTAGCGATTTTCGCGACTTTAATGGCGATTCTTCCTATAGTAGTGGTAATTTCCCTATGTTTCCTGGGGTACGTTTAATTACCACGAACGCAAAAACAATTACAATCACGAATGTGAACATTTTAGCTAGGATTTGTACGAGACATTAGAGAAGCAATGTTGGCTAAAAGGAGGCGGAGGAGGATCGGATATTCAGCCATGATATTGACAAGGGCTTAATCCTGTTATTATTACCTAAATGTATATGTTCTTGTTTTGATCATCAAGATTAGATTTCGGTTCGTGCCCGTACTCTCACATGAAAGTGCAGTGACATAACTAATGGCGATATTCCATCTCCACCGATTCATAAAATGGCGAGATGACATGCTATTTCTGTAGGCATCGCGACATGCATAACCACACATCCGAAGCCTGCACAAAATCAAACATATCACCATTCTTTTGTTTGTGATAATATCGGACGAGTGACGTGTTTGAAGAAGATGCCTATTGTCTATTGGTTTGCAGAAATAACTTCTCAATGTCATGATGCAGATCTTAAAGAAGGCAGTAGAGTTTATTAGTTTACAGTCACTGATGAGCATAAAAGTGGCTTCAGAAGCACTTATCTGTGAAAATGTTCATTGAACTGCAAAAATCAATAGAACTTGTCCAGAATCTTAGAGAGCAAGTAAGCTAAGCCCCTAGAGCAAGCATGGATTTTTCTGGCGATTCAAGAAACCGGAAATCATAATCTTTGATTCAGTAAGCCTGGATGTTAGAAAGAACCAATCTCTTTGCTGTTTTGACGAGTAAGAACAACAGATAAAGAACAGTTCAACTACTTCCCAAGTTTAGACAAAACTAACATAAGAGGTTCAGCCATACTTCATGAATCACATTCTGAAAAGGCAGTGTAACCTGCACGCTTCCAAGGAAACGATAAAAGGGCCCTTGAATCAGAGAAATAGGTTGGAAATTGAACGACGTACGATGCGCCTTTTTTCTTCTGTTGGGATCGAAATATGAAGTGTTCATTAATCCATTTGGCATAATTCAAAGTCTTTTTCCCTCTTCGCTGATGCCCAGACAACTAGTGTTTTACCATATGAGTTTAATTGGAGTCTTCAGACAGATGTGTTTTATGAAGGACTCAATCAAACTATTTACAAATTGAACTAACCTACCGAGTATATAACCCTCTCAAAATCCAAAACCAAACTATCTATAGTTGGATGCGTTCTAATTTGCCAAGCATACAAAACGCAGTTACAAAATTCTGTTCATCAGATGACATTATAGGACATCATCCAAGAGATAAGCAAAACCAACCAGTAATTAACATCATTACATACTGTGAGCAAGACTTGCTAATATACTACTATTCCAAGAACTATGGTTCATGTGTTGAAGGCATAAAAGCAGAGAGCAACTTGAAAAGACATGAGAATCTGTCTTCAGGAAAAATTGAGACTTTGCATTAGTTAATATGCATAATCATAAGAGAATTCATTGACCCCAACCATGGTAGCCACCACCTGGTACACAATGTAGACGCTACCTCCTAAGATCAACAGGATCAGAATTGCGGAAATTGGGTTCTTGAGCAGCTCCAAGATGGGGAGAGATATGGTGTAAATAGCGCCTGTACTCACAGTGAGGGCATAGAGTGCATATCTCCTGACATTGTCCCAGAACTCCTCTGCAAGTGGCCCTTCAGGACCAAAGGCCAAAGCCCTGTTGTGGTGGTCTTCAAACCCCATAACGAGCAGCACAATCCCAAGTGAAACAGCACCTAAAACCACCTTTCTTGAACACCCATCTGGTGAAACATGCTGATTCTGGGACTTCTGGACGTCTCTTGTGGGTCTTGAAATGGAGTTGCATATGGAGGATGCTGATGCTGATGCTGATGAAGAAGAAGAAGACGGTGGAGAGCGGTGCTCACCGCATGATGTGACGATTCTTGAGGTGATGAAAGTGGTGACATTGGATCTTGGGTTGGAGAGCTTGCTATTTCTTGGAAGGAGGAACTGAGATTGCAGAACCAGTGTCTTCATGTCTGTTGAGTTCACCGCTTCTTTTAGCTGATATTCACGAGTGGTGGCATTTCTTGGTGCGCCTTATCAACGAAAAGAGAGGATAATGATGCCAGACTGATAATTGCAATTGCAGTAGATAAAGGTTCGAGATGGAGATGGAGATGGAGATGATGGGCTTGCGTTGAGAATTGAGGCCTTATGACTGGGCTGGCTCAAAAGACCTTCTTAATAATTTCATGAAATTTTATTTTTTCCTAGTTGTATAGTTTTGTTGCTGTTGCATGTGTTCTTATTTTCTTATTGGAAAAACTCAAGAGTATCATTGTTATCTTCCTCTAGTTATAATTTTTTAAAGCATCTTCAGAGCATTAACAAGAGAAGGTCCGCCAAATGCATTTGCCACAAGTTTTTACTTTTGCAAAAATAAAGTATAAATTATTTCGAGTTGCGCTATCCTAAATTAAGTCGTTGTTTACTTATTTCAGGAGAAATTACAAAAATCGTCCTCATGTTGTTACCCGAATTCTTAGTTCCCCAACTTATCTGGAGCGACAATCTATGGACAAAATTCGATTTTCATCAAAATATGGACGGAAAATGCTGAGTAAGCTTGAGCACTTAAACACACGGCGTCGACGTGTGCAAGTTTCAGAAAGTTTATACTTTTGGTCCATGTACTTTTAGGAATGTTAAATGTAGTCCTTGTACTTTATGTTATTCACAAAATTTAGTCCTTCTACTATTTTTTGACGAGAATTTAATTTCTTTAATCATATCTTAATCCTTAATCTTATGAAAATGTCGAGTAAAAATCAAGTATTAATTGATGATTTCTACATTGTATAAGTGTGCCCAATCTGATTCAAAGTGTTATTAGAAGAAATGATTTCATCCTATGCAATAACTTAACATCCTCATTTTCAGCATACATCTATATTTTTTTGGGCTATAGCATAGATCTATATAGCTAGGACTACTTTTAGACAAAAATTAGATAGTTTTTACATACTTTACTACAGCTTTAACTCACTAATTTGTGGGCAAAATATTTTAGGTAGGTTATAAGAAATCTTTGAATTATAGTATTATAAACAAGTCCATATCAGATTGATTATAAGAACCGTTTATGTTGTGGGAAGGTCGTTAGTATCCGGTGTCAAATTTAAATCTCATTATTAAGTAGTTCTTTAAAAAAATATTTTATTATTAATAAAGCCATTAACTCTAAAACCTTATTTTACATACATATCATGTATTAAACTATAGACAACATCATTTAAGTCTCATTTTGGCATGGATATATGGAAAAAAAACCGTATTTAAAACCTTATCAATCAAACGAAGACATTTCCACAAAAAAAAAAAATTGGTATGAGGACTAATATTATTGCAAAAAAGAAATGATATACGGACCGATCTTAAACATTCCTAAAAGTACAAGGATCAAAGTGCAATTTTTAGAAGCTTCTACTTATAAGTGTCACGTGTCAATTAACCGATGCTGACTCACCAAATTCCATCCACTTTTGGAGGAAAAATTGAATTTTGTCTTGAAATTGTCGCTGGAGATAACCTAGGGGACTAAATAGTAAGGAAATTGCACAAGAACCCAAACTAAATTTGAGATGCCGCTAAATGAAAAGATATTATACGAGAAATGACAAATCGAAACGCTAAATTGAAAAAAAATAAATGGTTCCATCATATAATTTTGTATTGGCTAAGTTCACATGTTAAAGATAAGCGACCTATGACATTCGTCACAGGATAATTGATTCTATAATAGAGGTTAATGATAAATAATCATAACTAATAGCATAAATTACACTATTTCCATAAGCAATGATAACGGTCATGGTTTCCATTCTTAACATTATCGATCACAAAACTACCATATTTAATAACATAAACACCAACCATCACCATTGTTCAACCGTCATCGATACCTCCTCTTAACGATGGTCATCATATAGTCACCATGGCCATGGCCATGGCCATCACCTAACAAACCGTTTTCTTCGCAAGCCTTTCGACAGTCATCTCCGACTATCATCGTCACTATTATCAATCACCACCTTCAATACTGCTGTCATCTGCTTAACGAGCTACCATACTGCACACCATTAGGATCGACGATCGCCCATAACTACCATAAGCTACCACCGCAATACACCTCCGCTACCCATGGAGTTTTAGCTATGCAACAACTATCGACACGAGTACAAGAATTAAAATGGCATCCACCTTAGAAAACATCATAAGCAAACATTTTCAATGTAAATTATAATAAGGAAGAATGTGTTTCTTGAAATACGTCTTTCAACAATGGAAATTGCTCTCGAAGTCGAAAGCAAATGTCTCCGTCGCATAAAATACTTTTCCGGCAGCAAAATTCAGGCCAAGCTTTTCCCTCACCTCGCACAAAACCGGTGCATGGGAAAGGTTTTTGTCCTCTCCTAGCCACTTTGCTTTGCTCCGTAAACCGCAAAAAGAAAAGAAAAAAGAAAACTTTTTTTTCTTTTTTTTCGCTCGTTAATCGTTAATGCCTTAGCTGATTGTACAACGATACTCAGAATTTTTCTCTTCGTCGCGTCGCTGCGGTCTGCTTTCTTCAATCTCTCTCTCCACCTGCCGAATTTAGCGGATTGCGATGGTCTCTTTAACCCAAAATCCCCCACTTCTCTCTCTCGTTCCTCTCCCCCTGTCTCTCTCTGAGCATGCGGCGGTCAAACTATATAACACATTACAGCGCCCGTCGTTGTTGTCTGTGTGCTCCGAGTGCTGGGTGGTGTCAAAAATGTCTCCTTTTTCCTTCTAGTTCCTCTGCTACGGGTGAGACCCTTCAGCTCTCTCTCGCTTGTCTGCGTCGTTCTTGACTGTACGACGCCCTTTTTTCCCTCTCTCGATCATTCTCATTATCTTGTGTTTGGAGCTGTCTGGGAGGTGTGTAATCTGTGCGGCGCTAGCTTTGTTAACTCGATTTTTATGTGTCTGAAAATCTGTGCGTTCCGTTCCTTGCTCCTTCTCTTTCTCAGCCTCGTGATTTTTCTCTGGACCCAGGATTGTTTTTCAGCTGTTTTGTCTGTGTTGACGCCAGAGCGAGCTTCTGTTATCAGGGGCTTGAACTGGGCTTCGTTTATTTATTTGGTTTATACATGGGTTTAAGGTTTTAGGAGGGTTGAAGTGATGTTAGGGTTTTGTGGTTGTCTTTCCCAAGCATGTCTTAGCCGTCCAACTGAAGGGTTTTGATTATGTAGACTTGAATTGAGGGATTTCTTTTTCTTTTCTTTTTTTGTCTTGAGGTTGAAGTGGAACCCTTGTGAATGGTCTAGAGGTTCAGAATGTCTGATGATAAGGACGGTTTCGTGGGGTGGGAGGAGCGGATCGTATGTGCTGAGCGAGGCAACAGGGTGGTGCATTATTACCTGACGGATGCATCGGGGAATTCGGTGCTGGCAGTTGTTGGGACTGAGAGGAGCATTAGGCACATGATGTATATCGCGACAGATGATTTTGTGCAGTTATATGGGTCCAACGGGTTGATCAAAGGGTACAAAAAGTGGCGAGCTAGAAGAGAAGTCGTGGAATTGCTCGCCTCATTGATTTCAAGTATGTGCTACAAGTGCTCATTATTTTTTTCAATGCCATTTGTTTCCCTTGCATTGTTATATCAATTGTTTGTAAATGTTGGTTTCTTACAAACGAGTTCATAGGTCAGGGTTCTTTGGCTAGTATGTGAATTGTGATATGTGATGCCATGATGGCTTTGCGAACCCTCTCTTCAGAATATAGATATAACAACATGATCGTGTTGAGAGGCAGGTTCCGGACATGTATGTTTCTGCATTCCTAGTGTAAATTGCTCACCACTAGATACTGTAGTCTATTTAATAGAGAACCCATATAAGTCGTCTTAATTTATGTTGAGCACATGTGCTGGATGAGATGCTAAAGATTGGGAAATATGATAATAGATGAAAAAAAAAAAGGTCTGACAAATCTAACCTTCCTTTGAGAACCGTTACTGTCCTTGGAATGAGCTCGTAATGGTGGACTTAGCCTTTGAAAAGCGTCATAGCTGTACAACATGGTTTTCATTTATCTAGAATTTTGACAATCACTTTTCTTTAGCTAATCATAGTTCTTCCGTCATTATCATTTGGAAACTTTAATATGCACAATTATGTTGGAGACAGAGGTAAACATGCTCGCATGTCTCCGGATAGTGGGGTGGCAATGTCCGGTTAAGGACATATAAATAACTCTTTTTTGGCTTTTTTTTTTCATAATAAATGTTTGAGCATTACCAATTTGAGCTATTAGCATTAAGTGACCATTTTTTAGCTATATAACCTTCAGGAGATTTTCCAGATTAGCACGTCAGCACCAGATTTTTAGGTGTTAAAGTACCGTTGCTTAAAGTGATATGCATTTGCCGAAGATCAAAATATGGAGTTGATAGCTAAGGAGGGTGATGATTACTCTGTTAAAGTAAGGGGAGCTAATGCCATTCAAACCCAAATTAGGAAGATGAAAGTGGTGTGAGAGAGAGAAAGAGAAAGACGCTATAATCATAGTGTTGATAATAGCACTTTTTTTATGATGCCGGGTCTGAGGAAGGATTGTAATCATCCCTAGGTGATATTTATGTACTTAAATTGGACCATTTGCTGGATGGTCTGGAGTAATGGAAGCATTCTAAGGGAGTGAAATATGAACTTGACTTTCTGGATCTTGTCAAAGTTTGTAGGAGTAGTTTCGTGTCACCTTCTTGCAAAATAAGAAAGCTGATGAAGATAATCATCATATAGTCTCATTAGAGTTTTGGCAGTTAGTAATCCATCTTTAAAATGTAGGCAGCTAGCTATCACATAGTCTTATGTTGTTGGGCTGATGTATCTCCATGGAAGTTGTCATACAGCTAATATCCATTGTTCATTTGGTGCAATTGCAATAAAACACTGTTACTGGAGTAAATGGGCCAATTGGTCTTCCTAGTTTCAAGGCTCATAACCTTGAACTGTGATATTAAATCCCTGCATATGCATATGTGCAAAATTTAGTTAGCTGCCATTACATGCACACTCAACTACTAAAGAGCAGACTAGTGATTTACTTGCTTATTATGTGTAGATGCAGAAGATTTGTTAATGCTGTACAATTAAGGTAGAGGAGTCTTCTCTGTGTCCCCTTTGTATTAATTCCATCTTTGTCTTTTCGGGTGCTATGTTTTCTCGGCCTTATACTTCCTTTTGGGATTTTCTAGTATGTGGTCACGTGCACGTGTGCCTAGAGAGAGAGAGAGAGAGAGATTAATGGATATGGGCCGTTCATGGACCGATAAGATTACCATGAAATCTTGTCAAGACTCTTAATTTTTTGCCTTGAGGACCGCATTTATGTAGTTGCCGTTTTGAAGAGATTTTTTGCCAATATTAACAGTACAGATTATATAAAATTCTCTTTGAAACAAGCTGCACCCATGTGTCTTTTGCACCCCTTTTAAGTTTGTCCTACAACTGTTCTTTGATCAGAATCAAAATTTTCTTTTATCTGGAGAGGGAGGGAGAGAGAGAGGTCTTCTGCAATGAGTTCTTCAATGAAGCACGCTGACTGCTGTTATGAAATGGGTATCATCGATTTCTTCAGTAACCAATTATTTGGTTGCTCTTGCTTCACACCATTGTTTGGTGATTTTACAGATCCTTTCTTTGCTATGCAAACTGATGTTGTGCATCGTCTTTGCCCCTTTTTGGCTTTTGGTCCATTTTATGAAGAACTTTTGAACATATTATAATGATTTTTTCATTCTATTTGATAGATTTTAATTGATAAGCTGGTGGTTTTCTGAAGAGAATTCTATGATATCCATCAAGTAGTCTAGTTCATCATGTGCTTGTAAAGATCTATCTGGGTAACAAATACCAAGAAGGTATTATGAGTTTGTTGTACATATTTAATGCATATAGCTCACTACTCTGTTGTTAGATAGATTGTTTGTAGGTTGGTAGTTCTATAGTTTGTTGATCCTTATCTTCACTGTACAATATTTATCTTTCTTTGGAGCAGTTCGCCCATGATTATGCTAAACTTTTCCTTGTAGAACAGATGCTATTAATGATATTAGAAAGCTGATCTATATTGATTTTTATCATTCCTTTAGAAAAGTAAATCTTTGTTATGATGATGCTATTACTCCCATAATTTGTATTAAAGTGCCAATCTGAGAGAGAGAGAGAGAGAGTGGTTTGGGGGGTTGTAGCGTAGAGAGGAAAATGCGAATGCATGTGTTTATCACACACGTGAGATCTGACACGAAGCATCATAAGTATTGCCACTTGCTTCATTTTTGTGCCCATCTCGATCAACTTGCGCTTTTTGGAAGAACTATTCATGCCGAGTGTTGAATCCAACCCCAGGATTTTTTTCATCATGGACTCAACAAGGGCCAGTTTTGCCTTGGGGTTCACTCTGCAGCACTCTTGAGTAGCCTTCCGCTGGGGACATTGTTTGGTGCATCTGTGTCTGGTCGTGTGGTGCCTGCTTATGGTTGCCTGCCCATGACATTGGTCTTCTGCATTGTTTTGCGTGCTTGTATGTTTATCTGACTTTTTTTGTTTTTGGTGTCTACACCTGTGTATGTTCTTGTGTACTTGTGTACTGACCTGGCCAAACTGTAAGCACTCTCTTTGTTAATTGAAATTTATTTCCCTTTGTTTCTCCATTATAAACTTTGGTCTGCACATTAGCACTCAGACAGAATAATCATTTGACCCTTTCAGATAACTTAAGTACGCAAACACTTCCATCTTCACCCTCTGTGTGTGCATGTCTTGAGATTTTATGATTCTAGCTCCTCAATGAAAGTTAAATTCTTCTCAAAATGCTTTATTATACTGGAGCATGCTTTGACATTCATTTTTCCATGAAGGAGCTAGTGGCTGATGAGGACAATGCCTGTCGTGTTCAGTGTCTTGATTTTTGTCTAATCAAGCTATTTGTTAAATCTATGGATGATGCCAGTTGGGTAGCTTACACCTTTTAATTGTATGATGACAAGACTGTCAGTGTTATTATAATGCTCAGTGTGCACCATTCTTGCTATATTTTTGTGTTTTCAGTCAATCGAGTCATTATGAGATGGAGATTTCATGCTTTTATTCCCTTTTTGGCATAGGGTATTTAGTGTTGGTAGTTAGTTATTTCTTCTGTCTGGTTGATATATTTATGTGAAGTAGGAGTTATCTTTATGATATGCTCCACAATTCTATGAACAAACATGGTGCTTTTATCTGGGGCCTGAATTTTTTCTGACAAGATTGGATTATTCATGCAGATTCAGAGACTGACGACACAGTTGAAGCTCTGGTTTCCTATGAAGCTGTGGTGAGTATGTTTTATGCTGGTGAAAGCTGGAGTTTAGCGTGTTAGATTATTGTGATTTGTTGCCCTATTTCCTATGTTAAAGAATTTCGCATCATTGATTCAGCCTCCGAGGAAATTGAAAGCTATAGACCAAGAGATTGAGTGGGCTGGTGTTGCTTGGGTGTGTGCTAAACAGCTCACACATTATCCAGCTTTTCACAGAAAAGAAATCACCATTGCTGTAAGTCTCTGCACTTCTTCCAATTGCTAATTTATTGCCATTAACCCATCCATCAAACTTGTTTATTTTGTCATAGTCACGAGGACTTTCTTCTCAAGATTTTGACCCTTTAATTTTCAGATCCATTCTTTTGCACTGATCATGGCCGAAGAAGGTTGTCTATACCTCGGTTACGTGGAAGATTTGTACGAGGATAAGAAAGGGCTGAAAAAGGTGAAAGTGCGCTGGTTTTACCAGAATGAGGAAGTTCAGCATGTAATTCCTCAGTTGAAGTTGCAGCCAGGGGAAGTTCTTATCACACCTTATTTTCAGATTATCAGTGCCGAATGTGTTGAGGGTCCAGCAACGGTTTTGACTGCCCAGCATTATGAAAGATGCATGGCTTCTGTTTCACAGGCCTCAGCAGCTGGAATATACATGTGCTCAAGGCAGTTTAAGAACAATAAGGTCAAGCCCTTTTCACTTGCTAAATTACGTGGCTACCCGAGTCAAGCAATTTTGTCTTGTCTTGATAGTTCTTTTGTCTGTATGACCAAAAATATGTTCCCCAATAAGAATGGGGAGGATAAGGAAGAGTGCAAGGGCAATGATGGAAGTGGTGGTTCAGGCATTAAAATTTCAGACCCCCAGAGCCAGACTCCATCGGCATACCCTAAGCTGAAATTCAAGTTGTCGCGGAAAAACACGGGCATCAAACTTTCGACCCAGGAACCCCAAGTTCCCTTTTCGTTCAGGGTTAGCGATAAAATAGAGCTGCTTTGCCAAGATAGTGGCATTCGAGGCTGCTGGTTTAGATGCCAAATCATGCAGAGGTCAGAGAAGCGTCTGAAAGTGAAGTACGATGATCTCATGGATGCAGATGATTCTGCTAAACTCGAGGTATGGAATTGTCCGAATATCTGAAATTTTTACTTTTGGATGCTTCTTTTGAACTGGAAGTAGGAGATGTTGGTGTTAATGAGTCAGTATGCTCTTGCTTGGGCACTTTGATGTGGGGCTTGTATCTTCCAGCATTAGAAAATAGGGTAATGATGCATCCTGTAGAATTCAGTTGATAATCTAACTCTTTTACTATGGTTGAAAGTCCAAGCTAGCAGTAGCATTTGCTGGAGATATATAGTTGTATTACCGGAATGTAAACATTTTCTGGACATTTATGAGTCATATCAGATGTCGAACAAATGTTTAGAAAAAGCAAATGAATTCCGTGTTTCTTGATCACAGGAATGGGTTCCCACAGTCAAGGTGGCTTCTCCTGATAAATTGGGCATGCGGTGCCCTGGCCGACATACAATTCGGCCACGCCCTCCCAAGAATTCTGGTGGCTGTAATTTCGAGGTTGGGATGGCAGTCGATGCATGGTGGTGTGATGGTTGGTGGGAAGGTGTTGTGACTCGACTTAAAGTCTCTGGAAAGTATAATCTGGAGGTTTATTTCCCAGGTACGCTCGAATCTAGCAAACTCTTGATGGGTTGCCCTTGCTTTGTTTCCGGATCTGGAATTCATGTGTAAATTGCCATTTTTCTGAGTTAGGGAACTAATTTGTGATTGTGTAAATCCACTAAGCTTTTTGGCTAAATAATGTTTCTTTTTCCCCATTATTTTAGGCGAAGGCAGGCTAGCTACATTCCATAGAAAGGATGTCCGTATGTCAAGAGACTGGGTTGATCAAAGATGGGTAGACATTAAGTCAAAGCCTGACATCAATGCATTTCTATCGGCAAATTCTTCTGCTGGCATTAAGGTCTCGTCATGTACTCCCGTTGAAGAGGCACCTAAGCGCGACAAATCTCCACCGGGTTCTCAGAAAATTGCCTCAACCTCTAATAAGGGAAAAGTGATCATAGAGGAGAAAGAAGTGCCTGATTTATCTGCATCTCATGATCTCCACGGAAGTGTAGGAGTGAGCAAGCAGACCTGTTTCAGTCAACATGATGTCCAAACATCAATTGGCGTTACCAACCACAATGGTGGTGGTAGCGGCACTGCCGCAGTTGCCGTTGGCAATGAGAAAGGAATTGCATCGATTGAGAACCCTCAATCCGCCAACCGGCTATTTGAAATAGCAGATGCTGTCGAATTGATGACTCAAGCTGCCAATGAAGGGATGTCTATTCTCGATAAATCCTGAAGCGGGGTTGGAGGCAATTTTGTTGGGAATATGGAGACGAGGTGTTGGTGACTGGTGACTCTGCTAATCTGTTTCTTTTCTTATAAGAAAGTCGGTGTACAGTAATATAGCAGCGGCTTCGACCGTCTACAGGATCAAGACTCCCCTACAAATTTTAGTCGCGGTCCATTCAAATGGAAGTTGTAGCCCAGTTTCAAAGGTACAGTTTATTTAGCCCCGTGGTTTTGCTCGGCTGCGGAAGCAGGCATGTAGCTTTTGACTGAATCGGTTTTTGCACCTTTGATGTTTATACCTTTCTGATAGTAACCCTCATAGAATGATGAAGTATAGTGCAAGTCTGTTCAACTCTCAGTGTTAATAGACTAAAGACGGTATCTCCCTCTCCGAGAGGAGATGATTTTTTTTTTCTTGGAAACGAACTGGGTATTGAGCCTCACATTCTGCACATTGGAATGGAATGGTACATTCATTGCTGAAATGTTTCTACTCTATGGTACTCCCTCTCTGTGTCTCTCTGTCTCTCTGTCTCTATCTGTGTTTTCGTAAACAAAAAATGCTGTCTATGAATAACTCCTTTGACGTTCCCAAGCCTTCGCCAGAGGAGCCGATCGCCTCTAAAGAGGAAGATCTTCCGATACGCGGCTCCAAGTGGATGAAGAATGTGATATCCCAAATTTCGACGGTATGGAATAATGTAATATTCCGAATTTTCGATAGTATGAAATAATCGAAGGACGACCGTCGAAATTAAATTGCTAGAACAAAATGAGCGGTCGAAACTTTGGACAAAATTTCAAAAAGAAAAGAAAGAAGAAAATGAAAACAGAAGCCGTCGCTCACGAGTTTCGAACCGCAGGCCTTCGTTGTCTCGTGCGCATCTCGTGCGCTTGCCACTTGGCTAAGGCACGACTATTGGGATATAATTGCCAAAGGATTTATTTAAAAAAATACGGCGCGCGAGTAAGGAAGAAGGGGCGACCGGAGCAACCGAAGTCGCCGCCTCCAAGTTTCGAACCCAGGATCGAACCATTTGTTTCATTCCCGTATACCACTCGGCCGAGGCGCGAGCGGCGAGATTAAGGCGCCAAAATTTATATTTAAATGAATCAGCGCGCTTTAAACGTCGTCGTTTTAGGTCAACAGAAACGACTTCAACTTTTGCGGAAAAATCCTAATTTTTCGCAGAAGAGACGTTTTGGGCCGGGCACGAACCACCAGGCCTAAATTCTTTTATTTTCGGATTTCAAGAGGGCCCATAATGGAAAATTACCATTTTACCCCCAAAGCCCAATTTTGGCCCATTTTAAGAACCTATTGGGTTTTTGGCCCATTGGGCTCGTCAAATTCAAACCCGAGCCCATGTGAGCAGTGGCAAGCCCACTTGAGTAGTGCGGGCCATGAATAGTACCGAATGAATAGTGCCAAATTGGAAAATTACCATTTTGCCCTTTTTGGCCCGTTTTGGCCCAAAATGAAGAATCCATTGGATTTTTAAGCCCATTGAGCCCGTAAAAATTCGAGCCAAGCCCACGTGAATAGTGTCAGCCCGTACGAATAGTGCCAAGGGTGGAAATTACCCTTTTGCCCTTCTTGAAATTGAAATTTTTGGAAGATTGCATTTAATGAGTTAAGACAAAGTTAATTAAGACTTTGGACTTGCTTTCTTCATGGTCTTCCTCCCTTGGCCGAAATTTGAGCCCCCCTAGTCTCATCTTATCTCATCTTGTCTTGTCTTCTTTAATTTAATTCAAGAGGCCTTGAATTATTGGAAGCCATAGAATGGTGTCTTGAAAAATTTCAAGACAACTCTCTCTCTCTCACTCTTCATCCTTTCATTTTCTTCTTGCAACTTTGCTCTCTTTCTCTCCTTTTTCCCTTGCACCATTTGGCCACACCACCACCTCACCGCCGCCCCCCTTCGCCGGCCACCAAACCTCTACCGAGCCGGCCACCAAGTCTCCACCAAGCCTCCACCGAACTGCCGTGCCCTTGCCGCCGTGCCGAGCCATCCACCACCGTGAGCCGCCCCCTTGCCGTCCAACTTGTCGCCGGCCAACAAGCGAGCCACCACCGTCACCGTCTTCGCGTCGTCGCCGCCGTCGTCGCCGTGGTAGTCTCGCCGTTAAACGGTGAGTTAATCCCCTAATCCTTGATTAGGCTACTAATTGCATTTAGGGGTAGTTAAGATGCAATTAGTCCTTTAACTATGGTTAATTTGGCTAATCTTAATTAAGTTAAATTAATCCCGATTATGTTAATTAATCCTCGTTAGGTTAATTAATCCATATTATGTTAATTAATCCTCGTTAAGTTAATTAATCCTCGTTAGGTTAATTAATCCTCATTAGGTTAATTAATCCCTGTTATGTTAATTAATCCCTGTTATGTTAATTAATCCCGATTATGTTAATTAACCCTTGATAGGTTAATTAATCCTGGTTAAGTTAATTAATTATGGTTAGGGTAATTAACCATGGTTAGGTTAATTAGCCCGAGTTGAGTTAAGATGAGGATTTTATGCTGATTGCGCCGGACATGTTTATATCGAAATTTGCTATGAAATTAACGTCCCTCGCGCCTAAAGTAATTTTTGTAGAAAATAATGCATTTTAATGCGACAATGGGAATTGACGTGGAAATATGCCGAATGTGGAATTTTATGTGATTGAATAATCCACTAGGCTTGAAATGTGAAGCATGCAAA
>BCNH02000004.1:7268297-7282210 GCA_001662345.2 Metrosideros polymorpha var. glaberrima | reverse complement strand
CATTTCGAGCTTCACATTACGACCATCTGGGTCGACGAGGGGATAGAGCACTTGGTCCCCCACCAGTTCAAGGCGTGGTTCTTCCGGCATAGTGATGCCATTTTTGGCCCACTGAGGGGCTTTGACGGTCCTAACGAAGGTAGACTTGGAGGAGCGGCTTGGGATTCATCTGACGGAGCGATCCCTAATGGTGCTGTGGAGGACCCGGATACTGACCTTGACGCGGAGAGTGATCCCGAGACCCCTCCTGAATACCGCTAGTTTTAGGTCGGGCTTGGGAAAGCCGACCTCCTTTTGCTAACCCTGTAGTATAGCGGAGATGAGTTAACCCGACCCCAGGTATTTTTTTGTCGGTCCGGTAGGAAGTGGCCCAAGTATAAGGGCTTGTAAATATAAACTCCTAGGGTTAACATGTTGATAAATAAAAATGTGTGGTTTGTTAGTGCTGTTCGTTCTGTTATTGGTGCTGCTGTTTTTCTTGCTATCCCTGCTGTCAGGGGTTGTTCATGTTTCCGCATGCGCTAATTAAAAGGAAAAAAAAAATGGATCTTCGACGCTTCCTGGGACGTCGAAATATTTATTAACCATTGGACAAGAAACAAGGATGGTCGCGTGCTCGAGAGTTCGGGGCGTGACAAAGGACTCGACCAAAGTTAAGCTGTCGAGCCGACCCACTTCCTCTACTCCAGATCGAGGAGCTCTCCCACAAGGACAGGTTGCTAGACCGGATCCTTGGTCATTCTCAAAGTACTCAGATTGTTCTTCTTCGATAAAGATTTGCTACGGATCGTATTATGCGAAAGATGTACGACGTTTAGCGAGCCATCCCCTTGTCAATTTCGCGCAGCTCACATACTTGCATGTTGATAAAACCCTTTTATCATTGCGCTTCTCTTGCGGCTTAACACGAACATGACTGCCAATGACAAGTGAACAAGGAGGGACTGCTATCAACATGATGCAAAGAGATTTTTTCCATATAGTCCGTAACTAATTCATTGATTCTACAAGAAGCAACTGTGATTTTGAATAAACGACGTGGGTATCTCTCTTTTTTTCTTTTTTGGGCGAGAGGGAATAAGTAAGGCTCTGTTTGATAACGTTTTTGTTTCTCTATTTTTCTGTTCTTTTGTTCCCAAGAACAGATTTGAAACAGAAACCTGTTTGATAACTTTTTGTTCTTAAAAACTATTTCTGTTCCCGAGAACAGATTTCAAATAGAAACAAAAAGTAAAAAAAAAAAAATTGCTTCTTGTTCCTAGGAACAAAAAAAAGAATCAACTTTTTTCTTTCACTCTCACTCTTTTTCGCCACTCTTTCCACCGTCAACCACCACCCACTACCGCCCACCCCTGCCACCCACCACCACCCAACATCGGCCACCACCCCCATCGTCGCCACTGCCCAACATCGGCCACCACACCTCCGGCCGCCATTGCCACCACCCAATCCCACCCGAGATCGACGACCGCCGCCGCTGCCGCCCGATGCCACTGACGCTAACCGTCACCATCGCCCGTCGACAACCACCCTCGCCGCCCATTGCCGCTCAACACCGGCCACCACCCCCATCGCCGACACCGGCCACCACCATCTCTGGCCTCCACCGCTGGCTATTGTCGCCGCCATGCTCGATACCACTCTACACCAGCCATCACCACCACCACCTGACGCCGCCGACGCCGCCGACATTGACCGCCATCAACACCAACCGGCGCCGCCGCTCTCGGTCCGCCGCCACGTCCATTGACATTTTTTATAATTAAATGAAAAAACTGAGAATAAAAATTTATAGGGTCGTACCAAACGAATTCTGTTTTTTTCCTACTCCAAGAATAGAAATTACCAAACACGGTCTTTTGCTCAAAAACTGTTCCCCAAAACAGAAATAGAAAAAACTATTTCTTAATAGAAATTATTCCCGGAAGCAAAAACGTTACCAAATGCACTCTAAGTAATCATACAATCTCGAATCAAGTGGGCTGACCGCTCTCAATACAAGTCACAAAGGATTAATCACCGATACCACCACACGAATGACCATACCAGATCAAACTTCATGGCTAAATCGGCAACGCAATACAACAGTACAACTAATGCAGAGGAGAATAAGAACAATGAAAAAACTGCCCAACATTGAAACAGAGCTGACAAAACCAATTGGCGCAACGTCAAAATTGAAAGAAGCACGGCTTATCCGAATTGAACCGGCTAGTTTTGGCTCACGGTAGCGGCCCAGCCCGGTCCACCTCTTCCATATAAAAGAATAAAAAAAACTTTAAAAAAAAAAAACCTCTTCCGGGGTCGGAGCCGTAATATCGGGGAAGGCCGAGGGCAAATTTGAAATTAAAACGAACGAAACCCGGAAATAGCAAACCGCGCCTTTCACGCTTTATCAAAATCTTTTGAATTCGGACAGCGCCCCCGAAACTCTCCCACCGGCCGCCACGTGTCCCGTCTTCATCTTTCAAATCCAACTCGGTCACTCTCTTTCTGTGCAGATCTTCGTCGTCGTCTTCTTCTTCTTCGTTTCAGGAACCCTAGAAATGCTCATCTGAATCGCGACAAGTTCTCCTCTTCGAATACAGCAACTTCAACGAGAATGGCGGCGACGCTCAAAGCGGCCTCGCGCTACAGCTCCTACGACTCGCGCTCTTCCACGTCGTCCTCGACGGAGCTCAAGCAGAGACCGGGCAAGTCCCCCGCGCTCGCGCCTGCCTCGTCGTCTTCCCGCGCGCTCGTCGGGACCAAGGCGTCCGGCGTCCCCTCCGGCGCGAAGAACCAGAACTTCGCGGACATGGTGAAGAGATTCATGGGGAAGAAGTCGTCGGCGGCGGCGGCGGCTTCGCGGGGGAAGCTGGGGACCGCCAATCTGGTGATCCCCGTGGACGTGATCGCGGAGGACTTGAAGAAGGGGGCGAAGAGCAGGAATCAGCTGGGCGTGTTGCCGAAGAAGCTGTTTGGTGGGGGATTGGAGAAGAAGGTGAAGAAAGAGAGCGTGAAAGCGCTGACGGAGGTCAAGGGCGGAGGGAGCAACGCGCGGACGTTGGCGATGGTGTTGAGGAGCGAGAGAGAGCTTCTGAGCGCGAACAAGGAGTTGGAGATGGAGGTCGCCGATCTCAAGCTAATGCTCGAGCAGAAGAACAGAGAAGTTCGTCTTTGTTTGCTCGTTACTTCGTTTCTTCTATGATTATTCGCTTTTTTATTTTCCATCGAATTTTTTCTTGATGCAGTTGATATTAGCTTAAAGCTCTGATCTATTTCGGCGGAAAGATACGATTTTTTTTTTGTGATTCGAAGTTCTTGATTAATTGACTGAAGGACCATTAGTAATTAGTAGATTGAATGCTTCACCAGACTTTGGACTTTGAATTGAATCCAATGTTTCAGGTTCTTCATGTTTCACCTGATTTGATCATCTTTTCGAATGTTTACATGTAAGATTCACATCATCTTCGAGGCATTTTAGGAGGTTTTAAAATGTTGTCATGGTTCTTTGATCCTTAATTCCTCTTTATGAATATACATTGCATCGTGAATTTGATTCATCGCATCAGTTTCTAACCTGCGGCACGTTCTCTTGGAATCGAAGGACAAGCTTGATCCACCAAATTTTTATTTTTTTATAATTCCAGCCCGATTTTCCGGTTTTATACCCAGTGCTAAATTCGAACGTGCGGATCCCCTGTTCTGTCAAATTTGCAGGTTGAGAAGTTGAAAGATCTGTGCTTGAGCCAGAGGGAAGAAATCAAGGCATTAAAGAACGCGGTACTTTTCCCCGAGGCGACAAATAACGAGCTTCAAGAACTGTTGGAAACGCAAGGAACAGAATTGAGGCAAGCCAAAATGATAATCCCTGCTCTACAGAAGCAGGTCACTTCTCTCACTGGCCAGCTCCAATGCCTTGCAGATGATCTAGCTGAGGTAACAATGCTTCGAGTTCTGCTGTTTTAATATAGCGGGATCGCCTTGGGTTCGGATTGAGTCGTGTGTATGATTAGAAACTAGGTTCTTTGGTTTGGTGCGTATGAAGTTTATATTACTTCTTTTGTGGTTGTTGAAGTCATAGTTTGCACTTATTCTTAGAACAGTTTCTTCTACAGTTAATCATTTGCATGAAGATAATTCTCATTCGTGGAGTGGAAGGCTGTCTTCAATTTCTACCATGGCATATAATCTAACCATCCTTTAAGAGAAAAATGTCTCGTATCTCTTTGGATTCTCATTTCAATTTGTTATGAACATGAGTTTCCGTTATCTATAGTCTACATGATGTTTCTGTCGGATGCTCCATGAGGAAATTCATGTGCTTTCTTATAAGTTAAGACGGGGCATGGGGTCAAGCATTCATCGACACTGATGGAGAGTGATTTTGCTTGAGCAGGTGAAGGCGGATAAGTATTCTACGAAGGCATGTTTTCAACACCAAATTGGCAGTTCTCCGAGGACACCCATATACAACCATGAAGAGGCAGCTAATTCTTTGGTAAAGTTCATAGCATGCTGGTTTTTCATGCGGCCAGTTTTACTACGACCCGTTCCTTAAATTTATTTCTCCTAGCTTCTGCATTTGCTATTTTTTCTTTGGTTATAGTAATTAAACTTTTGTTCGTTCAGGAGTTTAGCTCCAGTGAAGCAACAGCCCCGGGTAGTCCAGATGACATGTTCCTCAAGGACTTGAATCCTTGTTTAACTCCCAATGGCAAGACAAGATCGAAGGTGAAAAATCCAAGCTCATATTATGATGTCAAATCACATTGCTAAGTATCTTTTGACTGGGAATGCCGAGAAATATCTTCTGATTTCATTTAGGAATCGCCACAATTTTGCAGGAATTTGAAGAGCAACTAGATTATAATTCTTCAAGATATGTTGGCTTCTCTGGCAGGAATATAGAGACATTCTATGAAGCTGGTTTCAACCCTGGTCCCAGGAAGTTGTCCAAAAGTTCTGATTGCTGCCAGAAACCTCGTACCAGTGACCGAATGGCCCGTGCAGGTCGCAGATAAGATAAAAGTAAATGCACAAACGGAAAACCCAGGCACCAGCAGTATTTCTGACATGTATTTCAATTTCCATCCCAAGGTTTCTGCTCAATGATTCCCAATGTTGCTTTTCATCCCCTTCCTACAAAACGGACATAAATGTGCCAATCTCTTGTACCATACCGAGTTCTTCCCTCACTAGCAAAGGGTCGTAAACGTGTTGACAGGATATCAGCTCAGCATGTATTATAATTTTGGTCAATTAATTGGTCCCATCCATACATGGCGTTGGCATATGCATTCTCTTATCAATAAGCTATTCTAGTCAAATTCTCTAATAAATGAAAAAATAGTTCTTTTACATCTTAAAAATGCCTTATTTATTTTGTTCAAATGTAACCAAACCTTGCGAGTATTCTAAATCCATCATTTTGACTAGGAGGTACAATACAATGCACTTGAATATGATATTTTTAGGACGGTAAATTCATTTCTTGAGAGATCGTATATACATTAGTCTTGTGTGAAACACAAGTGCAAACGCTAGAACACATAATGAGAATACATTAGTCACCCATCTTGAAGGATTCATGCTCTCTAAGTGGTCTCCTCTTCATTTGATGTACTTGATCATTTGCAATGATTCCATTTATCATTCTCCATGGGTCATATGACAGGACCAATTTCAATATATGCCATCAGATCAACACAGCTAGCCATATTTTCACAAGAAGGCACGAGTCCATTTTAATAGCTAGACATTATACATTGTCATTAAGCTCTGAAATAGTATCTTTCCTTAACAATATATACGAAAGTACATGAAACTCATCGAATCCCAGTGTTTCCAGTTTCCTGCAACTAATGCTAGCCCTTAAGCCATTCCCTTACTTGTAGCTGTCCTGATTATCTGAAACAGAGCTGCAAACCAGTAGATAGAAAGGCGTGTCAAACACTCTTCTGAAAAGTGGCAATCGAGTCCCCTTGGTGAGAAAAGCAAGGTGATTAGCATCAACTATTGAATTCAAAAGTAGCCAAAACTAAAATATTATGTTTACTTATGGCTCTATGAAGACCCAAGCCTCCGAATCTAAGTACATTAATAACAAGCAGTCTACATGAGCTACATATAGATAAAAAAAAAAACAAGATAAATAGTTGAAAACTAAGCACTTTCATATGTTCATCAGCTCTTAAAATTGGAAGAGAATTGCAAACAGCATCAAATGTTAAATGTAAACCGTCCAGAGTACACTCGGAATACAAGACATAAGAGATGTGCCGGCAGGACAATCTGTATATGCTGCAGAAATGGCAAACAAAGAAGCAATGTACAATTTTCTACAATAAAACAAACTAATGGATATAGTATGCAACCAGCAAAGTCTACGTGTACAGAAGAAACTGGGATAAACAGATGTATACTTGTTTGATTCATGTGTAACTTAAGATCTTACCGACCCAAAAGTCCATATAAAATGCTCAATTGCCCATGAACATTCTAAGATGGCGCCACATTTGACACCCACATTACAAATTGAGATATTTCCTCGTGCTCTAGTTTGTGTCATTAGATATGCAACATAAGATTGGACATTACATTACCTCTGTCGCATCTCATGTAAAATGCAAAAAGGGGAGACATTTTTTACCCACACCTGCAGAGATGACTGGCAGCTTCTCTATCTCAAATACCATTAACAGAGCTATACCAACCTATCAAGTTATAAGTTCTTTGAATAGCCCTAGTAGTCATTTTCTGTTCGTCGCAAAACAGCCATACTAGTCTCACCAAACCATTCAAGCAAACAAAACTCAATATAAAGCTCCTCATGCAAATAATGAGTATGTGAATTAGACAAAAAGAAAAGATCATACATGATCCAACAACCACGAAGATAAAGAAGCCAAGGACAATACGCCCAACTGGGTAGTCATATCCTTTCTTGGTCGAGGTCTCAGCGACTGATCCCCTCTTTGTAATGTTCTTCTGAAACTTGGCAACCTTCCTTTCGGCAAAGCGCTTTGATGTCGTCTGTCCAAACCAAAAAAACAGCACGGATCGAAAATGTCACACGCTTCATTGTAAATTGCTGAGATTATCCAGAAAAAAGAATTCATGCATATTCCCAAAAACAGATTATGGACTCGCTAATCTGCCAAACAAAAATAACTTGCTGCCCTTTTTCTCTTGAGACAGGAAAAAGGAAAAAAGCGATAGGCACGGATCGTCGTGGAAAAACAGCTTTATAGCGAGAAAGATTCCACAATCACCGTCAGAAAGGAACAAACTTTAAATGCAGAGACAAAACCACAGCCCTAAATACTTCAACAGAGCTTTTCGACAACACCCAAATAAGCCGTATGAATTGCCGCTGGTTGTCGAGGACAGACGACAAGCTAAAATCCCATGTCTTTGGAGATAAAACCGATTTCGACATGATGCCAGAAGCAATGGAAGCGCATCAAATCCTTCATCCGACACCCCCAAAAAACCAAAACTTAGAAAGAAAAAGAAAACGAGATCAGGCCGTTTCTCATCTCCTGGAGCCCCAAGAAAGCGCAGGCACGAAGAATCACCGGACGAGAAACGAACCCTCCTCGCGAAAATCCCACGAGGAAGAGGAAGAAGACGTACCATTTCCGAGGTCTGGACAGATCAAGAAGCGGAGGGGGTTGCGTCGAAGCGCCAAGAGAGGGAGAGCTTTTTCCGCTAAATAATGGTTCGCTTTGGGCAAGTGGGATCAATGGGGGAAGACTGTATTTTTTGTAGTTTTCTGAAAACGGAGATTTTGGTAGTTTTCCCAAAATATGTTCCCTCAAATGTTTTTTTTTTTTTTTCTCCAAATGAATTTTTAATGAAGATGTTCTTGCCATTTTTTAGGAACTCGTGGTTCAAAAATAGTACCCATATCATGAATTTATTTTTCTATTCTATATCGCCACCGCTTACATAGCAAGAGCATCACTCGATAGTTGAAATTGTGCGGTATCCAATTAAATTCATTCGACGGACAACATTGTTTTATCATGATATTTAACAAAAGTTCGCCAAAATTGGAATGAAATCGATTAAATAAGAGACTATTCATTTTTAATTTCCTTAATCGCTTCTTCCAAAATATATTATTGAGTTTCTATATTTTTCAACAACAAAAAAGAGCGATTTTTGGTTTATCTGACCGGGGCAACCTTCTTAAGACATTATCTTTGTGGCAAGAAATCTGTACATGTTGAATATAGTCCGTCTTAAAGAGGCGAGCAATAACAGTGCTAGACGGATGCATTTCTCCTAGAATGATTATTTTTTCCGCTTTCGGAGAAAAATGAGAATTTCACGAAGTTCACGAAGTTCACAATGTGTTTATAACAATTTAGTTTGGATTCGTATGTTTGTAACATTTAGTTGAAATAGATAAATTCACACGGTCGAAATAAAAATGGTTTGTGAAGTAACTAGTAAGAAATAGCTGCATTCAATCGTCCCATAACCAAGGGTACATTTTACCTCGTCAGAAAATGATCTTCAAGCATCTATGGACTGATCAAGACAAATGACATTCAACGTTCACAAACTATACAATAAATTCTTCAAAAGCACATGAAATCGGCTAGTTGAGCTCCTAAGGATTTTGTAGAAACATCTGCATTTTGGAACTCACATTCATCTTACCCCATATTAAGATCTTGGGAAAAAAAAATTTCTCAAGTTTAGAGTGGATTTCATTTCAAATAGAGATTGAAAGTGACCAATTTTATCTCAAATAAGAGCTAGAAATAGGATCATTTTGTCAAAAAAGAGCTAAGCATGAACTTTATTTCAAATAAGAGCACGCAATGGCTTACTTAATCTCAAATAAAAGATTGTAGTGTGCCTTTTTTTTTAAGAGAACACCCAAAATGGACATTGTCTCAAAAGAAGTGTACGAGCTCACTGGCTAGCCAAATCTTCAACACCTAGCTTGCATGTGTAACTCACGTCCTTATTCCGGTAGCAATACTCGGGCAATTTTGTCCGAAAAAATTTGCTTTAGCCCAACACGAAAAAGGCCCAAATTAATGCTAAGGTTCTTCTAAGGACTTTTTTCGTAATATTTCTCCTAATATCGCTGACACATCTTCTTTGTTTCGATCGTATCTAGCATTTTTTGCTCCCAAATAAGCACATGTATAGCATGTGCAAGTTAGCCGTGAAGATATGGCCACCAAGCCCTTATTTAAGACTAAATCAATCACCTCACGGCCTTATTTGAAACACCTTTATTTAAAACATAACCTACTCTGAATCCTCTTTTGAAAATACAATCCCACTTCAACCCCCCATTTGATATTAAATTGGCCATTTCATGTCCTTACTAGAGACAAGATCTACTTTGGACCCTCTTTTTAAAAATGCTCTACTTTAAGCTTTTATTTGAAATTAAATTGACCACTTCATCCCCTTATTTGAGACCTTTCAAGAAAATAGGCCTACTTTAGGCCCTTTCCCTAAAATCCTCAAACAAGTGGTTAAACAAGAATAATATTGGGTGTCATAGATCTTCTCAAGACAATCAACGTCTGATGATTGTCATTACAAAGACATTACATTCCCAGTTTTGGTACACCTCCTGCAGTCATTCAAGTGAAATAGTGATGGATATTATCACAACAAAGTTAGATTGCGCATGACAACACTTCTATTTCACAATTTCTGTTCTGTAAATCATTTTGGAACATGTTTGGAACAGAAATCCGTTTGGTAATGCAACTTCATTTTTTTATTTCTGGAACAGATTTTTGTTCTAGAAATCATTCTGAAATAGAAATCATAAGTTAAAATTTTTAACTTCTTGATTTTAGAAACAGAAATCAGAAATTTTCTCTCTCCTCTCTCTCTTGGCTCCCCATTATTGCCGCCCGCTGCTTGCTCGCTCGCCCCCCCCACCGCCGGCCATCCATTGCTCGCTCGCCAACCGTCGTCACCAGCTGCCGCCCTCACCGCCCGCCCACCCGCCCACCGTCTCTCATCTCTCTCTTCATGACTCACTCTCTCGACTCCCTATCATTGTTGCCCGCCGCCGCCATCCACCACTTGCACTGCCCACGCCTACTGTCGGCTGCCCGCCATCGACAGTCGGTCGTCGTTGACTGCTGCCCACTAGTGACCGCCAACCACTAGCCGCCACCGGTCTCCCTCACTGCCTTCCGCCGCCAATTGCCTCTACCGCCCACCAACCGCCACCAATCGCCCCCACCGCCTTCCGCCGCCACCTCCCGCCGATCGCCACCATCACTTGTCGGTTGCCGCCGACCGCCACTAATCGCCCCCATTGTCTTCCGCTGTCGATCGCCACCACCTCCCTCCGATCACCGCCCCCGCCCTGCCGGTCGCCCCCACAGCCTTCCACCATCGATCACCGCCACCTCCCGCCAATTCCCACCATTGCCCGCCAGTTACCGCCACCACCTGCCGATCACCGCCACCGATCGCCGCCATCACCCCCACTGCCGATTGTTGCCATCACCCGCCGATCGCCGCCACTGGTCACCCCCACCGCCTTCCGACGCCAATCGCCGCCATCCATTGATGTTCGACGCCGTTAAGGAAATAGAAATTTTATATTGTTATCAAACGAATTTCTATTTCAGAAATAGAAATTTTGTATCATTATCAAACGCTTTTCTTTACTCAGAAATTGAGTTCTGAAATAGAAATAAAAAAATCAATTTTTTTTCCAGAAATTGACTTCTGGAACAGAAATTTTGTCATGCGCGCCCTTAATCAACTAATCTGCATTTCACTTTATTTATCGTGATAATGTACACATACAATGACAACTATCTTCCTTCAAAGAAAACAAACATAATGACAGCCTTGTACAGAGGCAAGAGGAAAATTTAAGGAAAAGAGGAAAAGAAGAACAAAGAAAATAATGGCCTACTGACTCCTGCCTTTCCTCCCTATGATAGTCGACAATCGTGTAGTAAATAAGATCTTCTGAAACCAAAGGCGTACGTACACAATATACAAACCCTACTTCTTTCCTCAAAACCGGATACCCATGGAGGTGCATCCCGACGAACGACTGATGATCTCATGGCTTAAGTTATTGTGTCACGAACTGTAAGATATAAGAAGAGTATATCCAAGGGGATACGGACCACAGACTGGAGTCTGCCAGCCCTTGTCTCTATGTTATAATATGTTTTACCAGTTATGTAACTCTGAAGAAATGCTTTTTACCACTGGATGGTACTCTGTATGCATATACTTCTTTGCTTTCTTTGAACCAGGCTGCTCAAGCCACTCATCATACAACTTTCTGACCAAGGGGTTCCCAAAAGGATCAGCAACAGAAACCTGTGCAAAATTGACAAATGGGTGTGAGATAGGAACAGGTCATACTCAGATCCAAGCATGAAAAGCAAAAGATGCAACTTCGATATATTTACACACACACTTGCAAATCGCCGTCTATAAAAAAGAAAGACAATCTTTTCTTAAACAGCATTTCTACAGGAGAGACTAGCATCTCTAGTTGCTGTTAGAGCAAAATGAGAATATGCATCACAAAATAAATACAGGCAAAATCTCTACTTTCTATACAAGCATTAACTATTACTGGAGCTCCAAATAGGATTTCACCAAAAAGGCCAATGGGGATACAAGGAGTTCTAGAAAGCAATGAGTATCGACCCAAAATTACAAGATAACAGAGCAATATTTCTATTGCCTGATGGTTATTGCCTGATGGTTAATACCTTCCAGAAATATACTAAACAGTAGGAAAGAGCCTTACCCTCCAGAGAGGGTGGCAAGAAAATGAGAGAGGGCTACCAAAAATTTGAGAAACTTTCAATTTTTCTTTTGAAGGATTGGAGGGAAAATGTACCCACCCCATGATTTCTTCTATCTCCCAAGCAAAGCGTTAGTGGTGTGGGATGGGTTCCATACTTGGAAGATATGTTTTAATGTAGAAAAGTGGTGTGGATGGGTTACTGGTGCTTATTTATCATCTTTCCTTCCGCCATAGACTAATGTAATAATAAAACATTTTGAGAAATCAATCATTAAATAAGAGAAGCTCTTTAAAATTCCACAATCCATCAAGGTGTGTCGGATGTATCACTTCCATAATTGCCGTAGGAATTGGGTGCTTGTAGAGAGAGCCTACTTTTGAAGTAGTAACCTACAGGCTACGAACAAGCACTTGTGAAAAAAGAAAATTATGTGACAAACAACGTACCTGGTCCCTGTAAACAGTTTCCAATTTCTGAATCAAGTCCTTCGCAGATTGTCCTGGTTCTGGCTTGATTTGACCTCCACCATTTAAGCAACCTATCGATTAAAAATAATTTCTTACATGCTCAGAACAAGTATACACCTAAATATACAACAAAAAATGAGCTTCTACACATATCGACAGAAAGCAGCTTCTCCAACAACGATAGAACACCCAACCCCTAGAGGGGGATTCCAAGAACTTCCTTAAAATTGTAATAATTACAATTAAATATAATACTTAATTTTAGTTAAAAAAATTATACCTTGCCTCATTCTCAAAATCATCGTTCCACTATTGTCTGACAAGACAATGCATCATATATGAATGAATGGCGTAACCTACGAAAAATGCCGTACCTGAAGGGCATGCCATCACCTCCACAAAGTCATATTCACACTTGTTAATTTTAATTTTCCTCACGATATTCTGCAGGTTCCGGAAACCATAACATAGTGCAAATTTCAGCGCTGTTTTGCCATCAACCTGCTTGCAGCAAATGTCATGACATAAGAAAGATTCAGAAAGTGCAAAGACTACAGTATCTTTACAGGTGGAACTACACACCAGTAATTTGGAAGTCCTACTTGGGGAGGCAGAGCAAATCCAGAAACAATCAATACCAGGAAGTACAAAATGTGACTCAAATACTTGCAACATATTCTACTTTTTTATTTATAGATGATATCTAAGAAACATAGAAAAGCAAAAGCTGCAATACCAAGACAGATCATTGAAAAACCAGAAGAAATTTAGCAAATGCGCTGAACATTATCAGTGCTTGACCAGTGGTCATCAAACCCCACCGACAGATCTTATTCCAGCATTTACAGAAGTTTCATATTGGAGTCAGTACAAAACTTCTACATATGCGTTAAATTCCTAATGATGCTAGAGGAGATAAAGAGCACTTACTTCCAAACTCACTTCCTGAAAATCTGAATTCCTTATGATTTTAAAATCCAGGGGACCCTCAATGTTTCTTCCAAATAGTTCTTTAGCCGCATATCGGAAGATGGTTTCCGCGTATCCTCCAGAGCTTCCCAGGACACCATAAAGATGTCCATCTTCATCAACATTTGTCATCCTGCACAAAAAGATCGGATGTAATTAAGGCTTGGTTACTGGAGACTATAATGGATAGACAGTTCAGTGTGTCCTTACATTTTGTCTAGAGGCGATTCCTCTAAAGATCTAAAATCCACAGCTTTCAGCTTTATCAAATCTAAAACTTCTCCAGATGTCAAAACTGAATCAACTTCAGTAAGTCGAACTTCATCCAGTTGCGTGTCATTAGAAGAGTCCAACTGGAAGACAAAGTCATCCCGAACGGCCTCCAGCTTCTTATCATAACAGGGCATGACACTTACATGATAGACTTCATCCACCCTTTAACAGAAGATACAGGAAAAGCACAATCGCAGGAGTTAGTTCAAAAAATTTACAGGACGTGAGAAAAGCTTTAGCTTTGACAGGAATGTCATGTGGAATCCTCAAGTACTCTTCTCGCCATGAAGATGGGTGGAGCATGCTGACCAACTAGCCGACAAAGTCCATTATTGGCCATGCAAAGGACCAACCAGTCTACATGGCTTTACCATAATCCTATCTACTCAAATTAGGACGGGCACCATGAAAGATAAACCTAAACAGGTCTACCTTA
>BCNH02000004.1:7255089-7266031 GCA_001662345.2 Metrosideros polymorpha var. glaberrima | reverse complement strand
GCTAATAATTGGAAGATTAATTAAAAAAAGCGTTTTCTCATATGTGGATATTTGATTTAGACGGGTCAGAAAAGCTTCACGTGATGGAGAGCTGGACGCCACGAGTTGGCCACGCGCCATCGGTCGCTCCGCGGATTTCGCGTCCTACTCCCTTGTCCGTAGCGGGACGTGGGCCTGCGGCGTATTGGGCCGGTCCAGGCCCGTTCGTGCATATAGGTCCAATCGGGCTCTCCAAGGTCCAATCAAGGGGCTCAACACTTTTTACGAAATGGATTGAACTTAATAGCCGAGAGGGGAGTGAATACCGAATAGGTCGTTATAGGATTTTAAAAAAATTTCTTCATGCAAAATAACGAGGAAAAGTGTCAAAAAAGTCCTAAACCTATTGCATTTGTTCAATTCAGTCCTAAACCTTTTATTGGTGCCAATTTAGTCCTAAAACATTTGTATTTGTGCCAATTGAATCCTTCCGGCTAATTTTGACCGGAAATTGATGACGTGGACGCCGACCATTCACCGGCCATCCTACATGGACATTTTAATTTTTTTTTTCATTTTTAAATAATTTTTTAGTCTTTTCTTTTTTCTTTTCTTTGTTGTTTTTCTAGCTAAGGGCGTCGGTGAGTGTCGTCGGCCGACCCCTGCCAACCACAAGCAAGGGCCGGCGACCCTTGCCAACAATGGGCAAGGGCGTCGCACCCTCGCCCAGACCCCGCGAGGGCCGCAATGCCCTCGCCCTGTGGCCAACGAGGGCCGCGGCGCCCTCACCTAGCTCAAATCTGGCAAGGGCATCGTGGCCCTCGCTAGATCTAGGCGAGGGCTCCCTTGCTGGCCACAACGAGGACCCGTAAGCCCTTGCCCAGCGGCCGGCGAGGGCCGCGACCCTCTCGCCCAGGGCCAGTGACGATTGCTAGCCCTCACCTGTGGCCAGCGACCCTCGCCGGTTCCCTTAAGAAAAACAGCAAAGAAAAGAAAAAACTAAAAAATTATTTGAAATATATATTTAAAATGTTCACTTAGGACGGCCGGCTTCCACGTCATCAATTTCTAGTCAAAATTGGTCGGAAGGACTCAATTAGCATAAATGTAAAATATTTAGGACTAATTGGCACAAATAAAAGGTTTATGACTAAATTGGTACCAATGAAATAGGTTTATGACTTTTTTGACACTTTTTCCCAAAATAATGTGTAGAGGGATGAAACAGTGTTCGTGGATAAAAGATGCGATGTCGAGCAAATATGCATTACCCACAGAAATATAAAGAGAGTAACGGATACGAGAGATTACGAATTTAAAGTAGTTCGGCTATTCCACTCAACCTACTCTATTCTCCCGACTAATAGCCTAATGACAAGGATAGAATCCACCGGTGCAATTCGTGAACCTTTGACAGCGTTAAAGAAGAAGTTGCCGCTCCACGACGGACCGCGATCAAAGTAGTCGTCGCAAGGGTTGTTCTTAGCTTAGAACGTTCGTCTAAAGCTTGTTAATGAGCCTTACATGAAATGACTAAACTACCTTTGCTAACTTGCTCCACACAATCTAAAAGGTATGAAACTAGCTCCAAAACACCAATTTGCAGTTGAATCTAGTCAGTTTAGAGCTAGGAAGTGGACATTGATATGTTGAGGTTGTACGCCTTGTTCTCCTTCTATTTTGTCCGTGTCCGTCCAAGCATCTCGCAGAGATCCCACGTCCCTTGCTTGTTCACCGAAATTCAAAGGTCTTTCCACCTCTATCAATTTCCACTTCATATCTTGTTCGCCATTTGCAGATTAAGGATGCTCTCAGCTTTCGCAGAAGTCCTATTCTTAACATTTTCTGCTGCATATGAACTTGTGTTCGTAGATTAAATCGTTTCACAGGCCTCTTTAGTAAATTCTTTCAATGATTCGATGCGATCCGAAACAGATCGGTAGGCTAATTCGGATCTTTTGGTTTTAATGAACCATCTCGTTCCTACTATCAATCGTATCCGTCTAACTTGACCGAAAAATATCGAAGGTTAGAGCAATAGCAACGTTTGTCATCTGCACATCAAACTAAAGACCCTGCATAGCTTTTGAACTCCCTGTCAAATTCATGACACAGTTACACAGCCACAAAGACAGTCCAAATTACCATCACCATCGTCAACGTTGCCCACCAAGTTACATTATCAGATGGTACGTGAGGCATCACTAGAGAAAGGCAAGAAAAAAGAACGATTTCGCTACCCTGAATTGCTCTTACCCTTGTTGCTTCCATTGTACAAACGGAAAAGGCTGAAAGCCGAGATCACGGACAACGCCACCATGCTGATGCTCACGAGCAGCGCGCTCACGATGCCCTCCCCCACCTGGTTACAGAACTTCTCATACATCCCGCATATCTTCATCCACTGGAGCTCCGGTTGTCCCATTTTGGCGATCACAGCCGATTGAGCTGCCGCCGCCACCGCGGCCAAGGTCACATAAGCCATGACCTGCACAAAGCCACGGCAAAGTCGACAATTCCTTAGCTTTATTAGTATGGGCATGCTGATGCTGATGGATTGCATTGACCTACTTCCTTCCAAAAAATGGGAGATTTGACTAAATTACAGCACAAAGAGCACCCACATAGGCCCACTTAACTCGCCCCGGGCCAGGAAATTCAAGGGAAGGCACCTGCTCGAGGACGTTTAGGCTCGGTCTACGACCCGGCCCACGCGATGTCCACCCATTGATCAGGACTAGAGAGAACCGTGTGCATCAGTCTTCTGTCCATCACAATAAATACAACCTCACAGCTTGGGGATTGACCCATGTTGACTCCTCCAAAACCAAATTGGTGGCTCTAGCTGAAAAATTGAACTGGATGACCGTACCAACTCATAGTCTTGGCCACACACATATTCCCATCACATCTCTCTGGTTCAGCTACTCTAACCACATATCAGTGTGTCAGTTTCTGAGATCGTTCTGGGGATCATGAACCATTCGGCAAACATGCAACCGAAGCCTTAAATGAATCATTAACTCACTCACTTGATGATCAAGCCTCAACAACAATGTCATCCACATTTAATTAGGCAAAACAAAATAGAAATACTAAGACTAATCTAGAATTTCAACACCAATGAAAGAAATTCCACTTTTACATAATGATACGACTGATTTTTATGCCCATTGGTACCTGATCACCAGAGAAGATGGCCCAAGCTAAGGGCTTGCTGAAGAGCACACTCCCTCTGACCATGCTCACAACACACCTCAGGGCTTGGATCATCGAGTACGAAGCAGCAATCCCATTTGCTATCACCAAGAACCTGTTCAAAAGAAGAAACCCAGAAAATGGGCAAGAACAAGATCACATCTTTCTCCCCCCCAAAAATGAAATTCAAGACCTTGGTTCATCAAGAGAAGCAAGATCAAGAATGAACCCAAGAAAGAAACAGATGATGATGATGGGTCGTGGGGTCGGGTCTTACACAAGAGCCTTCATGTCAGTGAACTTGGCCTTCTTCTGGATGGTGAAGATCTCCCTGACCTGAGTATCAGTGCCCACAAGAACAGCTGCGAGCACACCCAAGCCACAGATCACAAACCTCAGAACCAGCTCAACAAGCCTCACTCTCCGATCGATCACCTTCAGGCTCGTCCCGTGGTACACCGGGACATTCCCAGGACTCACCCCAACACCCAAATAGCTCATTCTTGCGTGGTTTTTGGCCTCCGAGAAGTGAAGCACAAGAAGAACAAGAAGCCAAGCTCTCTTGAAACCCACTCACTCACTCACTCCCTGCGAAACAATGTACGGACAGAGACCGACCATTGTAAAAGTGGGAGCTACTTATGGACAGCACATAAAAGCACAAGCCCACTCACGAAAACGTTCGGTAATAAATTCCCTTCTGCAAAGCTGTTCGGCTTTTTGGGAATTCCAAAGGAAAGTGCTTGGTGGGAAGAAGAGACAGGAGGCGTTGCCACGTGGCGGAAAAGGGTCCCTGAAATAGCACGACTTGCAAGCTCAGAGGGAGGGCATTAACTGAGGGAAACTCGGAGATGAATCCATTATCGTGATCGTGAAGAATTGCAATTGAGTGTATCTAGTCGTGATTTCTATATCAAAGATAAGCTGCATTTTAAGGAATGACATGAAAGTGGAGGCTTGAGCTGAAGCTGAGAGGGTGAAGTGGCGACCCTTCTGTTTTTCTAGGAAGAGGCAAACAGTAATTGGTTTGGTGTCCCGAGAACAAGAGTGAGATGAGAGGTGAGGGAACGCCTTAGATTCCCATTTAATGAAAGCATTGCACGCCCGGTACCCCTTTTCTCTATCCCGCTAGAAATGATATATTTTTATATACACATAGTCAAGAAAACAACTATCGTTTAATAAGAAGATTGTGCATTGGGGTCGATAAGCAACCTGTTTTTGAATCAAGATACTAACCGAATCTTATGTTATGACAAGTGATATAAGTGCTATATGAGACAGTTGTTTTTGGCTTAAAGAAAAACCAACCCAAGTGCGCCATTTTGAAAATCTATCTCGGGAGGAAATATCGACATGACAAGACATTTTTCTTGACCTAATCGCTTGCTTATATTACTAATGACTTGTAATGACAAACACCAAGAAAGGGTTTCCCTAAACTGAAAACTGACAAGCGCACTTCCCTACACATCAAGAATCCGCTTGAAAGTGGAAATCAAAGCTCGCACTGCACCAACTCATTGTCGCAAAGCCATGATTAAAGTGACAATTAAATCCGGACTTTGTCTTTACTTTTCTTGTGGGGGTTTTTTGGTGGTGGACCAAGAGGAGTAGGTGTGCTTCATGGTCGTGCACACGCGTTAGCGAGATCGATCCACCATCCAACCCTAGTCTCGATCTGAAGTCACGGTCGTGTCGTGTCCGAAGGCGTAGACCTTTTGCACCATAATCCTCCACGTGCGAAGGGTCCATGGCGATTAATCCAGTTGTGTTTTCAGCGTCGATGTGAATTGAATTCGAAGCCAAAATAGGGGGCAATAAAATGAATAAGATCCTATGTGTGATGGGACAGAACTGGGTGTGCAATCCTAGAATCAGAAACTTACTTTGGGAAGCGTGTCATACGTAGGACTGAGGTAGAGATGATGATGAGGGTCGAGTGATGAATTGACTGCAAGAGAGGCTGTTCTATGCGAGGAGGCATGGTCTACCATTACTATCATGCACTTTCTTCTAATTTTATTTGCATGATGCATATGTTAGCACTACGCAAGCATTTCTTCCTTCGCCATTTGGGATTTCTGTACATGAATTTCGAGTCTGATCTCGCTTTCCTTCTCCAACTTGACTTGCTGCTGAGTGCTAAAGAATAATCACCAACTCATTGTGATCATCTATCTTATCCACTTATAGATAGACCATGTAGATAAATTGTTTCTTTGCTTATTAGTCGAAATCTAAAAGTACTTTTATGTTTTCCAGCCAAAGTTTACAACATCGTCTATAATTCAGAATAATTACATGTTAATCCACACTTCAATATTTATTTATCATTAGAGTTTGAGGCGTTTTACATAAACCACAAGATTTTGATTAAGCAGAAATTAAGAAAAAAAAATCAACTCAAACACGCTTGTTATAATCTTTACTTTCTCTTGAGGGTGTGTCATATTGCAAGCATAATATAATAATATATGGTCATCAAAATATTCTCCAATTTTATAAATTTCAAATACCTGATTTGATGAATTATATTTTTTGTTTTTTTACTTTTGGTATTTATGGCGGCATTTTGATTTTTAGTTATTATAAATCAATCGAAACCTATCAAAATATTATTGACACAAAAAGTTGAAGTATTTGTTATCAGAATTTTTTTTTATTTTCACATATTTTAGGAAAAGTCATACAATAGAAATTTAAAAAAAAATGCTAACAGTTGGTGTCATAAATTTGTTCGCATTACTATTGACGTCCGCACCAAAATGAAGAAAAATTATAGGAAATTAGATAAACTTTCTCAATTTTTTTTTATAATTTAAGGTCTTAAAATAAAATTTTTAAAAAATCCAATCTTATACACCAAATTCCAAAAAAAATTATAAGTCAAACTTAAAATCAAAAGTCCCGGAATGCATTTCAGTTGTCTGGGAATTGGTGTTTATTAATCGTTAGTGAGAAGCTGTCTTCTACAACACACTTAATTATAAACAAAACACATCGTGCATAGAGAACCATCTCGCATCAACGTTTGTCAAGGTTGGTCTGTCTAGCCAAAAAGGTTTTCCTCGAACTTTAATAAAAGTAAAAAAAAAAAAAACATAAAGTGCAGGAATACAAGCATATAGCTATAAGATCTCCAAGCAGCCCTCCACTTCTGGAATCCTTGTGGCTGAAGTTCTACTGGACGCTCATTCAAGGAAGGTATGGAAACTTGCATGATCCATGACCTGTCACCAGAAATCAAAATAAAATTCAGGGTCTGTATTATTGCGATATTATGGGTGATGATCAATAACGTGGGTGGAGAAAATTTTTTAAAAAAAAAAAAGCACTACACTTACTAGGGTCAAGATCAGTGATCATTGCAGCAGAATTGAAGTAGCAAGTGGCCCCTTTGTGCTTGAACTTTTGGTAGTAGCTATTGAAGGCGAAGGAAGCGTGATCTTTGACTGTGTTGGGCAGGAAACACGGCTGATGGCGTTGGATTCCTCTGCAATCTGCTCCTCCTTTCCCACATGCCCAGTCCAGTGCCATTTGAAGCTCCTCGCTTGAGGCTTGCTCATCAGCTATGCACCACTCCACAGACTCTTCCTCATCTGAACTACAGCAACTAAACGGTGATGATTTGTGCTGTGTAATCGTATTTGTCGAGAACGAGTTGAAATGAGTCGATCCGTGTGTCGTGAATTGTTAACTAGTGTCGCGCTATGTCGAGTCGGAGTTTGACTTTCTTTCAATGAATTTGTTACCTGTTCGAGTCGCATTCTGAACCGATTTCTTTGGAGCCGAGCCTAGAAGGAGAAGAGCTAGCACAAGTCCGAGCACCGACATTTTGTGTCCGAGCGTCTCTAGCTACCTTCTCAACGATATAAGACATAGAAAAGGGAAAGAAGAGACATCCTCAACCTTTACAAAAAGCTAAAACTGTTCATGCAAGTATTCATTCCTTAGCCCCTCACGATAAGAATTTGGAGGCTTCTTTTGTACTTGTTTCGCATTTTGACCTTGTTGTTGCTTGAAATAATCTCCAAATTAATCCGTTAATCAATCTACAAGGAATAAAAGAGCTTTACCCTAAACTGGAGACTCAGATGTATTCGCTTCCACGAGAGAAGATCACATTAACATAGGGGACATGTTTGGTTCACTAATTTTGTTCTACTAATATCGATAAAAGAGGGGTACGGACCTTATGGTCCGGATTCCAACACCCACATATCCGAGTATTAAGTGAATTGGGGCGAAACGTGGGCAATAAAGCCAATAGATACACCCACATTCTGGAAAAATTATCAAAAAAGTTCTAAATCTATTGCACTTTTGCCAATTCAGTAATAAACTTTTTAAATTTGTGCCAATTCAGTCCTCTTTTGCCTGCTGGCGCTAACGTGACGCGTCAGCCGACCAAAATAATAATATTTTATTTTATTTTCTTATTTTTCTTTTTCTTTTTCTTCCTTCTTCCTCCTTGGCTTCCTCCTTGCAGGTTTTGGACAATGAGATCGTCGAAGCTCGCTGACCACAGGGCAAGGGTCGTGGCCCTCGCCCGGCGTCGCCCAGATTTGGGCGAGGCCAACCTCACCATGGCCTCCTCAGGCAAAGGCAGCCCCTTGCCTAGGCTGGCAAGGGTGATTGCAGCCCTTGCCCGACAAGGCCATGGCGAGGCAACCTCGTTGCAGCTCCCATGGCATTGCCTAGATTTGGGCAACGCTAGGCAAGGGCCGTGACCCTCGCTGGCCAAAACCAGCCAGAGGAAGAAGGAAGAAAAAAAAAGGAAAAAATAATTAAATTTTTTTTAAAATATTAAAATATTATTATTTTGGCCGACCGACGTGCCACATCAGCGCCGATCGACAAAAAAGGACTGAATTGGCACAAATACAAAATGTTTATGACTCAATTAGTAAACTTAAAAAATTTAGGACTGAATTGACAAAAGTACAATAAATTTATGACTTTTTTTACAATATTTTCCCCACGTTCTAGAAAGACCGCTCGATGACGTCATAATTCTGAAAATTGAGGAACACCAAGCTATCAGAGTAAGTATAAATAGCGCAGAATCGATTAGCCATTACTTTGTCAATCTTATTGCTCTAAAGCTCAATCTGATTTGAATTGAACATCGAACGTCCAACGTCTAAAGAAATCTCCCCGGGAAACCCTCTTGTCTGTGGTGTGTAGAGGGAGCAGAGTCACGAGTTGGTCGAACAAGGAATTTGCGTGAGGAAGGTTGAGTTGTGGCCCAACCCAAATTTGACCATTATCAAATATATGTTTAGAAAAAAACAAAATGATGTCGTTCCTTTAATTATAGGTTACCGAGAAGCTGAAGAAATTCAATTAGATTTTAGTAATTGAGTCCAATCAAATTGAGCCCGAACATGAAGAGTAATTAAGTTAATTAGTCCACTTTGAGTTGAGAAATGAAGTTGATTAGTTGAGTTTAGGCCTATCAAAATGGGTCTAAAACCTATTTAATAACCCACAAGCATTTAAATGGCTCACAAATGAGTTATAATAGACTTAGCAAGCCAGCATAATGGGTCTACAAGATTGAAAGATCAAAATAAGTGGGTTATAAATTGGTCCATTGTGAACCCATTAACAACCACTTAAGACAACCCATTTAAAAGACTTCTACCTTGTGGACTTAACCCATTTAAGAGACCCAACAATTAATAGGATTTTCTTCTTCTTTTTTTTAATTTTCCTTTTCTTTTCTTTCTTTTTCTTTTTTCTTCTTTCTCAGCCGGCCACGGCGACAACCGGCCAATAGGTGAGGGACGCGCTTACCGAAGGCGGACAAAGCTCGAGCTCGCCAATCTAGTGAGGCCGAGGCCTATCTCTCTCTAGCGAGACTTGAGCTTGCTGACCTTAGGTAGAGCCTCACTTAAGGCTATCGAGGCTCGACCTCACCTGTGGCCAGTCGCCATGGTAGACGACTGGCCGAGGAAGAAGAAGGAAAGAAAAGAAAAAAAATTAAAATATTAAAAGTTTGATTTTTAAAATATATATATATAAAATTGCACTACATTTGTATTGGATGAAAGTGTTTTAGCAATATAATTTTTTTTTCAAATCATAAGATTCGATTAAATATGAAAGTGTTCTAACAATATGAGTCTGATTGAGTAATGATTGGGTATGGGTTAAAAGATTTGCATTCCGATTAAATAGGTCATAAATAGATTAATTGGTCAATCTGGGTCAAACAATTTATAACCCGGCCCACACCCGACCTAACCTACCCGTTTGATAGGTCTAGTCAAGTTCATTGTCTGATATCAACCATCATTCTCGTCATCTAAAGAGTAAATTGAAAACATCATATTTTAGGAAGTAGTAGGACTTGCATCTTGAGTTTACAGACAATTTAACGATATCTGACGGCCCATCTTTAGGTGATTTGAACTGGACAAGATAATTGGATTCCGATCACAACAACAAATTCATTGGGTTCATTTATCGTAGAGGCCTAAGCTTTGGTCCACATATAGGCCACAAAGTCTAGCCCAAAATTCTTGTGTGCAAGAAGGGTTCATCAAGTTATTAGTCTTTTGTGTAATCTTATTGACTTTGTTTAGTTTGGTGTGATGTTCAAATTAATTTATAACATTTTCAATAACGATCATGTCCAACGAGGGTGGAAAGTAATCATAGCTGCCAAAGGACCCGAATAAAAAGCGACTCCTGACAAGCTTCTCAGATGGCGAAAATGACAGGAACTAAACTGGAATTAACTCATAGGAGGCACATTTTGACATAATGGCAACGTTTAGTATTTCAACTCCAATATCAAGCGTGCTCAAGAGAAAGCACTACTGAGATGGATGACCTCCTGAGAAAATGCCTATCCCGATGCCAAAGGACAAAAGTGTGAGATTCGGTTTGAGACGGGTCAATGCATAAAAGGGGTGTGTGTCATAATCACATTGGAGATGTTTTAATTAGCACTTCTTAGGAGTGTACAAAAGAATCGGAAACCGCCCGCCTGCTCAAGAATTGGATCAGACCGCCCAAGAATCGATTGTTCTTAAGGGAAGCTATCCGGTTCTCGATTCTAATTTCTCAGAACCGTTGGGTACCAGTCTGGTTTCAGGTACGAAACCGCCCACTCAAGCCGGACCACTATATAATATATAATATATAATACTAATAATAGTTTTTTTTTGTATAAAAGTAAAACCCTCCCTATTCACTCTTCACAATTGACAGAAATGTTCTTTATCGTCTTGTCTACCTCTCTTGACTCTCACTCTCGTCTCAACTTTCGCTCGCCTACCTCTCTCATTCTCGCTCTTGGTCCCCTCTGGCTTGTCGCTCATCGCTCACCGAGACAAGGCTCAGTCAAAGGGAGAGAGGACTTTTGGCTCGTCACACAAAGGTTAGGGTTTTTGTTTTCCCTTTCCTTCGCCTCTTCTCCACTGGTTAGGGCTTTTGGCTCACTCCAGCTCCACATTCGTCGTTTGCTTCCAGTGCCATTGAACTAAAATTGCACTGGTTTTCGTCGTAGGGACAACCTTCTCTAGCTCAATTTGTCAAACAGTGGGTCGATTCGTCACCTCGACCTAATCCCGTCCGACTTTTCTCCTTCAAGCCCAAAATCTACTAGTTTGAGCTTCTTTACTTCGTCTTTATTTGCTTCACCATCTATTTAGTTGCAGCGAAATGATTTTATTTATTATTTTTTATAGTGTCACATTTTAGATGCTTTTGTTGGGAAGTTTAGCACTTTCAAATATACCATTCCGCGGTA
>BCNH02000004.1:7240624-7255055 GCA_001662345.2 Metrosideros polymorpha var. glaberrima | reverse complement strand
ATCATGGTTGCACTTGACGATAAAAATATGATGTACAAAGAACTGGTTCCATAGAACCACCCGGGAATCGAATCGGACCAACGGTCCAGTTCTCGGGTGGTCCATGGAATAAAATAGCAGTTCCTGGTTCCAATTTTTCAAAACCGATCCTTAGTAAACGGTTCCTAATTCTAGGATGGAAACCGCCCACTTGGACCATGAACACCCTTAGCACTTCTCATTGACAATAAAATGAAAAACAAGCCAGAAAAGAAGGGTGTTTTGTACTTGAGCTCTTTACCTTTCCCAAACTGATTGCTGTCAGGATTTATTACCCACCGGAGTAAAAAACACGGATCAAGATAATCAAATGTTGGACTTGGACAACTCATCTTAAAAGGACTACTAAGTACAAGTCATATAATATGCACTTAGCAACACAGACAGGTTCCTTAACGTACTGAGGGATTTTGTTGATCGAATCATCGAGGAGTAAATTGATATGGAAGAATGTCTTTTGGGTTTGTTTGCTGGCCCATCTTTAAAGACCGCGAGTGTCAATTAAAGGGACATGTCTTATCACCTGTAAAAGTAGTGTATCTCAAACCCGCAATCTCCTGAAAACAAGCGAGTCAATCTATACCCACTAACAAATTCGGAGGATTCATGCGTTGTCTGTAAGTAAAATGGTCTTTGCTATGAAACTATGTATGCTTCATGGATTTGGTCATTCATTTAAAAACTAACTATACTCAGATTCCAAACTTGCCCACTTAACTTTGGTTGGTAGGCCTTTATTCCCCACTTATTCATCTTTCGATGAATTGCATTGGATCTTCGTATCGACGGTTACAACTAGTTATTGAGAATCTAAAGAAATTGCGATCTGGTTCATAAGTTGAAGTTGATTGTGCAAGCTCGTTGATCATTGTTTAAAAAACAAATGGAGGCTAGGAGTTTCGAGTTTGTGAATATAAAATCACTCACTTTGACATGATTTCCTAAATCACACGGACGCGAACAGTAAAATCACTAGTTTCCTCCAAACAAGTATGACATTTTCTTGCAATATCTAGAATATTGAAAGTTGAAATGACTCGATACGAAGAAGATTCATGTTCATGTGATGATCTAACACAAAATAAGAGTTGATAGTATTACAATAAAATAAAAAATAAAAAACCTATTTTCTTGCTTAAAGTTTGAAATTCTTCCATGTCATGCACCACGCATTGAGCCAGGCAAAACTCAACTCCGTTCATACTGAGTTGGTACACATAGTAAGCTCATCCGATAAAGCATATAGCCTAAAAGAAAGTATATTACGTGCTCTTATTTTACAGATGAAGAGACGTGTCGACATCGTCAAAATGATCATAGTCCCTGTACTTTGTAGACGTAACACGCAAGGAGGTGGTCTCCACAGGCCACAGACTCGCGACAAGGGCCGGCGCTTCACCACACCGAAGATGCGAGTAATTGCTCCGTGGGCTCGGCCAGAGGGAAAGAGAGAGTTGAGGAGGGGATGAACAAGCGGGATGAACATTTTTCACCGTCACTTCGGAATGATGGAAGAAAAACCCTAATGGCTCACAATGTGATGGTGGTGGTGATGCTGTGGGGCTGAAAACCTTGTTTTTAGGTTCTGTGAGCAACTTCAAGATCTGTCTCTCCTCTCTCATCTCCTTCACCTTTTGCAATTGCCTGAATCTCTCTTGCAAAAGAGCAATGGAGGATTGGATCACGATGGGGTCATTGCTCTCTCCAATACCCATCTTTTTTGCTTGAAAACTGGGGTTGATGTATGGTTTGCCTGTATGAGTTGGTTTCTTGAGGGTTCTTGGATTGAATATTCACGTAACGTGTGTAGTTCTAATGCATATATATATACACACACATAGCATGTGGGCAATGGAGATAACTTTATGTTGTTTTGAATTATTCTATGAATATTTAGAACTCCAAGAAAATTCTTTAGTGATTCTTTTTTAAAAAGAAGGGAATGAGAATCGGCTGCCAGGTTGGAAGGTCCATATAGAAAAGGTCAAGTGGTCAATCTTATGAGGGGGGCTTGTTTAGTGTGGAACTGTGTGTGGATGGAGAGGCAAAAGTGGGAGGCTAAAGAGAAAGAGTGTGAAGAGAAGAGTCCAAAGGAATTGAAAGAGACTAGCACATGGAAGGGTGTGATAGGAAGAACAAAGGGTTGGGTGATGCTCTGTCCTCTTGTCCCCCACAAAAGCCACTTTCACATATAAGCTTTGGAGATGGAGCCCCCCTTCTTTCCCTTTCTTGGTGGGGTTTGGTTTGATATGATAAACTTTCAAAAGTCATTCAAACGTGGTGTTTTCGATATCGTACCGGAGATCGAATCTAATCAAATCGTTGGATATAGTTAAAATTGAGTCGAATCGATCAAATCAGATTGGACAGGAAAATATCTATCGAAAAAGGTCATATTAGAAACTTGACAAATGCTCTAGCTAAATTGGTCAGTCCCGATATGATTGTCAAAACATCTATTAAATGTTAATCTCCCCACAGAAGAATTCAGGTGCTTTTGAAACTCAATCACCAATGAATATTCTTGGTATGTTATGTCAAATATTAGACGAGAAGAAGGTCATGTTCCAAAAATACCCTTAAAAAAGTCTCTTTCTCTCTCTCTTCTAGGTTTTAGATTTCTCTCTCTCTTGTTGGAGAAAAGAGGGAGTAGGAGAGAAATGGTGGTGGGGGGGAGCGTGAAGGGGTTGAAAAGGACAAGGGTTATTAGGAGAGAGAGAGAGAATAATCTTAGGGGGTGTAGCTTTTGTTGATGAGAGCGCCTTTGATGGAACAATAATGCAAAGACAAAAGAAAAGGTACCAACATTCTTTCTCTTCTTCTCTCGCACCGATTTCTTTTTGTCTTGGAGTCCTTGGATTGGAATGGCATGCACAAAGCGAAAGCTGCATATATGCTTAATGGATGCTTCTTTTGTGCAGCACAAGCGCCTCTCTCTCCTCTCTCGAACTTATTATAATCAAGAACGAAAGGCTTTTGAAAACTTCGAGGCTCTTGAAGGAGAGAGAGAGAGAGAGAGAGAGAGAGAGAGAGAGTTCTGAGTCAGTGAGTTGTGAGGAGTTAGAGACAAGGCGTGCATTTGATTTGTATTATGTCCATATCTGCTTTCAACAGTGAGAATGGTTCCCATTCTAAAGGGATAAACTAGGATATTATAGTTAATGCAATCCCTAATCCTACCAGGTGAAAACGGATGATAAGAAAGGTTAGAACAAATTATACTTTAACATGAGGGGTCTCGGATCAATTAGTTTAAAGATGATAATGGAACTTTGTAATGCTCTCCAACTGTAGTTGCTAGCATGTGTGTTTTGTGTAGTGTGCTTTCTATGACAAGTCCGACTTTTTATCAGATATATTCCAAGGCGATTTTAATTGATGTAGAGACTTGACCATATGGATTAATGTCGTGGAAGATGTGCTAAAGATATAAGATTACGTTTGGTAGTTAGGATAAAATTCTGAATAGGATAAAATTTTATTACATTTTGTGTTTGGTGCCTGTTCAAGATAGGATAAAGTCAGATATAAAAAATATATATATGATAAAATTACCCCATGTGGGAGGTAAGATAAAGGCGGTTTGAATTTCTAATATCCATAATATAAAATTTATTTTTCTCGAATAACAAACTTATTAAATTAATAAAGTTAAAACAATATTTGAATTCTAATATAAAAAAGTCAAAATAACAACAATTTCGTTTTTATTTATTCCCATTTTATTTATATATTCAAATTTCTTTCTATCATATGATATAAATTCCATATAGATAAATATATATTTTTTTCAACAAGCCGATGCTCTGGCCTATTTCTTTTTAATTTCTAGCTTTAATCTTTTTTAAAATTCTATAAATTGAAGGATTTTGAAAGATTGAAAATGAGAGTATTTAAAAAAAATTGTGAGGATGTGGGGTATTTATAAAATTAGATTCGAATGGCCCACGACCGTAGGGTCTTGGGTTTTCATTTTTTTTTTTTTGGAATTATTTCGTAATAAATGGATATTTTGTGATAACTGTTAATGACCGTTACGCCCAAGAGTCATTCCGGGCTCGAATTGGCGGTTACTGCCATGTCTAGATACCTTATTTTCTGATTATGACACCATTTAAGTTACCTAGATGCTTGACAATAAGAAAATTGTTTAGCACTGAAATATTTATGCAGAACTTTATATTTGGCTTAAAATTTTCGCTGTTTAAAATAGATTTCATTCAAATTAAGCCTATTAATGAAGAGCATTATCTAAATACTTTACACTTAATAAGAGGGAAAATCTTTGGTATACTTTCTCTTTATACGTTTTCTAACATTTAAACTCAATATAAACAGCATATAGACATTGAGAGACACTAGAGTATATTTGAAAATGCTTTCTCTAATTTATCTTCTCTTTTAAGTTTAAATTCAATAAGATATAAAATCTTCATATAACTTCGCAATTCATTTACTAAAACATAATTCCAATAAAAAAAATAGAAACTGGCATATGACATATCATTGAGTTAAAAGCTTATTGGTCAATGTGCACCTCATGGCAAAATTGTGCCACATGTCACACCATGTGGCAGATATACAGGCAAGGTGAGGTGTAACAAGGCGAGCATTGGAATGAACATTCTCTCAGCTCCTGCTTTAACTATATACAATAGAATTGACATTTTTAGGCCTGACATTACATTAGAAAAATCCAACATAAGCTACTACAATGTTTCCATCTTTAGATAAGAGTTTATAGTTTAAGCGTAAGTTTTCTTCTTTGATAATCCAGGGCACAAACATGAAGACTCGACTACTTAGAGATTCATGAAACACCTTACAAACCTCATGAATAGGTTAAGTTCAGACCTCTCGCCCATGCAATGATCTTATCCAATAGCAATTTGCATGTAGTTAATGAGATGCGAACACCTCCAATTCTTGAGTTGAAAATCCTCAAATGCCTCAACTAACTACGCCAACTCTAAGGGTTAAGTTTAAGAGTAAGTTAATTGAGTTCTAATAATTTTCATCAAGATTTAAATGAGTGACCTTCAGTTCTTGAGCTAGAAATCCTTTAACGTCCTTGAGTTGAAAATCTTTCAAAATCTCAATTAATTGCCCAATAAGCGACTTCTAATTATTTTTCGTCACTTTTGCCAACCTCAATTCCATCTCCATCCTCTCTCTCTCTCTCTCATTTGTAGCCCTCTCTTCTTGTGACAACAACCCATTTCTCTATCTCGCTCCTTTCTCGTGAAGAATTATTGGATACTTCATGTGAGTGCGCCTCACTTGTGTTTGGACGATTGAATCTTTTGGAATTCGTATTCAAATTGGATATGAAGTCCTCCAGATTTAATAATGATTTTTTTTATCAACAATTGAATTATGCTCGTTACATCACACACTTTCATGTCATCTCTCATCCAACGGTGGATACATTGACCTAATGATGCCATAAATTGCAGCATAAAAATTTCCATGCAATAGTCGGGTGTTTATAAAGATCCTTAGGGAACAAATTCCCCCCTCAATAACCATCAGATCAGAAAAAGATTAAATTTCAACCGTTAATCGTAAAACCTTAAGTTTTGTGTACTATAACATTTTACATAATAATTGTGAAAAAAAAAATTGAGTAATAACCAATTATGACCCGAAGATTCGTCCATCGATAAATCACAAAATTGCCTACATCTTCCTTCTCATACACCACACAAGCCCCAATGGTCTCTCTTCTTGTCAACAAACAACACCATCCCAACCATGCAATCACATGTGCTCATACCACAACTTTCATACCTCTCTCTGAAAAAGTATTTTATGCATCATTCACGATTGATATGATGTGACCGACCAATCATATGACCTATGTGATATATATCTCAATCAACTTTTGCTTTTGAAATTTTGATTCTCTAATATCGTATCGGCCAACATTTCCACTCGTCATTACTGAATGATATGACCATTACACGAGATGCTCTCTCTTTCTTTCTCATTTCATGTGCCACCTGTGAATTTCGATTGGGTGATCTCTCCTTTTTTTTCCTTCCTTTTGTTGGATGTAGCTGGAGTTGTGAGTACTCCTATTTTTCTATAAAGAGAATTTACAAAATCGATTTATTATGTAATTCAACGGAACTATAATCACATATCAAGATCAATAAGTCATGTAATATCCAACGTCCTACAAAGCGCGGGAAAGAGTACAACTTGAAACATCGACCGTTAAAAAGCCGTTGATCGTTCCTCACTCGCATGAAGTTGTCTTCGAAACCGGTATTCGTGCTCCATGAATGACACCACCACGAGAGCAAGAACCATGGAGCAAACGGTGATGTCTCTCCTCCACAACTCCAAGAACCTCAGTCACCTCCGACAAGCGCACGCTCTCATCCTAAAAACCTCTCTAGATGCCAACAACTGCGTCGTCGCCAAGCTCTTGCGGACGCTGTCCATGCATTCCACTTCGCACGGTGATCTGTTGCCTTATGCCCGCTCTATTTTCGACTCGGTCTCGTCCCCCGATGCGTTCATTTTCAACACCATGATGCGAGCTAATTTGATTTCCCAGAGACCCCACGAAACCTTGTCTCTATTTCTCCGAATGCGCCGTCAAGACGGAGTCTTTTGTGATAGTTTTAGTCTTTCTTTGGTTGTTCAAGCGTGTGGTCGGTTGATGGATTGGGATAATGGTAGAAAGGTGCATGCTCAAGGTATAAAAATTGGGTTCGAATCGGATTTGTTTGTTCAAACTGCTTTGATTGAGATGTATGCGAGACTGGGTTCTGTGGAGATTTCGAAGAGGATTTTAGATGATTTGAAGGAACCAGATTTGGTCTCATACAATGTACTGTTGGCTGAGTATGTGAGGATCGGCGAAATCCAGCTGGCACGTGACTTGTTTGATAATATGCTTGAAAGAGACTTGGTTTCGTGGAATACCATGATTCATGGGTATGCCACGCTCGGGGATGTTATGGAGGCAAGAAAGCTGTTCGACAACGCTACGAAAAGAGATGTAGTTTCTTGGAGTTCCATGATTGGAGCTTACGCTAGGACTCGGCAGTCTAATGAGGCGTTGAAGCTGTTTCACGAGATGCAATTAGCAAATGTGGCGCCGGACAACATCACGATGGTCAGTGTATTGGCTGCCTGTGGAGACATAGGTGCATTAGGAATGGGCAAAATGATCCATGAGTACATACAGAGAACTAGGATTGAAGTAGATATGAAGCTTGGCACTTCACTTGTGGACATGTATGCGAAATGCGGCAACATAGACAGCTCATTGAGTGTATTTAACCGAATGGACAGAAGGGATGTCCTCACCTGGAGTTCTGCCATTCTGGGGCTTGCTAACCATGGATCTGGTCAAGCCGCTCTTGAATTCTTCTCCAAAATGATAGCTGAAGGAATTAAACCCAATGATATTACCTTTGTCGGGGTTTTGAGTGCATGCAGCCACATAGGCCTTGTTGATGAGGGATGGACATACTTCACATGCATGAACGTTGTTTATGGCATTAATCCTAAAATTGAACATTATGGTTGCATGGTTGATATGTTCGCTCGTGCAGGGCAACTTCAAGAGGCTAGGGAGCTCATTAAAAGGATGCCATTCGCACCAGATGCTGTTGTTTGGAGGGCCCTTCTTGGAGGTTGCAGAGTCTACAAGGACACTGACCTAGCTGAAGAAGCCGCAGTCAATCTTCTTGAATTGGAACCGCATGCTGACGGGAATTATGTTCTCTTGTCAAACATTTATACCCAAGAAAAGAAGTGGGACAAAGTAATTCACGTGAGAAAAATAATGAGAAATGTAAATATTGAGAAGGTTCCTGGCAGTAGTTCCATTGAAGTGGACAATGCAGTTCATGAATTCGTTGCCAGTGAGAAGTCACACGCACGGACGGAGGAGATTTACCAAATGTTGAGTGAGATGTTCAAAAAATTGAAGCTTGCTGGGTACAAACCGCTAACTTCTTTAGTTTCGCAAGATCTTGATGAGAGACAGAAAGAGATTGCATTGGCTCATCATAGTGAGAAGCTGGCTATTGCTTTCGGACTCCTCAGTACAAATCCCAGAACTCCTCTTAGAATTGTCAAGAACTTACGAATATGTGATGATTGTCATTTGGTCATGAAACTTATCTCCAAGGTTTACAACAGGGAGATCATAGTTAGGGATCGCAACCGCTTCCATCATTTTCTTGAAGGTTCGTGCACTTGTAAGGAGTATTGGTGAGGAAGGAGGAGCAGAAGGGAAGTTTTTTGACATTTAGGATACCCTTGATAATGGTTTTACTTGCTTTCCTGGTTATCACACATCAAGAAGCCTTAAATGAGCCTGTACATAGCTCAGTCTTCTCTTTGATTTGGATTACTTACAGAGCTCCTGTCGTCTTAACCGCGTGATGCTGTTTGTATAGTATACAGATCAATGTAACGGAAAAACTTGTACTTTGGGTGCTTTGTTGGCCATGAACTCGTACGTGCACGACATCTCGTCCTGTTACTGAACGATCGGCAGGAAACTTGAGTTCACTAAGGTAATTCTGGATTGAAGCAGATGTAGAAAGGCAGATAACATTAGATTTGCCGAGAAAGATAGCCAGCTCATGTCAATTTCACAAGTACGACAGCTTTTTTCTTAGTGCTATAGACTTCATTGAGCAAGAACTGAACTTTGACAAAAGAATTCACCTTCCAGTACTAACATCTCATTATTTGCAAAGACAGTACCAGCACCATATTTCACCAGAGTTCTCCACCAATCAGCTGAATTAGAACATCAAGGGCAAAACAGAGATTCACATAGTAGCGTAAGAAAATTCTTCTGCTTCATTCCAAGGTGGACATTTACAAAGATTTTTTTTTCTTTTTTCCATATTCAAGTTGGAGATTTTATGACTGTAGTGGAAGTTCCAAACATTGCTCCCTTGATCCTATAGAAGTAGAACTAAAGCTAAACATGAACTACAACTAGTACAAAACTTTACAGATTTCACTCATCAAAACCTACGAGTTTCACCACCACGCGGAAGAAGTTGCCATAGCTCGGTTCATCCAATAGAGATAAAGAGCTCCATCCCTCTCTTCGATTCTATACTTCTCGTTATATTCCTTTAATAGATCTCTAATAGCATCAGTAACTGCAGAACTCAATGGGAACTGTTGAAACCCGGCCATCCTAAACCTTGACCTCCATTTCCCCCAAAGTTCGTGCCTTTCGACCCTTTCTGTCCCCTCACAAGCTATCATGTTGACTATGTCCCTGGCGATGCAATGCTGCTCGGCACTGATCCTTTGCTTGTCATCCCGTGGGCGCGCCACATCAATTGACTCAAACATTGCTGTATAATAGTTCAAAGTCTCTAGGAACCTTGGATAGAATGGTGACGTGTTGGTGTTAGACTCTTGCTCCACGAGGGTGACCACCTTTGGGGATAGACTCTTAACCAATCGCAGCAGCCGATCACGGTGGTTATGGGTACTGACACTTTCATCTGGCATATGATGCAAAACATAGGGAAAATTCACGGCTATAGCTTCTCCAGATCGCAATCCGAGGTCCTTCCGTTCGACCTCACTTCCACACATGGCGGCACTGTGGAACTCAAATGGCACTCCACACGACTCGGCAACCTTCGCTAGCCTCTGCCCAACAATGCCAAGCCCTCCTCCGCGCGCATGAGCTGACTGTGAGTCATCAACACCAGTGATGCGAATGAGAGGGGGCCCACCCGCTCGTCCTGCAAGAGCCTGGATAAGAGTGATCCACTGGCTTCCTTGAGCGATCTGGAAGTCAATTATGTGGATTCTCGACTCGTACTTTATAGCTTCCCCAATAACGACATTTGCCGACTGGTAGGCAAACTTCCAGTATGGGCAAATCTGATAGAGGATGTGCATGTAAGACATCAATTCCGAGCTAGTGGGCTCTTTGCACTTGAGCTTTCTGTAGATTATGCTCCCAGATGATTCCAATCTCGCTCTAAGCCCTTCCAATAAGTAAGCACCCAACCGTTGGATTGGATCTCCCGAGACAGACACCATCCTCTCTAGCAACTCCATCCAACCAGCTGTCTTAGGCATGTCAGCTTCGGCAATCGCTTGTGCACAGACAATGAGCACTTGCTTCAAATCCGATCTAGGGATCATCTCTATCATCTGATTTACATCCCACTGCCCGGTTGATGTGAATTGGTGGCTCCCACTATTTAGGCAACAATTGCAGCTATCACTGATATCAGATTCAGGTCCAAGCAACGAGTTTTCCAACTCCCTCAGCTTGTCCCACATCTGATTGCCACCATTAGCCACAGAAGAAAAGCTGATGGGCGACCCATAAAGATTGTCAGAAGAATGTTGTGCATCTGACACATACGAGTGTGAACCTTGAGTTGAAAAGGGACTCCTGTTCGACGCGACGCTCACAGCCGAAGGGGAATCGTACGAACCAAAACCGGAAACAGCTGGAGCAGACTCGAGAGTGAAGTACTGCTCATTGTAAGCCTGAAAGGATAAATTAGTTCCTTGGCTGCCGACGTCTGGACTGACATTGTTTTCCACGATCTGAAAATTAGACAAATTATAAGGGTCAATGTCTTGGACGGGTTGATGGTATAACCCATGGATGCCAGCTGAATTCTGGTGGTTCTGAGACGTTCGCATTTAGGAGGATTCGAGGTGATTGACTTGCTGATAATACTGGAAGCTGTCTAGCAGGATTTTTTTGTAATCCAGAACATCACTCAGGCGATAAGAACAAACGTGGCAATCTCAAAACCAATAATCTGCATACATCGCACCATAGAATTCCTTCATACAATATTCAGCAGCAACGGCAGCAAAGTACTTCCTCGCACCAATCGTGTAAAAGTAGCCATATCTGAAACCACCGGGAAAAAAGGTACAGTGTCAATTACAATCATCGATCGTTTCAAACACCTCATCCACATAAATGAACAAAATCAGTATCCAAACTAAAGGAACCATTCTCCTCTAGTAACTGGTGTAGTTTATTAAAAGGCATAAACGAAAAGGGACTAAAAATCGAAAGAAGCATCAGAACAATGCATTAAACCCAATTACACATCACATGATAGATTAGAAAAAAGTTACTACTTTAGCCACCATGTTCATTCTTTAATCTCTGCCATCGTAGAACCAAACAGGAAGAAAAAAAAAAAAGAGAAAAAGAAAGAGAGAAAAGGCATCTTATAGCTGCTGCAAAAACTACTGAGAGACGGCCGAAAATTTTCACGCATACGAAATTCTGACCAACAACAGGTTCCGCTCAACAGCTAGCCCTGCACTTAGGATCAAAAAGCTAGAAATTTTGGCGTAGAAACCAGATCCCACCAGAAATCAACCCGCCAATTCAATGAACAGAGAGCTTAATTACGATTCCCCGACCTGAATTGACCATAAGAAGCTCAAAGGAAGCCAAATTCAGGCAAGATTTGCAGTCTTCATGAGCCATATCAGCTGAGAAAACACCTTCCCAGAATTCTACGACATACCCATCTTACGAAATCACGAAAACAGACATTTCGGCTCAATCAAGAATCCGCCGACCACGAAAAGATGCAAAATTTGTCCGGGCAAATCGTACGAAAAGAGTACTTCACAGCCACACACACAAAAAAAATAACCCTCACATATCTTCGCTGAAAATCACATGTTCTTTCATAACCAATCAAGAGCTCAAAAATTTATCAAATTGCTTACCTGAGTCACAGAACTCTCAGCTCACCTCAGCTCCCCGACTCTTCAAGAACAAGAAACCAACAAGCTTCCCCTCTCTCTCTCTCCTCTCTCTCTCTCCTAAAAGTATGCATGGGTGGAGCTCCATACCCAACTTATAGGCTACACCCAAATTAAAAAATTGCCCTCTCCAGGTCAACAAAATTACACTGCCACCCGACGGTGGAGGCCGCGGAATTACGCCATTACCCCCGGGCAAGAAGAATATATTTGCCTTTGCTGTGTGTGGGGGTGAGCCGTGTGCGTGAAAACTTCGCTTTCAGGTTGCCAAAAGACAAAACCTTTCCAAGTGACGCGCTGAGGACTGCAGCAAGCAGCTTCCTCAGAACCTATGAGTCACTGCAGAACTTCTGTTTGATAATGCCCTTATTTGTCTGATTTCTGTTCTTCTGTTCTCGACAACCGAAAAAGAACAGAAATTTATTTCGTAACATCAATTAATTTTTTTGTTCCTGAGAACAGATTTGGTGCAGAAACAAGAAACAAAAAAAAAAAAAAATTACTCCTTTGTTCCTAATAATAGAATTAGAAAAAATCATTTCGACTCAGAAATTATTCTCGAAAATAGAATTATTACCAATCAGGCTTGATTGCCCTTTATTTCTCATTTTCAACTGTTGGAATCGTTTTTGTTCTTAGCTTGCGGGTGAAGTGGACCTTTAGGCCAAGTGGTTTCTTTTGTTATGGGAAAATGACATAAATGGTCCTTGAACTTTGGCTCAATGTGCAATTTGGTCCATGAACTTTCAATTTGACACAAATAGTCCCTGAACTTTAGCTCAATGTTCACAAATGGTCCCTGAACTTTCAATTTGACACAAATGGTCCCTAAACTTTTGATAGATGTTCAAATTAGTCCCTGAACTATATGAAGATGTTCAACAAGGTCCTTCCATTATTTTAAGTTCAAGGACCATTTGTGAACATTGAGCTAAAGTTCAGGGACTAGTCTGAACATGTATCAAAAGTTCATGGACCATTTGTGTCAAATTGAAAGTTCAGGGACCATTTGTGAACATTGAGCTAAAGTTCAGGGACCATTTGTGTCAAATTGAAAATTCATGGACCAAATTGCACATTGAGCTAAAGTTCATAGACTATTTGTGTCATTATCCCTTTTGTTATTGGTCGTAGACTTGAAGATTTTCCACCAGCTTTTTGCGAGAATGTCAAAATGAATAGCTTTTCAAATTGATTTAACTTGTGGGGTTAGTTGTGATCAGCTAGTTCTTAAGTTTCTCTCGGCATTGAGAATTCAAATGAAGCTTACGAGACAAGGTTGACTTCTGATGGTCAATCGTGGAGGGGGAAGAAAGGGGATACAAATGGGACAAATTGGACATCTGCTTTGTGCTTGTCGTGTTACCTAATGAGCTATCTTAGAAAAAAGGGGACACGCTTCATGTAGGGCAACTTGATGATTTTCATTTAATATCTTGACTTTTTCAATGTCGTAGAATAGCTATATGTTTCAAATTAGTCTTACCCGAATGATTATTCGTGTTCGATTAATCCTTTCTTAAAAAATACATATATTGAAGTTCGGTAAAGAAAAATAAAATAAAAGAATGATGTTGATGTCGAAGAAGCTAAGAGTTCGAGTCCCTTTCGGTTGAGCGATCGGACGGCATCTTGGCAAAATTTTCCGACGCCAATATCTTTCAGGCGCTCCATCATTCAAAGAAGTCAAGACCATCCAAGACATGGAATTCCTTTATCATTTTAAAAACGCCGCTACTTTCAATCCGGACAAACACGATGCTCTAACAAGCAAAGTCTAGGACAAGGTTGGCAAGATTGAGATTCTATGGACCATAGTTAGGTCGATTTCTACATAGAAACTTGTTAGAAGCTCCCGAATCACAGAAACGCTCGTGTGGTCAAGAAGAGACAGTAGTGGAATAAGGGGACTGTAATTGACCATTGAGCTTGGAGGAACGACAAAACAAGGGCGTCCGAGGACACGGTTTCGCTGGGACGAGTGAAATGGTCTTTTCGTAATTACAGGGCAGGTCAGGGCTCTTTCCCAAGAAGCGCGTCCGCCTAGAGAAGGTTGACGCGCCCGCGCAACACCACGTTCTTCGAAGCAGGCTCGCACTTAACTTTAATTCTTAAAAGCTTTATTTATGAACAAGCAAAAATAACAGTTTCCCCCCATCTTTACAATCTTGTCACCATACACTTTTTCATATTTACATGGTAAAGATGAATTGGAAATTGATATTTATATTCGGGTCGCCACCTCAGCGTGTGAGGCGGTGCGAAAATAATATTTTCTTGTAAAGTAAGTGGAGACGATTCGTACGGTTTCTCGCGCTGACATTGCGCCCTAATCGTGTTTTGAAACGGGAAGTTGGAGCACTGCACAATTGATGTACAACTTTTGGTAATTGTCCATGCATACAGAAACAGATTGACATGTGAGAATTATGCTAAATAGCATATCAAACCGATTTAATCAACATCTTTTAAATCTTATTTAGATCGGAATCTGTACACGAAGCATCCATATTTGTGAATAAATTTGCGATGAACTAAACATACGTACTTAGAATAAATTAGAAATATTCATTCAATCAGCATTACTAGCACCCAACTTTGGAATAAGTTTTTTTTGTTTTTTGCCACG
>BCNH02000004.1:7216285-7240524 GCA_001662345.2 Metrosideros polymorpha var. glaberrima | reverse complement strand
GACAAGAATCTCTGTATTTTGATTTCAGTTGTACCATCCAATATATTTTAATTTAAGACTTAATTTCCTAAATAAATTCTCACATAAGCTTTTTTATCCCATAAAAATACACAACGTTCACTTCAATCCCAAATTTGCCCACACGTCCAAAAATCGCCAGTAATTTCTTTAAAATTATCAATATCAAAGTCAATTAGACGTTCATTATTAGAACTCGCGTCGATCATCAATACTCTCACCTTCATACGGAACAATAGCAACCTTCTGATGCTAATAATCTCGAAAAAAACTGGCAACGAATTTTGGACACGTGGACAGATTTACGACTAGAGTAAAAGTTTGGGATTTTTTTTAGACAAATAAGAATTTGGGGCATAATTGAAATTCGATCTAAGTTTATGGTTTTTGGGAATTAGCCTTATATTTTAACATTTTTGCAATTGATGTGCTTTGACCCGAAATCCGATCGATATTTCAATCAAAATCTAGCAAACTTTCTTGGAGGTGGGCATTGCTCCTACATTCCATCGACAATAAATCAAATTTGGACAGAAACATATCGGCATCTGAATGTTTAGTGCATCAGGCATTAAAATCGAAACTTAGCAACACAGTTGAGAAATAGCTCAAGTTCAACGACCGTGGTGAAATGTATTTGTGTATTTCCTATTCTCTAAATGGACTTAACAGGAATTTCGTTCCCTTATTTTACAAGCACTAACACACACACATATATATATAGTTTGATTATAGAGCTAGCCACGAATATTTTGCAAAATTAATTCTAGAATCATTGCACGAAACGTTTCTACTTTTGCATCTTTGGGGAGTGATTGGACTGCAGATCCTAGAGATGACGTGAAATTCATGAACACGCCCTCACTCAATCATGCCAACTCAGAAAAGTAAAAGAAATGATTGACTTTAGTAAAGCCAAGGAGAGTGTGATGGAGAACGGTGCTTTCCTGCCAGAGCATCTTCCCCAACATTTTCCTGGGAAATTCTGATGCTTCCCTGGCTTTTGCCGAGCTCATGTGATCACAGCTCATCATACATATGTGCATGCGAGAGTTCTACCCCATTAGTCCTAAATTTATTATCGATTCCTTTCTAAATTTTTCAATTTTTCTAAATTAATCATAAACCTTTTCATAGTACCAAGATGCTTAATGAGATCAGATAATATAGTATCTGTGCATATCTAATTATAATATCCTACGCGACATGTTAGCCCAGTGCCCAAATATAGTGGACTTCTTATTTTTTTCCTTTTTTTTCTTTGGTTGTATAAGAGCAATAGACGGCTTGGTCTAATACCCTAAAAAAAAACCCCCCAAATTTAGTTTCAGTATCAATTCTATCATAAACTTCTTTTCGTCTCATGATAAACCCACAACTTTTGGTCCAATTTCAATATACCCTAAACTTTTTTTTGTCTCATAAAAAATCATCAATTTTAGGTCCAGTCTCAATTTTACCCTTAACTTTTTTTTTTGTATGATAAAAAACCACAAACTTTATTTGCCTCCGTCTAAAGTCGCCTTTAGTGATGTCGCATTTCCACGTCATTACATCAATTATACATGCTTTTCAATTTTGCCAATTTTGTCTCTTTAAAGTCGAGAATTTTTAAGGTAGTTGCAAGAAAATAGTTCCGACAACATCTATTAGAAGGAGGGTGTTCATAGGGATGGGCGTGGGGCGTGGGGAATTCGTGGCCAACGATGCCTCATCCCATATGGGGGCAAATTCTTCCCGTGAGGAGTCGGGATTAACCCTACCCCACACGTCGTGTTTGAGGCATTCATATATTGAAAATGCATCCATCTGAGTGGTTCCCTTTTTTGTATTGAAAAATGAGAATGCTATGAAAAAACTAACCAACCAAGAATAGGGGAAATTACTCAAACAGTCCTAAACTTTCTAATTTCATTAAATTAATTCTAAATTTTTACACGAAATTTCAATATAGCCATTCTGGTTAATTTTTTGCTAAAAATCGCTAACATGGTGGTCCAATTATTGCCGGCCGTCCAACGTGGCATACCATCACGTTGGCAATTTCCGTCAAAAATCGGCATTAATGACTACATTGAACTTTAGAGCAAATATTTAAGACTAAATTGGCGAAAGTGAAAAACATGTATAATTGATTTAGGACTCTAATTGGACAATTTCCGCTCAAGAACACCATCAAACTGATTGAATAGGAGAAAAAAACTCGTGCGGGAGACCTTTAATGACTTGATGATGATGCGGCACAAAAGTTAAAGGATCGAATTAAGGAAAGAGAGAGAATCTCGGGGCTATCTTCCCCGTACATTAAAAGAACAAAGAACAAAAAGCGGCAGCACCCTTATCTTGATGATGTCCCTCAACATGGCAAGAAATGCTTTACACCTTAATCAAAAATCATTCTCTTCTTTGCCTTTCGGGATAGTTCAAAGCATTTCTTCCCATCCACGAAACTGTTCGATACAGCTTCATATGATGAGTGGGTGGACTGTTTAGTTCCCTCATCGATGTGTTAGAGAGCTGACGAAAATATTCTCAATTGAATCGGGATCGATTGAGCCCGATGCAATCGCGAAATGTATTTATAACCGCAATGAAATTGAGTCGTATTAGTTTTCAAACTATTTGGTTGAGGGCATGGTGCACATTGTATATCATTAAAATGCATGAGGACATCTTTGACATCTTGAATTTTCTTTCTTCTTGAAAGCACCCTATATCATCTCTTAAGGAACCAACGGTCACATGCATCGTCGCTTATGGTGTTACGATCTATATAAAACCCAAGTTAACTACAAATTTTGTAAAAACATTATCAACAAAGCAACCGAGTTCTCCGCTCTCACCTTCGATTTCTCTGATGTGATGCGGTGCCCGTTTAACGCGTCGATTCATTTTTGTGACCCTACAAAGTCGTGATAGTAATTGGCACCATATAGATTCCATCCGTTTATTCAACTGTGGAACGATCATCGTGAAGACCTTCTTAATCACCCCCATCCCTCTCCCTCTCCGTCTCAGTCTGTGTTGAAGAGACATTGAGGGAACAACAAAGACAGGCAGTCTAAACTTCTGTGAATTCACTCGGTTTGCGTCACGCATTAGACGTGTGGGGACATGAACAACTCCCTTTGGCTACATCATGTTCATGTAGGGGCTACAAGATGAAATCTTTTGACTCATAATATAATTATTTTGAGCCTTTTTTTAAACTTATTAAAGCGAAGGTATCTCTCTCTCTCTCTCTCTCTCTCTCTCTCTCTAGCTGTTGGGGGTCCCATGCCCTAAATTATAATGATTGTCTCAGGCATTAAAACATCACTTTCATCTTCAATCGTGGACGTGTGAAGAGTAATATCTCCCTTTTCCATCTCCCCTTTTTTTCCCCTTTGAGCCAACGCTTTGAGTCGTGACCGCAATAGCGAGTCGTATGTTGCCGACTCCTATCATCTTTGTTTTCCACATTAGAAAGTAAAAAAAAGCTGCCCTCCTTGAATGTGACCCTAACTGGGTTCCTCCCGCTATTGATTGCGGCTGAGAATTTTCTTGCGAGAGCCCGACACAATTTGCTAGGAAATCCCACGAATTCAACGATAGAATATCGATAAGCTATGGAAACCCTTTTGTTTTCATGACGGAACGATGCTCAGAAGGTCGACTTTTCTCGCTTTCGACTTCACGGTCTCAATAAAAACTGGATATATTCGCGCGCGAGTTGACACGAATGACACGGCAGCAGCAATGGTTCCGTGGTGCTCGCGTCGTCGTGTTTTACCACGTGCAAATGCTTGGCTCAAAACCACAAGAAGATGGAGCATTGAATAGGGCGTTTAACATGCCAAAAATGATGAATAGTCATTGGGCTGCAATGGGCCTTTTCGTGAACGTCTCTTCAAATGGGCCTTCGTCTCATCGTGGGCCTTCCTCCTCTTATGAAGGAACTAGGGTTTTCGCTCATGCAACGAGACCCTGTTTTGGAATTCGATATAAGCCGCCCCCTCGCACCTTCGGTTTTCCATCGAATGAAGGCTCGCCGATTTTGGGGTTTCGCTTCTTGGCTTGCTTCTTGATTCATGTTTTCTCTTCTTGTCTTCTGTTTGGAATCCTCCGAGGAAGTCCTCGAACTATCTTGAAAACGTCGGAGCGAACGAAATTGTCCGAGCGTTTGCAGATTCCCGAGCGAAACGTCACAGATCGACGATCGACGGCGTCGATGTCGTTATCTTCGTTCGCCATTTTTGAGTGGGGTCTCGTGTTTCAGCTCTCTATAGAGCGGCGTCGCTGCTTTTACAGTTTGGAACTGACCATGAGAGTCTCTCTCTCTCTCTCTCTCTCTTCCTTCTATGTCAAGGTTGCTTTTTTAAGGTCTCTAAATTTGATATTGAAGTCCTGTCGGGTGTGTCAGATCAATTTTCACTGGATGTGCCCGGAGGAATTTACCCTTTTTGAAATCTTTCGTAGTCTTTACTTAAAGCATATCTTTCGTCAAATTTTAGAAAAAATTGAAAAAAAAAATTGAAACTTGCTTGGCATTTAGTGTAGACTAGTCTGGTTTTCTATTACCATGCATTATGCATCAGGGGTGATTAGTAAATCTATAATTTTCGGATGGCCTGTGACGAAAGCATTATGAGAAAACACACCATCTTTCGGGACTGAATGGCTGTTTTCCAGCCTTGCTGTCATTCTGCAATTCTGAGGCCTCCCATGTTTGATGAACCTTTTGATCCCACCAGAAGAAAATGAAAAGAAGATGAAGAGCATCAACATTTGAGTTCATTGTTTTTATAGAAATGTCCCGAAATCACTTCCTTACCAAAAAAAAAAATGCAGCTAAAGGAACCAACATAGGTAACAAAGTTCAATTTATTGAGGGACCCAATATTAGAAGTTCGATATGAATTCACATGGTCGGGCTCATATGCCCCGAGTGCATGCCAGACTAGACTTTTTAGAAAGAAACGGGTTGAAGTTTATAACATATATAGAGGTAATGAGGTCTCTGATGAACAGAGAGCTAGTTTGTGAACAAATAATCTTGAAAGAGCCTTTTTGCAAAGTCAGAACATTGCAAGAGGTGAACAATGAACATGAAAAAATCACCTTTTGCAATCAGAGGATTCCCTATTTACAAAAACCCCATCCCAAGGGGACAATACTAAGATCTGTCTGGATAACCATAACATCATGTCACAAATACAGGTACTACGATTGCCATCTGCAGCAATCATTAGAATAAATACCCACCCACGCCTATGGTTTTACCCGCACTGGACCTTCTGAGGCTGAGATTCTAGGACTATTCTTGTTGTCTCAATGACGGCTTGCCCGCTCACATAGTGCTGCCGGCAAACGGGCATGTATACATCAGCGCCGCCAATTACTTCCGTCTGCGTCTCGCCAGTCTTTCTGAGGGTGAAGAAAGCACGTTTTCCACAAAGTTCACATCGGGCGGTCAACTTGGTGACAGAATTGGCTAGAGGAATTATGTCAAGCACAGAACCGAAACTCCTCCTGGCGACCAAACGAGCCCAACCATTGTGAGGGATTTTATGGCTTAGTATTTTATCATTTAGCCAAGGCATTGATCGAAAGAAAAGGTGGAGAGACAGAGAGAGATGGGTTACTACCGCAAATAGTCACCATCCAGCCCAGCAACCACTAGAATCTTGCCATCACGATCAGCAGCTTCGCGGCAAAAGTCATAAAGGTCTTCAAAAAATTGAGCTTCATCTATACCAATGACATCTAGCTGCGAAAATGAATACACATATTCTAAACTTATTGGAAGAAAGGTCCTTAGAGTCTAGCCTTGATGATAACCAAGCGCATCAGCTTTTATAAACAAGAGAACTTTCAAGCAGCTTTTGAGCAAAGAAAACATAAATCATCAATGGATAATATACTTCATGAATTGCCAGTTGCCACTCATTCTGAAGCGAAGATATGTTTATTCAAATAATACTCTTCCTTTGCAATACCTGATCATAAGCATTAATGCCGAATGTTTCTCTGAATGAAGACAAATCTTTCAACGCCAAACATGGGAATTTTGCCCCATCATGAGTCACAATAGAATCCAATCCATATCTTGTATCCTTGCTAGATTTGATAACAGCTACGTTTCTGCACAGAAAGACGGATAAAGGTTCAGAACAACACAATTCAGTGAGAGGACAACGGAGCTGCTTTTGCACCAATGCAGGTTGAGATAGAATTTGTTCTGAATACCCATAGACATTAAGAGCATAGTGAGTACACTTAGGTAGATGCACCAAGTTGTTGGGTTTACAACCGCTGAGAATCCAAAAAACTACATTGATATAGTGAGTGGAAACTACTCTGTATAGATATGGGTGCACTCTAGGCACTCAAACAATAAAAAAAGCACTCAACATCCACACAATATTGGCACTGCATGTTGGTCAATCTGCCAAGGCCAAGTTGATGGCAGAGTATTTGGATAATTAACTAGCTCCAAATCGTCAACTGGCCATAAAGAAAGCTCCATATGCAAAACAAGACTGGACATCAAAAGCTCTCAACATTGACTGAAAATGCAATGACCAAGCATAATCAACCACCAGCTGATAAATTTTGAATGCACCCCCTCATACCTCGCAATCTGCAACATTTCCATATAAGAACTGCATTGCCGATACACCCCACCAGCATGGGGAGCAGAAAGCATGATACAGAATTATAAGCTCCTTCTCCCTAAGTCAAGTTAATCAGCATATAAGTCAGGAACAAATCCAATATCCTTCAAGATGCATGTGACTTGTTTAATCATCACATATCTCTCTGGCTGTCTCATGAGAACGGTCGCCCTTGTGGAAAATATGCATCTTCTCTTTCACTTCAATTCTGCTATAAGCAGGCTCTTTCATCATGCCTGTATTCTTCATTACTTCCCAAACCCCTGCGACCTTATCCCATAAACCAAAGGTAGCATAGCCATTAGCTAAGACGACATATTTTCCAGCATTTTCTGGTTCTAATTCTAAGTATCTTTTAGCTGCAATTTTTAAGAGGTCCATGTTTCCATGAGTCCTACAAGCCCCAAGAAGCGACCCCCATATTACTGGGAGCTCAATGTAGGGAGAGTTCAAAACTAACTCATAAGCCTCTCCCAACCTACCAGCACGCCCTAAAATATCCACCATTATGGCATAGTGTTGCCCTCTAGGTCGAATGCCATATTGTTTAGTCATCAAGTTGAAGTATCCCCGACCTTCATCTACCAAACCTCCATGGCTGCATGCAGAAAGTACTGCAAGAAACGTAACATAATTTGGCTTAAACCCTTCATCTAGCATCTTTTGAAAGGAATCCAAGACTTCTGTTACTTTACCATGTTGGCCGTATCCAGATATCAAAGCAGTCCAAGTCACAACATTTCTCTCCAAAGATCTATCGAATGCTCTGTGTCCATCAGATAGACTACTGCATTTGAAGTACATATCAATGAGTGCACTACTAACTACAACATTTTCCTTCTTATGACTCTTTATCATAACAGAATGCACTCGCTTCCCATGTTCCAATGTTGCTAATGACGCACACGCTCGAAAAACTGATGCAAAGGTATATTGATCAGGAATCAAGCCATTGTTTCTCATCTCATAATAAAGATTCAAGCCAATTTCCAAACCACCCTTTTGCACATACCCTGCTATCATGGCATTCCAAGAAATCAAGCTTTTACTGTTTAACTTGCTGAACAATATGTTCGCAGTATTCAGATCTCCCAGCTTAGTGTACAATATCAGCAATTTAGTCTTCATATATTCATCTGGAACATATCCAACAACCAACATTTGGGCATGGACTATCCTTCCATTCTCATATGCTTTGCTGTGTATACATTCTTGCACCAGAAGAGCATATGTTGCTGGATCCACCTGAAACCCAGTATTACAGAGGAGCCTGACAGCGTCTGTCAGCCTTCCACAATAACAAAGACCCCTCAATGTTTTATCCAGCTGGAGGAAGTCCTTTCGAGGATCAACCTGTAAGCTGGGAATATCTTGCAAGTGACTACAGCACCCCACAAATGGAACAACATAACAGGAAGATCTTTTGTTTTGGAAATTCTACCACTACATGCGTAGAAAGAAAGCATCTTGAGCTATTTACGAATAATGCTTCCTCAACATGGATCCGAGACTAGACATATCCCCAGTTCACAGATTACGAATTTCAGTACTAAACAACTCTCAATGTAGCACAGATATCTTGTCAAGGACCAAAGGAAGTAACTTCGGTCTTACTTACTTCACCATATTCTAATGAGTAGTACTATCATGGAGGTGATCCCGTGGCAACTGCCACAAGATTTCCCCTACCTTGTTGCCGTCAATACAGTCACAGATCAGCAAAATTATACATAGAGTACCTTGTGACGGTAATTGTCATAAAATCTGTTGGAAATACATTGCAAAGCAGATTGGCATTGATCGCTGAAAGCTTCCAAACTAAAAGCAAGACAATTAAACACCTCTACAATCCTATATTTCAGAATGCTTTCTCATGTCAGCTTGTTGGGACATGCTTTAGCTGATAATGTGAACTGTGACCATTTATGGCATAACAATCAGAAAATGAAGGAGCTCCTATTTGACAATACCACAATGTAATATTCATTCTATCCCCCCCAAAAACCAAAAGGCTAACAGCCAAATAAGTACAAGAATCCATCCCAAAAAAAAAAGCTAAATAACTGTGCACCAATTTTCAAGAAGTAGATGGACTCACTTTAACTCTATTGAATTGTAAGTGCCCGTTTCAGCTTTAACAACACCAGCCAACTATCCGCTGACCTCAAACATTAATAGCAAGAAAGCCAACAGCATTCGACACCACAGAAAAAACCAATGACCTCACAACGAACGATAAATCATACAAAAAAAAAGAAGAGAAAAGTTCAAATACCTCCCACTACTGCTCTCTAATTCGATCCTTCGAAGAAGGCTGGTGGTCTTCCCGGCGAACATAGGACCGACTATGACGTGAATCTCGCCGGAAGAAGACGAGCGAGGAGCACCCATTTGCGCGCTCTGATGAAGGCAGCGAATGGGGGGCTTGGTCGAGCATGATTCGAGCCGGAGACTGCGAAAGTGGGAATTTTGAAGAGCGAAGATGGACGATTTAGAGGATGAGAATGAAGAGAGAGGGAGAGGGACGGTGGTGGGTCTGGACAGGTGAGGGGTGAATGCTGCGAAGGTCGGGGAGACAAGAGTCTTCATCCTCAACATGGATGACATAGAGAGAGAGGTGTTTTGGTTTGGTTGTGTTGGACAGTGGTTAGGGTTTTAGGATGGAGGGAAAGAAATTCTTCGATCATTGCGCATAAATCACGCTCTTTGTCCTGTTCTAATAAAATCATTAAATCACATAAATGATCCCAAATTTCCATCCATGTGCAATTCGGTCCATAAACTTTTAATAAGTTCAGAGATAATATTGAACATTTTTATGTAATCCAAAGACTAGCTTAAACATGAACCAAGAATTCAAGAATCATATTGAACAGATTAAAAATTCAGAACTACTTTACACATTAAAGCAAAATTTTAAGATCATTCGCGTCATTATCTCAATTTTTTACCTATTGAAAACGTGATGTTTCCACGCTTGGAGAATCTTCACTCTCAACCCCTTTCACACTTCAAATCTTGAGTGGACAAATTCACCCTCGGCAATTTTACCTACACAAGGTGAAGTTATCCCAATGGAGTCCCCCCCGCTGCGCTGGGCCTTATGTTTCAAACTAGCTAATTTGCTCGTGCTTTGAATGGGCGCGTTTGTACGTATATTCGATGCCAATTAAAACTCGAGGTCATCTCTTCATATTCATTATAAAAGAGAAGCTGGAGTACACAATATCAAAAACATGACACCCACGAACTACGTTTGTCAACTGTTTGTAAAAGAAAGTTCTATTTCAATTTCTTAAGTGGATTTTTTTATTTTATTTTATTGATGGAACTGTCTTGAATGTTATTGTCAGTTGTAGATCTTGTATCATACAATTGGTATTTAAAATTAGTGATTTCAAAAGGGCAGAAAATAAAGCTAAATGTGGATAAGCTTTGTTTACGGAAGTGTTATCTTTTTTTAAAATCGTTTTTAACAATCCATTAAAAGTTTAAGATGAATGGATTTCGAAAGCAAGAAATAATACTTCATAAGCTATCGAAACTATTTTTTGTAAGAAAAGAGTCCTATATTATTCCAATTTCAATTTAAATTAAATATGTATTATTCAAAGTAAACTAAAGACATGAAGTTTACGTAGTTTCTAGTATTTTACTAATTATGTTTCTTAAACTTGAGGGATTGTCTCTATTAGGTGCAGATATAATCACCTAATTAAATACGCTATACTTCAGAAGTGAAAATAATTTCTAGTACTAATATATAGTCCTTTTCATTTTTCCATCTAAAGTTAAGGAGATACACTATTTAATACTTTTTATTGAGTCTGTTGTATTCTTTGCATTATATAAATGTAATTTCTGTGGGGTATTTATTCACTCACTGAAATAATCTATACTTTGTCTTCTCTAATAAGATACAGTTTGTTTGATTCTTTTCATTCCTTGTTTTAAGATATACATTTCCCAATTTTTCAATAACTAATATTACTATAATATTTAAACTTAGGTATTCTTTTTTCCAAAGTACGTGAAATTTATTTTATACTGACTATACTCCTTCTGTTTAAAGAGGAGGCCAAAAGGAAGGAGCGCTACTGACGGTAGGGTGAGGGAAAGAACGCCATTTCAGGGTCAAGACCCTTTACTAAGAAGCAAGAAGAATATAAATCAAAAGCACGGAGTTAAAAGAGAATAGAAAAGCATATTGCGGAAGGTCAAGATGAAGCAAACCTCAAATAGAATCCACAAATCTAAGAAGACAGTACACAGGCTCACCATAAAGTAGCTCATCGAGCTCAAAGTAAGACTACAAAGAGCATTCATTGCTTGCGACGATCGTCTTTCCCTCCATTCGGCGTCAACACTAGTTACGTTACCATCACTCCACCCTTTGCACTACGAGCCAATCCATTAGAAGCTAATCCACATCTCCTGAGTCATCTAACATTTAGAATCACACCTCTGCAACTCTTAGAGGTCCTAACTGCAAAGCCTCCAACTGCTTGAACTCGATTCATCAACGTCCCTTAACTGAGAAATTCATGTAAGAATCTGCAGGAACTTGCAAGCCCTGTCTTTAAAGAGGAAATATAGCTCACTCTTATAGCAGCATAATTCTCATATACAAAATTGTCCATGCTACATATACAAATTGCCATTACATAGACCATGTTGCCAGCTTAACGTATTATCCCTGAGCTATATATCAATGTTTTTTTGCCACAATTGTATTTTCTCTCCTAGATTTTCTTCCTAGAAACTAAATGGCAAAATCAGTTGGACTTGTCGCAGTAGGGTTCCATAAGGCCTCTGCAGAAGTTCGGCAAACTGAATCAACTATATACCTTTAGTATCGTCCTAAAAATAATATACTCTTCCATGTTCACAAAGATGGCCATCCTCGGCAACAAAAGAAGCTTGTTGCTGCATTACTTTGTCTTCCTGTTCCAGCAATAATGGCTGTAGTTGTACTATTGATCATCAACCAACCTTCAACATGCGTTCTTTCTCCAGAATATACATTCCTTCTTTATATTTTTCACTTTCTTCAAAAGCTTTCTCCTGGAGATAAATAACCATTTGAAAGGGTTTCAGGCTGAATCCAGCAAAAGAGTAAGATTTGTGAGAACAATAATTCCCTTCCAAGCTCACCAAACTGAAAACAAGCGAAAACCATAGCCAAAGCATACTCTGCTCTAATTAATGTATTATGCACAGACTTGGACAAATTCCATTTAGGTGATGCATCTTCTTAAAAAGTTGCAAAATTTTGACTTTTTTTAATGCAATTCATATTTCTTGAAGTTCAGAGAACGTGAGGTAATCTCTTCCTCCACAAGGGCTGGTTTCATGCATGATCGAGCAAGCTAAAGCATCTTAGACCATGATATAGAATGGTAAGTTGAACTCACATATCTCCATCCCAGTAACTGTTGGCAAGAGCTACAATAAATATCATTCACGGTATGTAATCCGCTAGATAAATGACGCTGTTCCTTGGGTCCAATGGAGATGTTTACCCTGTAATATTGAGCAATAGCACATTACAACACATAATCTGTTCCTTTTTAAGACGTAAGTATTCGATCTAAGCAATAAAGTAAAAAGAGCAATCGTCCAAAATAAACAACAAAAAGTTGGAGTTAAAGTTAGGATAGGAAGTGAAAACAAGTCAGCAAAGGAAAACGTACTTTTCCTAGTGACGAGAAAAAGATAGTGTGCTCCACATATTAAGGTTCCCATAGTTAAACAGCCTGTGAAAGTATAACCAGAGAACCAACTGAATTGCAACAATATTAACACTAAAACCGCACAGAATAATAATGCGAACGCAAAGCTAAAGGCCTGTCAAATTAGTTTCTGATAGCAGCACATAGACACCCAGTCTACTATACCAGGCAGTTATCCAGAGAATGGTGGGAACACCATTTCAAGTGAAGTTAGTTATCAATTGCTTTGACATCATTCACAACACAACACAACATCAAGTCATCTTCTTGTAAATTATCGCTTGTTTACAGGCTCCACACAGCTAATGTTCACCAAACGAAAGCCTGCTCCTTCAGAATAAAGCTAAAGATGCTGCCAATTGTTCACAAAACTGGTTTACAAAGCGACGTGGCTGACTTCTTTGAACGCTAGAATCACTGGTTTGCTTATTATGAAAAGCGAGTTCATTAGAAATGCATAGTCCCTCTCTCTCTCTCTCTCTCTCTCTCTCTCTGAGAGGCGCGCGCACTCAAAGAGCAACCAGTTATATATGGATCATCAATACAAAGCTACAAAAAGCAATTACAAAGAACTGCCATCGATTATCAATGTCCCTCAATCATCAGTCAATCGTCCCCATTAATCAAAACAACAATTCTTCGAGATTCTCCAGTGTCCAGGCTAATGCTCCAAAACGCAACAACAATTCAAAATGCATCCTCATACGATCAGCAAAAGCACACCCAAAGGGCAAAAAAAAAAAAAAAAATCCTGTCTTTGTCAATCACTAACTGAAAAAACACTGAATTATGAAATGGGAAAACTTCGAATTACATCAAAGAGCTCGTCGATTGAAAGGAATCCAAAAGGAACTCACACATTCCTCATGAGATAAGCGCGCCCGTATCGTCCCTGGAAGTCCTTGGAAACGATGTCGTCGTGAGACGCCGAGTCCACCTTGCAGAACTTGCACTTGTATATCTTCTCTCCGATCAGGTGTTGTATGTACAATCGCCCCATTCTTTGGCGGGCGCGAGCTATTCTGGTTCCGATTCAACGGAGACGCCTAACCCTAATTCCCAAATCGACGGACATATACGGAGGCTCCAAATCAAGAAGATGATACCCTTTTCTCTTTTTTTCTATCAGCGTGGGAGAGAATCTTGGATTTTCTTTCCATTTCCCGGTCGAAAGTAGTACCGGGACAACGCCGGTTCTGGTGCGCGCGCGTGCATTTCACCGTAGGAGATTCGCCAAATAGCATCTCGACACGTGGCATTTTCGATTTTTTTTCTTTCCCAATTTCCCACCTCTTTACGTCGTTTTTAGAAGACTCGTCAACTTCAGTGAAGTTTTCTACTTGGAAGGCGGACTTTATCGTGATTTTATTTTATTTTTATTTTTTTTTCTCATGCGACTTGATGTGCCTCGTCAAGATGGCTTCTCTCTCAAGATTTTCTTAGTTTACTGGCTTAGGCATCGGAGGGTCTCCACTGGCCAAAGCTAAGGAGGCTTTCTTTGCTTATGGTGCGTAGGCCGACCCAATTTGGGATAGGTCCGAGCAAGCTCGCGAGAGGTCGGGAAAAACTTCGCATCTAACACTTCCCGACGAGAAATCTTGAACTTACCTTTCGGCCAAAATCAGACCTGAAGACGCTTCTCGTGAGAGTGCTCTTATGCCACATTCACATCTACTAAACTTTAGCCCAATATGATTTCTGAATTTTTAATTTATTTAATATAGACTTCGAACTTTTGATACATATTCAGTTTAGTCAATAAACTATATGAAAATGTTCAATGTTGTCCATAATATTGAATTAATGAAAACATAACATTGAATATTTTGATATAATTTAGAGACTATGGGTGGGTTTGGTTCAACTTTGCAAATGAGCCTTGAGGAAATGCAAATACTGAAAGCTCAGTCTCTCCTGTATTAAGCTTTCAGCATTTCTAAAACCAGAATTTAATCAAAAGCCCCTTAAAAAGACTTGCCAAACACCCCAACATTTTTCTAACGGGCTTTAGAAGCCGAAAGCCCTTTGAGAATACTAAACTAAACCCACCCTATATTGAATATATACCAAAAGTCTAGAGATCACATTGAACAAATTAAAAATTTAGAAATCACATTGCACATTGAGACAAAATTCCAAAACCATTTGTGTCATTATCTAACCACATCTCAAAAATCCACTATCAAAATCCGGTTTGGAGCAACTTTTTGGCCTGTATCATTCATTAGCCTGCACCGGCTCATTTTCTCTGGTTACAGTCATTTCTGGGTTTTAGGCCCCATTTAAATCTATTTGCTTTAGAGACATTAAGAATCGTCTAAAAAGGAAGGGACAAAATCCCGAAAATCGACTAGTTCGATTCTCAATTCCAATTTTTCGGAAGCGGAATACGTATAGACCGGGTTAGACCAACCCGCCCGACACATGCACGCCCCTTTCTCCAACATAGCTCAAGAAAAAAGCACAATGGCTGCAGTTACTACAAATGAAAGCAACTTGAACTCATGTACAGAATACAGTTCTGGCTAAACCAATCGTTAAACAGAGACATTCTTAACGAGATGCAAAGGACCATCCTCGACTCCGGTTGACACTGTATATCAGAGCAAGTAATGTTTGGTTGTAGCATTGCACGATGGAGTCTGGTACAGTGTGACTTTGAATTTGGCAGAACAGTATTCGATGAATAACCAAGAGAAGCAAGTGGCATAGCCATAGCATTGTAGCTCTATAAAGAAGAGAAAATTCTACGTGGAACAGCGGTAGGACACAGAAAATATTTAATGAAATCTTGATTCTTGAGATATCAACATTAAGTTTCATCTGTTTTGGTCATCCAGATCAGGAATATTTACAAAAGATATTCCCTCCCCGTCACCTTCAAAGGGAATTACAACCGTCTTCAAGTCGAGTCTTCCATAGATTGTATAAAATATGAGCATTTACTTCCTCGGATAGCTTCGTAGCCTCTTCAAGTCGAGTCTTCCATAGATTGTATAAAATATGAGCATTTACTTCCTCGGATAGCTTCGTAGCCTCTTACGTAAAAGATATGCTCTTCCAAGTACAGATTCCTCATTAAGCTGCAAGCCTAACATGACATTGGGCAGAAACTCTCCACACATTAGGTATGAAGATTAATGAGGAAACTGTACTTGGAAAAGCAGATCTTTTGCGTAAGAGGCTAGTAAACGATCGGAAGAAGAAAATCCTCATCATTTTAGACAATCTGTGGAAGGGACTCGACTTGACGACAGCTGGAATTTCCTTTCAAGGTAACAAGGAGGGAATTTCTCATACAAAAATTCATCATCCAGACAGCAACGACAGATGCACCATTAGTATGAACTACAGATTGCTGCATACATTACACATCCACCACGGGTCATATACATTCTCTCTCCCCTCATATCTCTGCTTCAACCATCACAAACCCCCAAAAAAGTGAAAAACGAAATCAGTATTTACTGAGCATTTTGACCAGGGGAGGAAGAAGAAATTGTGTGAAATGAAAGGCTAAAGCTTTAAACCTATGTAAAATTCTAAGCAGCACAACACCAAGCTTTTCTGGGCGCTACATCGGTTTCCTGATTACCATCGCCCTGTAAAACGACAGTCTTTCCATTACCTATCAATATTGGATCCTGCTTCTTCAGTTCTTGAGAAGCCATGACTTTCCGGCTTAATATTCGGTATATCTCTTCAACCACCGTCCTGAATGCAGCAACAACATTTGAGGAATCAAGAGCCGAAGTTTCCATGAAAAACAACTCTTGGGCTTCTGCCAAGGCTTTTGCTTCAGCAACTGTCACTTCCCTTGCGTCCTTAAGATCGGACTTGTTACCAACAAGTATAGTCACAACATTCATGTCGGAATGAGCTGTTAGGTAATGAAACCACATTTAATACTCTGTAGTACATGTTAATCCAAGCTTCTTTTTTTTCCATAGCCATAAAGGATATGGAAACATACAAAATAACTTCTAGTTCTCAGTAATACATAATAATGCAAGCACTCTTTTTTTCTCTCCATTGACATAAAAAATATGGAAAGAGGACAAATACATGCAATTATGCTCCAACTGGCATGAGTCTTACCTGGCCAAAGGAAACATGTGTTTATTTTAATGGAAAGAGGATAAAGAACAAACAGACAACAATGTTCTAAATGTGAACTACACTTCATTATCTCTTCGTGAGAACGGAATGATATGATGAAACTAACTAATTTGCTAGAATAGTGCTTCAGGATTAGCACCACCAAAATCGATGGCCATCAATTTCCACCACACGCTTTTTCGAAATGACCAAAGACTAGTTTCCAAACCAATGTACTCAACAAGCAGAAACATGTCAAACTAGAAATAACCCACTTACTGTGAAGTTCATTAAGCCATCTACCAACACTATCAAATGTTTGGCGTCTGCTAATATCATAGACCAGAAGAGCTCCAACTGCTCCTCTATAATATGCAGACGTAACTGCCCTGAATCTCTCCTGGCCGGCTGTATCCCAAATTTGCGCCTTCACTTCCTTCCCATTGATGTCCAACTTCTGCGTTTGGAACTCTACTCCTATAGTTGACTTTGAATTGGGGTAAAACTCATCCCGGGCAAATCTTGCAAGTAAGTTTGATTTCCCAACAGCTGAATCACCAATAAGAACTATCTTGAACAGGTAATCCTCCGTCTGCTCATCTTCACCACGAAAAGCCATCTGTCTCTCGTCACAGGTTGGGTATCTACACAACCATAACAAGAGCATATACTCTGATAATCTGCAAAACAATCGAGGTGCTCAAAATCATAGTCAAAGTGTTTCTGTTCCCAAGAGGAGAATAAAAACTAAATTACCTCAAAAAGGGCAATTGAGTCGGATTAAATAGGAAACTTCCAAGCCAGGCAAGGAATATGCAGGAAAAAGCAGCGAAACATTACTTGAAGCAGCATAAGGGAAGTCAATCTGAGCTCCTCTCTGAATGCAAATGTTGGACCAGTGTCTACAGTAATATGACTTGCAACTCCACTCAAGTTTCTTCACACCATGCAATACTGCTGGAAGCTTTTAAAGAGTCAACTTCAAAGCTGGTCCAAATGGTCAACCTCCTGCAGGAAAATAGCTACTCAGAGTCCAGAAAGCCTTGCATTGGAATTAATAGAGAAGATAATCGCACCATTTGCTCTAAAAGTTCAACTAAATGCAAAAAATTTCTACCGCTCTTAAGGTGGGTTTGGTTCAGCTTTGGGAATGTTGAAAGCCCAATACTGGTCTAGCATTGGGCTTTCAGCATTTCCACCAAAATTTGGCCAAAAACTGCTTACCAAACATCTCAGCATTTCCTCAACGAGCTTTGAAGGCTAAAAGCTCCTTAGGAATGCTAAACCAAACATACCCTTAATACTCGATGAGTGTAATCCGACAAAAACAGATAACTAAACTAAGCCAAAAGCTGAACAGAATCAGCATATTACATGCATTTAAGCCTTTCAACACAACTCCAAGTCTTTCCCCTCCTGCGACAGAAAATTTGGAGTAACAGGCTCTGTTAATCTTTGAGGTTCTCCAAATATCCGACCATCTCCCTCGGAAACAAAGTCGAAGAACCTTAAAATCACGACACCATTCCTCTCCTGAAACGAACGCTTCTTCCTCTCTCTGCTAAACTAGAAAAACTTGGAATGGCTCTCAGAATGACAGCTTTCGATGCTTGATTATCAGAAAAATCAGCACTTTACAGCCGATGTCATACTTCGCTCTCGACAACAAGTACATCCCAGATCCCATCGAGCCCGAGGCCAAACTACAACAGCCAAAAAACCAAAACAAAGACGACGCGAGAGAGGTTTTGGAGTTTTCAGACAAAGACCCACAAACAAACGAACAATGTTGACTCCGAAATAGCACAAACAACTTCTTCACGCCACCGCTGCCGCTGCCGCTTGTGGAGGGAAAGACAAAAAAAAACCGACAGAACATCAAGACGAAAGCCGAAATCAATCAACACTCGGGGAACCCAAAAGAAGAAGATGCCCAATGTAGCACGGACTACCGAGCCATACCCGATTACGGAGATCGAGCGCGTCCTCCTCTTCCTCCTCCTCCTCTCTTCTTCCGACCAGAACACGATCAAGTCCGCTCTTTCGGATCGTCAATGTGGGATAGACAACGGATCGTTCCGACAACACGTCGATCGAATCTGGAAGGTTAGGGTTTGGGCATCCGCTGAGAGAGAGAGAGAGAGAGAGACCCCGAATTGACCGAAGGGTCTGTCTGATTCCGCCTTGCGGTTTCCACCGGATCTGATCGATGACGCTTCGTTAGGACTTATGTAGCTAGCGACCACGTTCGTTTCCCCAAGTCTCCATTAATGAACCACGCCCCAGATGTTGGATGTCCTAATGTCATACGCTAATTGCTAGTCTTACTCTCAAATGATTTGGGGGAAAAAGCTTGATCCCATGTCGGAATTTCAATTCACCTTTTGTCTATACAATCATTCATCTATAACACTCGCGACGCTCCGAGTCTGCACCCGTTTTACGATACCATAACTGTTTATAGCTCAATCAAACATGAGACAATTACACTGCTTGTCTATGAATTTTGAATTAATATGCAATGTTGTCTCATGTAACTTTCTAGGTAAATGTTTGATCTAATCTCTAAATTCAATCTAGTCCCTAAATTATCTAATCTATGGACTTAATGAAACACGTACCGAAAGTTCAAGAATAACATTGAACAAATTAATAGATTGAGAAAGTTATTAACCAGATTAAAAGTTTAGGAAAAAATATTACATATTTGGTCAATGTTCATTAACTATATATGTGTTTTTCCCGTCAAACATTTATCGATAGCTAGTTTCGAATTTGCGACGTTTGATTAGGATTGTCAACATTAGGGGCCGTCCCTTTAGTTTGGAGAAGTCCTTGCTCCCCGATGAAAATCCGGTTAATCTTGATCGAATTTATCAATGGAGGACTCTTTGTTGACGGAAGTTTAAAGCTTGGTACGACTAAATTTTATGGAGCATTTACAACCAGCTTTGGGTCTCCAAAGGCCTTTGAGCCGAAGTATTGATGTTTGGTAATACACTCTCAAGGGTTTTTGGTGTAAAATTTTGCTTTGCAAATACTCAAAGCTTAAAGCAGTTCCCCTTATTTGGGTTTTAGCATTTTCGAAATGCAATTTAAAGGGCTAATGAACTTTTCCTTTACTAAACTACCAGAATTCAACTTTCAACCCCACAAGCAGAGCAGAGATGAGTTACATTACAATGTGTTTATTAAACTCAATTTGCTTTCAAGTCAAATTCTTTGAGCTAAAAGGTACCCCAAATGCTGCCTCCATCTTTGTGGAGTCTATCTTGGCCGACCATTTTGTAGACGATTTTAGGACTATAAAGATGAGTTACAGTCACGTTCGACGGGTTATCGCTCTTTCTCGTCCATTTCCTTAATCATTAAATGATTTTCTATTTTTTAAATTTTCATTTCAATTCAATCTATTACAGGAAGATAAAAAAAAAATTGCTGTAGCCCGGTCACCATAGCTGTCCCCAAAATGCATGTCATAGATGAATGCGTTAATTAAATTAAATTTCGTGTTATTTCAAAATTAAACTTTCGAGGTCTAGTGAACTTGTGCCAAACTCCGACCAAGAAAAGCTCGACTCGGTGCTGACTCAAACGGGAATGAGATACTCAAATGAACACTGTCGAGTGGGTGGGATGAATTTATTTTGCTACGAGTGCATAGTGATGCTCCGGGTGCACTAGGTGAAGAGGGCACCCAATGCACTAGGGTTGCCTCAATATCAGTAGCTCTTATACCAAGTTGAGAATAAAGTGAAAAACAAAATTGGGGAATTTTAATATATTTCTTGATCTTACAATATGAGATGACTATAAAAGGGAACATATATCAATCAAGATATGCACAATCAAATAGAGATATGAAATCTTGAGAGATACATAAAATCAACATAATTATCAAATCAAATCCCTAATTGTCTCTAGCATGAATATATTTATTTTCCTTCCTTTTACTTGGAGAATATGAACAAGAAAATGAAATTAAAACTCTGGCATGCAATAATACAGGAATAGGGGACATTTTTTTATGATAACATTCAATGTGGTTTGCATTGAGTAGTTATGAAAGGGCCATTGAATATTTTGATGCAGCTAAGCTTAGGTGGGGATGGTCCGAACGGCCTATATACACCTCTCTGCAAATGGCTGGATTGGAACATGCCCTCCCTCCCCTCATTAACTTTCTTTGGTCCATTCTCTGTCAGAGCTTTCTGGAAGTAGCCCAATCTTCATCCTCTAGGGTTTGCTGCTCATATGGAAAGAACCCCCATTAGGACCAGACAAGAAAAAAAAAAAATCAAATTTGATTCTGTTGGCATCTTTCTTCCCCAAAATAATCTTTACCGCATGATTGGTGAGATTAACGAAATAGAGAGTGATGCATGATGGTTGATGAAGTTAAGAAAATTCCGTAGTAATTAGCATGTATGTCTATCCGATGCATCCGAGCCGTTGAGTAAGTCTAATGTCGCCTGTGACCCACCTTGCCCAAAGGTCGACATCTCACTTCACACCCCCGATGAGCTAGGCTCGGCCGTCATTGGGATGACCTTTAGTAAAAAACTCTAGCATGTTAGGTTCGACCTAATTTTGCTGGAAGACGTTATCCAACTGAACTTTGGTACTGTTGCATAATTGCCCCCGAATTTTGAAGTGACAAGCTACCCTTCAACTTTGGTATCGTTGTACAACAACTTCCAAAACTTTAGTTGTTGCTACAGTCACTAGTCATTCTATTTGCATAGCGTCAAACGTTACCAGAAAATGGACAAAATGTGTTTTTTCTTGATCAAATAAGCTCTATTGAATTTTATTTAACTTCATCGACCATGCACCCTCTCTATTTTTACTTCATTAGCTATGCGATGGACGTCATTTTGGCCATAAAATGAATAAGTTCAATTTCAAATAACATTTAAGAAAGAATTATTTGTTACAATAAAACTAAAAGTTTAGAGACTTGGCAAAGTTCAGAGGCTATTATGCAATGGTGCCAAATTCAGGAGGGCATTCTGTGGCTTTTCAAAGTTACGTAGAGCTGGCATTTTGAGTAAATATCCCTAAAGTCGCTTCGACGTTTGTATTTTCTCAAAATTAACGGGTTCGGGTATTGAGCTCGGCCCGGTCCAACCCGAGTTGACAAAAGAGCCTAGAAATTCGAGAAGTGTGGACCGGGCCGGTTCAATAATGTCATCCACAAAAGATAGCAGATCCCATGGGCCGAGTTGTGGTAGACTGGGGCTGGTCTAATGATCTATCTGCTCTTGGTGCATTTGGGTTTCAGTGCAATTGCGTTTGACAAAATTGAAAACCTATAAATGGGCCGAATCAAATCAAATTGTATTATTGCTCTTCGTTATTTCATTGAAGATGAACGAGTTGGCAAAACACCACAAAAAGTTGGGTATGATCAATGGTCCTTCAACTTTCACCGATTGTTCAATCTCATCCTTAGAATATTTTTTTCCTTATTTGGATCTCTACATCACGCCATTGCTTTTCACATTGGTCCTTTAATTAAAAACGAACAAAAATGAACGGCGCAGATCGCCATCCTCTCCAACGGATAGGGACGACAATTTCCTCCCAATATATCCGCATTGCTCCGCCTCGGATGGGGAAAGTAAGAACCTGCAGTCCGTAGTTTGGGATGGGGACCGGGCGAAATTTCATGCCCCACATTCGGGGCGGGGATGGATTCGGTCGGTCCTTCGCGACAACCCCGCCCCACTTCACAATTCTCACTTTTTTACATATTAGGAGTCATATTTTCCTCAGGACTTGTTTGGGTTTTGGCAATATTATTTCCTTTTTTCTTCAATGATAACTTCTTTTTTATTCTTTGCTTTGGGATTGTAAGAATTTTTTTATTGGACAGTAAAAAAAAGTCTAAAACCTGTGGTTATGTAGAGAAACTCATGTGCTCGCGAAATTAAGGATGTGGTACATAAATTTGCACCGCGCGGTGCATGAGATGAGAATGGGGCGGCTCCAATTAGTCCGGGGAGCGGGATGCAAGCCCCGCTCCCTCCCGCTCCATTGTCATCCCTACTGATAATTACCCTTACTGAAGATCAAAATTAGGTAATTGTTGCTTTTTATCATATTAAAATCTGCCTTTTTGGACTTTGAGAAATAATTACTTTATCTGTTACTACATACTCTTTTCAGTTGCTATGATTTATACTAGTTGCATAATATGCCAACGTTACAATTAAGGGAAGAGGCAACTCGATGGAATTATAAGTCCACTTGGGCATTTTTTTTAAAAACAAAACATCAGAATGAACGAGAACTCCAACATGTTTTAGAACCCAATGGAAGTAGGGGAAACAACCAAGGACAGCACAGAAAAATAGGCGGGGGACCAATGTCATTCGGGTATCAATCCTTCTAAACCTATTATTTGGATGTTAAACAAAAATTAACCGGAAGGCCTACATTAAAATTTCACACGAAGCAATTGAAAAAATTAAAAATTTTAGAATTGAATTGGCATCCGTATAATGGCTTTAAGGCTGATTGGACAATTTCTTCGAATGAAGTAGGATGTGTTTGGTTCAATTTTGGAGGATACAAAGCCATTTCTCCCAAAAAATTTTTTACTAAAGGTGTATTTTCAGAAAGCAAATACCATTTGGATCATTGGTTTTAGTGAGTACTTCGTAAAGCAACTTTGAAGTTAAAATAAAAGGGAAAAAAGAAAAAAGAGAGGGAGGCAACTCAACGACCAAAGGAAGAGAGCGCAGGTGAGCGTTGATCAGTGACCATCAATTGCCGGCCAAGTGAGTGTCGACCAGCAACCGTCAACCTTGAGCCTCATGCAACAAAGCTCAGCGAGGCGAGCAACAACCGTCGCAATAGAGCTCAACACAGATTGGAAAAGCCTAACTGTCGCAGCTGAGGTCGGCAAAGCCCGTCACTGAGGTCGCGCAAACCCTAGGTGACAAGCCAATGGGGTCACGCGACCTCAAGCAAAGCAACGCCTAGGTCGCCCGACTTCGAGTTTCGTAGATCTAGCCTTTCGATGATTAGGCTTCCCAAATTTGGGCCTTTGATGCCGAGGCAGCCCTAGGCGAGGGTCGCCAATCGAGCCAAGTGATGGGTCCTCGAGGCCTTGCAACCTCAAGCAAGCTAGATATCCACTTTGGCATTGCAAGAGCCAAGCGATGGGTCGCCAAGGCCGCGCGACCTCAGGCGACGCAATACCCTGTGTTGGGCGAGCCCAGGTGACCCCTCATCGACATCCGTCCCACTCCTCCAAGCCATGCCAGCGCCCGTCCATCTCCCAGGTTGATGATGAAGAGTGCGTGGGCAAGAGTGGAATAGTGAAATATAGATGGGGGAATTTTTAGAAGTAAAAAATCCATTAACTTGGGGAAGATTGTTAAAAAAATTTCAAACCTATTGTACTTTTAACAATTCAGTCATATTCGACCAAAAAATAATAATAATAATTCAGTTATAAACCTTTTAATTGCTAATGTGGACACTGACTGTCTTTTGTGACATGACCAGCATTGATATGGACAATATTTTTTAATATTTTTTTTCTTTTTTTGCTTTTTCTTTTCTTTTTCTCTTTTTCCCTCCATGGGCTGGCGAGGGCAAACCCTTGTCCGATCTGGCAAGGGCCGCCTCGCCAACCCCTAGCAAGGGCAACCCTCTCTTGAGGCCGAGGAAAAAAGGGATTCTTGACGTAATTTCCATTGCACGTCACAGTTAAAACCCTAAA
>BCNH02000004.1:7173192-7214305 GCA_001662345.2 Metrosideros polymorpha var. glaberrima | reverse complement strand
TTTTACCAAATGCATTTTTACTCCAGAAATCAACTTCTAGAGTAGAAGTAGAAAAATCAACTTCTGGCCAGAAATTAATTTCTGAAAGAGAATGGTTACCATTCACCCCCTCAATTGTTCACCTAACTTGTCAAAATTGCATGAGCCTCCGCATAAAAAGGAAAGAATATCAAATTCATATGTGCAGATAGATGCATATATGTATCCAGATGATACAAGAACTAATACACATCTGTACCAGGACCAGCCTTCAGATAAAGAATATCTGGTTAAGCATATAGCTGCCCTGCAGCTACTTCTGATAGCGTACGGACTCTCATAGCTCTGGTTCCTTTAAAGATGATAAAGATATTTAAAACCTCGAAGAGCAAAACTATTGCACAACACAATCATAGAGTACCTGTGACCATTGAAATTTCAAAGTCCTTGAAACCAGGAATCTAGTTCACCCGGCAGCTTTAGCCATTTATAAATAAACGTAACAGTGAAGTAGAAGTAATAATCAAAGCACGATACTGCTTACTCGTAGATGCTAACATTTGCTAAAAAGAGCTACCATCAATGTAGAGTGTAAAGTTTCCATCTTGAAGGGACTGAAAATTAAGTTTACACATCCAAATCTTTGGAGAGCTTTCACAGAAATCTTTCAAATGCTACTCCAACCATTCAATAGTACACATGTAACACTTATCACAGAGTCATCAACAACTGCAATCCCTGAGCTATACAGTAATGTCCTCCATCATTGTGTACTTTCATACAATTTGACCGTATGATTGTTCTCTGTTCCCTGTCCATTTTGCAGGGCCTCAGTGTAGGCGCTCACAATCTTCTGATCTAGTTCATAGTAGTGCTCCATCTTCTCCAAAGGCTTCAGATCCAGGTCAATGAAATGCACCTACGTTATTGCATCTTGCATAGGTCATTAATTCCGGAAGAAACTTACGTGAAGCAAAGAAACTCAAAATTCATGCTGCAACTACTGCAATACTTGCAGATGGTTTTTCCCCTTTATGGGTGGTAGCTAGATGGATAATTATGAAGCAGCATCGACCAGAATACAGGAACTATTTGGCACCAAAATCATAATAGCAGATGCTTTATCATCTATATGAAGAACCTTATTGCATAATACACAAGCAAGATGATAAAATGCCAGATAGCGAGAAAACATTTGCATACTTTTAAGAAAAATCTCATTGTATTATTTCCTTTTTACCAAGAAGTGATCAATGTGATATTCAAAATAGTTCCCTTCTAGGCGCAGTAAAGATAGAAAGACTATATCTCTTACGACGAGCAGAATCTTCGGCAAAAGACCAAAGCAAGATACCATTGCTTTTAACTATTTACCTTATAATCAAACACTTGGTTAGTTGACTCTAGGTAAACCCTGTCATATGGAGAATCTGAACCACCATCTTCTCTTTGTCTGAAACAAAACATTAAACTGCAATCTTTTGCAGTTGCAGCTATCAAAAAGTTTTTCACAATCTCCAAGCTCTTGTTGCCAGGAAGCGCATGCAAAAAGGTAGATCTGGGTGACACTTCGTCTTCACCCAACTCTCTACATACCAAACAAGGTTGAGATATAAAATTATAGTATGCATGAATTGCTCCTTCTATATCATAATCATCGAGCTTCTGAACATCAAGAAGATGGTCCAATACTCCAGATATATAAACTGTCTCGGTGAGAAGCTCAAGAAAACTTGTCATTCGTAAACCATCATCTGCCTCGATGACATATTTAAGTACATCTTCAAGTGTTTCAGCCGTCGTGGAAGTAGAATTGTTTGCAACACCACCGAACCCACCCAAAATGAGAGAACCATTCAAGAACACACGGAAATTGTTCTGAGGGTTGTTGCACAAAGCTTCCAAAGCTTCATGTATCCTTTCCTTGGATCCAGAGAACAGATCCAATGGATCATATTCACTTAGATTTGGTATCTGGAAAAAAAAATTCAAAAGGTTCTGGTCAGACTTAAATTGCATACCATGGCATACACACTCAAAATAAAAAGCCTGCACGATTGCTATACCAAGAGAAAGGAAATCATAGCTCGAATCTACTAAGAGTGAGTTTAAACTAAACAACTGAAGTAAACTGACAAAGAGAGATGGGACCTCTTTTTACAATTAGTGCATTGCAGCTAAATGAGATAGAAAGGGACAAGTGCCTTGTCTGTGATTATTATTTGTAAGATGGGCTCCTTGGAGAAGAGATCAACATAGACAGGGAATGGATGACTCTTCCTACAAGTGAAAGAAAAGACTTAAATGACTCCTCTAGCTACTCTTTGGCTGATTTTGGAATGAAAACCAGGAGCTCTTAAAGGTATAGAGCCTTCTTGGCAAAATGAGACAATATTTTCCACCTCTGCATTTTGGCATAATTGCAAAGCACAACTTCATATATGACAGATCCAATTAGTTTTATCTCCTTTCTTGTATACAAGTGGCATACCTTTTAAGCCGTTTTGCAAGGTGGTGGTACTATTTGGTACCTGTATAAGGAAAGTAGTTTTTGTTCAAATAGAACCATAAACTATTACCTGTTGTTGACGGAACTTCAGGACTTGGTGCATTTTAAAACGAGTAGTGCTCCTCTTGATTGCATTCTGCCTGGCAATGTATTTGGAGAATGGAAGAAATCCACATTTGGGCTATATTCCAAAACAGAAAATAAAATAAAAAAGCATGCAAAAAAATGAACAACTTGCACAAACTAGAGGATAAAAAGAGATGCAACAAATGAATTATTGCAGAAAGGAGAAGTAGCTAAGGTGAAGCACCTTTATCTCTACAGATAAGCAGGCATTGCCTTTGAAGACACCTGAAACAAAATAGATATAATAAGAAAATGCTCTATCTTGGAGATCATGCAAAAATTCATTTACAATCTTCATTCGAGCTTGTATTTGCAAGTTAATGAAAAAAGCTATTTGCTTCTTGGGATAAGTCTGACATCTTAACATTGAGTTACTTTTGAACAATCTCTCTGTGAACGATCCTAGTAATAGGGGAGGACATGTACACGGTCTTGGCAATTTCATTGTATGCATCTTTCCTTTTACACCTAAAGCTTACAGAAGCCAGTCGTGGGGTCCAACAAAATGACATTTATTGGTGAAGATGTTTTATTTAGCTGATGGAATACATTCAGTTAATAGAGACATCTTACTTCAAAACGTAAAAGTATAACTGTGTAAATATTGAATAGGAGGAAGTTAGTCGACTACAAAGTCCTGAATGGGGGTAAAGATTGGACAGAAGTACTCACCAGGAGGAAAAAGGGAATGGTCAGAAATTAGAAGTGCAAATTCGTTAAGTGTATCAACCTTGGCAGCATCGATTCGCCAATCAGGACGATGACTCTTAATATTTCTCTCAATTTCCTCGAGAAATTCCCTAGATACAAGGACTCGAATCTGCAGTGTGAAAGAAATGATGGCAGAGAGAGAAAGAGATATATTATGCTGTGTATCGATTTTCATTTTTCAATCAGCAATATGAACAGAAACCAAAGTATAAGGAATATGTCCTAGAGCAGCTAGAGTTATGATTGTCATATGAAATTCTGTACTTTGATAATGCCATTGTAAACATTCATTATCCAACCAGTAAACAAGTACGAGCTTGAGCTTTGATGCATACAAAAGCATACAACACTGTACTTATTGAATGGTCCTAAGTAGCTTTCTAGAATCAACATTCACCAATGCAGGATTTTAAAAGGGGGTAAGCATGAATCTCAACATATTATCGAGCACATAACCTGGAAGGCTCAATGATAACAAGGCAACTTACGAAGCCACCAATTTAATGGCCTTAGACAAAGAGTCAAAATCCAGGTATTTAAAAAATTAATCGATTTAAACTATTCAAAGGCTTAGGAGAAATATATTAGTCGTTCTCAAAAGATCAACATCAATGCAACAGTATAAATCCCAAGAATCAACTCGGGAAAAGAACAAAACAAAGAAAAGCACTGCACATACCCCAACATCTACATGTTTTGAACCTAACAAGGGGCTAATCACATGTTGTGCATACTGTTGGGCCGCAATTTCTTTTGTTGGGGACTGTACAAGTTGTTCATAATCTTTCCACAAAAGACGTTCGTGCTTGGAAAAGCTCAAGGAACCATTGGAGCACTGTGTTCCAGTTTCGGGAGCCTTATGTATCCGCAAAACTTTTCCGACCTAGACAAACAGTAGAGCAGCAATCACACTAATAAGCTCCAATTAATCATATCTCTTCATCATCCAAAAGAAAAAGATATGAAAAAGAATTTAAGATCAAATTCCTGTGACCTCATTAGCTGAAAAGGTGAAGGTATATCCATTTATGCAAAGCTTCAGCACGACACTTCTACTATCCTACACTTATTTCCCAGGAGAAAAAGAGCACCCAAAGATTCCTTTTTTTTCAAATTTTTTTGGATAAGCAAAGCAAAGAAGGAATGTAATACACCACAACAACAGTATGACATTGACGTTAGTGGTCAGAGGGGTGTTAAAAAAGGGGGTATCTTCCAATTAGTGCTATTGTTTTAGGATAAAAGATTGTGGTAGTCAGAAAAGAAGATTCCCAGAACGTCCTCGGACTTTTCAAGCATTGTCTTTCCCTCCTCCCTTCTGAAGCTAAAGAGAGGTTGCAGCAGCAATAATAACAACCTATTCGACAAAATTGAGTTCCAATTTGCAGAGGAGCAATCTTTAAACTTTATGCCCCAAATTGGAAGCACAATCAAACTACCCACGAGAGTTGGAGTGGATCCAGTGTGAGCGAGGACGATGTTGGCAGCTCCTTCGCCTCTGTAAACCCAATCAGCTGCATCCTTTTCCTCCAGAATCAGGTCCATTTCTGAATGGCCCTGCAAATGGGCACTTCAAATTTACGCTGCACAACCGAAGTAAAGACAAAATTCAGACATGCAGATTGGGAATTGTGAACTTGAGAACGCATGCAGTATAATCGCGCTGACTGACCTGTGGATGGGAACTGACAAAAGAATTGAAAGGAGAAAAGTGCAGAGATTCTGAACCCAAGTCGAGACTTGTAAAGGTGGGAAGTGGGAGATGCTGAGCGCGAGTTGGGGGAGGAAATCAGTCAATCTGCACAGTCCAGAGCGAAAGAGAGCGCTCAAGTTGTCTAATTTTGCAGCAACAAGTCATTTTTGGCACACAGAACAGCATTCACTGAATTCATTCAACGAGCAAAAGGGGAAACACGTGGTGGGTATGGTTAGTCACAGCCATCAATTGGCGCTGGCAAACAAAGCACACCGAAATCGAAACATTCGACGAAGAAATGGAAAACGAAACCGAGACAGAGAGAGTGTACCTAAGAGTGGACTGATTGACGGCCGACCGAAAAAGGCGAGGCCGAGAGAGAGACTAGATGAGACGGTGTCAGCGAGAGCGAGAGAGAGAGAGAGAGCATAGGAGGAGGGGCCAGAGAAACGAGAATGTTTGTTGATTTCAAGAGACTTAACTTGGGGTTCAAGAGGGTGGCTGGCTGGCTCAAGTATAATGTTGATGGCTGTTGGGCGGGCGACTCCTTGGAGGGTTCGATAGCACCGGTGGTTTCGCCAAGAAAAATCTATGCTTTCTTCTGCTCCAAGCACTGTCAACAATGGCAGCAGCGACGCTCCAACAGAAGTCTTCATCTGATCTTTGAAGGTGATAGCCTATCATCAGTGGCAAAGCCCAGTGTCCGTGGACTGAAGGAGTCACTGTTTCTAATGGGCCCCCGAGTAACCAAATCAGACCGTGGACTGGGTTGCCAAGGCCCACCAGCAACACCTTCTTCCTCCTAATCGACTCTTCTCTCTTTCGCCCACTCAATCGTTTGCCTCCTTGCCGCACCCACCGGCACAGTCCCAGCTCGGTCCAATTCCCAGGACCCATCGCCGCCGTCATTGATTCGTCCCCCAAATCGAGAAGCTTCGGCTACCGGCTCATGGGGGTTATCATCGCCCACCCTCCTCGATCTGGCTTCCTTTCGACAGTTTGGGTTTGATTTGGATCCACTGAATTGCTTGCTCGGTCCCGCGGGGAAGCTCTGTGCTCTTGTGATTCCATGGGTTCGAAGCAATGGATGTACCCGGCTCCGACCTATTGGAACTTGGAGACCTACCGGGACACCAACGAGGAGGCCCCGGCACCGCATGGGCCACACCCTAAAATAAAAAGGCCCCGAATACTGTTTGTCTCCCAAAAGCCCCTGCAATTAATGACTTTCCTGTGCCCATTACCAGATTAATTACGAGGGAGTTTTGTACCGAAAGTATTTTGCCTGTATTTTTCACAAATATGTGAAATAAAGAGCGACCATCTTTTTTGGTCCAAAAGTCAAACCAAACGCAATCATAGTGGACTTCAAAGTAGGGGAGCTCGACCTAGTGAACTCGCTGTCCAGTTTCCTAGACCACATCCAGATGAGCCTGCGGCAGTGGGCATGCTTCTCGTTGCTGCTCAGCTGAGTCCAACGGAGCTTCAAGCACGGGATGCTCGTTGACGACAAGAGCTAACACCGTGCTTGATGACCTGCTCAGCCATGTTGGGAGCCGGAGCCCCAAGACAGTGCACCTGCTGGCGACGGCGGTGAGCAAGGCAGAGTCGAACATGCATGGGAGAAGGAACTCGGGCTGGACTGAGTCACACAGCTCGATGAGGCCGAAGACGGCGATGGACGGGATGCGGGGTGCCCTAGTTTGATGAATCCTAATGCATCAAATCGTCTTTGCTGGCGAAGGCGATGTTGAAAAGGTATTCGCGCGCAAGTTCCTCAACAAGGACATTCACGATAGCTGCATAAACATCGTCGACACATTCAAGTTCCTCACCCATGCCATGCCTTGATCGCGGTTTCCCGCACCTTCAGTGAGAGAGAGACTTTCTGTCCGAAAGGAAAAAAAAAGAGAGAGAGAAAAGAAAAAATTAAAATGAAAGAAAGAAAATAATAATAAAAAAAAATGCCCCTGGACAAAGATGCCTTGACTGTGAGAATGGCACGCGAGATGCACATGTTCGCGGCTAACAAAGATATGAGCCACCACTGAACTGGAGGTTGAATCGAGATGAAGGCTGCGTTTGGTTCAACTTTCTCAAGAGATTCTCGACCTCCAAAACCCCTTGGGAGAAATTTGGGATGTTTAGCTAGTCTTTTAAGGGGTTTTTGACCAAATGCTAGCCTTGAGAAATCTGAAAGCCCAAAACAGGAAGGTACCAACGTTCGACTTCTAGCATTTGCAAAATGTTGAAACTAAGATTAAATAATTTTCTTTTTTCAAAACTACCCTCACCAATTCTTTAGTTTTCCAGCTTTTCCCCTTGTAGTTATTGTTCATCTTCTTTGTGCGTGGGCCGACGAGTCTAAATCTAGCCAGCGAAGGGCCGATAAGAGGTTGGTGAGGCTGCACGACCTCAGGCCTCGTTGCCTGGGGTCATTCGACCCCACCAAGGACTACCTGAGATCGCGCAACCCCAATGAGGGCTGCCTGGGGTGATGGTTGCCGCGCCAAATTTGGCTAGCTAGCGGCTTGAGCCCTTCGCCAAAGCCAACAAAGTATTTGACTTTTTTAATAAAAAGAAAAAAGAAAAATTGCAGCCAAAAGCCATTTGCAAAAAAAAAAAAAAAACAATTACCAAACACTACTTAACCCAATTTGCTTTAGCCCCTTTTTGGTCCACTCAACCCATGGGCACTCCGGTCAACTAATGGTTGCTAGCTCCATCTAACAGCTAAGCGCATCGGCCATAGAGTTGGCCTTCCTTGGCCTGTAGTCCAACATGTACTCGAACTTAGCAAGGAAGTCTTACCAACGAGATTGCTTCGGACTCAACTTCTTTTGTGTCTGAAAGTAACTTGTGGCCACATTGTCCATTCTTATGACGAACTGCGATCTCAAGAGACAATGTCTCCACGTACGAAAACAACGCACCATTGCAGTCATCTCCTTCTCTTGGACCGTGTATCGTTGTTTGGTATCATTTAGCTTCCTTGATTCGAAAGCCATCGGGTGTCCATCCTAGATTAACACACCACCAATGGCATAATCAAATGCATCTGTTTCTACCTCATAGGGCTTTGAGTGATCGAGCATCACGAGCACAACTTCTCTATTATTGCCTACTTCAACCGATCGAACGTTCTTTGACATCGTGTTGTGACCTACCCTCTTGCAATGATGGGTTTAGAGGTATTTTACCCAAAAACGTGAACATCGATTGGCTTGTCTCAAAAGGACAACTCAAAAGGTTCATCTTTTCACGGGTTAAGGCGCTCCCGTGGCCTACAGAGGGAAAAAGGGAAATAGAAAAAAGAATAGAGTAAAGAGAGACAAGAGAAGAAAAGAAAAAAATATAAAAATGTCAACATCAGTGATTTTCTGTCAAAATTGGCCGAATGGACTTAATTGACAAATCATTAATTGATTTAGGACTTAATTGTCACAATTAAAAAGTTTAGGAATGAATTGGCAAAAGTGTAATAAATTTAAGATTTTTTGGACAAATTTTCCACCTTAGATTCAGGTTTTTCAAGGCCAACATTTGGCCAAAGGGATCCCAAAAGAATTTGCCAAACACTCTAAACTTTCCCCAAGGGGATTTTGAGGCCTAAATCACCTTGCAAATGCTAAACCAAGCGCACATGGTCCCTATATTGGTCATTTGATCACATTTAGTTCTATAAATAGCTTTAGATTCACCTCCTATATTTAATTTCAAAATATAGTAAGGTTTTCATCCCTAAAAGAGCTCTTGTGAGATGAGAGCAGCCCCCAACAAAACCTGGCTCTAATGCCAAGTAAAGTTCTCATCCCCAAAAAAACTCTTGCAGGGTGAGGGCAGCCCCCAAGGCTTATATGCAAAGTAGTTACGTAACTAGTTGGCGATGTGGGTCTCCTTTCGCACGGCCTTCTCATAATTCCCTAGACAACGAAATCTGGCTCTAATGCCGAGTAAGGTTTTTATCCCCAAAAGAGCTCTCGCAGGGTGAGGGCAACCCTCGAGGCTTATATGCAGAATATTTTTTTTTTGTTGTCAAATATGCAGAGTAGTTACGTAGCTTGTACACGATATGAAATTCCTTCCGCAGGGCCATCTGTCACAAGCTTTTTCCAAGAATAGATAAGGACAATGCAAGTATGAAGGTCCAATCCCACTAAGGAAAACCTGAGATTACGTGGGGGCGCTCAAGAAAAGAGAAGTTAGGCAGGTTGGTCCAAGTGCTAGAAAGAGTAAAACTTCATCATATCGAATGAGAATGGTCGTACCTCGGGTCACGTCAAGGATGATGCCTTTGACCTTTCGGAATTGGTCCCTCCCACCGAGCGAATATTACTTCGATGTGGAAATTGCTGAAGAAACTAATAAATATAAAAGGGAGATTTTCTTAATAAGTTCCTTTTGAATTTTAGTTTAGAAACTGAACGAGAGAATTACCATCTTTGATCCACTGACTTTGAATAAGATTATTAGGTCCGCTTAATTAGTGTCTTGAGACAATTGCAGCAGAAAACCTCTTTCGAATAACGTAAAGACGACATTTGATTCCGATTGCGATGGTCGAAATTCACAAGCCATCTTCTTGTTCCGGGTTGTAAATGATGAATATGACATTTTGGGGGCACGTTTCAGATTCGACGTAAAGTTATCTTAAGACGGATGGGGCGGTGATTTGAAAAGCCTCTTTATGAAGCATCGGTTTCTTGAAATTGAAATAAATGAAAGAAAATACTCATTATCCAATAATATATTTTTGAATTACATTTACAGTTCATAAAGCATATTTCTGAAATCTAGCACATTTTGTCGACTGAAATTAAACTTTCACAATTTTTGGTACGTAGCGTACAGTGAAGCTTCTTCCATGGAAGCTCCAACCTCAAAAGGTCGGCAGGAAAATATATTGGAGCCCTCAGACCTTAGATTTTCGCAACTCCTCTGTTGCGGGGAAAGAAATACTCGTTTTGGGGTAAATAGCGGGCCCCACCATTAGACCTTTACTCCCTTTCACCTTAAATACTTAATTTACGAAAAATTTTCATTTTAAACGCAATTTCGCTCTCTTGTTATGTTCATTACATTGAAAATTAAAACATTTTCTTATTAAGGTTCTGTTTGTTTTGAGAAAAATAATTTTCGAAAAAAATAATTTTTCACATTTGGATCGCTTTGGAAAATGAGTCAACGGAAAAACTATACATAAATTCAGAATAATTTTTCTATTTAAAAAATTGAAAATCATTTTTTTTCATAATATGATTAGATATCGGCGCTTAGACTAGACACCTCGTATTTGGGCATGAGAACCCTAACGCTCGTTTCTAGGTCTCCAACATCCAAGATTGGGTCCCAAGTCCATCGAGACTGAGGTCGGACCACGATGCCTATGCTCTGTTTCTAGGCGCTCGTGCTTGGATCCATCAAAGCTAGGCCCAATGCCCCAACACCTAAGCCAGGGCTCATCGAGGCCTCACCCAGGTCCATCGAAGCTAGGCACGCAATCCTGGTGTCAAGCTCGGGTCCTCGGCGATGAGGCTTGAGTCCACAGAGGCATGTGCCCATGCTTGGATCCCTTATGCCTAGATCGGGGTTCATCAAGGCTAGATTAGGGATCTTGGTGCCCTTGCCTAGTTCCCCACTGCTCGTGAGCAAGTCATTAGCGCTCGAATTATGTATGTGTGTTTAGAAAAATCAAATAAGATATTCTTTTCCAAAAGATGAAAAATATTTTCCATTTTTTTTTTTCAGATTTCAAGCAAACATTGGAATATATTGCCATATTATTGGAAAATAACTTGAAAAATATTTTCAAAAAATATAACATTTTCCATGAAAGTCTTCGTTTGTTTCGTGAGGGGGGTGGGCACGACCCTTGCCCCAATTGGCAAGGGGCGGCGGGGGTTGGCAGCAACATGTCTTAGTGGCTTCTTCTGCAACATACGTGTTAGTACCTTTTTTTGTATTTTTAAAATATTTTTATTTAATTTAATTTAAAAAGTAAAAAGACGAAAATGTCATTAGATCAAGCTCTTATTTAAGATTATTTGGCCACTTCAGTCCCTTAATGGAAACAAGATTCATTTCAAATTTTTATTTGAGAAAATAATAGCACTTCAAGCTTTTATTTGAAAATTTTTCAATAAATAAAGAGTTTGGGTATTCAATTATAAAATAAGTAAAAGTTTAAATACTTACGGACTGATTATCCATTCTTTCAATGATTAATAAGGCAGACAAAAAACGCGTAGGTACTCGGGAGACAAGCTCACACCAAAGCGAGACGCCCTTTTCATTTGATTAGAGTGGTCTTTTCACACATTTTGTCTCTTTACTTTCTTGGAAATCTTTTTAACTCTCCCAACTCAAGCTTTACTCGAAACGAAATTAATCAAAAGACCTTTCGAAATATGACAAGTGTCATGAAACTTTATGCTGGAACGTAACCAAGCAAATCTCAGAATTTCTCCTGGTCGCAATCAGATCACACAAGAAATCATTAACCAGCGCATTAAGAAATTACTTCTTTTCCAGTCCATCACCACGCACTGAAAGCGGTCGCTAGTCAAAACCAACAGGCGACAGTTATTAACAAAGGTCTTTTGAAGAAGAGAGAGGAGACGCAGCATCCATGTCCACCGACACTTCATCAGACCGTCCCAGTGCAAAAACAAAAGACGACGACGAACCGCGCAAAAACTAAAAAGCTCAAGGCCCGAGGCTGCAGCTGTCCAACAGAAGATCTGACATGATATCACCTGGAGCCATCTCAACCCGTCCTCGAATTAGATAATCTCCACGGATACATTTTTTGTTTTAATTTATTGACGCTAGCACGCTTAAATTTTCTCAATAAAAACAATATCATTTTTCTATCCTATTCTCGACAGCATCCTTTTTAAGTATTTTTACGTTTAAATGATCCCAAGATCCGAACCGAGATTTAAAATGGAAATGACCTACTTGGGTTCGGTCTTTCGAAGGAGAGAGGACACGCATCATCCACGTCCACCGACACTTCATCAGACCGTCCGGAGCAAAAACAAAAGAGAAAGACGAACCCGCGCAAAAAACTAAAAAAGATCGAGGCCCGAGGCTGCAGCCGTCCAACAGCGAGACCACACACCGCAAAAGGACGCGCACACGCACCTGCTGTGCCAGCTAAGGCACCAATAGAGCGACGACAGAGCAAAAGGGAGAAATTAAATGATGATCAGGGATGAAGGGAGTGCGTCCAAAATAGTGGTTGGGGCTCTGGACCGGTTGGTGGCCTAGCAAGTTCCCCCGCATTTAATACAAAGTTGGTCTTTGCAATGGGCAGGGTCTCCATTGGCAAAGTACTATGCCAGATGCGGTGGATGGTATCACTTGAAAATTTGAAATGGACATGAATTGAAATGAAAACCCCCTCTCTGTCTCTCTCTAGTGTCGTCTTAGTAAAGCTTCTCACCAAATGGGACCAGTCCTTTCCTTTCCTCGCGCCATAATTCAGTCTCCCAACCCCACCCCTCCATCACCAGCGTGCGTCCATTCATGGACACACCAGACGACACTTTCAGATCACAATTCAGCGCAATGAATTTAATTCGCCATCACAATTCAGAAACCCATTGGGATTTTTTCTGAATTGACATGGGGATCGTGGCCGCGGATGAGGATTCGCCAAAGTTCGAATGGTCCCGAGCAATTCGCGTTCTGCAGATTTACTTGAGGAGAAATCAAAAGAATAAAAGAAAGAAAAGGAAGTGGGCATCTCTCTCTCTCTCTCTCTCTCTCTCTCTCTCTGTGTCAAGAAAGCCGTGTGCTTTTAAGAAAGCCAGATTCCGGCGATGAGAACGACGCCTCGTTGTTCACATTTCTTTATTCTATACGTTCCAGAAGGAGCCAGAGTCATTACTAATTCTTCACTAATCAAAGAAGGCGACGGCATTGTGTTTTGACAAAAGTACAACGTCATCATTATCCCCAGGGAAGAAAACCCAAAGCAATACGAGGAAAACGACCCACACGGCGGGATCTCTTCTCTTTACAAACCCAAAATCCACACGACAACAGCAGGCGTTCCACCCCCAAAACCCAACCAAAAATACCTGGTCAACAAGATCAATATAATCTAGCAGTGTGTCAGTCCGGTGCTCACTCTAGGCTTAGCTTAGCTTAGCTTCAAAGCTTCCCCCTAACTAATGATTTTTTCCTTTCTTCTTCTACTACAATGATTCCAGCAACGTCCCAACCATGCTATACAAATCCAACCCCCAAAAACACTCCCCTATTTACACATCACAACAACCAAAGAACTCTTCTGTGTAAATTACCTCTCCTAACTAGGTGCAATGGACAACCCTCAGGGACTCGCAGTCGAAGAAGCCTCTTGTCTCGGTTCTCTCAAGTACCCAAGAAGTGTCTCCGCCTGTCCAAGAGAAAAGAACCCAAATAAAGAAACTCAATTTCAGCAAAACCCAATTACAGGGGGCATGAAAGTTGAAAACGTTTCTCTCAATCCCGAGACACAAAAAGCTCACACAAGATTTGGAAATTAAATGGATGGCTGAAAGGGGGGGCAACAATCACTGGCCACAGAGAAAGTTCAGACTACTAAAGTTTACTGTTATTTTAGTCGGATGCCTTGAAAAGAACCGGAAGAACACTGACCAAATCATCAAAAACGAACTTTTTTCTTTCCCTCGTAGAGAACTTGTTAACTCACTCGAGTTCAAATTTGGAAAGAGAAGCGAAACTTTTGTACTTTAACCCAAGTTGTTCAATCACTGCTGGTGATATCGTCGCTTAGAATATGTCAACCTTGAAGCAATTTCCAAGATAACACACATAACAAGAATGGATCTTTTAAACCTCAAGCCTCAAAGAAGCCATACCTTATGCTTGGCCTTGACACTGCCGTTCTGAGACAGAGCAACGAGAGGAGGAATCCCACCTTCCCTCACAAGCAACCCTCTGTTCCTCACGCTGTCGCCACACAGCTGCAACAGCGTCATCACTGCAAACTCCTTCCCCTTCACCGACCCATCTTCTATCACTTCCACCAGCGCGGCCAAACCACTCTCCTCCACGATCGCCTCCTTCCCTTCCTCGATCCCGGCAAGGCTGCTCAGCACAACCATCGCCTTCTCCGCCATGCCAGTCCCTTGCTCGCCCACCATCAGCACCAACGGCCCCACCGCCCCAGCGCTCACCGCCCTCTCCTTGTTCACCTTGATCGTGCACAGCTTATACAGAGTCGTCAATGCGTCCTTTTTCCCTCTAGTCGATCCGTTCAAGAGTAACGACACCAGCGGCGGTATCGCGCCGCAAGCTCCGATTGAGGTCTTGTTCTCTTCGACCAAGGCGAGGCTTAGTAATGCACATGCCGCGTTCTGCTTCGAGGTTTCGGTTCCGGTTTTGAGCACGTAGACTAGTGATTTTATCGCGCCTGAGCTCGTGATTAAGACCTTGTTCTGCTCGTGTAGGGAGAGGTTGAGCAATGCAGTGACCGCGTGCTCTTGAGTCCACGGATCCGTGGACCGGAGCAGAGGTATGAGTGCCGGAATCGCGCCGGATTCCCCGATCAGAGCTCGATTGTCGGACCGATTCTTCGCAAGTAACCTTGAGGCAAAACCAATTGCCGAAAAATTCAAACGAAAAGGCTCAGTTTTTTTTTTTTCAACACTAAACCTGTAGATGCTAATCTTACGCAAATGAAGCTGGCCGAAAGAAAGGAATCAAATGAAGGAAACGCTTAGAAAAAGCTAATGCTTTGTAAAACCTGAGTTTAGCAGCAGCTGAACGCTTCACGGCCAGCGACGGCGACTGCAATCCGTCGACGCAGATCTTGACCGTCGGCTGGAGATCCTCCGGCGAGATGCTCTCGATGATCTCCGTCGAGAAGTTCTCTCTCTGCAGAAACCCTAGGCACGGGGAGAAATCCTCCGGATTCGGATCCGACTCGGTCCCGCCATCCCCGCGGCCGTCGTTCTCCGACGCCGGCAACCTCGCGAGCCTCTGCAACTCCCCGGAGATGTCGCTGCTGCACGCCGAGAAGTCGCTGAAGGCCTGGGAGAGCTCCAGCAGCTCCTCCTCCGACGCGCTCGACTTCGACGCCTTGGCGGCGGCGGCGGCGGCGCTGCTGTAGCGGGCCGCGAGCTCGCCGAGGCGCATGTCGACGACGGAGTCGGTCAGGTTCTCGGAGACGAACTCCGGCCTGTCGACCGCGGAGCTCGAGAAGGAGCACGCGCTCTCGTTCTGGTAGAGGTTGGAGCGGACCGTCCGCATGGACCGGCCCGCGTGGTGGCGGTGGATTTTGGAGGTGGAGGGCGAGAAGTCGCGGGGGAGAGGGAAGCGAGTGGAATTGGAGTGAGAATCTTCGAGGGAAACCATCGCTGGAGCGAGGCCCTGCTCTTCTGCTGCTTTCTCAGTTCCCGAGATGGAGGGAAGGGAGGTTCTTCTATGAGGAGACGGGAGCTTGGTTTCAGAGCTTCAATGGAGGTTTCGAGTTCGTTTTCATGGCGGAGAGAGCAGAGGAATAACAGCTAAAGCTGTTGAAGACGATGATGACGACGACGACGAATTTGATTTTTGATTTTTGAGAGTGGTTTTTCTGGTGCCTCACGGGTGACGCTAAAATGACTCAGGAGCGTCGGGTAATTGGTCACAGCTGTGATGAATAATGCGATTCCGTTGGTGGGCCAGGTCTGATCGGACGGTCCCTGGAGGGAGATCAGGGTTATAGATTTAAGGGGGGCTGTCGTTTTAAGTGGGTCCCCCCGGGCGAAGAACGTCATATGCGTTGTCGCTTCTTTTAGCGAGCGAAGAGAAGAGCCCACATATAATCACCGGCCCATCTTCCTTTTTTCATTAACTCTTGATTACTAGATAATCCTTAAATTAAAAAGCTTGATCTTGGTTTGACTTTAAAAAGTAATTCTTTCTTCTTGTTTTTCCCTTCAGAATTAATCGAGAAAAGAAATTAATTTAATGACATTGAATCTTGCATTGGCCTTTGTAACCAATATATCATGTTGTTTGGGCCACAAATATTTCGAATTGTAAATGGCAAATTGAGGGTCTATGTCGAATTAAAAACATAACCCTTTTTAAATGTCTTGATCGCTTTGGCAAAGCTATTGAGGGTACTCGAGCTCTCTGAGCACTGCGCTAATTTTTGCTGTGTCGCGTATTCAATCGGTCTCAAGATGTGTAGATAAGCGCCAAAGCACAAATTCTAATGGACATAAAACATGTTGTGTCCTGAATCATAAAGGACATGAAATAGGATGGGTGCGAGAGAGTATGATGATTAAGGCATACTCAAATAGACATTTGTGATCATCGCTTTGCAATGTGGAATCGAGTCTTACAATAGAGCACTTCGAGTTTGGTGTTGTTGAGGAATCAATTTGTGTTTGATAAAAGAAAAACTAGCTAAAGTATTGACATTGCAATCTCAAATCCAATTCTTCATTGCGAACAAAAAGTTGTGCAGATACATATAAAATAGTAGGCCTAGTTCATTAAAAAAAAGCTCAACTTGAAATCCAATCTTAATTCTATCCTGATTTTTTTTTTTGTTCAAAAAAATGAAAAAATTTCACTTTAGTTCCAAATTTGTCCTGTGTCTTAAAATTGCCACTGATTTCTTTGAAATTATCAACATTAGGAGCTATTGTTGTTTTATACGAAGGTGACTTGTTGGTGAAGATGCATATTCTGATAAATAATTTCTAAGTGGCCCTAATATCGATAATTTTGAAGAAATTAGTGGCGATTTCTTTAATCTGGGGGCATAATTGGAATTGATCCTAAAGTTGGAAGTTTTATTAGGCAATTAAGCCTAATAAGATAGTACCGCAACTTAGGTAAAACCATACAGCTGGACATAGGTCATGCACTTTTCACAGAAAAAACAAAATATAAAGAAAAGAAAAGTAGTGGATTGGGTTGCGTCTCAGGTACTTCCTCTTCGATTCTTCTTGACATTGATATTTATAATTCTTTAATAATAATTTAAAGCATTTATTCGACTTTAGTTGTTGAGTTAGGTGGCTGCTTCTTATTAAAAACACAAAAAAAAAATGTGAATGCACAGCCCACTCAAATGTACTAATGATCTCGACTCGATGTGAGTAAATTAAAATTTAGGATTTCCACTACATGTCCACGTACAAACAGTCCAGATAATCATTAATTATGCAATTAGTAAACGAATTTATCACAATTGATTATGGGCCATAATGTAATGTGATCCTCCATGATGAGCTGTTCACCACATAGAAATTGATTACGACCTCTTCATTGGATTTCAAAAGAGAATGCTTGTCCGGGCAGCTTAGGCACGTAGGCAGGACCAAACGGCATACTGCCTCTTGTCAAATGTACTTTTTTTTTTACGTGCCATGCTGAGAATTTATTTTTGATAAGTATTTGCTCGATAATCCTCCTCGAAATTATTAAAATGTCTCGTAGAGATGATCAACTCGATTGTTCAGGGTACATGTTTATGAAAATCTAGGGTTAGCTGACCCCAAGGGTTAGGAAAGGCGGTCGAATCCCGCCTGAACCCTAGAGGATCGTAATCCAATATGAGATTATGAGTTGTGGAATGGGATTGTGTTTCCATTTTTTATAATTCTCGAGAATTTGCGGCAATAATTTTTTCAAGGTACTTTCTCTTAATCAAGTAAGTACATCATTTATCTTCTCATTTATATGTGTATGTGTTAGAGGATTGTTTGCAATAGGTTTGGGATTTCTTTACATTATCGACATGGTTGACATTTTCGAATGCGATGAAGGGGAGGTGAGATGAAATTCTCAAAAATCAGTCATGGAACTCGATGATTCTCTCTGAACTTCTGAAAGTTCTTGAGGAAAGACTTGTCATTTCTCCAAATGTTAAGCTCTTCCGATTTCTTGGGGATTTCGTCTCACTTTCCTTTTCCTCTTTCGAAATCCTTTGCCCTATGTTCAGCTAGCTCTTGTTCTGTTCTCAACAACGGTGACCCTCCACCTCGACCGGGGCGGCCTTGACCTCAGGGACCAAGCGAGCACAGATCTAGAGTTCTGAGAGAGACGACGAGTAGTGTTTTCATGTGGGCAAAACTGGATTCCGTAAATGTTAGAGAGGGCAAGATTGGAAAAAAAAGGTCATTAAGGGCGTGTTTGTTTCATGAAAAATGAATGATTTGAATAATATTTTCTTAAAAATGATCGTTTGTATTATTTACAAATACAAAATCCCTAGGCATCGGTTATGGAACTCAACGATTCTCTTTGAACTTCTGAAAAGTCCGGAGGAAAGACTCGTCATTTCTCCAAAATTTAAGCTCTTCCATGCCCTGGGGTTTTCGTCTCACTCCCCTTTGCCCCGTTCAAAATCCTTTCCCCTAAGTTCAGCAAGCTTTCGTTCTTCCTCAACAATGGCGACCAGGCGAGCATAGATCTAGAGTTCTAAGAGAGACGACGAACAATGTTTTCATGCTGGCAAAACCAAAATTTTGAAAATATCAATGAGGGCAAGATCGGAAAACAAAGTCATTAAAGGCGTATTTGTTTCGCCAAAAATGAATAATTTAGAAAATATTTTCTCAAAAAATTATCGCTTATATTACTTTAAAAAATGAATAAACGAAAATATAGTTATCATCCACAGAAAGCTTTAAACATGAACTGTTGTCGATAATAAAACCATTTTTCATTGATCAATATTTCGAGCGATGCAGGCAATCATTTTTAAAAAAATATTTTCCAAATCAACCATTTCGATAAAGCTGAAATGCCAATATCGAGAAATCCTAACTTTGACTCAAATGCCGAATCAAACGCGCCCGATAAGATTCTTTGAGTAAAACTGATTAGGCTCGGACACATAATCTTATCATTCATTGACCTAAGTTGGATGATGTGTGAATTTGTGATGCGTATTTGACAAGCATGGGGTACCGGCCACTTTGTTGGAAGAAATGGATAACAAATGGCGTACTCGAACATAACCATGCCGTCACGCCACTCCACAAACCATGCCCTTTTTTTTTTTTTTTATATATCTCTTTTCAGAAGGAATTTACAAATTAATATTCAAAATAAAGTGCTCCACTTGACAAAAAGAAACTCCATAAAGTGATAATAGTGCCACGCGGATTTATCCAAAATCTCTTGCTCTGTTCTTGTGAGCCTAATCATTACTTTAGAGACCTAAGCAAGTTCATGGAAGTGCCACGTTCTAAGTAATGCTCAATGTAAAAGATACGCAATCTTATAATCCATATTATGATTTTTCATCAAAACATCCATCCGATGCACTGATAATTCGATCCGATTAGAATGATTAAATATTGAACTACACACTCCTCGATAGTAATCCCGCAAAACCTTTTATGGTATCTAGAAAGAGGCCATGAGTTCAAATAAGCGATGGCTCCATAAAATCTTTCAACATTCTAGAAAAGAAAAAGGAGCTCATTGTCACAATTTTCTGGCGCTAGACGAGCTTAAATGAAGCTCTTTCTTTTTTAATTGAGGCGAAATTATCGAGAGCACATGACGAAGATGCTATGTGAAAGGAAAATAACTAAACAAAAGTGGGATTTTTTCAATATTTACATATGGATTTTGAGTTCAATCCTAGTGATTACCCCACTGTTAAAGGAGGAGATTAGGGCTTGTGTATGCTCATCCTTTGTTAATATATTTGTAAATTTTTAATTAATTCATGGGGCAGGTATTTGTGATTTCTTTTGGTCAGTATTGGAAGCCGACACCTGTTTAAGAGAAGCATGTTGTCGAAGACTCTAATGTTTGAAAAGGATGTGACCGCAAAAATGTCAGCGGAGAAGCTGAACTTGAACAAACCCCAATTTAATAGATGGCCCAAAAGAAAAAAACCATATAATATAATTTTTCGATTTTAATATTTTTTCTAAAGTCATGTTTGTCAAAGAGAGAGAGAGAGAGAAAGTTGATGGACAGTTCAAGAAGACAAGAACAGTTCATAAGAAGCTGTGTTTGACCAACGTGGTTTAGGATGGTCGTCACCAAATCGAGATTTCTTGGTTGACCGCACATTGGGTTCTTGTTCAACAGATTTCAGGCCACGTTGATTGTGCATATTGCCACAAGATGCAACTTTTTCTCCTCAATTTCGTACCCACGTTCTTTTGGTGCACCAAATTAGTTTCTAACTTGTCAATTTCATAGCCTCTTATCCTATTAGTCTTACAAGTTGGAACCTATGTCTCTTATCTAATTTGCATCCAAAAGTTACTTTCAAATCACAATAATTGAGCCTTTTCTGATAAGTATGTACTCATTTCGAGTTAGGGATGGCGACTAATCGCAATAAGTCATATTTTCGACTCGATCAAGTCGCATAGGGTTTTGTTCGAACTGATTTTGGATTGGACGATGAATATGGGGCTGGTGGTCCAGTGAGGAAAACCATATAGGTTTGGACCATGCTTAATATTTAGATCGACATGTGCCTTCAAATTCGAACTTGACGATAAAAACTAAATTACTCCAAACGCCTTTTGTTAATTTCATAAATTTGACCTTATTTTCAATTGGTGCACCAAATTGGTTTCTAACTTGTCAATTTGATAGCCTCTTATCCTATTAATCTTACAAGCTACAACCTATGTCTCTCATCTAATTTGCGTCCAAAAGTCTATTTGAATTCACAATAATCGAGTCTTATCTGATAAGTATGTACTCATGTCAAGTTAGGGATGGTGACTGATCATAATAAATCAAGTTTTCGACTCACCTGAGTGGCATAGGGTTATGTTTGGAATGATTTTGGATTTGAGGATGAATATGGGGCTAGTGGTCCAACGAGGAAAACCATGTAGGTCTGGACCATGCTTGATATTTGGATCAACATATATCTTCAAATTCAAACTCGACTTGTTGTAAAATATTATTATTCTTCTTACACGACTTAATTATATTATTAAGTGAATTTACTCAAAATATTGAAAAAAAAAACAAATATTTGGTTTTTCGAGCAAGTTTCAAACTAGTACAAGTAATCAAAACAAGGGGATGGATGCATATATTACTCAGGGCATAGCATTAAACATTCATCCCACTGCCATTCCTATATTTAATAGCTTAGAAAATGACATAATCAATATAAACGTATAAAAAGTCAAAATTAGATAAATTAAGGACATGATCGAGAGAACTTACCATTTAATAGAAACAAAGAGGAGCCACCGTTTCATTTTTCAAAAATTGACGAGACAATTAAATTACTCTAAACATCAATATATTATTAAAAGAAAATTTCAAATAAAGATTGAAGTGCCATTAGTTTTTTAATTAAAGATTTAAAGGGAATTTTATTTTAAATAAGGGCGTAAAATACTTTTATTGTTTTAAATAAGGGCATGATTATGGATATTTATGTCTTCTATATTTTTTGATTTTTTTTTTCTTTTTCAGTTTTCTAAAAAAAAAGAGAAGATGATGAAGATGAAGATGCAGGCGAGGGCTACGGCAGCCCTCGCCGCTGCCGCCGCCCCACCATCACTGGAAAGGGCCGGCCACAGTGGGGAATCAGTTGACGGGGGTCGCGGCCCTCCACCACCCACAGCTGAGCGAGGGTTGCCGGCCCTCAGCCAGCGGTGGTGGCGCCCTCACCCAGCTTCAGCGAGAAAGCTAAACATCGGACTGTCCTGAACAACAAAGCTCGATCTTCATCTCAAAATTGCTGCTGATTCAGAGGACAGAGAATCGCAACACGCTCAAGGCTCACGCAGAGAGAGCAGAGAGAAATGGCGGAAGATCTGTTCGAAGGGTTACCGCCACCTTCTTCGAACCCACAAGAAGCCCAAACTCGAGAACGAGAAGAACAGCAAGGGGGAGGAGCACGAGGCGTTCTTCAGATTCCCTCTTCTTCTCGCAAAAAAGACAGAGCCCCCATCCCCTGTTCCAACCCCACCTCCTGCTCTCAAGAGCGCCCTCAAGCGCCCCAAGTCCGATGTGTCCAACACACTAGGTACTCAAATTCTGCGTTCACAGAACTACGTAATGACCCTTGATGGGTCTCTCTCTTTTCGAGTTTTGCGGAGTTGTTTTTCCAGTGGAACCTGTCGAACGACTGAAATTGTTTTGACTTATGCTGGCGTTGGTCTCTCTCTTTTCGACGAGGCTCGCCGAAGCTGGATGGGGGCGCCACCACTAGTGGGTGAGGGCCGGCGACCTCGCCCAGCTCCGAGTGGAGAGCCACGACCCTTGGCCGGGGTGCAGCAATCCTCGCCGACCGATTCCCCACCGTCGCCGGCCCTTTCTGGCGATGGTGGGTGACGGCGAGCCCTCGCCCTCGTCTGCATCTTCATATTCATCTTTTTTATTTTTATTTTTTAGAAAACAAAGAAAGTAAAATAAAAAAAATAAAATAACGAAAATACCATTGAAATTAGGCTCTAATTTGACAAAAAGAAAACACTTCAGATTCTTATTTAAAATAATATCTATTCCATATCATTATTTAAAAAAATTAAGGTACTTCAAATTTTTATTTAAAATAATATTCATTTTAAATTCTTAATTGAGAAATTGGATGTATTTCAGATTCTCATTTAAATTTTTTTTTATTATTAATTTCATAAATTTGACCTTATTAGATATCAAATCGAAGTCAATTCCGAAATAGTAAAAATAAAATTTAGAGAGCAAGCAAAGCTACGTAAGGCCCTAAAGCCACCTCAAACAGAGGATGAGCCTATGGAGGTTGGAATGCTTCCTAACCACCCAGTATCAACCTACAAAAAGACAGGTGGCCACTCAATTATTGTGATCACTTCTTTTTATTCAACTCCTTTTCCTCTTTCACAGATGCTTTTAGCCAAAGATGGTATTCACAAAAGGCAGCGACTCTTTCAGTCGACCGACAACTACGAGAGAGGACTACTGCCAACTTTGGGAGTGATGGGGTCGAGTCATGTCCCATCGCACTGTTTCCGTCACGAGAGCGAAGAGTCGTGACAAACATCGCATGGCGATCATAATTCATCATGTCATGTCCCATCGCACTGCTTCTCGTGCGCCCTTCCAAGTCCTTACTTTTTTTTTGGTCGGTTCCAAGTCCTTACTTGATTATCAACCCAACAACGCATTTCGATCGTTGATTAGCATCTGGGACACGTCCCTGGTTCTTCTCTAGGTCCATCAAAGCATCTGTCATCATCTAACTCCCAAAAAAGAAAAAATTTGAAGGAGCAACTGATTCAATGGGACCAGACCAGCTAGAGACCTTATTATGGAAACCCCCCTCTTTTCATAGATTTTATTTTGTGGGGGGATATAAGTTACATTAAGTGTGCGTGATTTCACATCATGGGAGCTTGGCAGCATACAGGAGAGGGGCCAAGAATTATGACCACAACACATTCAGACTTGGCCGGACACAAAAATAAGGAAGGAAAAAAGGATGAACCCGATCTCACGTTTGATCCTGCGGCTCGAGAGCGGCGATTTCTCTCACGACTTGAGCTTTGTCTGCCTCGAACTGTTCATCCTCTGTCGGGAAAATGGGCAGAAGTCGCGCGATAAGGCTCCGGAGCTTGTTTCGTGATGTGCTGAATACAAGAGGATTGAGGAAAAAGAAGGAAGAGCGGGGGAGTACCTTTGTCGAGTTTGAAATCGGCAAATAGGCGAAGAAGCTTGCTTCGGTTTGCGACGAGTATGCTGATGATTCCCGGAGGCTTATTTTGGTTAGCAGCAAATAGCTGTAAAGATCCAGAGTTATGAGTGAGCAAGAGACGTGGCGGGTCATTATGCCAAAGCCGTAATTTTCGGGGTGTGGCCGACATATAATACAATACCTTGAAGACATGAAATGCTTCCACCTGTATGCTCTTGCTCGACTCCTGCAAAGATGTGCACCATTCATTAATTAAACAGTTTCAGCTCAGGAAGATACTGTCAAGTCTAAGACTAGGCAATAAAAACACTCATATTTCCCTTCCTAGACTACAGAGTTGGTCATGTGTAAAAAACCATGGATCCCTCTGATGTTCATTTAAATTGTTTTGTTAAGACTGGATGTGAGCTTCATGTTCTAGAAAGGAATGACTCGAATTTGGTTAAGTGAAGAAATCTCGATAGACATATACCCTGAGAAGATTCATGAGAATCATCAAATTATCCTTCGAGCTCACATAACGCATCATGACAGCTGAGTTAGAACGATCCAGCAAAATATCCCCAAGAAGCTGTCAAAATGAGATAATATTTAGCACAGGTAAGAATAATAATATGAACTTGATCAGAACTGGATAATTAAAGACAAAACAACCCAACTTAAAGCAAATGCGGCAGCATGTGAAAAACCTTGAAAATCTTATTAACCAAAGATTATAACTTCTCTCTACATAGCCTGACACATTTCACGGATCCCCAAAGGAATAAAGGAAATTTTGTTTGGCTAACCCCACGCAAAATTAAAACAAAGGACCTTTTGAAATATTTAAGAAAACCTTTCAGCTGATTATGAAACAACACTACACGTCATTGCACCGGATTACACAAATTATATGCTTCCTCCATCCGCACCTACGGATAAACCAATATCCCGGATTCTCAAAAGCATATGCATATGCCCCAAGGACTAAACTTTGTGGCATGTATTAGGAAAAACTGTCTTTCAGGACTGGACAAGACAACCATGAGCAGATCTCTCATAACAATCGATAATCAGCCACAGGAAGAGGAAGACAAGAAACACCAATGACCAGGCTCACAGAATAATAGTGCCAATCAATTTGCACACCAAAGGTCTAATCACAATAAGCTGAAGGAAAATGTGAATTGTATGTTCACATATAACAGTAAAAGACCCCGTATAGACCTACAAGACCTAAAAGTGCTGCCTATACCAGTGATTGCCCCTTTTCCAATCCTCCAAACCTGGTTGTTAGAATGGAAGGCTTGCAAGTTTCACATGAATAGTGGTCAGAGGAATCTTTGCATTCATGGGTTAAAGTGTCCTATTTGTTGACTTTAAAAATATATCCCAGTAACCATCAAATTTACCTTGATAGCTTGTCTTCTGGTAATGTAATTGGTAGATTGCAATAGCTTGGAGTTATAATCAGCAAAAAACTGCAAGAAGAAATTGACGGTAAACAAATCAGGTAGCAATTACATAATAGAAAGCCAAAATTCAGAATAAGAACAATCAGCAAATGAAGTGGGAGAAAAAGTCATTCACATTCACATCATCAGAACTCCTGACGCTACGTTCACATGGTTAAAGTTGCTACCTTGAGAGCGTCTGAATCAAACAGCTGATACTTAAACAATGAACAAATCATATGTATACCTCTCTTTAGATCTCAAGAACACCCATTGACGAGCGAGTCTAAAACATGGCAAGCACATGTTGCTCAGGTCAAAATATACGTGTTCCAAAGAGAATCAGATGCTTGGATAAGAGTATGTCGAGCACGCACGCCACAAACAACACCAAAACTTCCATTCCACATCTCAATTATTACTACTCATTGAGAGAATAGACATCCTCAATGTGCTCTCCCATAGAAGGACTAAAATATACTTCTACAACTCCTCCAAACAGGCTCAAAGACATACTAGAACAACAGCCAGCACCACCAAGCCTTGTTTCAGTAAAAGGGGTTGGCTATATGGATCCCCCTTATGCGAATGCACTCCATGCTGTGTTAAGGCCAAAAAGCTAAATAGAATGAAATATATTACACAGAACAGCATGAGCATGCATGTTGATCAGTTAATCCAATGACAATACATTCGAAAGACAGAAGTACAACTCTAAAAGGTACATGCACGAAAATGAAACAGAGATGACATTACTCACCCAGTCATAATTTTTGGTCAGAAATTCTGCTACAGTAGATTTATGCCTGGTCAACAGTTCCTGAAACCAAATGCTAAAAAAGGTTCACAGAAGTGCAAGTGTAAGCTCACAGGTCTTGTACAATCATTTGAACAGGCAATAAACAACTAGTCTGAATGGATGAAGCAATTAAATCGCAATGAAAGCTACGGATGGGCGCTCGACAAAGAGAGAGAGATCCAGGTAAAGATTTGACCTTGAATGTTGCAGCAGCATCTGCAGCAATATCAAAATTTGGAAGCTGTATATAGTCGAAAAATTTCGTCACATGCTCGGATACTAACACGTACCTGAAAAATATTACAAGAATCTTTGCTAAATCAAGGAAAGATGCCCACATTTCAAGATAAACCATTTTAAGAAAAGGTAGGACGTAAATAACATCTTTGAAAATCTTAAACATAACAAAAAAGAACAAAATTGCTAGCTAGCTTCCATCAAATTTATTCAATAGACTTAAGATAAATCAGCCATCATCAGGACATGTGAGGGGATCTAACTCCGGACTACAGTTAAGTAGCCTAAGAATTGGACCAAAATCAACAAATTTGAGAAGAAAATTCAATATAAGACATCACCCTGTAGTATACACTTCAACATCCATATATGCAACCGCTGAACACCCAAAACACACGATCTATTCTTAGTACTATAAGAAAGTATTTCCAATTATGCTACTGTTCATCGAGATACACACAGAAACAGATGTTTTACTGGAGTCGGAGAAACTGCTGTAGTTAACCAAAAGCAAAAGCGAAAGCAAAATTTTTGAGGTGAGGAAAACCAATTTTATCAACACAATATGCTCATTATAAAAAAAAGAAAAAGATTACAACTAATAATAACCTTACTCTCTCTTGGAAAAAGAAAGCATTGTTCATTTCATGACTAATTTAACCTCACAATATCCAAGATATGCAATGCTGTCCGTAATTCGGCAATGATATGGATAATTATCACAACTTGAGAGGGGATTAAATTGCTAACAGCAGATGAATAGCATCAACAACTGTAAGCAAATTTAAGTAAATTCAAGTTTTGCATGCTCACCTTGCAACACTCTGGTGACGAATGCACTCCCTAAGCATTGCACCATAGTGCAGAGCCATTTCTATGTCATCATAACTAAAGCAAACAATATTTATAAATTAGAGGCTGCTACTGGTGGAGAAAGAACAAAATGCTGATCGATGGGCAAAGCTCAGTAGAGTCCCAAGCAAAACTGAAATAGCAAACTGCTCAAAATAAACGATTTTGCAGAACTCTACCAGTCACCTTCTACTGTCAAAAATAAAATAGCAACCGAAAATACTCAAGAGGTATCCGAACTTACCAACTTGATGGACTAATTCCAGTTACTGCAGAATATAAGGACCATATGGTCATCCACTCAAATAAACTCTCTTGCCAGGATCATGTTCTAGGCGAAAAGTATGTAGTAAAAAAAATTCCAGTGTGCAGAAAGCTCTAAGCTCAACAGTATTCGTGGTACAGTGACATCTATTACTATTTCAATGCAAGAAATGGCATAAACACCTAGTTCCACAAACATGTGAAGAGCTTTTAGCTACAGACATGGCAACAAACAATATGAAAAAGTTTTGAGCACATGGGCATTCTAAGAGTTGGAAAACTTTCTTCTGATAATGGAGCTTATCTGACAAAAAGAAAAACCTATTCCCTAATCAATGTAAAGAAGAAAGTAACCACAGACTTACAGTCCAAAAACTCTACAGACTGAACAGGTAGCTTACCCTGCTACCAGAGTATCTAAAAGATCGAAGTTTGCTTCCAAATAATCAGATGCAATCAATCGTGACTGAACTTGCTGCCTTTGAAGATTCGCGACAATCTGAGTGGCATCTTTTCGAGCCTGCACAAAATTGTCCATCTCATCGATCACCGCAAAACCAAGACAGCTCGAAATGTATGCTAGAAAAATGTCCCACAAAATTGGCCTCAGAAGCAATGAAAGATTCAGGCAAGATTACCTCCAACTTTAACTTTGGAAGGCAATGAATCACTAGCCTCAACGTGTCTTCTCTGAAGAACTCTTGTGTCAACTGTGCACAAGCTTCTGCGACTGGCTCGGATTCACTATCTCCATAAAGAATTGACTTCATCTCCCTTAAATTTCTGTACAACTCGTCAATCTGGAAAAAAGCATTAATGCATTAAAAAAAGTCATCTTCTTAGTGGATAAAATACGCGAGACTCGTGACAACATATTTCATCTACCAAAAAGAGTCGTGTGTGCAGACGGTGAAGCATCAGGAGGAACTTTTAGTTCAATCCTCACCATACTATGAACAGCTTTTACATCAGAAATACAAAAACTAGATCTTCCAAGTGTTTCACTCGGCAGGGCAAGTCACATAGAGGCCACCCAGCTGATTTCTCACTTTGACAATCGAAAATCTGAGCTTCCGAGAGGTGCGATGTGTATTTATAATAGGATTCACAATGATCTATTGACTGAAGGTGAAATACAATGCGCCACTCCTTATCCAACATGACTATGCAATTCCAGTATAAACATCGTGAATCGCGAGAAGATTGCATTCCCCAAAAACGCTCTCAAAAGTATCCGAATTCAATCCGTAGGCAGGATGAACAAGTCCTCTCAGCTAACTCTGCTTCAATCATCGACATCTTTTCACGGCAAACTCATTTCAAAACGCCTCGCCATCAGAAACATCAGATTATCTCAGCTCACATACCACCGAACCGAAATCAGACGACAAAAACAAGAAGAAAATGACAGGACCAAGCCGGACCTTCTCCTCGCGCTTGGTCTCGCGAGGCTCCGCGCCGCGATCGACGTAGACGAGGAGCTCCCGCGTCTGCCGGACGACGTCGGCCGGAGTCCGGGGCTTGTTCTTGAAGATCCCCTTCATCTTCGGATCAGGGAGCGGCGGCTGCGGCGGCGGCGGCGGCGGCGGGTGCTGCGGCGAGAGCCACCGCAGCGACGCCGACGATGACCCGCCGCGGGCCACCGGCGGGCGGGAGATGCAGGCTCCTATTTTGCCTCCCTTCTGCAATCACCCTCCCTTCCCTCCCCTCCCCTCCCTCCCTCCCTCGCCTAGGGTTTCCGTTGTCCGATTGCAGAGCCCGAGGTAGGAGAAGAAACAGCGAGCGCAGAGAAGCACGGGGAGATCTTTGTTATTTTCTTTTTTATTTTTCATTATTTTTCAATTTTTTTTTTATTATTCATGTGTTTGACGTAGTTATGAACGACGGAGACGACCACTCGCTCCAGCGGGATGATAATATTATAATATTTTTTAATTAAATCCAAAACCGATCTTCTTCTTCGTGTTGGGCGGTTTAGGTCGTTATTACCTAAGCGCGGTCCAGCGTGGCGGGATCAGCTGCGGGTGAGTATATCAGAGTAAGGCACGTGGCAGTTTGCCTTTCTCCATTTGTCGCGGGCTTGACCACATTAAGAGATTAGCAAATAAATAAATAAATGTTAATTAGGTTTTCATTATCCTTATGGTTAAGTGACTGTTCTTAATCAATTGTGAAAATAATCACTTGTTCCGGAGATAAAAAAAAAGATAACAAATAATTATAAATTGTAGTAGGGTCCACTCTTTCAAGAATTTGTAGCGTGATTCTCATAGTAACCTAAAGACTGTTATGCTATCAAGATATATCTTTAACATCTTGTACTATGTTATGGATTAGGTGACGTACAATGGGATTAGAAAGGACCTAAGAACTTATCTCTTGAACACTTGTCCTTCAAAAAAAATGTTGGACTGAATGGTTTTTTTTTTGTTAGAAGACTAAATGGTTGACTAGCTCATTATTAGGCTCTTGGTTTAAAAAAAAAATCAAAAATTATTTTTTAAAAAATAATCATTTATATTATTTAAAATAATTAGTTATTGAAAAATATTTAAATATTTTTATGGACTATAAATATATTTTTTGTTAATTTATTTTTGTAAGCGACGCAAGCAACTATTTTTGGGAAAACATTTTTCAAATCATTTATTTTTTTGTGAAATAAATGGAGGCCTAATGTTTAATAGAGTCGATGATAGGAGGGAAATTCTAAATAAGAGTTTGAAATGTCCTAATTTTCTCAAATAAAGACATAAAGTGGACATTATTTCAAATAAGAACCTAAAGTAGCCATGTCAGTCTTAAAAAAGGGTTTGACCTCACTAGTCGGCCAAATCTTCCCGTCGGTTAAGGGCATTTTCATTTCTTTTTTTTTTTTTTAATTTTTTTTTAATTTTTTCCTTTATTATTATTTTTAGGTTTTTTTCCTTCCTTTTCGTCGGTGACTAGTCTCAGGTGATTGTCGGCCATTGGAGAGGGCTGGGTGAGGGTCACCCAATCTAACGAGGGCAACCTTGCTTGGGTAGGGTGAGGGTTGCCCTCGCTCGATTTGGCAAGGGCTACCCTCATTGGCCACAGATGATGCCGACCCTCGCCGGCCGCAATAAAGAAAAATAAAAAAAAGGTAAAAAGGAAAAGACAAAATGACAAAAAAAAAGAAAGTAAATGGCAAAAATGCCTTTGCCAAGCCGGTGAAGTCAAGCTCTTCTTTAAAACTGACATGACCACTTCAAGCTCTTATTTGAAATAAGGTTTACTTCAGGCCCTTATTTAAGTAAATGAGGGCATTTCAGGCTTTTATTTGAAACAACGTCCATTTCAAATTATTATTTGAGAAAAGGAGAGCACTTCATACCCTTATTTGAAATTTTTCCCATGATAGGAGCCGCTTGTAGTGCTCCCACGGCTTCTCCCACACTAACGCTGCATAATTCTTGACTGCCGTTGCATCGCTTGTTGCGATGATCAGCCGGTAGAGTATGCCGTTAATGACCCAAGCCTCCCCCTTGATCGCGCTTTGAAACTGCAGTTTCGTGCTGTCGCAGGCCCTTGTTGAACTCCCCGACGGCAAACACTCTGATCTCCTTGACGTGCGTGCGGGTCATGCACATCCCCGATCGGGTGTTCCACAAGCTGAGGGCAGCGAGGTCGGAGAGGGAGGATGGCGAGGAGGAGGAGGAGGAGGAGGAGGAGGAGGAGGTGGTAGTGGAGTTTGATGTCTCATTGTGGTGGTTTTACTTTGGGAGGGTTGTGCGTAACGCCGGTGTTTGTTGCGGGTTTTATGATGGAATAACGCCTAGCATGACAGGCAACCAGAAGGCTTATCTTTCTACTTTATGTAAAGTAACAACATCGAAGTAATAATAGTCAAGCAATAAAAAAATTCACGAGAAAATTAAGTACAACATGGGAATTGCTCAATCAATTAATAGCAACATACAAATCATGCACATACGCCATCACGTTCCTCACTGATTCACATAAGTTTGGACACGCAAAAGGCTTTTTAGACATCTTTAACAGGGCTGAAAGACTTGAGCTGCTTGAAGTGCTGCCACGGCTTCTCCCACACCAGCGCCTCGTAATGCTTGACCGCCGCCTGATCCTTCGCCGCGAGGATCAGCCGGTAGTTTGTGCCCGACACGACCTGGGTCTCCCCCTCGATCACGCTCTGGAACTGCAGGTCGGCGCCGTGCCGCGGGTCGTTGTTGAACTTGGCGACCGCGAACTCCCCGATCTCCTTGATGTGCGGGTCGCGCACGTCCTCGATCGGGTGCCACTCGCCGACGACGGTGAGTGCGGAGAGAGGGAGGACGGCGAGGAGGAGGAGATGGAGTTGACGCCTCATGGTGGTGGTTTTTTGCTTTGGTTTGCTTTGGGAGTGGTGGGTGCAACTGCTGGTGTTTGTTGCTGGTTTTATAATCGTCGTGGGGAGTGGTCGGTGGACACGAGAACCGTTGTAATATGCCATTTGTCAACCATGCAAGGCCAATTTATCAATTTGCTGATGCTCTTGAACAGCATAGACTTTTTCTTGGACAAGACTTTATTTATATATATTTATAGGTCCGGACCTAAGTAAGTCTTTAAACTATTTTGTCTAAAGCCTTGTCCGGACCTCGAGATTCCTTAGATGTAAAAAACACATATAGGGTATTATTGGAAACGGGGCATAAAAAAGATATTGCACCAATTAAGAGAGCTTGGGCGTACTGGTACCAATATGTTAAAATATGAAACGCATCCATGAAGTTTGCCTAGTTACAGGACAGGTAGCGAATGCCCCAAGTGGTAGAAAATTATCTCTTCTGTGGTGAGGATTTTTCGGCCATCCGATATTAACTTATGAGGGCATAAATTTTCTCTTTGATATTTCCCTGTGGCAAAAAGAAAAATTACTTGCTTTCCTTATTTTGGGGTTTATCTTTTTGTTTATTTTGAGATTGGTGAAAGATGGGCCATTCGTACACCATGCAATAGACTAATTTCTCAGTGAGCTGGTTCTCTTATAAAGAGCACAATTTTCTGCAAGAAGACTTTTTTTTTTAATAAGGGTTTTTAATTCGTCCACCGGCAGTGAAGGAAATAATTTGTACTTTCATCGTTGATTAATTAACGTGCGGACGAATTCAATTACATAACTATCTTTAAGCGCACGTTTCTATTCAACTTATGATGAAAGTGGAAAACGATTCTTACTCTTGGAGTGAATCTAATAAAGAGACCAACTTGCATATTCCGGACCCAGTGAGCCCAATTGCGCAATCACCCTTGGATCAAGTGGGGACAACGCGAGTCCCACCTGATCGAACGGCATATGAGATTTTCACCCTGGTAAAAACCCTTATTTATTTGACACATAGGAAAATTATTAGATCCTCACAGCCTACGTTTGTTTGCCCATTTTACTTGAGCCGTTAGATCGGGCTGACGTAGGACGGGAGTGTCTAATAATTTTTCCTCATAAATGCCTAATCTTACTAAAGCAGCAAATATCAAAACAGCTTTGTACAAATCGGGCTAACATGAAATGGTATCGTAAGCTGGGCGTGAAATATTTAACGGCTCATGTGAAATGAGCTAACATAATTTGGAGGACCGAAAATATCGAGCAGATGTAGGACGAGAGTATCTAGTAGTTTTCCATGTCAAGACCTAATCTTGCTAACTAAGGCAAATATAAGAGCAGATAGGTACAAATCCAAACTTGCACAGTGAACAAACCAAGAATTGATCGTATAGAGCTACAATGTCCAATGCGAGATTTTTAATGATACTAGACTTCTAGACTTCTTGAAGGCAAAATGCAAGAGCCAAAAACCACACAGATTGGCAAATTTATAATCTCATGGACAGAAAATGTTTGGAAAGTAATTTTAATGAGAGATTAAGCAGAATAAAACAACATATTTCTCGATTACATAATTAATTAATTAATTGATTAATGCCATTTTGCCAAGGATGTCATACATAAGACTGAGCAACAACTGTACTTAAAGCCAAAACCACTAAACAAGAATTCCTCTCCCTACAAAATTTTGGTTGCCCTCCTAAGTTCCGTTGAAGCTCGAACTTTTGAAGCATAGAATTTGGATAAAGTAAGATCATCAACGAAATATTAGGTAAACGATTACTGAAAAGGCATCATAGTTTAGTATATTTTGCAATAAATTCTTCAAAATATTGGTATTAAATTGATATAACAATGTGACATTGTTTAAACCTTTTGAGATTAAGGATCATTCTAAGCAAAATTGAAACGAAACTTTTCGTACCGGGAAACATTCAAATCTCGATTAACGGTAACAATTTATGATGTCGTATCGAATTGCAACTTATTTCTTGTAGGATTAGCAAAAGAGAGAGAGCTACGTAGCTCTTACATCGAATTCTTTGAATTAAACTCAGCAAATCTCGCTTTCGAAGAACGAAATCTCCCGGTAGTGTGGGTGCTTCTTCCTTTCGCGAACCATGGTCTTGTAACACGGCGACGACGTTTGGTTCACGACGAGATGCAGGCGATACTTGATGAATCTGCCAGTGTGCTGAGTCTCCCCTCTTAGGACGTCTTCCAAAATCACGTAGCGGTGTTGCTTCTCATTGTAAAAGATGACCGCAACCTCGGCGATGAATTGGACTTGCGAATCGTGCACGTCCTTGATCGGCACCCAGGGTCTGGCCGCGAGCTTCCGGCCAACAGTGGCGATGGCCGCGAGAGGGAGGACGGCGAGGAAGATTGTTAGGAGGAGGATTTGAGGTCTCATCGTCGTTGTTTTCACTTGATGATGGTGTGTTTGTGGAATTGATCGTTGGTTGTGAGCAGATTTGCTGGTTTTATAGGCTTATTTTGTTCCTAATATGGAAACATCATAAGATGCGTACTGGATTGACACCATGTCTGCTTGCAGACTGAAATTGCAAATTTGGCAGCCGAAGATTGTTTTTTTATGACTATGATTTTATTTTATTGCCATATTTTGTATTTATCTGTTGCCAAAGTTTGCTAGGGACTGAAAATGCAAATGTTCATGAACAATGTCAGTTGGCTAGGGACGGATTCAAGTGGGTTGGCCCAGCTTTTTCAACAAAATTACAAATAAATCTATCTATACTCGGATCGAGACGCTAGAACAGCTTGTATTTGGGAGTTTTTTTATGATACAAAAAAAGAAGTTTAGGGTAGAATTGTGACATAATCTAAAGTTGGAGTTTTTTTATGAGACAAAAAAACGTTAAGGATAGAATTGAGACTCGACTTAAAATTTGAGGTTTTTTTAGGGTATTAGGCGAAATTTTGACTGTATGCAAATTGGGATGTTTTCTATGTAATTTGCGTGGCTTGGGCACCGATTTTGTAGCCAACTATCAACACTAGAAGGGCGTAATCATATAAATACATATTTATATTTATATATTGGTTGTCCTAGATCATGTCAAGATGGAGCATCGGAGATTCGTAGGATAAATTGAGCGGCGATCCTACGTATTGTGAGAGAGACTAATGCGTTTCCACGAGAGGAGAGATATGTAAATATAGAGATAATAAAATGTGTTGTCCTTCAACTTTCTTTCAAATTCAAATAATCTCTAAACTTTTATTTTGGTGCAGTCCAATTTTTAAAACTTTTAAAAATCCACTCAATATAGCCCTCTAGTTAAAAATTCTAACACCTTTAGCTGATGTAACCATTAACTACGGTTAACTTTGACGTTATATTTGCCATGGCTTACAAGTAAACTCCATGTCATATATCTCTCTCATTATTTTCACTAGGAAAGAAAGGAAAAAAATAAAGGAAAAAAAGATTTGTTGACTTAGGAAAATAAGGTGACAGTCCACATTATTATTTTGACTCTATAAATGCTGAAGCGGTAGTCCACATTAAAAAAATTGCACGAGACGTGTCGATACACTTAACCGAATGGCTATGAGAGACTATTGAGTTCATGAACTATATTGAATATTGAAAAAAAATTGAGAGATCACTGTCATTATTTCGAAAATACAGAATTGAAATCAAGACTCTGCTATGCGTGGACTTTTAAATATAATTTTGTGATAACTGAATTTAGGGGATAAATCTGATGGGTATATCATCCTTGTAGTTTGCAATATCGGTTTTTTTTTCCGTATTATATGCTTGGAAATGATGAGTTAATTAAGGAGGCTCAGAGCACCGTGCTTTTCCATACCTTAAGAAGTCAAGAAATTAAAAAAAAAAATGACAAATTCTGTGATGGGTTTAACTGATCGTCTTCTGAATACTAACATCATAGATTAATCTATTTTACAATAAATTCTGCCAAAATATAGATTGATATTACATTGTGAAGTAGTATGATGATGTATAATTTTTGAGATTAAAGATTACTCTGAGCGAAATTGAAATGGAACTTTTCGTATCGGGAAACTTCAAGTCTCGATCAACCGTAGCGATTTTATGACATCACATCGAATTGCAACTTTTATTTCTCATTCAATTCTCGACCAGCCGTAGCGATTACTTTTAGCGAAATTGAAACGAAACTTTTCGTACTGGGAAACATTCGAGTCTCGACCAACCACGGCAATTTAATGATATCAATCGAATGGCAACTTTTATTTCCCGTTCAATTAGCAAAAGAGAGCTAAATAGCTTTTTCACATCGATTTCTTTGTATTAAACCCAGCAAGTCTCGCCTTCAAAGGACAAAAGCTCCCATGGGCGCATCCATAAGGGCACCTGAACCATGGCCTCGTAACACGGCGACGACGGTCGGTCCACGATAAGATGCAGGCGATACTTTTCGATACTTGTCTCTCCTCTTACGACGGCTTTCAAAATCAGGTCGGTGTGGTTCTACTTGTTGAAATCGATGACGGCGAACTGGGCGAGCTCTCGGACGAGCTCACTGTGCACGTCCTTGATCAGCTTCTAGGCTCGGACGGGGAAACCTCGGCCAAGGGTGGTGGTGGTGGCCGAGAGAGGGAGGACGGCGAGGAAGAGGGTTAGGAGGAGGGTTTGAGGTCTCATTGCCGTGGTTTCTTGTTTTTCTTTTCTCACAATGTAATTGATTGTTGCTTGTTAGCAGACTTGCTGGTTTAATAGGCTTTTTTTGGGGTCCTAATCTGGAAATTTCATAAGATTACTCGATGGACACATGCAAATTTGGTAAGCGACAATTGCTTTTCATGACTTTTATTATTTGTTGCCACATATTATCTTTATGCTTTGTCAAAGTTTGCAACCCTATCTTTTATCTCGAGTGTTTAAACTAGTACTTGCACTTTTAAAAATACACTCAACATATTCCTTCCGTTAAAAATTCTAACTCCTTAAGCTGAGGGGACCAAAAATCGCCGTTCAATTTGCAATGCTAGCGTCCCCGTGGCTTACATGTGTCCTCCACGTCATCTAGGGGTGTGCATGGTCCGGTTCGATCCGGTCCCCACATGGAATCATGGACCAAACCAATGATCCCTGTCCCCATATTTTTAGGACCGTACCACCGGTCCCGGTCCGGTTCCAATGGGACCGGTAAAAATCGAGCAACTCCTGTCCAAACTGAAAATTCAGACTCCAGAGCATCTCTTGTCCGAGCAGTTGTTTAACTATTATTATCACTCGAGCATAAAAAAACAAGTCTTTATTCTTTAGTCTTTATGAAAAGAAGTATTTGTTGTTTAGATTAACGTAAAGTGCTTTGCAACCCACTAACGTTTCTTACGTACCCTAGATCGGTAAGACAACAACCTGAATGGTGCTGATTGATTCTCGTTGGTCTTGGTGCTTCTTCGTAATGTCTGAGTCAAATGGCTGATCTTTGAATCTTCGCTATGCCCTCCTATTCTCCAATATCACAGTTTTTTTTTATTAGTTTCTTAATACGCCTTCTGGATGATGAGCAAATTGGTCTTTGGTGGAGCTAAGTGCATGCGCAAATTTTCCATGGCATGATCCGGTAATGATTGGTTTTCTTATACAAAATGTTAATGAATTAGATTAGGTTTTTCCGTTTCTATTATAATTGTTTAACTTTTAAGAAACTTAAATATATATAATATATAATATAGGGGATTGGTCCAGTCTGGTCCAGTCCAGTACCCCCGGAACTGAGAACCGGACCGGACCGGTCCCTCTCAGGATCGGACCAAATCGGTCGGTTCGGTTCGGTTTGGTCAGGTCCCAGTTCAGTCCGGTTCCTTTTGCACACCCCTAACGTCATATATTTCTATCTCAATATTTCAACATGAAAAAGAAAGTGAAAAAAGTAGAGAATTCTTCTTTTGCTGACTTAGGAAAATAACACGACAGTTCTCATTATTATTTTGGCCCAACAAAAGTTGACGTGACGGACAGAATGATTATGAATGATATTAGATTAAACAAGAAAAAAATCAAGAATCACATTTAACATTGAAAAAAGGTTAGAGACTACTCATGTCATTACATTGGAAATACACAACATTAGAATTGGGATTGTGCGATGCATGGATTTTCATATGTAGTTTCAAGATAACTAAACTCAGGTGATAAATTTGATGGGTATTTCATCCTCGTATTCAGCTATATCAATTATTTTTTCTTTCTATTACACATAAACTTAGATGATAAACATAATAGTTATTTCACCTTGTATTTTTGCAATATCAATATTTTCTTTGTATGTACATTGTTTATGTACTGATGGAATTGAAACTTTCACGTCTTGGATATCGTAAAACTTCTAGGAACTTCAATTTTTATTTATTAAATGTTGTTTGCACACTTTCTTGCAATAGTTATAGTCTCATTTAGAACTGACATTAAATTAATTAACTAAAATTTAATCAGCTAATAAAAATTGATCACTAATGCAATGTAATTAATACAGGATACAAGTTGATGATATTTTATTTAGATTTTATATTAGTCATTGACAAGGACGATAGAGAATAGAAAGTATGACAAGAGGACTATCGTACAAAGTACATTTTCAATCTTTTTCTTTGATACAGTGAATTACTCTTGAAATATAAATTTATTGTCGTTTTAAAACTGGTACGTTTTGATTTTTGAAATCAGGTGGTAATATTATGTAAATCGATAAAAAGGTGTAGAATCTATATATACACTTTAACACGACAAAATTTGCCTCCCTTTAGTCAAAAATAAGAAAGAAAAAGAAAAAGAAAAATGATGTTATATATCCATCCTTGGGGGTGATACGGCAATGGTGAATTATTGAATATACCCGAAAAGTTCCATTAAAAGTCAATTTCGTTTTGTGAAATGCAGTGTATTAGCATGGTATAAGAAAATAGATGAAATCTTTAATTTTAAATAGTCAACTAATTGTCAACCCATTCCAAAGTATATTAATTTTCAAAATCAAACTCAAACCTCTCATCTTAAAAACATTAAAATCTTATATTAAACTAATTCACATCTTTATAATTATGCAAAGGCTACACCAGACACGTGAGCCGTGGCAAGAACGATCCAAAAGCAATGTCAATTATCATTTCTAATCCTAGTTTCTTTCTCCTCCTCCTCCTCCCTCGTCCTTGCCTTCGTCACATCGAGTTGCTGCCGTCGACCACGGTGACATCCTCCACCCCATAGCTACGGGCGAGCTCGTTTTAAGATAGGCGAAATTGAAATAAAACTTTGCGTACCAGGAAACATTCGAGTCTTGATCAAACGTAACGATTTTATGGCATCACATCGATCACAACTTTTATTCCTCATTCGATTAGCAGACAAGAGAGAGCTAGATAGCTTTTACATCAATTTATTCGGATCAAACTCAGCACGTATCGCCCTCGAAGGACAAAAGCTCCAAGGACTGCTGCCCCGGCTTCTGCAATACAAGGGCCGCGTAACACGGCGACGACGGCTGGGCCAGGAGGAGATGCAGGAAATACTTGGTGCCGCCATCGGCCTGAGTCTCCCCTCTCCTGATGTCTTTAAAAACCAGGTGGGCGTGGTGCTGGCTGTTGTACGCGCTGACCGCGAACTGGCCGATCGCTTGGACGTGCAGATCGTGCACGTCCTTGATCGGCACCCAGGGTCCGGCGGCGAGCTTTCGGCCAACGGTGGCAATGGCCGCAAGAGGGAGGACGGCGAGGAAGATTGTTAGGAGGAGGGTTTGAGGTCTCATTGTCGTTGTTTTCACTCGATGATGGTGCGTTTGTGGAATTGATGGTTGCTTGTGAGCAGATTTGCTTGGTTTTATAGAATTATTTTGTTCCTAATATGGAAACATAATTAGATGCGTACTGGATTGAATACTATGGCTCCTTGCAGACTGAAAATTCAAATTTGGTAACCGAAGATTTTATTTTTCCTTATGACTATGATTTTATTTTTATTGCCATATTTTATATTTATCTTTTGCCAAAGTTTGCGAGTCCTATATTTTTATGATGATTTCATGAACGTTCATGAACAATATCAGTTGGCTAGCGACGGATTCAAGTGGGATCGGCCCTGCTTTTTCAAGAAATTTAATAGTAAATCCTGAGAAGTAGTTCAACCTACTGCCAGAATTTTGACTGTCTGTAAATTAGGAAGTTTCCTATATAATTTGCGTGAGTTGGACACCCATTTTATAGCCAATTATCAATACTAGAAGGAGGTAATCATATATATAGAATAAATCAAGCTGTAATCCTATGTAGTGTGAGAGATTAATTTGTTTCCACGAGAGATATGTAAAATATAGGGATAATGACATGTTTCATCTCTGAACTTTTCTTCAATATTCAATATGGTGTCACATTTTTTTTTTTTATACACAATCTAGTTTTTAAAATTTCAAAAATCCACTCAAAGTATCTCTTTTCTTAAAAATTCTAACACCTTTAATTGACGTAATCATAATTACCGTTAACTTGAGGTTAGATGTGTCATACTAACACCCACATGGTTTACAAGTAACCTCCACGTCGTATAAATCGAAAAAAGTGTCCAAAACTTATAGACCTATTGTACAGTTGCCAATTTAGTATTAAAATTTTCAATTTTGCCAATATAGTCTTAAACCTTTTGACAATTTTTCAATGTTGTCCATCCGGCCAATTTAAGTTGGAAATCGCCGATGTGGCGGTCTAGTCAGCACATGGTTAGCGGCTAACATGGACGATTTTAAACGAGACGACATGTTTTCCAATTTTTAAAATAAAATTCTAATTTTTTCTTCTTTTTTTTTCTATTATTTCCTTCTCTTTTCATTTTCTTTCCGAGGCCCATTTTTTAGGAAGATGGAAAATGAGGAAAAGGAAAAAAAATAAAAAATAAAAAAAATCATAAAAGTTTTCAAAATGACTGTCGTTTTAAGTAGAGTCAAACACCTCAGTCGCCAGCCATGCTTAGGAAGGTTAGCGCTGACTGGACTACTACGTCAACAGTTTTTGACCTAAATTGGCCGAATGGACTACATTAAAAAAATTTCAAAAGGTTTAGGTTTACATTAGTAAAATTGAAATGTTTATGATTAAATTGACAGCCTTACAAAATAGGTTTAGGACTTTTTGGGTTATTCTCTCTCTCTCTCTCTCTCTCTCATTATTTTGACCTAAAAAGAAAGGAAAAAAATAGAGGAAAAAATATTTTGCTAATGCGGGAAGATACACTCATATTGGGGATTAGATTAATATGTGACAGTCTACATCATTAACTTAGCCCAATAAACTCTAACATGATAGTCCACATTAGAAAAATACACGTCATCTGGTAATACACTTATATCAGGGATTAGATTAATAAAAGAATTTCAATTATTACATTGAACATCAAAAAAAAATTCACAAACCACTCATATCATAACCCATAAAATGCATAATCAGGACGATGTGATGCATGGATTGTGATATATGATGTTGCGATAACTGAACTTAGGTGATAAA
>BCNH02000004.1:7138536-7157399 GCA_001662345.2 Metrosideros polymorpha var. glaberrima | reverse complement strand
TCAGAAGCAAAGAATGGCTTAAAATTCAGTAAACTGCATTAAATGGTAATTTCTTAATCGGAGGAACATCATATTTATGAATTCTGCTGAAATCTGACTCTAAGTAGAAACAAGAAACCTCGAATTTGAGTTAAAGTAGAAATAGTAAATTTACTAAAATCCTAGCAGACCTCTAATTAACATGAGGTTACCGATCTAAAACTAACTAGCTAAAGCATGCATCAGCCATGCACAGTCAAAATGCTCCATCTTTTTGGGGACTTGAGTAGATATGTTCATTAAACGTAATTAGCTTCTCTAATTTGTGGCTGCGTCATTTCTGCCCATTCAGATAACTTGGCCTTGAGTTTCAGAAGTGGTCAATTATTCGCTTCATACAATTTATTCTTATTGTCATTAAATATGCAGCTGGAACCAAAAGTTGGTCAGTCTGAGCATGCTCTGGGAAAATTTGGTGAATGAAACTTCTTGTTTAAAAGCCCTTGAACCTAGAATGTATCACAAAATCAATCTGCTCAAATTTGATTAGACGTTCACCACCACATGGATGCAAACCTCTCTTCTTCTGTCTAACATAATCTTAGAGGAACATTTTAAGCATGTGATCAAGTTCTCCATACCAGAAGCACGTGTGATGTGGTTATCACTTGCTCATGTCCTTAGTAATCGTGCTTATGAATGGTAAGTTAGCCAATTCCTCCCGCAAGTGCAAGGAACAATTTCATGGTACCCATCTTTATAGTAAGCAACAACCAATATTTATTGATTAAGTGAGAAGCATTATTATGTTAGCATGGGTTGTATTTACACGGCTAGGTTTGCAGGTTCGTGCTCCTGAAATATAATTGTACAAATGCTCTCTTGACTATCTCAAGCATGAAAATGGTTCTCCATGTTTCTTAGTCTGGACTCTGCAGGGAGGAAAGATTGCCTTGCTTTAAATGGCATCAGTTTTTTTATTATAAAATAAGAAAAATGAAAATTCCTGAGGTCTAGGCGCTGCTATGACTTGACCACACAAGATGCATGCTGGGGGCTAGTTGCCACGGTGATACATTATGGGTAGGTTGGGATTGTTGGATGCATAATGTGTTTGTTCTCTTGTATGGGTTTTAAGTGCAGTTTTCTTTGGGTTGGACTTGTGGAAAGTTTTGTCCAACAACACTCTAGTCATGGTAATTTAGTGCTGAATTATTTTAGAAGATGATGAGATGCAATCTTGCATCACAGGATCAAAATGTAGGTCCCAGAGATACCTCCTTAGTGTTGGTGAAAGATTCTTTACATACGGTTTGAGAGACCTAGATAGGCATAAATTCTCTTCACTAATTGTATATACTGTAATGGAAACCATATTCGTTCTGCATTACTTTCTCTTCAATTTCATATCCTTCAGTAAATCCAATGCAGATTGTCAGCGAAATGTCACCGCAGCAGAAAAAGAATATTCTTTTCTTCTGGACGTCAGTGAAGTATCTGCCCGTGGAGGGTTGTCGGGGTTTGGCGTCTCGCCTTTACATATACAAGTCCACGGAGCACCTGAGCCGCCTACCATCATCCCATACATGCTTTTACCGTCTGTGCTTTCCGCCTTATCCCAGCATGGCCATCATGCAACAGTGCCTTTCCATCATTGCTCAAGAACATGTAGGCTGCAGCTTCGGTACTTGGTGACAATTCAGTTTCATCATCATTTTGGGTAGGAAAAAGTCCTTAATTGCACATAGAAGATTCAGATCTCTCAAGTTGTACAGAGTATAGGGCATCATAACCATCTGATCTATCATTGGACACTTAAAGAGGGTGTTGTAGATATCATGTCTCGTATGTCGTCTTCTGTCGTTGAGGTCTTTGTTCCCCTCTTTTAACTGTTCATACATATATTTATATAGAGGCAGGGTATAAATAAAGTTTGGTGCAGGATGAAAGGGAAGCTCCCCCCTTTGCAGGACTTCATATTTCTGGTAAAGATGGTTGCGTTGCATTGACATGTAGATATACAGAAAGATTGACTGCAATGCATTTCTCTCTCTCTCTCTCTCTCTCTCTTGCGCGCGCGCTTTTGCAAACATGCGCTAGTATGGTTTGTCTGAATGTATCTGTGGAAATGTGAAATCAGTATTTCGATGGAGGGGACTGGGGAAGTTAACCCTCTTGCGAAATTTTTCATCATTGATCATATATGTATAGACCATTGTTGAATGCATGCAGTTATGCACCATATGTATGCATAGGGCTAGCAACATACAGGGCTGAGACAACAAAGCACCGAGACCTCGCTTCAGAGGAAGATCTGCCTTCTTACTCTTGTGAGGGAGGAAGAGTTTCGGGGTAATAAACATTCAAAATAGGCCGAGATCCACAAACACGAATCATCTCGGATTTTGGCTTTTGCATTACCTGTTGAGTTTTGACTCCATTTCGATGTTCTTCATATTTTCTGTCATGTTGTACGATCCTAAAGCATTACAAACAAAGGTTAAGGGAGGGAGCCGTTCCGGCTTTTGGATTCTGCTTCTATGATGTAGTGGTCGGCGAAAGTTAGAATCGCATAGAGTGGTTCTCTTGCTTATAAATGTACATTTGCTCAAGCCGAACAAAAAACAAGTAACTTGCAATTGTAATTGCACATCTTATCGCATTCGACTGAATTCATTGCGCATAAAGTCTTCATTAACAACTTGGCAACTTGATGAGCAAAACATTCACTTTCAAATAGGAAAGGCGCTCTGGGGGAAACCAAATGGCTTAAAAAGAAAGGTTTCACATTGGTGTCTCGAGAGAGATAGAGATATTTCCACAAGAAATTTTCGTCTCGAAAAAGAATAATATTTTCTAATTGACCCTTCTTTTGCCAATTTCTCGTCATTTACATCAGAAAAGGACTTGTAAAGTGTATCCCTAGGTTTCTTTTATTGGATTTATCTCGAAACATTTAAAGGGCCTTTGCCAAATACAATGTCTGCCCACCTGCTCAACGTCAAAAAAAGATGCACACGAAGAAGTCGTATCACATGACTCTTCTATTAAAGATGAAATGGGCGCCAATCAATCGCATTGCTTTTGTTCCAGCGTGACATGGATTTGGCCCCCCCATCTTGCCTAACATCGACAGAGAAAGCAAGAGACTAGAGAAGTAAAGTGGGAGTGGGATTCTTCTTTAGCAATCAATGGAATGATGGAATCTCTCTCTCTCTCTTTCTCTCTGTGTGGTAACAGTCCACATTCTTTCTTCCTTAAAACTGGATGAGTGACAAGCCCTCGACTTAGATGCCACACCGATTGCCTGTGCAAATTCCGGTCCTTTCTTAGAGCTAAATTAAGAGGTCTCACATCCGCTAAAAGCTGAGCAACCGAGAAGCGTGACGGCGTACTTCTTCTATTCTCGATGCGAAGAATAGAACTAGAAGAGTGGACAAGAAACAGAACAAGAAGAGTGGACAAGAAACGATTATCTAAATGGCTAGGTTAGACCGGCTGACTATGCCCCCTTCGCCCTATTCACTAATGAAGTTTGGAAAAACCCATATTCGAATCACAATATCTTCCGCTCAAGAGAACTTTAGAGGTCGCCCTCGGTCATCGTAGATGGAGTTGCATCTTGGGTCGACAGCAGCTTCTCGAACCCTCGGAAAATTGCTTCCAAAACCGGCGTGCGAGAAGGCATTCCAGGGAACATAACATCATGGAACTAGGTGCTTGTTGGGAAAATAGGAAAAGATAACAAAACAACTAGGAGAAGTAGAAGAAGAAATAGCAAATTTCATTATTCATGCCCCATCACACATCGCTAGTAACCATATAGACCCTCTTGGCACCAACATCGCACTCTCCCTTCACTGCAATCCTCCAACCATCACTCCCAAAAAAACACAGCCTCGCCTCAAATAAAACAATTATCAGCCTTCTTGCGGTAGAGGTAGATGCTGACGTGGCTCCAAGTGGGCATTTTCTGATCCTAGACTCGATCAAACCAGAATAACACAACATGGTCTAGTCCAACATTAATATAGGAAGAAGCTAAACCAAGAAAAACATAATGAGAAAAAGCTTACCAACTTTGACATGCAAACCTAGGAACCCAAGAACCCCATCATAACTAAACGAGTAAAAACACCATCACATTCACTTATCTCTCTCTCTCGCACTCTCTTCTTGAATAATAGTGATGATATCTACTCAACTTCCTCAAATGCAACTTGAATGCCAGATCATTCTTACTGTGCTGCCGCCGGTGCTTCCACCTCGGCCGGAGCAGCAGGGGCATCCTCTTCAGCAGGAGCGGCTGGTGCAACCTCCTCGGTAGGAGCAGCAGGTGTGTCGTCCTCGGCCGGAGCGGCAGGAGCGTCCTCCTTGGCAGGTGCAGCGGGCGCGTCCTCTTCAGCAGGAGCTGCTGGCGCGTCCTCCTCAACAGGAGCAGCAGGTGCGTCCTCCTCGGCTGGAGCAGCGGGCGCTTCCACCTCGGCAGGAGCAGCTGGCGCCTCGGTGATATCCAATTCCCTGGTGGTCTGCTCAGCAACTGCTGGCTCTGTTGGCTCTTCGGCCTTGGTTTCCTCCACAACTTCCTTGGTTTCGACTTCAATGGATTCTTCTGCAGGAACCGACTCCTCGGCAGCCGGCTCATCGACTACGGGTTGCTCGGCTGCAGCCGGGGCGGCCACTTCTTCCGCGGGTGCTTCCTCAGTCTTTGTCACCTCAGGTGCCTTATCCTCAGGCAATGCTGTAACTGGTGCAACCTGTAATTAAATGATCACCAATTATATTTCCAAATCTAAACTTCTACAGATTTCAAAAAATAATGGAAGATGCAAAAGAGTGCTCTTAGGCACTTGTTAAACCTTATTAATTTTTTTTTTGAAAAGTTAACATTAACTATTTTGAAGTAGATGACTGTAATTAAATGGTGTAATTCTTCCATTTTCAAACTGTCAAATATTTACTGCATATAACTAATGGTTGTACTACGTTTCCCGTTGTTTTGAATGCTAAGGCTCTTGATCTACTTATCACAAACAGTGATGGAGAAAGTGAAGAACAGATTACATATCATCTCAGTCTAAGTAAACTAGGATGTTTTGATCTGTGCTATTCTTTATCTATGATGTGTAGTTCTAGTGTCCCATAAAACATGTGAGAGAAAGAATTCAAGATAGGTGATCTAGTTTATTTTCCTTTGTTTTTTCTCTCTTTCTTGTTCAACGATTGACCAGCTAGACTTGTGACAAGTTAATAGAAAATCTCATGGCATGAACACCCCTACGGTTAGATGGGTTCTGATTTATGAGATCTAAAGATCAATTCGATATCGTGTACGCTGAATACATACCAAACACAATCGATCACCCAGAACAACTAAGAACATATACATGCACATCAATGATCATCAAAGGCCATCTATATCGATTTCAACTTACTCTATGGACAAATAAGGGCGATCAAGCTACTCATATGCAGAAAATATAAGATTGAGAATTAACAATCACTCAAGGTCCAAAAATTTGCTAAAAATGCCAAAAAAAGTTGATGAAATGAAGGATCCGGTCGATTATCATCAGCAACAAATCAATAAAGAGTAGATCAGCCCTTATTTTGCTTGGAGAAGATGAGCCAAACCCCACAAGCTAAAAGCAAATAGTTGCAGGTATACCTCAACAGTGGCCATCTGGAAATGAAAAGCAAGCTGAAGGAATGAGCTGAAAAAGAAAAAGTTGATGGAATCAGAGAATGAATATATTGGGCAAATGAGAGGTGGTTTTGTGCTGCTTAGTGAAGAGATGATCAGCTTGAGGGGGTATATATAGTGCCTCAAATGACTAATTTCATATAAATAAATTGATGCAAGAGAAAGAGAGCTGGCTCTTGAGGGCATGAAGAATCTTGCCCTACTGATGCACCATGTTACTGACACCAATCAATGCACACTACAGCATGTCTAGTTGTAAATGTTTTCCCTTTTCACCTAAAGTATTGTTTTTCTGATAAGGGTTTTTATTTGGATGACAGTTTAATAATAATAAAATTCAGAGAAAGGAAAAAAACCCAAATGGTAGTGGCCAAAATTTCATATCAGCATCACCCATCCTTTTTCTCTTTAGTGGGTTTCTATCTGTGTGCTGTGCATTGGCCTTGTAGGACACTGAACCATCATGCTCTCACGTTCAAGGATTTCCATTAGCTTAGCAAAAATCAATCTGTTGTTAATCTTTTTCCCTAAACCTGTCAGGTGAAAGTGAAACCCCACCTGATAGGAACTAATATGTAAATTTGCAACACATTATATTGATTAATTTGGAACACCCTAAAAAAAAAAGGGAAAAATTAACATCCTGAAATTCCCTCGATTTCTTGAAACACGTGATTTGTACTTTTAGTCAGAAACTAAATAAAAATCCTCAATTAGGTTTTTCAACTAGACAAAGCGGTAGATTCTGGGGCAAATATTTTTTATAAAAATCACTTCAAATTGTATTTACAAAATCAGATCGTACAGAACATGAGCTTGTCATTTGAATGAATCAAGAAATTGGTACAGTTAGAATAAGCTGCAGCATTTTTCAGCATTTTGATTTATTAATTTTTTTGCCTTTCCTATTTTTAATGCATGCTGAGTTGCCTCTAATCGAGTATGAAGCAAGGAAAATTCAACTCAATTTATACATAACATGGCCAGTTGAACCGAATTAGCAACCTAACTTAGCATAAATTACGTTGCTAATCGAAATAACGAAATTAAGTGGTCTACTTAGGCACGATGTTATCTACGCGAGGCCATAATCAATTTATAAAATCTCGATTAGGATAGAATGGTTTAAGAAATGACTAAGATAGACTGTTGAGGTCAAAATTAATTAAACCGTCTTTTTAAAGGGGATCGCTTTTTCTTGAACTGGGGGTAGTAACATTTGACTTCTGCATGGGAAGGCGCCAAACAAAAGGCAACGACGGGGGTCGGGGGGTGCCCACTCGTTGGGACCCACCCGGTGCATTAACCACCGTGATCATCATCTTGATCACGAGCAAACATAGGAGTAACGGTTCAAGCGAGTCCTTTTTACCTCAATCCAATGGTGCATGTGAATTTAACTTACATAAATAGACGGTGATCACCATCTGAGAATTAACATAAAAGGGCCCACGACACCCAATACGCCACATCATATGCATAGAAGCATGTAGAACTCGACATTGATTTAGCAATTTCTTCATTTGTGATCGCTAAAAGAATTGGGCGGGGTCCAGAGCATAATTTTTTTTTGCATAGGATAAACGTATGATATTGGAAGACTTACTTGAACAAATAAGATATGCAACTAGTTAAATATTGCAAGAATCATATACTAACATAATAGATTCAATCCATGATTGACGAAGCATTCGAGGTTAGCATAACGAATCTAAATACCTTTTTTTTTTGTGGCTCTTGTTGCTAGTTCCGCGCGTAAAGATTGGTTGCAGGGCACAGGGCAATGACAAATTCGAACCTTGGATTGATGTGATAGCTATTTAATCGAGCATTCTCATTTTAAAAGATTTAGGTTATTATGCGAATGGAGCACAAATTAAATAGGTACGTTTATGATTTCTCAAGAAATTGTTTACTGGATCGATGAATCATCGAAAATTATCTACCGGTATTAAAATTTTTCCACACCTCTATATTTACATGGAAATTACAATCAAATTGGGGTTTACCCTATGTTATGCTTTTAGCTATTCCTATTCCCTCGTACCCGTCCTTTTCCCCCACCTTGTTTCCCTCTCGAATTGCTCAAGAGAAAAAATGACCAAGTGAACCGCCCGTTCCGAAGATGAAGCTGAGTTGGCCCCCACCAATCAGATGCTTTCCCCAGGTAGGGAGGGACTCCTCGTGAGCGTGGGCCCACCTCTGAGCCGTCTGATCCGCCACGCAAGATCACTGTCAGCCCCTCTGATCATGCCGTCGCAAACTCCACTCCACCTTCCGACGCAAAAAAAAAAAAAAAAAACTCACTCCACCTCACGAAAGGACAGCGTCTTTGAAAGCAACTTTTGTTCTCTGTCCGCAAGAACCGAAATATATAAAAAGAGAAATACGTCTGCGTGCACTCACATCAGCATCAGAGATTCAAGGTGGGAATGAATGAATGACGAAGAGAAGAGAAGAGAGAGCCAATTTTTGCTTCTGTCTATTAGTGTCGGCTACAGCAGATTGGAGTACGATGATGTCCTTTCAATTTATTGTGCTTAATTACTTTTGCGGATCTCCATGATTCCCAAGCAGACCTTATGAAATTGTCTTGGCATGTGTGGTGGTGCGAGGGTTTGGGTGTAGGTGATCTGGTGTGTGTGTGTGTGCTTGTCAATCCCTTGAATGATGGGTTAAAAATGAAAAGAGATCTGAACTTGGAGTTTGCTAGGATTTAGCACAGACTGAACCAAGAAAAAGTCCATTTGGCTATGTTAGGACATAAGTCGTTTTAGCAGTAACACGTCGTGAAGAGACGATGGAAGCTGTAAGCGGAACTAACATCAATTCGGTCTGTACCATCTACATCCATGAAAAGGGACCGACAGAGTTATTAAGAAAATGGATGGAGGTATCGATGTTAAATCCTTTTCTCCTTTCTTCTATTATGGGAATTAGGTTACTGCAACGAATCGTAATTTCTAATGTCGAAAAACATGCTACAAATTCAAGACAATTAACATATCATATACTACATGCATAGATTATGATAACTATAGCTGGTTCAGAAGGAGCATATTGAAATTACTATTATGGAGGTTTAATTTTCAATTGGAGTTGCTGAAATTGTATTGTATCCATCTATCTCCAGTCCTAGCAGTTTAAATCCATATCATATAACTGTTTTTGGCGAAATAAAATGTCCCATCTTCTATAGTATGAGCCCATACCCTTTCAAAGCTAGGCCAGTTAAAAAAAAAAAAACCCCAAAACCTACAATCATACATGTCAGTCTGTAAAGTGTGGGAAAAAGAAAGTTGCCTGAAGTTTTTGGACGGTGGAGGATGCCCCACCAAATGGGGCCCAATGACCATGATTTGACCCATAAATCTCGATTTTCAATTGATGCATAGATGTCGTGTCTAGTGCCCAATATCAGACAACCTGGTCTAAATGGCTTGTTATGTGTGTTTTTCTTTTAACACACATTTATGAAAGTGAACATGGTTAAACTTGGCCTGCTAGGCTGGCAGGAACACTTTAAGCTAGTGGGTATGGACCCACAGAGATTGAATAATTCGGAAGATGACGAGACAGATAAGCCCTAATGGGTCCCAGGAATCAAAAAGTTGATAACATTCTTTAGATACTTCCTTTGAATATGAATGCTTGTCCATCTTCTAGTTTGCTTTGTATATTCACTAACCGTTCATATTTAGACTAGAACCCAAGAAAGAACTTCCCTACATGGCCCCCCAGCAAGTAAAGAAAGAAAGAAACTTCCCTAGACATTAAGAAATTATCACCCAAAAGAAGAATTTGGTCCTTAGAATGCGAATTATATGAACTTGGGTGGGACGTATAGACGGGTTTTCAGAGTTAGAACCGAACGAATTGAGCATGTTAACCGTAGTACGTTTTTAGTCGTGATGGATTCCTTTGTGCCATCTTTGAGCGATTTGAGAAGTGTGAAAAAGGATATGGTTCCCCGAGCAGGTTAACCAAACCCTTGTACCAAAGTCTTCGACTTTTTGACTAATCACGCTGCACGGCCTGAATTTTTCGCGACAAGCGCTATTGAGCCATTGATTTCAACTCCAAAGGGGAGTGCAAAGAACGGACAACCTAAGAAATTGTAAAAGTTACCAATCAATTGCTAACTTCTAAACTGGCCATGCCGAAGCTGGCCCGGGCAACTTGCTTTGTCTGTGGCCACTTTGCTTTAGCAAAATAGTGCGAGTAAAGCGCGCATTGTGCAAGTATCTTTTTCCCCTTTCGTGCTCTAATTGAGCGAACTTCCCTGTCCCAGTGTCGTCGAGAGCTGGTTATCTTTTGATGCTCATCCGAAGATTCGGCTATCAGAAAATGACTGTTGGCTTTGTTGGTCTTCGTGATTAATTAACCACTTCCCACAGACGCCTCTAGAGTTTCAATCCAAAGCGAGTAGCTCCTTACTTGATGGTGCAGAGAGAGAGAGAGAGAGATGTAAATTTACTGTGATGGTACTTAACATATGACTTCTTTTGGAAGAGATCACTAATAGGCGCTGCATAAGATTTCTGATTTCTATGTCTGAAATTGCAAAAGAACGATGACCATTATTTTCTAATCCGTAGAAGAATTGATGAGAACTTAATCACGCATCATTCGAAACAGGGATTTTAAAAAAAGATTAGAACCACAAAGTGTAATTATTCCTATATTAAAGAACAGATAATCTCATAACAGACAACTACAAAGATTGTTGCCACTATTTCCTATCATCAATGAAGCCTCGAGACTTCGCAGCTGGCCGAAACATTTTCACTAAAATCAAACATGGGATGATGGCCACAGAAGTAGAAAAACATTGCAGATCACTCAGCGGACGAGCTTCCTCAATACAGATTCAGCACGACGCTCGAACTTGGGCATCGTCCAGTCATGCTGCACTATGTCAAGGCCGTCTTTCTCAGCACCCAGGCTCTGAAACACAGCAATGAAAAGGGCCAGATATAAGCAAGTATTCATCATGCATGTTGATGGACGGGCAAAAGTCCCATTTCCAAGTAGGTAAAATTACACTTGCTATACTCTATAACCATCATTAAAGTTTCACACACCTTTTGGAAATTACACTTTATATCTTGAAGTGGACAATACTAATATCTATATCAGCCAAAAAGCAAATATGCAAATCCAATTTTCTCCTCCACAAAAAAGAAACAGAAAAAAAGAGAGGATGACTTGGCCGCAAAAGAGAGAAGACTAGGCACAAAAGGCAAACAAATTTACAGAAACTCATAAAAGATATGACAACATCATGAGATGTGAGAGTTAGGCTATGATTGGAAGCCAAGGGGGAAAGACAATATGATGAAAATTTCGAATTTCCTACCTAACCTTACAAAAGTTTTGAAAATTATCCAATTTTCCACTTTCAACCCCTACTTCCCTTCCCCTCCCCTCCTTCCCAAACAAAGAATCAGTTATTGCAGAGGAAATGAATGAGGAGCGAATTGTGCCAAATACCCTGCTAAATACTCCATGAATGAGGAGTGAAAAGTAACACCATCGAAAAGTGACAGCAACTATTATCAGCACATCAAACAATATATAGCTATTGCTAAAGAAGCCAGTCAACCCAAAACTTGCAGCCCTAGCACTAAAGGATGAAAACAGAAACCTAGCTGAACCACCATAGAGGCTGCTGGATATGCTGAAAAAGTCAGCGAACCATGTGAAATGAAAATAAATTTTATGACTGGGAAAATAATTTTACCACAAAAGATGTACAGCATAAGGATCACATTCACTGTCAAGGATGCTGACCAAGTAGATAATAATTGAAGAGGAAAAAGGCAGAGAATAGCAGTGGCACACATCTAAGAACTAATGTTCAACAAAGAAACAAGAAAGCGCTTTTGGGTAATTACCTTGGTTGGGTCAAAGCCAAAGCCAGTCATCTGCATCATACGCTGTGTATCATCAGTAGCTGCAACGGAAGCATCACATCAGCATATTTGAGAGTATTATGATTAGAACCCAAAACATAGTCCAAGAAGAATGTCATTGAACTATTGCTAACCATTTTCTTCTCCCAAAATGAGACTAAATAGGCCTCTTAGCCCAAAAAGGTTGAGAAAGTACCTGATAGAAAGAAACAGAATTATTAAAATGCACAACAAATGAGACGATTTGTTAAAATTGATAAATACAATAAACATACCACGAGCGACTGCTCACGTAGCTAACATCGACAGTACTTAAATCAATCCCATTTTGCAACATTGACCTAAACCTTTGAGTGAGTGGAAATGGAATTTTGGCTGGGAAAAGAAGAACAATTCAGTCATGTATAGCACAGCAATATCAGTTTGTCAAAAATTCATATCCATATGCATAGAACAGTATGAAGAACAACTAGCAAAGATAGTAGATCCCATTTTGGTAATTGCTACATTCAAAGCTAAGGGAAAAGAATGGACCTGCTACAAAACCAGAGAAGAAAAAGTTGACCCATGCAAAAGTCAGAGTCTGGAAAAAAGAGGTGCAACCATTAGACACTCATCTGGTTAAAGGAACCAAACCAGAAATCCAGAGTTATAAACTTGCAATACCTGGGGTATGATCATAGACAGGTTCTTCTTCATCATATCCATAGCCATATTCGGATCAGAAAACATTTGAGCTTGAGCATTCTGAGCCTGGCCCTTTGGCACAAACAGAAGTCCATTTTCCTGCCCCGCCAAAGAAACAAAATGCAATTAGCTACAAGCTAAATTAGCTAAATGCAGCTAACTGAAAATATCACTCAACGATGTGTCAATCATGGGCGATTTTAATGTTCGACAAACTTAAAAGCAGAAGAATAGGGACCCAAGTGCAGCGGAAAAACTCTAGCTGTCACTGTTACGGCCACCAAATATCATCAACCATACAAATCTACTCAAATTAGATGGGGCAGCATTTGCAGAGACAAACTCATCAACCAATCATTAGACCAATGGCGAATTAGGATATTCAACATAAACTTTTTATCGATCAAACAACGAAAAAGATCCTGAGCAGGAAACGCGTAATGCACGAAAGATTTATAAGCCCTAGCACTCGAGCACAAGCTGTGCTCGGAAAAGCTAAGCTTTTCTCAATGGAACATTCGCGGGCACGATTTAGTTACAAGAAATTGCACATAACATGATTAGAGTTCACCAGACAAATACGGCGAGAAAAATCAAACGAACCTCGTTGCTGTAGTAAAACCTCCGAGCGCGGAACGACTTGGGAGGTATGAAATTAGCCGCGGCCCGCAAGTTCCGAGCCCTAACAATCACCTGCCTACAAGATTGCACCAACAAGAATCCCACCGAAATCAGTCGGACCCAATTGAATCTCAGGTCCTCCAGACTACAAATTCAGAGACGACTGATCGGAACAATGCAATTGACAGAGAGGGAGAAGAGAAACATACCCTTCCTTGACGAGCTTGGCGTCGGGGGGTTGGGAGGAGCGCATGAGCTTGGAGACGAAGTAGCGAAGGACTCCGATGAGCACCATCACCACCGACAGCGGTATCAGCACCCAGTCTCTGATCGCCGTGTCCAGCACCAGATCCTCCGCCATCTCTCTCTCTCTCTCTCTCTCTCTCCTTGGTTCGTGTTTTGACTCACTGAGCATGCAAAGAGGGAACCGAAGAACGGAGTGGGTGTTGGAGAGGGCAACAGATCTGGGCTCCGCTGGGCCGAACCGGCCCGGCCCACAATTAACCAAGCTCCGAAATTTCTTGGTCCAAGCCCCCTCATCGATCCAAAGAACGATTTTTTTGGGCCAGAAAGAAAAAAAAAACAAACTCATTTTAATAACAAGGGTCTCTCTTCTTATTTTTATTTTTATTTTGTTAGAATAACAAGGGGCTTGTCGAGTGGCCACAAGCATCTGAAGGGCACTCGATGATAACCTGTTACAATTATTTAAGATGCATCATATCACGTTGAGACGATAATTCTCAGGCTACGACAAATACTTACCTTGTTGAACGCCCTAAGGGCCTTTTTTCTGACAACATCTTAATTATTTGAGAATCGGTTTTCATATCGAGCCGCCAAAACCGAATTGTTTGGCATAGGTTGTTTGCTTCGGCTCGATGGTTGATTCTCTCCTTTAATTTCTTTTCTGACCCCCAATTGACATGTTAGCATCATGATCAAATCTACCTCCATAAGGTCTTGGACCATCATGCCAGTTGATCAGCTTATCATCAATCCGCATGTATCGACTATTATTGGATCGGAAACCAATCTTTTTCGCGATTTCGGTTGATGATTTTTCAAGGCTCTACAGTTGAAAAGAGATGCAGATCTGTAGTTTGTAGTTTCATGCAAGTTAAAGGAAAAACTTCATGGCAACTATAGAATGTTGGGAGGCAAAGTGGTGCCTTTGCAGCTTTTGCACAGTGAAGGGAAGATCCCTAGCTTGTCACTGATGCATAGTGAAGTTGCTTCATTCCTTTCTCATAGAATCACCCTTAGTTTCATATTCAATCATTCCTCAGATTCCTCAACCTTTCTTTTTCTGTGGCTATTTATGTATTTGCATAATCTTTCTCCACTTGAAAATGGATTTAATAGTATTCCCTCTCTCTGCCAAGCTATGCTGCAGAAAAGTAATCTTAAGCTCCCATCCATGTATCCCTCAACCAAGTCATTTCCATGGCCTTCACATTCATAGTGATCCTCCCACAACATTACATGACTTCATTCCTCCTAGTTATCATCTACCCAGATTTTCGCATAAACCATTGATTTTGAGGAGGATCAAGGGCTTGCGCTTGGAGCCATTAACCGCTACCAATTCATCGTCGTCAGGAGAGGAGGAGCATCACCAGGCTCTTGAAGCAGTCCTCAAGCTTTATGAGGCAATAAAGAACAAAAATCTCTGGGAGCTGTCGGATATTATAGTAGACGAATGCCACTGTGTCTGCAATTTCATCCCCTTTTTCTGGGCGTTCCAGGGGAAAAAGGTAAATTCAAAGCTTGGTATTGAAATGCACATAAACACATACTTCAAGTTCATGGCTGGAATTAATCATCTCCTTCAGTTCACAACAAGAACTAATGCCCATTTCTGGTTTCTGTTGCATTGAAATGAAAATTCTGTGTCTTAGAAATGGCACTTGTTCTGGTGGTGTATTCATCTCTAGATTGGGTTCCAAGTGTAAGATGTTCACGTTATTCATATTTGTTGCAGCAAGTTCTGGCATTTTTCTCCTATCTTATCAAGACCTTGGGGAATAACATTGAGTTCGTGGTGCGACCGACCACACACGATGGAATGAGCGTCGGCGTCGTGTGGAAGCTAGGTATGCCCTTAATTAGCTCCTACCAGTTGAGATACTTGCCTTCAAACATGACTTACGAACTCATGTCTTGCTTCATGAACATATGAGCAGAATGGAACAAGAAAACTATGCCTTTAGGAAAAGGTTTCAGCTTCCATATATGCCAGATATACCAAGGAAGAGTGTTAATAAGGTGAGAAGCTGGAAGAAAGTTGTGATTCATTTCTGTATCTCATTTTTATTTTTTAATCTACACTTTTAATTATAACGTTTATTATTGTTGGTAACTTTTTTTTTTCCAGGAATGTAGAGATGTTCATGGAATCATTTCTTCACATGGAACCCTTCAGATTGGTATGAGTTCTACAAGTCATCATGGGACATATGTCTTTGCAAATGTACATGTAATGTCTTAATCCCATTTTTTTTTACTTTTCTGATTGCTGCTTTGCCTTGTTTTCTTGCAGAAGATGCTGGGATTTCTGATGAGCATGTCTGAGAAGATGAGTTCCTACATATCTTCCAAGAGTGAATCGAAGAGGGCGGGGTTCATTGTTTTGCTTGCTCTGCTTTGTTTGGCAGCAATTTTTGTATTGCTTCTGAAGATCTTGTTTCAGTAGACAGGGCAAATAAGAGAGATGCTCAAATTCTCTCTCTCTCTCTCTCTCTCTCTCTCTCTCTCTCTTTTTCTTTCTCCTTTCCCATTGTCTAAGAAGGAACTATTGCCTCAAATTTCAGGGGCAAAAGGGACAATAAAGAAAAACTGACTACTTTATGCATCGTGCTCTCTTATTCCACTACCTTATTAAAGTTTAAATATTGCTATAGTAAGCTTCTTAATGGGCAAAAAGTTAGGGCAAATGCAAAATTTACATCTTAACGAAACATTATTCTCATATTAGCGAATTCCGTTCATGCGTGTAACAAAAGGACTATATTGTACCGTAATTTAAAATTTCAAGAACTTGATAAAGTTTAGGGATCTCGGCATTGAATGATATATAAATATATAAAGACCATTAATGCCATAATCAATAGAAAATTACTCTACCATTCACGAATTAAGACACTTTTGACCCGAGAGTTGATGTTGAGATAGCTCATTCTCTTTCACCCTGGGATAGACCATGCTAGAATCATTTCTCTTCCATTTGGGGATTATCAGTGATGATTAATGGACCCTCCCGACTCCCTCGGAGGCTTTGAGTTGGGTCAACAATCATGGACAAAGCACCTATGTATGCAGCAAGCATCTATTGCACTTGTATTAAAAATTAAAATCCAGTTAATTAAGGAAGATGAGCCGCTATTCTAGGATCTTACTATAGAGTCCTCCAATCTTTCAATTGGAGAACGGAAAGAGAAATTTACTTCAATATCAAAGCTATTAAGTATTATTCATTTAAAGTTGAGGATGTAGAATTATAATTTGGAATAAATGCATTAGAAATACTAGAGCATATGTAAGTACCATTCAACTTTGGAATTTTCTTATTGTGCAATTAAGCTGTAAAATTTATGAGCATGAGCAACTGACATGACCATTTTGATTTTTACATTCTCTCTCCTATGTGAGACATTAGCAATGCAATCCAACATGTCAAATGACGTTGCTCCGAGAATCTAAGCACGAGGCGTTGCGGAGGTGCAACGATAGAGGCTCTGGCTCGACATTGAGCCGCTGCCGATACCGGTTGAACTGCAAGAGCCGCTGCCGATACCGGCATCGTGATGGCTCGACTCTTTCTCTCTTTCCTCGTCGAAATTAATAATTTTGATTCCCACAACCACCATGAGACTTTACAAAGAGCTATTGATGGCTTATTTGACAGGTTAACCATTAACCTCCTGGAGGGTGTCTCTTTGCGGGGACTATAAATATTGATGGCTAAAGAAATTAAACATAAAGTTTTTTCTTTTTGCAATAAATTAGAAAGTTGGAGATTGAGAGAGTGTATACATATTATATTGATTTAGCTGATTAGATGGCCTAACTCATCCATGATAAGATGGAGGCACTTGATGATGGTAGTTGCCAAAGGATATGAAGCTGACAAATCTGGTAGAGGCTAAAAGCTCTCAATCTTTGGGCCAAAAAAACCAGAAGATTCTTACTCTCACACAGATGATATGAACCCCCCAAAAAAAAAAATGATAACAAGAAAGATCAATGCCCTAACTTGTTTGAATAACGTGAACCGTCAGATTGATCTAACATTAAAGACGTTCTCATGCTTTCGGCTCAAGAACCGATAGTTTTCGGTTCAATTCTTGCCCCAAAAGAACTTAGACTTTCGTGGGGATCATGGCGGTGGGTTGTAGTACTAATTCTCTCTCTAGATAGCCAGCTAATTAGGGTCGTGCTCCCAAGCTATAAAAAATAAAATAAAATCGCAACAAGCATGTAAAGCAATCATACCATTAACTACTTGGTACATGCCATTTCCTACACTCCTTGTGCGAAGAGTTTCTTACATTCTTAATGCTTTTTTAATGTGAATCCGAAGATAAAGCTTCGTATTTTTATTTACAAAATGGCTATTTTATGCTGCTAGGAGTGGCCCATTTTTATTCAAATTTGGTATTATAAAGACCTCCACGTGCTAATGATTTCGTGAGAAACATGCGTAGGAGCTGGCTTGTGCACTGAACATAGGTTGTCGCATGTGACAAGATCGACTCCAAGGAATGACAGGATGAATGTTTTGTCTGGTGAACAAAATAGCACGAGCCAAGAGTAATTAACTATTATTGTCTTGTGAGATTGGGCGTTCATGTAATATTGCGAAATTTGGTGGGCGAAATTGTTGATAATTAAAAGGGTGGGGAGGGCTGAAAATAATTTGTGTAAAATTTATTATTTATAGATTTGTCGGAAGTTTCTATACTTTATGAGCTTACCAATGATATGGATAAGTTACTGACCACATGTAAATTTATGTGGTTTTATACAACAAGTTACTAACTAGGTCGATGTGTTGCTAGTTAACGGTTTGTTCAAAATCAATTTTCTATGTAAAGTCACTATACACATTGGAGAAATAATTATTGATAGAAAGAAAGTTTTCTTGCCTAACAGGAAAGTTTTATTGATGAAAAGTTATCAATCACATGAAAAATTACTAGTTATTGATAGGTTCATAATTTTCAATATGAAAGTTCATTAACCGCAATGAAAGTCACTTGTTATATAATCACTTGATGTATCAACCCTACGTGGAAAAATTTCTAATTCTTGGTATATTCAAATTGGAAGACACTTTTATTGGGTAATTATCAATAACATCCCAAAGTTGCTAGTATCATAGATAAATGTTTCATTATGAAATTGCTATACTTGATAAGTTAAATTAACTTTCTCATAACAAAAAAATACTAAAATATGGGGGAAATGTGACATGTCTTTCTTTATAATTATTTTTCTAACTGCAAGGTTCTTAATGACATAGATAAGCCACTTGTTGATAACATAGAAACATGTACTATTATTATAGATCCATGATTATTTTCTTCAATATGAAAAGTTAATAACAACGATGAAAAAAATCGTTTAAAAAATGCTTATTTTCCATAATAAAATTGCTAAAATTGATAAGTCAAATTACTTTCTCATATTAAAAAAGTGCGCGACATACTTGTTTCTTTATGTTATTTTTCTAAATTAGAATTTTCATAATCACATAGATAAGCTGCCTATTCAAGCAAATCGTGGGGTTAAACTGTCTTTAGGACAGTTTTAAATATACTAAAATTGTGAGAACTGTAAAAAGGTTAAAAAGGTCATTTCAGCCATACGGAAATATAAAAAGGAAAAGGAAAAAGGAAAGAAAAATCAGCCGAGGGAGAAAATAAAAAGGAAAAAAATATGGGAAAACAAGAAAA
>BCNH02000004.1:7105270-7120854 GCA_001662345.2 Metrosideros polymorpha var. glaberrima | reverse complement strand
CCGAGACCTATCGATAGGTCGCGTTCTCCATTGTGTGATGGAGACTACCTCAATTCGTGCGAATGAAGCTGTTACACACATCCGTATGGATTAATTAGTCCGAGTGAAAGTTGGATTGTCTCGCGTTGTCCAGAAAAAAATGGATTAATTTAGCTCCTGATGCTGAAATGAGAATAAGAACTTTTCTTTTTTGGTAGAAAAAAACGAGAATAAGAACTTAATGAAGTTGCTAATGTAATGACTGCAGGAGTTGCCATCAGTAACGTTGTGCAGAAGAAGAATGGCTCTGTTTCTTTTTTAAAAGTTATAATTATGTCATTGCTTTTTAGAAGACCGGAAAAGCAAAGTGCCGGTCGTCGATGAGAACGAGCAAATTGCTATGTGGCCGACAAAAAAGAAGAAGGTAAAGTCGGTTGACAAAAAGCTCCAAATTACGCTGATTGCCTTGCACGGGCAGTGGCTTTTCCTCAACACTACTCGATTTTAATCTCTGTAGTTTTATATTTGTTAAGAAACTTTTATGTTGCGGTCCAGTTTGATTTTCCTTTGTGTTTGATTCATGACATCTACTTTTCCTCTAATCTTTGAGAAGCAAAAATCAAATTAAAAAAAAAACAATTTATATCGAGACGATTTGAGCTACCGTTTCTCTCAACTAGTCGACTTTTATGAAAATCATGTAAGAGTTTTTCTAATGTGGATTACATTAATTGAGGTTGTAATTTATTATTTTATTAGGTTGATCTAATAAAGAAAAATAGAAAGATTTAAATATTCTTAATTAATTTAATATTGGGCTAGTTAGTGTAGGCCAAGTAGAGCCCGGCCTGTGATGAGAGAGCTTGGCTCAAAATTTTATAAATAGTGCTCAAGTCTCTCATCTAACATGAATGCACAAATATTCTCACATAAGGGCCACTACAGATATTTGACGTGAATGGTAGTTTTATTGAGTCAGTGATCAAGAGGATAATAGAGGAGAAGTACTTGTGTTGAATTGTCGCTATTCCGCATCAAGAACGATGAATTTCAAATCAGATACGTAAATTCTTCTTCTCACTATTAATGTGTTCTAAATTCTAGCTATGGAGATCTTGGGGTGAAACTTGAAGGAGGGAGAAGTGACTCCAAATATTCTGCTTCACCGCTGCTTGGTTTTAGCTTTGTCTTGAACTCATCGGTGCTGAAGTTGCTGGCACTCTAGGCTTCACAATGATCTCCTGTTTGATCTTAATGGACCACCAATTATCTCAACCTTGTCACTGTTGAGTGGTTCCAAAACAAGGATTAGAACCAAAACAAATAAGTTACCCAACAAAAAGTAAAACTAACCCGTTATTTAAATTACACTAGAGATATAAATTACCCATGTTTAAAAGTATATAATTCATACCTTGTAACTTGTTTTGGTCATTGGTGACAGAGAACTGGCAATCTCTGACACGTATTAACACGTTCATACACAATTACAAGGCAAATCGGAAGGTGACATTAATTGACGCGAATTTAATAATTACCTTTTTTTTCATTCATTGAACGGGCCCAATTACATGAAAAAGGGGGCATCAGAGCAGATGAGAGAGAGGTTATTTAACTTAAGTTGTCTAACTGAAGCTCGTAGATCAGATCAGTTCGTTTGGAGAAGTACTTGAGGGTTTGAAGACAAGCTAGGGTTTCAGCTTGTTAGCACCGAAGACACCCATACTTTATGCGTAAATCCATCAATTAGTTTCCCCTGAAAATCACGGTAGACGCACTCTATGGAACAATATTAGTTGTTGATGACTTTTCTCGAACATTATCAAGGAGGCAGCAACACTTCCCAAATTGGGTAGAAAGTTGATGAAGACGACCTTGGGAAAGAGTTGTTTTATCGATACATCCGTGTCATGAATTTGAATGAGATGCTCATCGCAAGAGTCGACATCTAACGATTCTCTTACTACTACAACTCAATCATTAATCCCAATTAAATGTTGGTCAACGAACTTTTGTTTTATATTCAACTTATCCACAAACACTTCAATGACCAACTTGGTTAGTTCGCGTTGGCTGTCATGATAGAAACTCATTTTAATGGTGGTAAATTATGAAATAACAATCTAGTAATAACTTATATTTGGGAAACAATTCCTTCAGACTGCAACACAATCTCATTTTTTTTGTTCGTTTCCTTGGAGTTATGTGATTTAACTGCACTTGCTTAACTACACGATCATCAGTTAACTTATGGGACATCAACAATTAAGAAGTGTCTTCTCAAAGTTTGTACTTAATTTAAGTTTTTCTTAGCTATTGCTTTTGATAAGTTAACATTAGTCATCTGAGTTTTTACGCAAGCCTTACGATCCTGATCCTGCAGAGTTCCAAAAAAACAGGAAGCATGTAGAAAGCAAAAAATTAGAAGAGAATGATGAAACTGACATCGAAGGATTTCAGTTTTAATTTTCCTAACTAATTCTATGAAACCATTAAATATACGAATCTAATAGTTAATATCGAAAAGTACACCACTCTCAAATGTACGCTTGTGCACATGGCAAGGTGCTACATGTTGCTTTGTGTCAAGACAGGACACCGAAAAATCGACTTGATCCCAACATCCTCGAATGATGTTAATCTTGTTGGCACAAAATAAATGTACAAATATTTGTGCATTGCAAATGAGCATTTTATTAGGTATGTTCAAGTGGCGACTGTAGAAGTTGGACATTGTATGTTCAAGAGGAGAAATATTTGATATATTAATTGAAAGATCAACGTTGATGGAAATTTCCTTGAAGGTGCCACAGAAGGAGCCATTTCAGGAGTACTCCGAGATGATACAGGGACGCTGCTGGATGGTTTTGCCATGAAAGTTCCATCTTCGTTGGCAATTCAAACGGAGATCTTGGCCTTGATCGAAGCGTTGAAGTACTTTCAGCCGAAGAGAGAGAATATGGTGGTGTTTGAGTCAGACAATGTAGTACGGGTAGATGGAATTTTGAAGAAGATGCACGTGTGCTGGGAGTTAGAAGCACCGGTGGAAGAGGCTCGGTTCAGGCTGGCCCATTTTAAGAATGCTTCCTTGGCCTATTGTGCCCATTCTGTAGACTAATAAGTAGCCGATTGAGTAGCTAAGGCTCAACGCTTGAATTCCCTCCCCTCTTTTTGGGTTGCTCGTCCCGAACAATTTCTTTGGGATCTTTTATGTTTGGATGCCCCTTTTTCGGATTTTTCGTTTAAGAATTCTTGAGTTTAAATAATATCAACAACATTTTCGACCAAAAAAATATATATTGAAAGATCAAATGATTATTATACAGGAATATGCACGGTATTCAATTATTCCACTAAGTGTTGCTTCCTAAATGACGGAGGTGTCTCCACATAAATGGGTCACCATGCCATCGAGCGAATATGTAGTAAGCAAGATAAGTAGATTGGAGAAAAAGGAAATAAAATTTGAAAAGTTCATCAAATAAAGGAAAAATGAGCTTTTTATTCTATTTTTGTTTCTTCATTTAGATATAGACATATATAGGATAGCGCTTCTAGTGAAATCAGGAACACTAACAAAAGCATCACCACAGCGATGGCCTGCATAGCACCAGAATCCTCATTCGAATTAATTTCTCTTATGGACCTAAACAAAATCAAATCCTACATTTATATAGTTGTCATCAAAACATAAATTAATTAAAAGAAAATTTGATATTTCTAATTTATGAGTATATATCATATTTTTCGTTTGCGGCAGTGCAATGGCCTCAGCGATTATTCGGTATTTACAATGAAAAGACTGACAAAGCAGAGCATAGGTCCAGAGGCAAATGGAAAATGAATTCCGAGATTTGATACTAGAGTTTAATCGGGAAAGAAACGACCTGTTAAGGGTGACTATTGATTGACGAATTCCGTCGACGCCTACGAACGACCGAACACTCAGTTGTAGGCCTCGAGCTTCTGTCTCTGATCTCGAGGAAGCATTTGCGCCGGCGAGTCGGCCGGCTTGCTCGCGTAGCTCTCGATGTTGACTTCCATGGCCATCGGAGGTGATACAGCCGGTCAAAGAGCCAGAAAAGGAGCTCAATGCTGCTATGGTGTCCGACGATGGGTCGTAGAAGACAGCGACTGAGAGAGGTGCAGCGAAGACTAAGGTGAGAACTACGGCCATGAGTTACGATAGAGGGAGATGAAATGCGACGGCGGTGGAAGAGAGCTGCGACGGTGGAGATGAAGTAATGGCGAACTTCGGCGTAGGGGGACGAGGTGGTTGATCGGAGGTGCGATCGTCGGAGGTCACGGGTTTGATCGAGCGATGAAGAGACGGGAGGGAGAGATTTCAGAGAAGAATTCCAGGGAGTTTTTTCAGCGTTGATGGACTGGGCTGGAGCGACATGGCCGGACCGGGCTGAAGCGAATTGGCCTGACGGGCTTGGTTTAATGGGCCGGAGTGGGTCCTTGCAAACATAACCGAATTAGAGTGGGACTTTTAATTTTTCATATATTTTCCATTATTATTATTATTATTATTATTTGTATATTCTAATTTTTACTTTTATTTTTATCTAAAATGCATGTTTGATTTGTGCGTGAAAAATTAAGGCGTCAAATTTTTTATATATAATTATATAAAATAATATAAGGATATTAGGACAGTAATATTACTTCTAACTTTTTTATTGAATTTGAGAACTTGATATGGAGCTTAAGTTTTATGATAAGCTAACCTTCCCAAAGACTTGCACCAGATGGTAGAAAATGCCTCCATTGATTCAATCACCCCAGCAAACTGGATCTCAACTAGCTTTGAGAAACATTCTACTTAGACAGGTTTTGAGCTTTCTCATGTGAGATAGCATGAACTCGGGTTCACAGCTTTTCAGAACCAACTATGTTGAATTTTGAAGTTGAAGCTTGTCGAATTGAATCTCTTGCACTTGAGTCCATGAGATCTCTGAACTTGACAAATTTTCTAATTTGGATGAGATTGACACAGTTGAATTGGAGTTATCAAGGCTTATATTTAACAGAGACAATAGAAGTTGTGCTATCATTTGCAAGTCCAACCTAGACAAATGAAGTTCCTTTAACCGAGAAAGGGAAGCCAACTCAATAGGGGCAGGGATATTGAGAAGTTTCTAGCTCAACTTGTTCAATTTGGATAACCTCCCAATCCACCCTAGGTCATCGGTACGAATTTACCTCCTTGTCTCCAACCAGAGCCATCAAATAGGTCCAATTGAACCAAATTAGTCAATTTCTGAGACATTCGGGACTACTTATAATGATTTGGATGACACTTGGAGACTATTTAAACTTGTAGTGAGCGTCGGTTGTCCTTGAATCTCATCACATTGTATAGACTCAAGCATTTGCTAGTTAGAAAGCATACTCACTGTCTCCGGAACTTCACTGATGCAAGTGTACGATAACCATAGGATTCACAGTAAGAGCAAACCCCCTTATTCTGGAAGGAAGTTGAACTTTCAAATTTCAGGTTATGACTTCAAGCATTTCCAAATTCTCAAGCATTACCATTTCGCTAGACAACTCCCAAATTGCAGGTTATGACTTCAACCAAACTCTGAAACGCGAGTTGACTCTCACAAATATCTTGTTGCTTCATGAAAATGGGTTGTGAGGGACAGAATCTCACTAGCTGATAGACCAAGTCGAGAGAGAGAGAGAGAGGAACTTTTATTCTCAAGAGGAAGAAACAACAACAAAGCTAATAGAAATTGAAACTTGGATCACCGACGTGACTGTACAAATTAGTTAAGTGCATCAAGTTACAGTTTGATTTTGACAATTCTATATCTACCCAAATGATCACACTCACAACCCAATCTCAATTACAGATTTAAATCGAAAACCTCGCCGTCTTCTTTCACTTCACTGTTTATTCTCAACAACTAAGATCACCAATCCGGCAATCCCCAGCAAAAGCAGGGCAATCTTCAAAAAGTAATAAAGGTGAAGGGCCAAGAGACAAGTTGCAACTCCAAATTTCAACAGGGACGACACTCTCCCCGTCCTTCTACTCTGCTTTAACTCCTGTTCCTGTTTGAAGTGACTTTTAATCAAACTGTAAAATCTTAAATAAGTATTTGAGGTGCTTTTGGAACACACCTTCTACTTGGCCAACCCCAACCACATGCAAATTCAATTTATACACAATTCCATCAGGGACATACATAAGTCACTTGATCAGTGGATAGGTGGACCATATAAACTGTGTTCTCGAAACACCACCGTTAGCAAAATTGTTTTGAGTTGTGCAATGAGTATATTATTCTTTTAATGTTGTATCTTCACTGTAGAGAACGCAAATCACCAAACTCATCTCCATAATGAATAGCATTAAGTAAAAAATGGACATCAAAGTGGAGTATGATTATGTTAAATTAAAGAATTCGCTCCATATAAAATGAAAAAAGAACATTTTAAGAAGAGACTCTGAGCTATGCTATATATTCTTATGGACATTGACGTTTTTTTCAATCATTTGTAATAAAAACTAACCTTGTCCCATAGACTTGCTGCAACTATGGCACTTCTTATGTACAAAAAAGGAAAGAAAAAGTGGGAAAAAAAAAAGAAATTGAGAAAATAAGAGTGGAAATAAAGCAAATGTGCGTCGATTTCCCACAATTTATTACGAATTTGCCTAAAAGTTGAATCCATGTTAGTGGATGGTTGCGCCTAGAAAACCTAAAAGAGAAAGAGGGAGAATGGTACAGAAAACCTCGTCACATTAACTACAAATCGTCCAAAGGAAAATTTTCTTAATGAAACCGAGTAGGCAAAGCCTTCACTCCTCCTATTTACCGCTTTCTTTGTTATTTATCGACCCGCAGCTTCTCCTCTATCTGAAATTGTACATGCATACACACGTTTTATCTGGGCAAAGCTCTATTGTTACTCATCGATTCAATTACTAAGTTTTCGTGTGCATCATACATGATTGAGTACAGTCTTGTAGGAGTCTGAGTGGAAGAAAATAACTCTACTCCATCCGAGTTAAGTTGGTGGACCACGTGAGTTATGCTCTAAGAGTGAGTCCTTTACAGACAATGAGCAAATTGTCCGCGACATGTGAAACAAGTATGTGATTGTTTTAGCTTCCCATCTTAACTATAAAACTTGCGGAGTACCGATCTTATCACCATAACAGGTAGTATAAGTCAGAAAAACAAATTTTTTTAAAAAAGTAAAAACAAGACTTATCTAAACACTTCACTCCTTAATTGAAACACGTATGTAACACAAAAGGCACTCTTTTAGATAATAACAAGCTGAATGATGACAATGCTTCTGGATTAATGAAGTTCTTCCACTTACTTTGATACCAATTGACCTTTGTCCATTTCTAAAATTTTGAAACTTTCTCATGGACGGAAAAGGAAAGAAAACGGGGGAAAAGGAGTAGAAAACTAGAAGGGAAATGAGAAAATAAAACTTTCAAGTGTGCCAAAATTTAAATCGATGTGAAAACAAATGGGATCAATTTGAAAGCATCTCTATTTGTCCATGACGTCTTTATTGGTCCGATAACAATAAGTAAACTGAAATACCATATCTATCTTTTTAGTTAATCAAATGTTAACTGCGCGAGAGAGAAGGTTTAGTCAAACTAACCTTGTGGTGCTTCTGCTTGTAAGACTCGAGGGAGCCCTTGAAGTCTTCTTCCCTGCAGCCGGAGATATTTATGTGGCAATGATTTGGCAATTGGGTTCTTGATACTTCAATCAACCTTTCCAATGATCCACATTTATCAACTTGCAAGTCATCCATAAACTCCAACTGGTCAATGCCCTCGACAACCCTTAATCTATCGCATACACTGATGGATAGAGATTTGAGGTTCTTTGAGTTTGACAAATCAAGAAGTCTTGTCAGTGAACAGCAACCACGGACCGTGAAATTTTCCAACGATTCCAACGTACCGTAAACTTGAATCCTTACTATGCGCTGGCAATTCGACAGCACGAAACTTTGCAACTCGTTTAAGGTTTTTGATGGAAGGCTTATTTTCGCTTCATAATTAATAAACTCATAAGGAGACTCATTATTGTCGTTCCCTGCTTCCCCCACATAAACTAGCCAGCTCAAGGACTCGCAATCTACAATAGACAATGCCTCCAGTGATTCGAACACCCTAGGAAACTCAATCCGTTGTAGCGAAGAACAATTATCCACCCGGACACCTTACAGCTTCCTCACGCTTGATAGGCTGAACCTATTGAGGAGTCTACAGTTTTGCACGAGCAACTCCCTTAGATTTGGAAGTTGAAGTCCGTCCAAATGAAATGCATGCGTTTGAGCTTCAAAGAGCTCTAAACATGACAGATTTCTCATGTTAGGACAGAGTGACTTAATTAAACGGACATCATTAAGGCCTAGCTTTTGCAGAGACAAAGGAAGTTGCGGAAAGGTTTGCATATGAATGGCAGCTCGGACATTGTCAAGTCTCAAGCTCAATTTAGTCAGCTTAGGTAACCTGTCAATCCACCATAACCCACCGGTACAACGTTTACCTCTTTCTCCTCCATCATCTAATTCCAGCTCAACCAAATTAGTCAAGTTGGAGAGATCCGGGACTGCTTGCAACAATTCAGATTCCAATTGTAGATGGGTTAAACTTGTTGGGAGCACCGGCAACTCTTTAATCTGATGACATGCAATCAATTCCAATTTTTGCAGGCAAGGAAGCATGCTAATGGTGTTTGGAACTTCACTAACCCTAGTATGTGATAGATTTAGAATTTTTAGACGGGGCAACCTTCCAATTCCGAAAGGAAGTTCACCTTTTAAATAGAGACTATTGACTGGAAGCGTTTCCAGATTTTGAAGCTTTTCAATAGAACTAGGTAACTCCCATGAATTTTCTGGATCAAGAGCATGATCAGTTGAAAAGCGTACCTCACGTAAGGACTTCAACTCCCATGCGGAATCTGGGATTTTCTCCACTTTATGACACTGCTGTACAGTGAAGTACTCCAGATTCACAAGGTTCCCGATTTCTTTAGGCAAATCTTGAAGACGATGGCAAAAAATAATCTTCAAGTCAATCAGACACTTCAACTTTGCAATAGAGACGTCAATATTCGTCATTTTGGAACAATCTTCGAAAGTAAGCCTCTCCAAATCCGGGCATCCAGAGAAGTCTAGTGTTCCGATTATTTTGCCACAACTTTTAAGAGAAAGAACTTTCAATTTTGTTGCCATCTGTTAACATGAATGCAATATTCAATGAATAAACAGTCAAATATTACTTCAAAGAAAATAGAATAGAAATAACCATACTACACACCTTGATTAGGCCCTGTAGTTTCGAATCATCTATGAAGTCATTGTCTGAAAATTGAAGAACGACCACATTCTTTAAGTGCATATTGGCTAGCTTAGACGTTCGAGAAGGATTACTCCAAACAATCCATCTTAATTTGGTAAGACAATTTTCTAAGTTACCATTGAAGGTTCCACCATTTAATCTGAGGTACCGTAGATGTTCCAACCTTTCAATCTCTTCACTTTCAAAAACATCCTTATGATAACTTTTGTGTAGATCAAGATCCAGTGCTACAACCTTCTTCTTCATCTGCAAATGAGAGAGAGATAAATATTATTCAGTGTTCTATCTGAGAGGAAAATGGTTAGAATGGGAAAAAATGAGAATCGTAGCGCAGTGTGGAGGATTTTCTAATAATCAAACTATTAGTTTCTTCGTGATCGTACATTACCTCCTTTGTGGTTATTGTATCAAGGATCTCCTCGCATATCCATAGCCTACTACGCTTTGCAGGATTCATTTGATTTTCTTTACGAACAATTTCTCTTCCAAAATCTCTAAGTTGATCGTGCATCCAAAATTCATTGTTTCCTACAATTTTTATCAAACACATGCTATTGAGGACATCAACCCCATCATCTTGAAGAAGTTCACAATCTTCCCACAAGTAAATTGCCTTTGTCTTATCCTCACCAATGAAAAAGCATGCAATATCTAGGAAAATTTGTTGTTGCTCAAAACTTAAGGCATCATAGCTGATCTTCAACTTTCCAAAAACATCAACGTGAGGTGCTTTTCTTAACTCCTTCAATGTCTTATTCCATTGCTCTTGCCTTTTTCTGTGGTAGAGGAGTGATCCAATTACTTCAAGAGCCAAGGGAAGTCTCCCAGTAGCAGATACGATTTTCCTTGAGAGATCACTATAATCATTTGAAGGAGAGTCTCTACCAAATGCATGCTTATTGAAAAGCTGAAGAGCATGATCACTACTCGTCACCTCCATTTCATATTCTAACATTTGATACTCTAGTCCATGGATTTGCGAAACTTCTTTATTTCTTGTTGTAATCAATATTCTAGATCCTGAACATAAAGTCCTCTTTCCAACTAAGCACTCCACCTGTCTGCTATGATCAACATCATCAAGTACAATTAGGACTTTCTTATTTGAAAGTACTTCTCCAATCCTCTTCATTCCATAATCAATTTCGTCAATGCTCCTTGTTCCTATATGAATGCCAATTTCAGATAAGAACTTTTGTTGCAACCCAACTAAGCCATCAGTTCTTGCTGACTTATCTCGAACATCTTCAAGGAAACAACAATACTTCCCAAAATGATAAGAAAGTTGATTGAAGATGACTTTGGCAAGAGTCGTTTTACCGATACCGCCCATGCCATAAATTTTAATGAGTCGCACACCACTAGAATTGACGTCTAATAATTTGCTTACTGCTACTACTCGATCATCAATTCCAACTAAATGTTCAGTCACCGATCTATGTTTTGTCTTCAGCTTTTCCACAACCTCCTCAACTATCAATTCGATCAGTTCACCGTGGCTGCCACAATGAAAAACCATTTTAGTGGTGGTAAAATGAGAAATCACGATTACCTAGTTAGAAGTGATGATAGGATAAATAATGGACCTTAACAATTTAGAAAGTAATTATCTAAGAGTCCATACTGGGCATAGACATCATTCCAAAACATACTTCTTATGCACTTGGCAACGTGTACGCCATGTCATGACCCGAAATTTGACTTCATTCCAACATGAGATTAGGAATCTTGGGATTATGTTGATAACTTTCGCGCAAATTAGCTGTAAAAATATTTATGCATTTGAAAATGATATTGTGAATTATGTTCAAGCAACAACCGTAGAAGTTGAACATCGTGTATCAAGAGGAGATGTTTTTAGCATATCGAAAGATTAAATGATTAGATAAGAATGCGCATGGCATTTCATTATCCCGTTCTTCAGCTATTAATATCAGTATTCGCCCATTATATAAGACGACCTTGTCAAGCAGTTTCACGTTTTTTGACAAACGTAGCATAGGTTCATCATTTCGTATTACTATAATAAAAGTTCCACCTCAATTATACTCAATTTTTTTTACAACTGGAATCGTTACTTATATTTAAGTGTTAATGAAATTGGGAAAAGAAGCATCCTTAAAGAAGCTAGCTTACCCTTCGTATTTCTTCACTTCCCATCCCTTGATCGCATCAACCTCCATGAGCCTCTCTCCAGGCAGCTACTTGTTCATTGCTCAACTTCTTCTCACACTCCAAATTTAGTATGGCATCTCGATACAATTGAGTTTTCAATTTAACATCGTCAGGTTCCACATCGAAGAAAATAGGTAGGATTTCTTTATTACCTTCTGATTTGAAGGCGTTTGCCACGATCTGTGTAAGCTCGCGGAGACACCATGGGCTTGCAGCATAGGTCTGAGAGAAGATGGGTATGTAGATCCTAGAGTTGTCGATCGCTCGCTGAATCGATCCATCGATCCTTTCACCGACGCGGAGCTCTTCGTTGTCTCGGAAGACGCATATTCCAACTTCGGTCAATCTACAGTAGAGGCAATCGGCGAATCCAGTGCGAGTGTCGGGTCCTCTGAAGCTCAGAAATACTTCATACTCGCTTCCAGACGGCGTTCCTGCATTTGAGCTCCCCATAGCAATTGGTTGTCAGCTTGGCGGGTCTAGATCTCTCTCTCTGCTTGGCAGATCTGTGCACTGAATGAGATTATTGAGATTTGTATGGACGATGAAACAGATGAGTCAATAATTGAGGGGTGTCTTACGGTGGTATTAGTAGATGCGATCATAAAGATGTTAGTTGAGAAATGGGAAACGCGTATTCCACGCGCAAGGCCACCTCAATTTCTTACTAGACTGTCCTTACTGATTATTATTTTCACTTACAAACGTTTATAGTGCGGGCGACAAATAAATGGAAGGTTCAGTGGCATTCAGAAAACAAACCGTGGAGGTGGAGGCACGCGTCCCTCTCTCCCAGCATAATTGGTAATGAAAACCTCGCCAAAGAAAAAGTAAATTTGTAGAATTTAGATTCATCATCCTCCTTGTCCTAAGTATCTAACTATACAATATAGTTGGCTTATTCAATTTAACTTAAATAATTAAAAATATCTCCAACCAATGCGGGTTGACTGTTCTGTGTGGACCGTTTCTAACCTCAAATTGTTGCACATGTTGGTTTCAAATAAAATCAACCGGCAAATATTGATTTGGTTACAATTGAAACATGGTTAGATACCAATCTGCTCACTCTTCTTATTATTCTGATATTTCAATTGTTAATGACCTCTAAACATGGTATGAACAGAGGCGCCCTATAGTTGCCATCGAAACACCCCCTCTTCACTATTCTTTTTCGTGCGATGAAATGTAACACATTCTGTTATCAACTCAAATCGGATGTTTTTTTTTTTCTGATCCTTGAATCGGATGGTTGAAAGATCAATCATTCGATTTTTCTGTTAGGATTTTTCTAGATGACATTTCTGAGTGGGTCATCCCTTTGAAACACATTCTGCTATCGAATCGAAACAGATGGTTGAAAGATCAATGTTGACTGGGGTTAGCTAATTAGGATCTTTCACATGAACATAAAATTAATAACTTAAATAAAAAGGGGAGCGGGGGTTGGTGGTGCGGTTTCTTCCACCCAATCGCTGTCAAATAATAAGTGAGAGGAAAATTTGTCAAAAAAGTCCTAAACCTATTGCACTTTTGCTAATTCAGTCCTAAGCTTTTTACATTTGTGCCAATTTAGTCTTAAACCTTTTAAGTTTGCTAATTGAGTCCTAAACCTTTTGCATTTGTGTCAATTCAGTCCTCTTTGGCTGGCCGGTGCTGACGTGGCCTGTCGACCGGCCGAAATAATTATATTTTAAGTTTGCTAATTGAGTCCTAAACCTTTTGCATTTGTGTCAATTCAATCCGTTTGCAAAATTGTTGAGTTGTGCAATGAGTGTATGATTCTTTTAATAATTTATCTTCATTGTAGAAATCGCAAATCACCAAACTTATCTGGTCTCACTTATTTTAAAATCCACTCGACATAGGTTTGTTTTATTTTGCACTCATGTTTTCTCCTCTTCTCTTTTTCTCTTTTTCGTTTTCTTTCCTATTTTGTAACTAAGAAATTTCTATATTTGCACAAGTCTACGGGACAAGGTCAATTTCTATCACAAATGATTGGAAAAACATCAATGTCTAGACGAAATGTATAGAATCGCTCGGAGTTTCTTATAATAATGCTGTTTTCATCATATATGGAGTGGATTATTTAGTTTGGCGTATTTTTTTAGGTAATATACTCCACTTTATTGTCCATTTCTTGCTTAATACTATTCATTATGGAGAGGAAGTCCGTGAATCCAGTGCGAGTGTCGGGTCCTCTGAAGCTCAAAAACACTTGATACTCGCTTCCTGATGAAGTTCCTGCATCTGAGCTCACCATATCCATAGCAGTAGTTTGCTCAGCTTAGCAGATCTCCTCTCTCCCTCTCTCTCCCGATGTTCTTAATAGAGGGAGAGACCGCGACAACACGTCATGAGGATAGAATTGAGCAGAGAATAGGAACCACTCAAACCTAAGCATTTTCTAGATGACTAGTCCGAGTAGGTCATCCATTTGATACGTGAAGATAAAATGGTTGAAACAGAAAGTCGGTAGTTTTGACGACGAAGGCCATAAAACCAAATGCTATTGGTCTCTGCGTAAAACCAAATGTGCCTAAATAAATGGCAGACGGAACGGAAATATATACAGCAAAAAACCAGAAACGCCTAGCTTTTTACAAGTTGTCTACTTTGTGTCTCAAACGAAAAACATTCTTCGAAACGCATATCTCTGTTCCATAGTTTGACCAACTATACCCAAAAAAAAAAAAAAATTCATCAGTTTTCAATGGAATCTTTTCTGTTGAATCTGAAATTCTCACAACTCTAATAATAATCATGCAAGAGAAGCTCTTTATGAAGGAGATGAATACACTACTTTACTTGCTGAAATCTCTTTTTATTCTCCTTACTGAAACGATTAAAGACTTGCCTATAAATAGGCTTGAAACATGACTCTTGACATACCATTAATAATGACTTTAGAAAACTACAAAGTAATAAAGACACTTTAACATGTGCGCCGAAAAGACTTCCATCGAGAACTGAACAGCCTTTCGACTAAAACACGAAGAGTCACCAGAGATAGGCGGTGATATCTTCAATACTCCCCCTCACCGACTACTCTCTCTAAGGATAGTCCTTGCAACCATACCAAGCCGAGCTCGGAACTCTTCAAACTTTGCAGCTCCAAGACCTTTGGTGAAGATATCAGCAACTTGATCACCTGTCTTGGTGTACTCCATCTTGATCTCACCCTCCAACACTTTCTCTCGCAGAAAGTGATAGTGGACTTCCACATGCTTAGTCCGAGCATGGAAGATTGGATTCTCTGCCAAGTTTATAGCAGATAAATTATCACAATACAATATTGTCGAATAATCTATCGACTGATGAAGATCATCCAATAACTGCACTAGCCACGTGCTCTCCTGAGCTGCCATTGCTGTTGCTCTGTATTCAGCTTCTGTTGTAGACAAAGATACAGTCGGCTGTCTTTTACTGCACCAGGATACTACTGCTGATCCAAGATGAAATGAGTATCCAGTAGTTGATCGTCGTGTGTGTTGATCTCCAGCATAGTCGGCATCACAATGACCAACCAACTCACCCGATGCTTCCTTTTTATAGAAAAGCCCAAAATCAAAAGTCTTCTTTACATACCTTAGGATACGCTTGGCTGCATCCAAGTGAGGCTTCCTTGGCTTCTCCATGAATCGACTCACTACGCCCACTACAAAAGCGATGTCAGGCCGGGTTATGGTAAGGTAGATTAGACTACCTACCAGTTGCCTATACATAGACGAATCTTCTAGCTCTCGACCTTCTTCAGCACATAGCTTTGCATTCCCATCTAGCGGAGTAGATATAGGTTTGCAATCGAGCATCCCGAATTTTTCCAAGAGATCTCGTGCATACTTTTGTTGACATAGGAATAATCCTTCTTTTGTCCTATCAACCTCGAGCCCCAGAAAGTGTTTCAGCTCTCCAAGCTCCTTCATTTGGAATTGTATAGAGAGGTTGGCTCTAATTTGACATATCTCATCTTCATCATCTCTAGTAATGATGAGATCATCCACATAAACCAGCACAACTGCAACCTTTCCATCTTTTGCCTTCACGAACAGGCTCGAGTCTGCTG
>BCNH02000004.1:7066311-7092438 GCA_001662345.2 Metrosideros polymorpha var. glaberrima | reverse complement strand
ATCAAATGCGGGAAACTTTCTAGATTTTCCTTTGAATTATCCTGCACTCGTCCCGAAAGCTGGGGCAATTTTAGTATTTTCTCTAGCTTGCATTCTGCCAGTCACTATTTAGCCACATCTTTAGTATTCTTTTTCTCCTAGACCAATAGCATTTGATTTTATGGTCTTCGTCGTAAAATATTATGATTTCTGTTTCAGCCATTTGATATAACAAACAAACTACTCCATTATGTCATGACCACGAGTTGACTCGGCCACGTTCTACGACCTTCTACCTCAACCATTTTATATTCATACATCAGAAATGTTGTCTGGAGAACTTGCATGAATTATGGAGGTTTGATCACTTGGCTTCCCCGAATGTCCTGCCATGATCACGTTCTTTCGACCCGTTGCACATGGGGCCTGCAACTGGATGCACGACAATCGATATAAATCACGTTTGATTCCTTGGCTTCCATATCAAAATAATAGTGGTATCGAGCCAGGTTTCGACTGAACAGGTCCCGACACGGGGAGAGGCAATCAAAGACTTGCCGGTTGATTTTAGTCGAAACCATCACGGGCAATTTGAGGGTTAGACACGGTCTCCAATCAGAACATCTGATCAACTCGCATTGGTTGGACATCTTTCCATTTATTTATTTAGATACCTAGGACGAGGAGTATGATAGATCTGAATCCTACAAATTTGATATTCTTTGGCGTGAACTTTCCATTGTTTGTCGCAGGTATTGTAAAAGTTTGTAAGTGAAAATAATAATCAATGAGGAAGGACAGACTGGCAAGAAATTGAGCTGCTCTTGTGCATGGAATCCACGTTTCCCCAAAATCTATTCCCCCAACGAACATTTTTATGTTTGCATCGACTAATACAACTGTTGCGGAACAACGCCAAGAGATGCACAAATTCAAGCATGAAAAATAAGCTTGTCTGCAAAATCTGATCTTTGCCCCGAAATTTTTTCTACTCCTTTATTTTTTCTATCTTCTTGCTCACCAAGAGCTTTTGACGGGCTTAGACTTGGGTTTTGAGTAAAGGTATGTTCAACTGGATATATTGATGGGCTTGGATTTGAGCTCTCTCTTGGTGATCTCCCCAGATGAAGGTATCGGACTTCTAATGTTGCGCTCCCATCAAAGCCCAGAGCCGATGGTTGGTGACCCTCGCGGTTTCTGAGCTTTGATGGGAGCGCAACAACAGAAGTCCAATACCTTCATTCGAGGAGATTACCAAGAAGAAGTCCAAATCCAAGCCCATCAATATATCCAGTTGGATTTATCTTTACTCAAAATATTAAATTAATGAATTATTGGCTAACTAGGATATATTAACCGCTTTACACCATATCAATTCTTCGATGTGGGATTTCTTCAACACAACTCACTCACACATGCATCCTAATAATTTCCCTCTCACGTGTGAACTCATTATTAGGTTAGCTCCCCTTTAATCCAGGTATCATTCTACTTCAAGACATCTCATCTTGAATCTCTACCAAGGCCCAACTTTATAACTATGAAGCCTGCCATCGGGCCTGCGTTGCTACACCACAACTCCCACCTGCCCGAAAATCACAACCAGAGACTCTGATACCATTTGATGGGAGCGCAGCAACAAAAGTCCAATACCTTCATCTTGGGAGATCGCCAAAAGGAAGCTTAAGTCCAAGCCCATCAATATATCCAGTTGGACCCACTTTTACTCAAAAGTTTAAGCTGATGAGTTATATGCTAATTAGGATATATTAACTGCTCTACACCATACCAATTCTTCGATGTAGGATTTTTTTAACATAAGTCACTCACGCATGCATCTTAACAATAACAGTAAGATACCCCTCAAATAATGACACCTCAGTTTCATCATCTATACAAATCTCAATAATCTCATTCATTGTAGAATTGTTAAGCTGAGAAAGAGAGAGAGATCTAGACCCGCCAAGCTGATAAACAACTGCCATGACAAGCTCAAATGCAAGAACTTCGTCTGTGTTAGAGTAATTAAATATTAAACCCCGCCTTCATCTAAAACTTAAGCTTTTAGAATAGTTGGTAGTGATCCCACAAAGTTTCACAGTACTAATTTAATGGTCGGCTCATGAATATGCCTTGGAAATATGCGTGCGGTCTTAGTCCGTCACCAAATTTGACTGGAGTCTCTAAATTCCAGTGCACGCATATATGATAACAAAGCAATATATTTTTTTACTACCAAGTCTAATAATACATAGTATTATACAATTGACTGAGTAAAAAATGGGCAACTATACAAAACTGATGACTCCCTATCACCGAGTCTTCAAGACAAGCCCCACGTCACCCCTCCCAAAAACTCCTATTAATAAGAATTTAAAATGAATGTGTCGAGCTAGAGAGAGCTAGAGCTTAGTTATATGACTTAACTTCACTTGTACGACACAAACTATTTATACAAGCCTCACTACTTCAGTTCTGTGCCTCTAGTGACCAAACATGGAGGGAGAGATCGGCAACTTCATGGTGGTATGGACCTTGGTGGTGACTTCACTCACCTATTGCCACACCATCTCTAAAACCGTCCCTAGTGGAACCAAGAGGCTCTTGGCCATTTCGCCGGTCATTGTGCTCTTCTTCATCCTCCCTCTTAGCCTCACCACCATCTCTCTCGGAGGCCTCACTTCATTCTTCATCACTTGGCTTTGCAACTTGAAGCTCATCCTCTTTGCCTATGGCAAAGGGCCATTGTCATCGAGCCAATCTTGCTCTTTGGCATACTTCATTCCCATCGCTTGCCTTCCCATCAAGACTACCAAACCAATTGAGAGCACCAAAAATGAAGAGCGCCCATGTTTGGAGATCAACGAGAGAGGCCTCAAATCGCCGATGAATTATGTCATCAAGTGCTTGGTGATGGTTGCCTTTTGGCCTGCCTATATGAGCAAGGATCGAGTTCATCCGATGATCATCAACTTGATGTATTGCGTGCAAGTGTACATCAGTTTGGAGTTGTCCTTGGCCGTGGTTGGAGCAATGGTCCAAGCACTTATTGGCATTAGGCTCGAGCCACAATTCGAAGAGCCCTACCTCTCGACCTCATTGCAGGACTTTTGGGGGAGAAGATGGAATCTCATGGTCGCGAATATACTCCACCCTGCCGTATATTTACCTGTTAGGTGAGACTTTATTTTTCTTTATTTTTTTAAGATACATATTGTAGCGTTTAATAGAATTTTAGATCATTTTGATATGGATCAATTAGCGTTCACTATTTATATCTATAAACATTGAATAGATTGATGCTCATTGACAGGTTTTGATGAAACGTTTATGTCTATACTCATTTTGAATAATCCTTGATGAATACAATTGTACCAATTTAGGGTGGGTTTGGTTCAGCATTTGGAAGGAGCTTTCAGCCCGAAAGCTCCTTTGCGAAATGCTAAAGTGTTTGACAAGTTTTTTCAATGGAGCATTTGGCCAAATGCTAGCCTTGAGAAGGCTGAAATGCTCAATGCTAGATGTACCAGTATTGAGCATTCAGTCTTGAGCATTTCAGCCTTCTCAAGGCCAGCATTTGACTAAATGCACTCTTGAAAAAACTTGCTAAACAGTTCAGCATTTCGCAAAGAAGTTTTTGGGCTGAAGCTCCTTTTAAATGCTGAACCATAACCACCCTTAGTCCTAAACTTTTTTTTTGTCAATTGAATCCTAAACCTTTTACAATTGTGTCAATTCAGCCTATTTGACCAATTTTGGCCAGTCAGCACCAACGTGGGCACTAGCTACTCAGCCAACGCTAACGTGTCAATTTTTAATAATATTTTTTTCAAATTTTTTGTTTTTCTTTTCTTTTTTCCTTCCCTTCTTCTTCCTCCAGCTAGTTGCTGGACCTCAACGACTGCCCAAAGGCGATGGTCGACAAGGACGACTTGCCAGCCTCGCCTAGCGACAACGAGGCTCAACCTCACCATGGTTGGGTGAGGAGAGGTGAGGCTCGCCCTCACTAGTGATAGGCGAGGTCGTCCCCGTCGGTCACCGCCTCTAGCCGGTCGCCAAGGTTCATCGACCAAGAAGAAGGGAAGGAAAAAAGAGAGAGTAAAAGCAAAAGAAAAAAAAGAAAAAAGAAAAAATTTATAAAAAAAATCAAAAAATAAAATAAAATAATATTATAATTGACACATCAGCATTGGCCGAAAGTCCGACGCAAGCTAGTGTCCACATTAGTGCTGGTTGACTAAAATTGGCCAAATGTATTGAATTTGCACAATTGCAAAAAGTTTGAGACTCAATTGCCAAAAAAAAAAAAGATTTAGGACTGAATTGACACAATTGCAATAGATTTATAACTTTTTTGGTAATTTTCCTGACTCAAACATGAGGGGAAAGCACGTAGATTCAAAAGTTCTCTACACTACAGTAGATCCATGTATGTCATATCTATGTTATGTTTTCACACATGTAATGAAGTCTTATACATGAAAAAGAATGTCAAATAGATAATACAAATGTATAATATCTAATGGCCTATAAAAAAAGTTCAATAAATGCTAGACATATTAAGAAAAAAGAAGACGAAGAAGAAGAAGCTGGACATACTAAGACATCGTACCAAAAATGGCTCGCAAAATAGTAATTCTCATTAAATGCTTGAATACTCAATTACTTAAGTATTCACTTGCGATTTACCGAATGTCTAAACTTTATGTACGTACTAAAGATTTCAGTATGTGATGCATCGTTCTCTTCGTTGTCTCATACCAGGTCCATTTCCAGCCGTGTGATTGGAAGGAAGTGGGCCCCACTGCCGGCAGCATTTGCATGCTTCCTTGTCTCGGCGCTAATGCACGAGCTGATTTTCTACTACATCGGACGTAAGGAGCCGAGGTGGGTGGTTACCTCCTTCTTCCTCTTGCACGGCCTCTGCGTGGCTGTCGAGATCGCAGCCAAAAAAGCGTTCGCCGGCAAATTCCGTCTACCTAGGGCAGTGTCAGGACCATTGGCGATCGGTTTCATCCTCGTGACGGCATTGTGGCTGTTCATGCCAGCCCTATTGTGGTGCGACATGGAGGACAAGTCACTTAGAGAGGCCATGGCGGTAGTGGGCTTTGTGAACGAGACTTGGAGCAGTGTAAGATTTAGCTTCATTATGAAAGTGAGCAAGTGAATGTATTGATGGTAGACTTTACGTGCATTTGATAGATATTTCGTGTTAATTAATAGCGATATAAATGCTTGGCTTAGCTAATTGTTGTCAAAGTAGGCAGTGAATTTTCGAGATGTCCATTCCAACTAACCTTTTGGCTTAGGATATTTTAAATTTAGAAGTAAATTTACATCTTAATTTCAATTCCCATGCACCTTGGCAACGCAATTGAGAGCTTAGATCAGTCCACATCTCCCAAAAATGCTTTCCTTTACCAAAATGCCCCACATTCTCTGAAAATGCACGCCCACCAATAGAAACCTAACCCCCAGTTTCTCTCTCCTCTCCCTCTCCGCCAAGTCCATTGCGCTTCACCGCCATCATCACCATTCCTCATTAACCCAACTGCAGGGACAAACCAAGCAGCCATCAAAACGGCCATAGCTGCGCCGCTCAGCCCCTGTTCGCTCCACCGCATCCCTCGTTAGTCCCGTCTCCAAGTTGTCCGCGAGCCACGCGAGGTGGAGGCCACGACCTCCGACATAGACTCAACGATGGTCACGCAGCCACATATCTATGGTCGCACTGTAAGAATTAGGTCCGATGAGGGTAAGGAATAATCTCCAGGTGAGAAGGCTTGAATGAGGAGCAACTTCTAACATACTTCTAGAAAGACAAAGGGAGCACTAATAAATAAAACATTCCTAGATTATATATGTGAAGGTGAAATAAACTCACAAGAGGCATCTTTTAACATAACGGCATCATTTAACATTGCCAATTCAATGGTATGCTCTGGTGAGAACACTACAAAGATATGTGACTTCTTGCAAGAGTACCTATCTAGGCGTCAAAGGAAAAACGGTGGAGCTCCATATGGGATGGGTCAAAATGGGCAATAACTCGATTTAAGGGTGCCCCAACATGGTATTATAGCTAAACCCTCCAATAGGTATGTGATTCAAGGATGAATCAAGCAAAAGCTAGTGGGCATGTAACAATTGGTTCGACAAAGGCAAAGAGTGATCACCGAGCTTAGAAGGCTTGAACAAGGAGCAGCTATTGATAGGCTACTAGGATGGTGAGTAGGAAAGATCTGAAATACATGGGAAAGAGGGAAGCGTTCGAGGATTTTATATGTCAAATTGGAATTAATTTAACATGATGTGCCTTTTGACATGACATCATCATTGAGGATACATATAGAGTACTACCGAGATAGATGGCCTCCATTTAAAGTGCATGCTTGTACGTCAAGGGACAAAATCGTGAGATGTGGTATGAGATGGACCAAAATGGATAATACCTTAAGTAAGCTAATTCATGGGTGCCAATACGATATTAGAGTAAAACCCCCTTTAGTAGGTATGTGGTTCTAAGATGAACCATGCAAAAGCTAGTGTGCCCGGCAAGGTCGAGAAGTGATAGCTAAGGTGATATGGCTCAAGAAGGAGAGGTTTTTGGCAAGCTTTTTGGATAGGAAACAGGGTATTGAATTATACACCGAAAAATGAAGAGCATTCTTGGATTATATATGTAAAACTAAATTAACTAAAAAAAAAAAGTGTCTTTTGATGACGTCATTTGGCATTAGAACTCCAATGCCAAATGTACTTAGGTGAGAGTATTATCAAGATGGGTGAAATTAGATATTGTACAATGGACAAAAGAAACTTCAAAATGCTAAGATTGTCATTTGAGGCCGTAGAAGTAATATCTTTGAAGAGAAGGATATTACAGTGGAATTCGAAGAAATGCTTTGGAAAACAAAAATGTTCAAACTTTCGAGTGTTGGAAGATGGAGTTTTAAGATTCCATAATACGTTTTATGTGCCTAACAACGTGAGCTTGAAAAATAAAGTTTTATATTGGAAGTTCGTTGAAGTAACAACAATGAACATCTAGAACTCACAAAGATGGATCAAAACATAAGTAGCACTATTGGTGGAATGAGATGAAGGTTGATATCACCAAACATATATTGAGATGTTTGATGTGTCAATAAATGAATGCAGAACATTATAAACCTAGTGGAATGTTGAAACCATTGGAAATAATTGAATGGAAGTGGGAGCACGCAATGATGGATTCTGTTCAAGGACACCAAAAGTCACTATTCCATTTGGATAATAGTTAATCATTTGACTGAAGTTGTTTATCTTCTAAAAGCTAAAGTAGACAAAATAATAATAATAATTTGGAAAGATAAACGGATAAGCATCGAAGACCATTGGAATTTAACACCGGTGACTATGTATTCCTACAAGCGTCATCAACGAAAAGAATATCACGATTTGGAAAGAAGGACAAGTTGAGTCCGAGATTTATAGGACCTCTCGAAATTCTCGAGAAAATTGGAAACCTAACTTATCGGTTGGCATTGCCACCAAGACTTTCTAATGTCAATGATGTTTTCATGCGCCCATGTTAAGGAAGTACGAACTGGATCCAACACATGTGCTAGACTTTGAAACAATTGAGGTAGATGAAAGGGTAAATGATGAAGAGAAACCAGTAGAGATTTTGGATCGAACTGAACAAATCCTCAAAAACAAGACCATTCTCTTAGTCAAGGTCTTGTGGCAATATCATGATTTAGAAGAAGCAACGTGGGAAAGCGAAGATGATATGATGCGCAAGTATCCACGTCTATTCGAATGAACAGACAAATATTAAATTTCAAGGATGAAATTTCTTAAGAGGAGAAAAGTTGTGACATCCAAAAATTTCCATATTCGATAATCATACTTAGATTGTAAAGTTAAATATTATATAGTTTATAATTCGGGTTGACATGTAGAAATAGTAGTTGGATCGTTAAGCTCGCGAGGTACAGAAAGCACGAAGGATGCTTTTTTGCAAATGTATCTGTCCTGAGTCCAACTTGCTGAAATTAAATTTACTAATGTTAAAGTATACGTTGATGGCTAGAGTGATGTTAATTAGTTTAGCATCATCTTAGTTGTCGATGAGGACGAATATCCTCTGAAATATATGTTTAATAATTTTCGAGTTTTAATTTTATTGAATCTATATTTTTAGCATCCGATATTATTTATCGATATTTAGAACGGACATTAGTTTTCTTATTCACCTATTAATTCTATAGATATTTTGGTGACTTGACAAAAAGTTCACATTGAAATGGATTATATTACCTAAGTTAATGTTGTTTAATTAATATTGAGTGGGATTTATCCAATTGTTAGCCGAAAGAGGAGATGGATGACCTCTCATTCTCACACTGCCTACATTTAAGTCACATAAGACCCACATGCCATTTTAAGAATACATGCAAGGCCATGTGTCCATTTCAAAGTGAGACCTTCATGCTAATTGACACCTAAAACTGAGCAATTATTCCCATAACACATTAGTCATCAACCTATCTTACACATGGCCATGGGTTAAGTGAGGTATTGCCGCACCTAAACTCATCCAAACTTCCATCCACTATTTTCATCTAGTCATCATTCCAACCTCGGTAATTTCAGAAATAAAACCTTTTACCGTAGCCCAAAAACACTTCTTAACTTCAAACTTCAAAACAAAATTCTATTTTACTTCTGAATCTGAAAGCGAAGACTTCATCTTCAAGGGGAATCAAGGTGATTTGGTAGAAGTTTATTTTCGTTTTCTTGAAAACAATTTTGTTAAGGGATTCAAAGTTGTTGATTTTATTCTTGTTGTTTTGCTCTAAAGGTAATTAGAGCTTTGGTAGTTCAAGATATGTTTGAGATAAGTGAAAATTCTAAGAGTTAAGTTAGCTTAATCTACTTAGCACCGTGGACATGGTTGATTGTTGTGTGTGATTTTAGTTGTAGTTAATTTGATGATAAGTGTGACAATCCAATTTGTTTTAATGAGTATTTACACACTTGTCAAGTGTTTGAGTTATTCTATGGGATGTGGTAACATGTTACATGCAAAAAATGATAGAGTTTGAACTTCAAAGTGTAACATTTGTAAAATCAGATTCATTATTCGCTTTCATAATTTTCTGATTCTAATACACTTTCTGTGTCTAAACTGTTTTCAAAACTTTTTGAGTTTGATCCAATTTCTACGCCTAAACTATTTTAAGAACTTTCTAAGTCTGATACGCTTTTTGCGTCTAAACCATTTTCAAAACTTTTTGAGTCTGAAATAGTTTTCTGAGTCTGAATGTTTTTTAAGTCTAAAGTGTTTCTAAGTCAGAACGTTTTCAGTAACCAAATTGTTTTCTGAGTCTAATGAGTTTTCAGAATCTAAGTCACTTTCTACGTCTAAGTAGTTTTCACTTTGAATCTAATGAGTTTGCTGAGTCCAAGTCACTTTCTACGTCTAAATCGTTTCAGAGTTTCTTGAGTCTGATTTGTTCTTAAAGTTTGATTATAATCATTTGTTTGATTAATAAAATTTATTGAATTGAGGAACATATTATGACTAAGAAAATAAGATATGTATTGATATGCATGAGAACGGTGTAATTTAGTCACCCTAAATAGGCGACGATGCCCCACGAGTTGAGATGCCTCAGGGAGAGTTTTGGGATACCTTAGAAGTCGAGATGCCCCATGAGTTGGGATGGCCGGGGAGAGTTTGGGATGCTATTAATAACAAAAGGATAAAAGATGAAAAGACATGTGTCAGGCGTGACATTCTGGGACGTCAACGTAGGTCCGAGAGAAAAATGGGTATGTAGATCTTGGAGTTGTCAATTGCTCGCTGAAGCAATCCATTGATTCTTTCACCAATACGGAGTTCTTCAGCGTCTCCAAAGACGCAAATTCAAGCATTGGTCAAGCTATGATAGAGGAAGTCGGTGAATTCATTGCGAATGTCCGGTCTTCTAAAGCTCGAAAACACTTGGTATTCACTTCCCAATGACGTTCCCGTATCTGAGCTCTCCATAATAGTAGTTTGCTCAGCTTAACAGATATCTCTCTCTCTCTCTGCCGATGTTCTTAACAGAGAAAGAGGCACGTGAGGAAATAATGGAGTAGTTATAAGAAAACCAATCAACTGCTATGGGTCGATGAGAAATGGTCGAAACAGAAAGTTCGTAATTTTAAAAGAAGACGAAGACCATAAAATCAAAAGCTATTAGTCGATGAGAAAAAGAAAAGACTAAAGATGTGGCTGAATAAGCAAGGACAAAACGAAGTTAGCAGACGCATACAGTTGCTGGCCCCATGTGCGTAAGCCAAGGAATCAGACTTAACTCAGAGATCAAGATCTAAAGGACGTTTACAATATATTTATTTATGACATAGTTGCAAGCCCCATGTGAATTCTCTCTCTACCCTCTTCACCATTCCCAGTTGCAGTCTCCATGTGCCAGAGGACCGAAAGAACGGTGATTATATTTATGGCGTGACATGAGCGGAAGCCAGGGAACCAAATTTTCATAATTCATACATTTTAGTCGAAACCATCATGTGCAATTTGAGGTTAGACGCGGTTCTCCAATCAGAACAGCTCACCAACTCGCATTTGTTGGACATCTTTCCATTTATTTATTTATGTTGAGTTTTTGACTTAAAATAAGTAACAAGGGTATTTTGGACAATGACATTTTGTTTTAGGGTCTTTTAGAAGGGGACTATAATAGGAATGTTTTGCGCAAATATATTTACGCAAATATATCTGATAATTTTTTGCGCAAACATATCTAATGTTTTTTGCGCAAATATATCTAATGATTTTTTGCACAAATATATCTGACTATTTTTTGCACAAACAAATCTGATGCTTGTCTGCAAAATCTGATCTTTGCTCCTTTGTTTTTCCTATCTTATTGCTTATCAAGAGGTTTTTCAACCTTTTTGGTTTTGTAATCGTTATTGAAGATAGTGAAACCCCCCTCTCTCCCCGTGGTTTTTCCCGTTTTGGGTTTTCCACGTAAATCTTGTATTTTGTGCGATTTATTTTACTTTCATCATTTATTTTTCGCACTTGAATTTGCGCATCTCTTGGCGTTATTCCGCAACAAATTGGTATTAGAGTGAAGGAATTTTGATCTTTTGTTCGAGATGGCATCTATCAAGTTTGAAGTGGCACCCTTCGATGGCCAAAACAATTTCGGGCTATGGAGGATCAAGATGAAACCTTTGTTGCGTCGGGAAGGTTTAGTTAGAGCCTTGGACGGGAATTACCCCGACGACATGACTTCGGCAGAGATCGAGGAGATGGAAGAGAAGGCGCATAGCACCATTCAATTCTCGCAGTCCGACAAAGTGCTTCGTGAGGTTGCCGATGAAGAAACAGCTTCGGAATTGTGGAATAAGCTTGAGAGCCTTTACATGAAGAAATCTCTTACAACAAGATTATTCTTGAAGCAGCGTCTTTACACACTAAAGATGCAAGAAGGTACTCCTATTCAAGAACATCTAGATGAATTTAATAAGATCGTTATGGATATGAAAAATTTAGATTTAAAGTTAGATGATGAAGACCAAGCTCTAATTGTGTTATGCTCATTACCGATGTCTTATGAGAATTTTGTGAATTCTATGATGTATGGAAGGGAATCCATAACTCTTGAGGATGTGAAAGCCTCGTTGAATTCCGCAGAGATGCGTACAAAGTTGAATGCGAGTGGTAGTGGTGATAAAGCTGATGGTTTAGTTGTTAGGGGACGGTTGAATCATCGTGATAGGCACAATAATAGTAAATGGCGTTCAAAATCTAGGTCAGGCCTAGACAAGAGCAAGGTCGAGTGTTACTATTGTCACAAATTCGAACACTACAAAAATGAGTGTCCTGTGCTCAAGGCTAAGGGGAAGAAGTCGATGAAGAGTTCCTATTCGGTTAGTCTGGTGAAGGATAACAAGTCAGTTGATGCAGACAATTTTCTTACTGTTTTGTCTTCGGATTGTCGTGTTGACGATGAATGGATTTTGGATTCGGCATGTTCATACCATATGTGTCCAAATAGAGATTGGTTCCATACATATGAGAAAGTCACTGGTGGTTCAGTTTTGATGGGCAACAATGCAGTTTGCAAGATTGTAGGTATTGGTACGGTACGGATCAAATGTCATGACAACATAGTAAGAACTTTGACAGATGTTAGGCACATCCCAGATTTGAAGAAGAACCTTATATCGTTGAGCACTTTGGATTCCACTAGATGCATGTACACAGGTGGAGGTGGAGTTTTGAAATTTCAAAAGGCTCCTTGTTTGTGATGAGAGGTAACAAGAAGAATGGCTTTTATGTTCTGCAGGGAAGTACCATTGTGGGTTCTTTAAACGTATCATCATCTTCAGATTCTGAAAAATCAAAATTGTGGCATATGCGGTTGGGCCACATGAGCGAAAGAGGAATGACTTTTTTGAGTAAACGTGGTTTACTCTGTGGGGAGCATACGATCCCATTTGACTTTTGCAAGCATTGTGTTTTCAGGAAGAAGCGTAGAGTTAGTTTTAGTATTGGGGTGCACTCGACAAAGGGCACAGTTGATTACATTCACTCCGATTTGTGGGGACTTGCACAGGTAACATCTAAAAGTGGTGCAGTTTATCTTCTGACATTTATTGATGATTTTTCTAGGAAAGTCTGGATTTATTTTTTGAATCGTAAAAGTGACGTTTTTGATATGTTCAAGAAGTGGAAAATTTTGATTGAAAATCAAACTAGTAAGAAGATAAAACATCTCAGAACAGACAATGGTCTTGAGTTTTGTGGAGGTGATTTTAACAAGTACTGTGAAGATTCAGGTTTTGTTCGACATCGAATGGTCAGACACACACCTCAACAGAATGGGGTCGTAAAGCGCATGATCCGGACACTTTTAGAGAGAGCTAGATGTATGCTCTCTAATGCTAGTCTTGAGAAAGATTTTTGGGTTGAAGCCATGAACACGGCTTGTTATTTGGTAAATCGTTCTCCTTCGACCGTAATTGAATGTAAGACTCCAAATGAGGTATGGTCTGGTAAACCTTCTGATTATTCTGTTTTGAAAGTATTTAGATGTCCTGCTTATTATCATGTAAAAGATGGTAAGCTTGAACCTAGAGCTAAGAAATGTATTTTTGTTGGTTATGCAGACGTGATTAAGGGATATAGGTTGTGGTGTTCTGATCCTTAGAAATTTATAATCAGTAGGGATGTTACTTTTGATGAAAATTCCATGCTATATCAGAAAAATGTTGTTGAGTCTACAGGTGTTCAAGAAGAGAATGATGGGAAAAAGGTGGAATTTCAACTAGAGCACCCACAGAAAAAATTGGAAGATGTTTCTATTCAACCAGAAAGTGACAGTGAGCAACAAGAGTCAGATTCGATCATAGATGAGGTAGAAAAAGTTGAACAACCTTAGTCTTTAGCCGCAGGGAGGGCTAAACGGCAAATTAAGCCTCCTTAGAGATATAGTTTCGCTGATTTGGTAGCATACGCTCTTATAGTTGCTGAAGAGCTTGGTATTGAAGAACCTTCTACATTCCGTGAAGCTACCATTTGTTCTAAATCTGATAAGTGGCTTATTGCGATGAATGAAGAGATGGAGTCTCTTTATAAGAATCAAACTTGGGATCTTGTGAAATTGCCTAAGGGCAAAAGAGCTATTGGATGCAAGTGGGTCTTCAAAAGAAAAGAGGGAATTCCAGGGGTTGAAGATGAAAGATTCAAAGCACGTTTGATAGCAAAGGGTTTTGGTCAGAAGGAAGGGATCGACTTTAATGAAGTGTTCTCTCTAGTTGTGACACATAGTTCCATTCATGTGTTGCTCACGTTAGTGGCCCTTTATGATTTAGAGCTTGAGCAACTTGATGTCAAGACCACTTTTCTGCATGGCGAGCTTGAGGAGACAATCTACATGTCTCAACCCGAGGGATTCGTTGTTGAAGGTAAAGAAGATCACGTTTGAAGGTTGAAACGCTATTTGTATGGTCTGAAACAATCTCCACGGCAATAGTATAAGAGGTTTGATAGCTTTATGTTAAGTTATGGCTACTCGCGGAGTGCGCATGACAGTTGTGTTTACTATAAGAAATTAAATGATAGTTCTTTTGTTTATTTACTATTATATGTGGATGACATGCTTATTGCAGTAAAGAACATGTCAAACATACAATGTTTGAAGATGCAACTTAGCAGAGATTTTGAGATGAAGGATCTTGGAGCTGCCAAGAGGATTTTAGGTATGGAGATTTGCAGAGACAGACAAGTTGGGAAGTTATACCTTTCGCAGAAGAGGTATATTAAGAAAGTGCTTGAGCGATTTGGCATGAAGAATGCTAAACCGGTAAGTACCCCTTTGGCGTCCCACTTTAGGCTTTCAACTTCTTTGTCGCCTAAAACCAAAGAAGAGGAAGATGAGATGTCTCAAGCTCCATATTCTAGTGTTGTGGGTAGTCTCATGTATGCTATGGTTTGCACACGTCCAGATATTTCACAGGCTGTTAGTGTTGTGAGCAGGTATATGGCACATCCGGGTAAAGCTCACTGGCAAGCCATGAAATGGATTCTTCGGTACATTCGGGGTACCTCAGATATGGGCTTGTTCTTTGATAAAAGTTGTGATATAGGGTATTCGGTTGTTAGCTTCGTTGATTCCGATTATGCAGGTGATCTTGATAAAAGGAGATCTTTGACAGGCTATATTTTTATGCTTGGTGGTTCTACGGTTAGTTGGAGAGCAACTTTACAAGACACGGTTGCTTTGTCTACCACCGAAGCAGAGTATATAGCAGTGACGGAAGTGGCAAAGGAAGCTCTTTGGTTGAAACGTTTGATTACAGAACTTGGAGTGAAGCAGGAAGGAGCCTCGTTATCTTTTGTGATAACCAAAGTGCGATCCAATTGACCAAGAACGCAATGTATCACGAGAGTACAGTTACGGTGAAGAAAGTACCTACAGCGAATAATCCGGCAGATATGTTGACTAAACCGATTCCTTTGATCAAGTTCAAGCATTGCTTGGACTTGGTTGGTGTTTTCACCATTTGATTTGCCTAGGCGAAGTTGGTGACGTTCATCCGTTGTTTCCTACAACGAGTGCGCTCACATAGGCTTAGGGGTGTGCATTGTCGATTCTGCAATTTTGGCAGGTGGCCTTGTGTGGTCACTCTAGGTGCTAAGGGAGAGAGGTCTTGTACCGTTTGGCATAACGCTCTTTTGGGTATTTGAAGTCAAGGTAGAGATTTGTTGAGTTTTTGACTTAAAATAAGTAACAGGGGTATTTTGGACAATGACATTTTGTTTTAGGGTCTTTTAGAAGAGGACTATAATAGGAATGTTTTGCGCAAATATATTTACGCAAATATATTTGATGATTTTTTGTGCAAACATATCTAATGTTTTTTGCGCGAATATATTTGATGATTTTTTGCGCGAATATATTTGATTGTTTTTTGCGCAAACGGATCTGATGCTTGTCCGTAAAATCTGATCTTTGCCCCGAAGTTTTTCCTCCTCCTTTGTTTTTTCTATCTTTTTGCTTATCAAGAAGTTTTTCGACTTTTTTGATTTTGTAATCGTTATTGAAGATAGTGAAACCCCTCTCTCTCCTCATGGTTTTTCCCATTTTGGGTTTTCCACGTAAATTTTGTGTTTCGTGCGATTTATTTTGCTTTCATCATTTATTTTTCGTGCTTGAATTTGCGCATCTCTTAGCGTTGTTCCGCAACAATTTAGATACTTAGGACGAGGAGTCTGATAGATCTGAATCCTGCAAATTTTGTTATTCTTTGGCGAGGTTGAGTCCACCTCCACGGTTCGATTCCTGAATGTCACTGAACTTTCCATTGTTTTGTTGCAGGTATTGTAAATGTTTGTAAGCGAAATTTATAATCAATAAGGACAGGCTCGCAAGTAATTGAGCTGCTCTTGTGCATGGAATCCGTGTTTCCCATAAATCTATTCCCCCAACAAACATTTTTTTGATCGCATCTACTAAATAGAACAGTAAGACACCCCTCAATTAATGACAAGTTCTATACAAATCTCAATAACCTCATTCATTGTAGATCTGCTAAGCTGAGAGGGAGAGATCGATCTAGACCCGCCAAGCTGACAAACAACAACCATGACGAGCTCAAATGCAGGAACTTCGTCCGTGTTAGAGTAATTAAATATTAAACCCCGCCTTTATCTAACATCTTAAGCTTTTAGAACAGTTGGCAGTGGTCCCACAAAACCTAACATGGTATCAAAGCAAGCGAGGTCCTGAGTTCGAATCTTTTCATGCCCTATTTGTCTCCCCAATTAAATATGTCCACGCTTTAGTGCGAGGCAAAAAGACCAGACTAAGTGTGACTTAACTATTAAACCACGTTTTTATCTAACAGCTTAAGCTTCTAGAACAGTTGGCAGTGATTTCACGGAATTTCACAGTAATTACTTAATTGTTGGCTCATGAATATGCCTTGGAAATATGCTTGCGATCTTAGTCCATCACCAAATTTGACTGGAGTCTCTAAACTCGATTGCACGCATTTATGATAACAAAGCAACATATTTTTTTACTGCCAAGTCTAATAATACTTAGTATTATGCAATTGACTGAGTAGAAAATGGGTAACTATGCAAAACTGATGACTCCCTTTCACCGAGTCTTCAAGACAAGCCCCACGTCAGCCCTCACAACAACTCCTATTAATGCGAATTTAAAACCAATGTGTCAAGCTAGAGAGAGCTAGAGCTTAGTTATATGACCCAACTTCACTTGTACGACACGAACTATTTATACAAGCCTCACTTTAGTTCTGTGCCTCTAGTGACCAAACATGGAGGGAGAGATCGGCAACTTCATGGTGGTATGGACCTTGGTGGTGACTTCACTCACCTATTGCCACACCATCTCTAAAACCGTCCCTAGTGGAACCAAGAGGCTCTTGGCCATTTTGCCGGTCATTGTGCTCTTCTTCATCCTCCCTCTTAGCCTCACCACCATCTCTCTCGGAGGCCTCACTTCATTCTTCATCACTTGGCTTTGCAACTTGAAGCTCATCCTCTTTGCCTATGGCAAAAGGCCATTGTCAACGAGCCAATCTTGCTCTTTGGCATACTTCATTCCCATCGCTTGCCTTCCCATCAAGACTACCAACCCAATTGAGAGCACCAAAATTGAAGAACGCCCACGTTCGGAGATCAACAAGACAGGCCTCAATCGCCGATGAATTATGTCATCAAGTGCTTGGTGATAGTTGCCTTTTTTCCAGCCTATGCGAACAACGATCGAGTTCATCCAATGATCATCAACTTGATGTATTGCGTGCAAGTGTATGTCAGCTTGGAGTTGTCCTTGGCCGTGTCAGCATCAGGCTCGAGCCACAATTCAAAGAGCCATACCTCACGACCTCACTGCAAGACTTTTGGGGGAGGAGATGGAATCTCATGGTCCTGAATATACTTCGCCCTGCCATATATTTACCTATTAGGTGAGACACTTATTTTCTTTATTTTTTTAAGATACAAATAGATGCATCGTTAATCATTGTACTGAATTGAATTTTAGATCATTTTCATATGGATCAATTTGCTTTCATTGTTTATATCTATAAATATTGAATGGATTGATGCTCATAGACCGATTTTGATTAAACGTTTATGTCTATACTTATTTTGAATAATCCTTGATGAAGTTCGACTCAAACAGGAAAATTACCAAAAAAAAGTCCTAAACCTATTGCAATTGTATCAATTCAGTCCCAAACTTTTTTTTGCCAATTGAGTCCTAAACTTTTTGCAATTGTGTCAATTCAGTCCATCTGACCAATTTTGATCGGCCGGCGTTGATGTGGATGTTGGTTGCCCGGCCAACACTGACATGTCAATTTTTAATAATATTTTTTTCAAATTTTATTTTATTTTATTTTATCCTTTTTTTCCTTCCCCTCAGGGATTGGCCAAACGTGACGGCCAACGAGGATGCCTTTGCCAGCCTCACTCAGCCATTGTGAGGTCGAGCCTCGCCTAGCGATGATGAGGCTCGACCTCGCCATGGCTAGGCGATGTGAGGTGAGGCTTGCCCTCACTAGTGGCTAGTGAGGTCATCCCCGTCGGTCGTCGCCTCTAGTCGGTCGCCGAGGTCCATCAACCAAAAAGAAGGGAACAAGAGAGACAGAGAGAGAGGAAAAAAAAAAGAAAAAAGAAAAAAAATCAACAAAAAAATTATATAATTAGAATTGACACGTCAGTGTCGATTGAAAGTCCAACGCAAGCCACCATCCACATTAGCGCCGGCTGACCAAAATTGGCCAAATGGACTGAATTTGCATAATTGCAAAAGGTTTAGGACTATAAATTGGCAAAAAAAAAAAAGGTTTGTGATTGAATTGACGCAATTGCAATAGGTTTATGACTCTTTTGGTAATTTTCCCGACTCAAACATGAGAGGAAAGCACATAGATTCAAAAGTTCTCTACACTATAGTAGATTCATGTCTGTCATATATATGTTATGTTTTCATACATGTAATGAAATCTTATACATGAAAAAGAATGTCAACTAGATAATACTAATGTATAATAACTAATAGCCTATAAAAAAAAGTTCAACAAATGCAAGACATATTTCGAAAAAGAAAAAAAGAAAAAGAAGAAGCTGGACATACTAAGACGTCGTACAAAAAATGGCTCGCAAAATAGTAATTGTCATTAAATGCTTGAATACTCAATTACTTAAGTATTCACTTGCAATTTACCGAACGTCTACACTTTATCTACTAAAGTATTCATTATCTGAAATGGGAAACCCATTTCTTTGAAACTGTAACGGTGGGGTTCATAAGTTACAAACATTATATTGAATTTACTAATGCTTAGATGATTGTTGATGAACTATTTTTCACTATGTAAATAGTTGTTCATCAATTATGTGCTTTACAAAAAAAAAATTAATAGCAATAAATACGTCCCTATAAGATATAAATTTATTCACATGAAAGCACTAATATCATTTGAAAATAACATACCATACTTACAATAATAAAAAATTATTAGTTAAAAATACGACGGTTGAAAAAATTCTCTTCATTACACGCTACGTTATGTAGAGGAATGCAGTCTTAAAATCGCCCAAAGATGTGAACTAGTTGAGATTTTGAGATGCACTGTCTCATCACTAAAGTGAAAAGAAAGATTAAACACAAGTGAATAAAAGAATAAAATTCAGAGTTACTTCAAGAACAAGGCTAGTTTGTTGAATTTAGACAAATACAATTGCTTTCTACAATGAATGAGATAGTCGACATGTGCACAAAAGATGAAACTCACGTGTCATTAGTTGAGAAGTGTGTCAGTGTTGAATTAGAAGATCCGATCCCAAAAATGTTTCTTGCAGGACTAGGCTTCCACACTTGAACGCAGTTGAAATGCCTCAAGTGCGGAAGCCAAGGAATAAATGTCTATTTTCTCTCTACCCTCTTCACCATTATTGTCTATCCATATTATATTATTTATACATATATCGACTGTGGTGCATCCAGTTGCAGGCCCCATGAGCAAAAGGTTGAAGGAACCGTGATTATGCCATGTGACGCGGGGAAGCCAAGGAGTCAAACTTTCTTGATTCATAATTATTACTTCTTTATATTCATTGCTTTTATGCACAGGTAATTTATTTATTACTCTCTCTCTCTCTCTCTCTCTCTCCAGATAAAATAAGTGAATGACAGATAGGTGTTGTCGCTGCTTGAGAATTTACGATGGTTCTATTCGTTGATCTTGGCACACTTAACGGACCATAAAAATGGTCTCAGTTCAACCATGTCGTTTCTCGGAAATATGCTTTATTGACAGGGGAAATAAATAGTTAACTTCGGTAAAATACTTTCTCTATCGTCTTACACCTCCTTCCTCTCCTTCGGACAATACTTCTTGTTGTTGTCTGGCCTCCATTTCTTGAACCACCCCTTAGACCGCGCCCTCGTGCTAACTCACTTTGAACCAAGGTCCCTGATCCGATTTTGGAGGTCCTTGCACAGTTTCCGGAGTTTTAGCTCTGTTCACTTGTGCCATTGTAATATGTTGAATGTATTATTGGAATTCCTACTATAGGAAAATAGCAAAACAAATCTTAGGGGTCCTTTTTTTTTAACGCTTGTTAACACCTAAAATTTTTACCACAAAGAAGATCTATTTGCATTTCATGAACACTAGGGATTCAATCTGTCGATAACGTCACAATTTGACCCCTAAAAAAAATCGATGCAATCTCATTCTTTATTGCATTTATCTACATTTATAAATTAGAGACGTTTTTGTTTTAAAATAGGGTTATTACCACGAAAAATCACAAATTAGTACACATGTGACAAATTTACCCCAAACTAATTTTTTGATCATAAAAAACCTCAAACTAGTACACATGTGACAAATTCGCCCAAATTTTAAGGTTTGTCAAAGAAGATGAACTGAGCCATGTTGCTAGAAAATGAGCTAATTGAAGAAACGTCAACTAAGTTATTATATATAAAATAAAAATAAAAAAACTAATTATGGCGTAAATTTGTCACAGGTGTCCTAGTTTGGGATTTTTCATAGTTAAAAAATTAGATTTTGATAAATTTGTCACAAGTATAACAGTTTGAGGTTTTTTGTGGTTAAAAAATTAGTTTTTGGTAAATTTATTGCAGGTATACTAGTTTAGGATTTTTCGTAGTATTAACCCAAAAAATTATTAAAAAATTGTCCTCGTTAGCACTGATCGTCCGTCCTACGTCCCTGTCTACAATTTCCGAGCCTAGAATCTTGGGCACCAGTGTCCAAGGCCTAGTCTCGATGGACTCGGGCACAGTTACGAGGGTCATTGGTGCGACCTAAATGGACTTGGGCCCGCCCTCGTGGACCCGGCCTTGCTACCAAGGGCCCAAGAACGAGCGTTGGGGTTCCCATGCCCAAGCTCAGAGTTTTTGTTCTAAGCGCTGATACCTAGTCTTCTTTCAAAAAATGATTTCCAATTTTTGAAAAATGAAACCATTTTTCTGAATTTAATCTTTGGTAGGAGCGTTAACTCATTTCTCTAAGTGAACCAAATGCCGAAAAATGAAAAAAATGTTTTCCCAGAAAATATTTTCTGCTAAACAAACGAATCCTTAGTGAAATACGCAATCTCAACCTGTGGTTCGAGGAGGTTGATACTTATAATTTACATGCGACTTTTCATTAACCAATTAAAGTTCGATCGCACGCATATGTAATGACAGAACATCATATTTTTTTACTACCAAGTATAATGATACTATTAGCAAAAACAAAATTGATGACTGAGTTAAAAATGGGCAACCATACAAAATTGATGACTCCCTTTCACCACACACCACATTAGCGAAAACAACCGGTCAAACTTGCAGTTCCACAATCTTTTTCTTCCTCATTACGACCGACATTGACTAAGAAACAGGCATAGCTGGACTGCCAATTTCTACATGAATTTGCTCATGAAATTTAGTTCACCGAGTCTTCAAAACAAGCCCCACGTCAGACCTCCTAACAGCTCCTGTTAATGCGAATTTAAGACCCAACGTTTCAAGCTAGAGGGAGCTAGAGCTTAGTTTATACAAGCTTCACTACTTCCGGTGTGTGCCTCTAGTGACCAAACATGGAGGGGGAGATCAGCAACCTCATGAAGGTATGGACCCTAGTGGTGATTTCACTCACCTATTGCCACACCATCTCTATAACCGTCCCTAGTGGAACCAAGAGGCTCTTGGCCATTTCGCCGGTCATTGTCCTCTTCTTCATCCTCCCTCTTAGCCTCACCACCATCTCTCTCGGAGGCCTCACTTCATTCTTCATCGCTTGGCTTTGCAACTTCAAGCTCATCCTCTTTGCCTATGGCAAAGGCCCATTGTCATCAATCCAATCTTGCTCTTTGGCATACTTCATTCCCATCGCTTGCCTTCCCATCAAGATTCGCAACCCAGTTGAGAGCACCAAAAATGAAGAAAGCCCAAGTTCATAGATCAACGAGAGAGGCCTCAAATCGCCGATGAATTATGTCATCAAGTGCTTGGTGATATTGGCATTTTTGCCTGCCTATGAGAGGAAGGATCGAGTTCATCCGGTGATCATTAATTTGATGTATTGCGTGCACGTGTACGTCGGGTTGGAGGTGTCCCTGGCCATGGTCGGAGCAATGGTCCAAGCACTCACCAGCATCGGGCTCGAGCCGCAATTTGAAGAGCCCTACCTCTCCACCTCACTGCAGGACTTTTGGGGGAGGAGATGAAACCTCATGGTCACGAATATACTCCGCCCTACCATATATTTATCAGTTAGGTGAGACTATTTTTCTTTATTTTTTAAAAATACAAATAGTTTCATCATTGATAATTGTAATGAATTGGATTTTGGATCATTTTGATAAGGATCGATTAGCTCTCGTTGTTTATGTCTATGAACATTGAATGGGTTGACGCTCATGGACCGAATTTGATGAAACGTTTGTGTCTATACTTATTTTGAATAATCCAGGATAAAGTTTGACTCAAACATGAGGGAAAAGCACATAGTGTCAAAATTTCTCTACACTACAATATATTCAGGTCTGTCATATCTATGTTATATTATCATACATGCTTATACATGAAAAAGAATGTCAACTAGATGATACAAATGTATACTATCTAATGAACTATAAAAAAAAGAAAAGGTTCAATTAATGCTAGACATATTTCGAAAAAAAAAATGCTGGACATACTAAGACATCGTACAAAAAATGGCAAGCAAAATAGTAATTGTCAGTAAATGCTTGAATACTCATTTACTTGAGTATTCACTTGCAATTTACCGAATGCCTACACTTTATATACGTACTAAAGATTTCATTATCTGATGCATCGTTTCCTTCCTGGTCTCGTACCAGATCCATTTCCAGCCGTGTGATTGGGAGGAAGTGGGCCCCACTGCCGGCATCATTCGCATGCTTCCTCGTCTCGGCGCTCAAGCATGAGCTGATTTTCTACTACATCGGACGTAAGGAGCCGAGGTGGGTGGTCACCTCCTTCTTCCTCTTGCACGGCCTCTGTGTGGCCGTCGAGATCACAGCCAAGAAAGCGCTCACCGGCAAATTCCGTCTACCGAGTGCATTATCGGGACAAATGGCGGTCTGTTTCATCCTCGCGACAGCATTGTGGCTGTTCCTGTCGGCCCTATTGTGGTGCGATGCTGAGGACAAGTCGCGTAGAGAGGTCATGGCAGTCGTGGGCTTTGTGAATGAGACTTGGAGCGTTGTGAGATTTAGCTCCATTATGAAAGTGAGTAGTTGAATGTATTGATGGTAGGCTTCACCTGCATTTGATAGATATTTGGTGTTAATTAATAGCGACATAATTGCTTGGCTTAGCTTATTGTTGTCAAAGTAAGTAGCGAATTTTCCAGACGTCCATTTCCAACTAACCTTTTGGGTTAGTACATTCCAAATTTAGAAGTAAATTTACATCTTAAATTCAATTCCGATGCACCTCGGCAACCCAATTGAGAGTTTAGATCAGTCCACATCTCCCAAAAATGCTTTCCTTTACCAAAATGCCCCCACATTCTATGAAAATGCGCGCCACCAATAGAACCTTAACCCCTAGTTTCTCTCTCCTCTCCCTCTCCGCCAACTCCATTGCACTCCGCTGCCATCATCACTATCTGCAGAGACAAGCCCAGCAGCCACCGAAACGGCCACAGCTGCGCCGCTCAGCCCCCGTCCGCTCCACTGCGTCACTCGTTAGTCCCGTCTCCAAGTTGTCCGTGAGCCACGCGAGATGGAGGCCACGACCTCCGGCATAGACTCAACGATGGTTTCGCGGCCACATATATATGCTCGCACCATAAGAACCAGGTCCGATGAGGGCAAAGAGCAATCTCGGGGGGAGAGGGCTTGAACAAGGAGTAATTTCTAACATACTTTTAGAACGACAAAGAGAGCACGAATAAAGAAAAAAACCTTCCTAGATTATATATGTGAAGGTGGAGTAAACTCACAAGAGATGTCTTTTAACATAATGTCATCATTTAACATTGCCAATCCAATGTTATGCTCTGGTGAGAACAGTACAAAGATATGTGACTTCTTGAGAGAGTACCCACCTAGGCGTCAAAGGAAAAAAATTGTGGAGCTCCATATGGGACGGGTCAAAATAGGCAATACCTCGATCCAAGGGTGCCCCAATAGGGTCCAATAAATATATGTTTCAAGGATGAATGGCCAAAAGCTAGTGGGCATGTAACGACTAGTTCAACGAAAGCAAAGAGGCAAAGAGTGATCGTCGAGGTTGGAGGGCTTGAACAAAGAGCAGCTATTAATAGGTTTCTAGGATGGCGAGTAGGAATGATCCGAAGTACACACCGAAAAAGGGAAGCGTCGGTGGATTATTTAAGTGAAATTGAAATTAATTTAATAAGATGTGCCTTTTGACGTGACGACATCAATTAGGATATATATATAGAGTACTACCGGGATGGATGGCCTCCATTCAAAGTGCATGCTTGTACACCAAAGAACAAAATCGTGAGATACCAAAATGGATAATACATCAAGTAAGTTAATTCGTGGGTGCCACTACGATATCAGAGTAGAATCCCCTTTAGTAAGTATATGGTTCTAAGATGAGCCATGCAAAAGTTAGTGGGCTTGATTAGGACAAGAAGTGATTGCCCAGATAATATGGCCCAACAAGGAGAGGCTCTTGGCAAGTTTTTAGGATAGGAAATAGGGTACCGAATTAAACACTGAAATCAGAAAGGCGTTTTTGGATTATATATGTGAAACTAAATTTAACTCACAAAACGCGCCTTTTGACGTAATGACATCATTTACATTAGAAATCCAATACCAAATGTACTTAGGCGAGAGCATTATCAAGATGGGTGCCTTCCTAGAGAAGTGTTTATATGTACGTTAAGAGACAAAACCTTAAAGGTCAGTATGGGATGAACCAAAACAAATAATATTTCAAGTGAGTTAAGTCAGGGATGTCTCTCACGCACCTTGAGCAACCTATGATCAGAGGTTGGGACCTCCGCCTCGGAGGTAGCGAAACTGATTATTGCATCCATAGAGAGCGAGAGAGCAAGAGAGAGAGAGAGTAGGCTCTTGGGGAGGTTCTTAGCGGCGAGCCCCCTAGTAACAATGGTGGCTCAAGGCGCAACGACAAGGGCTCGTTGTGGTGATGGAAGACAACATCTCGGCGACAGCGTGCTTGGACCTTCAAACATGGTGGTTTGCTCAAGATGAAGGAGAAGAAAAAAAATAAAGGAAGAAGTGAAAGGAGGATAGAAAGAAAAAGGACAAAGGAAAAAGAATAGGAGGACAAATCTCAGCCATTGGATATCACGGTGGCAATTTGTCCTTATTGAAGAGGGTAAATTTATTATGTAAATTTACCTAAATCTACCCCATAAATTTAAAGGATCTCAATCCCAATCTTTAGGGCCATTCATATGCGCTCACTGACTCATATGACCTAGGTTGGTCTATTCTTTTTCCCCTTTAAGCTTATTCCAAGTAGTCGATTCTACTGAGCAAAGGAAAATGGAGTCACTCAAGGAGTTACCTCGACTTAACTTCTTCAAATTATGACACATCGCCCAATATATATATGGGTGCTGGATTGTACTAAGAAAAACAAGGAAATACATGTGGGTGTATCTGAATTTACTTTTACTCTTTTTTGGGAAAAAGCCACACAAAAATTTCCAAATTTTGCTCACTGTAACACATTTACCCTAAATTATTTTTTGATACAAAAAACCTGAAATTTATACCCTTATGACACATTTACCCCAAACTTTTTAATGTGACACCAAAAATCTCAAACTTATACATGTGTTACACATTTACCTCAAACATTTTTTGTGATACTAAAAACCTCAAACTTTTTTTGTGATGTCAATTTATTGGGTAAATATGTTACACAGATACAAGTTTTGGATTTTTTGTGTCACAAGAAGAAGTTTGGGATAAATGTGTTACATAAGTACAAGTTTAGGATTTTTAGTGTCACAAATTTTTTTTGGAGTAAATGTGTCGCAAAGGGCATAGTTAAGGTTTTTTTGTGGCTTTTACCCCTCTTTTTTTAAATT